>ML677360.1:25254822-25402238 GCA_007922305.1 Dermatemys mawii | reverse complement strand
GGAGGCGCCGGGGGGCTAGGAACGGCCAGGCCCGGAGGCGCCGGGGGACTAGGAGCGGCCAGGCCCGGAGGTGCCGGGGCTCAGCCTTGGCACCAGTTAAGCACCGTGTATAGCAGCATTAGCCTCCTTCCCTAAGTGGGGCCGTTTCCAGAGCCCTGCCCTGTCCCTGCCCAGCCAGGGGGAAGGAGCCGGGGTTTCCCTTCTTCCTTTGCAAAGCACAGCGGGCAAAGGAGGAGGAGGAGACATCTGAGCCCCGGTGCATCCGTCCCCAGGCCCCCTTCCGACCGCGGGCTTCCCCCAGGGAGCGTGCATGGAAGGCGGGGGGGGTGTGCAGGGAGCGGGGCCCCTCCCCGGCTCCCGCCCGGGAGAGGCAGGGAAAGCGGGCAGGGCGGGCGGAGCTGCAGCAGGCAGGCGGCGAAGGGGGCCGGCCAGACTGCAGAGCGCCCTTGCGGCTTTTCCTTCCCCAGTCTCCGCGCTCCCCGGCCCTGCCATGCCTCTCTCCGGCCCGGGGCCGCTGCCCTGCCCGCCGCCGCCTCCCCCGCTCTGAGCACGCCGGGCCCGGATCGGTCCCACCCCAGCCCGGCCCGAGGACCGAGCCCCGGGGGCGAGGATGGTGCAGAAATCCCGCAACGGAGGCGTGTACCCGGGGGCGACCGGCGAGAAGAAGCTGAAAGTGGGGTTCGTGGGGCTGGATCCGGGCGCCCCGGATTCCAACCGGGATGGGGCGCTGCTGATCGCCGGCTCGGAGAGCACCAAGCGGGGCAGCATCCTCAGCAAGCCCCGCTCGGGGATCCCCGGCACGGGGAAGCCCCCCAAGAGGAACGCCTTTTACCGCAAGCTGCAGAATTTCCTCTACAACGTGCTGGAGAGACCCCGCGGCTGGGCGTTCATTTACCACGCCTACGTGTGAGTAGGGGGGCGCGGGGACCCCCGAGCGCCCCTTGCCGCCGGGGCGGGGGGCAGGCATGGGGCACCCGGGGCTACAACCACCGAGATGCAGGGGGAGAGGCGCTGCGAGCGAGGGGAGGGGGGGAGCGTTGCTGGGGGGGAGGTTTTAAGCCCCCCATTTCCCCCCCACACACACACACATGCCGGCCTGTCTGCATCCTGCAGCTCGGAAACACCCGCTGGAGGTTTTGTGCCTTCCCTGCCTGCACTGTGTGTCGTCCCTCGCCTGCTGGGGGCTGCCTGGGCCCCAATGGGAACCCCCCCATCCCCAAATCAAACCAGCAGCCCCTGCAACATTGGACTGTCGCCTGCCCCAGGAAGTCGGCTAGTGAGGATGCACATTTCCCAGCCCTGAACCAGATGCAGTACAAACCCTTCTGGTTCTTGGGGGAATACACTCGCCTGCCTCCTTGGCTTGTCTACCTGGGGATTAGCCTCCCCTGCCTGGTGTGCTGTGGGACAGTCTCATTCGTTGCTGCCTCCTGCTTGAGATGGAGCAGCGGCTGGGTTTTTTTTGGGTCCTGCTTGGAATCATCCTAGCAGTGCTGGTAGCAGCAAGGAACAAAACGAAATCTGGCCCAGGCACTGCAGTCTGTGCTGGGTCTCCCTTCTCTACCCCATCGTCTGCCCCTTCCTCTGTCCCCAGCTTGGATTGATCTGTTCCTGGCAACATTTCGGGCAGTGGACTGGAAGAGATTGATGCCCAGCATCGAAAGGAAAGCGGTGCCAGGGGAGAAATGCTGAGCAGTGTCTGATTCCTGACAGCAGGGAGAGGGAGTGGTAGACAAAGGAGCAGTCCCCAAGGCTGTGTTACTGCAACTCCCTTCCCTCTGGGAGTTTCCATGGTCCCCGCTAGGCTCTTGTCCAAACCTGATGTAAGGCGGAGGCCTGTGTGGGGCTTTTCCTTTCGTTGTGGTAGGTTTGGGGTTTGTTTTGAATGGAGGCTTTGCCTCCTCCCGCCCTGTTTTGTTAAGTTTTTTCCTTTTACGTGATGGCGATGGTACCAAAAGGCGTTGGGAAATGCATTCAGGTTCTCAGCCATTTTGTAAGTAGAAGCGTTTCAGAGAGATTTTCTTGCTGAGTAAACTCAGATGATGAAATTCTGGCTCTGCTGGAGTCCATGGGAGCGTGGCTGTTCACTTTGACGGGGTCCAGGTTTCTCCCAGAGAGATCAGAACGGAGTGACAAGCAAATCACACCAATAGACCTCGATTTCTCCATATGGGCCACAATTAGAACATGTGTTACCCATTGTTCAGAGCTGCCAAGCCACTTTGGCTCTCATGGGCTTCCCTTGGGACTGTAAGTGCCCAGCACGTCCGAAAATCAGGCTCGTATTTTGTGAACAAGCCCTGTGTGTGTGTGCACAGGAGACTTGATTATTAAATATACATAAAGGCTCAATCAATCTATGGGGGCTGACTCTGTAGCTCAGAGGTGAAAGTAAGGCGGTATGCGTACCGGGGTGGACTGGCTTCCCTAGGTGGCAATTTAAAGGCCTGGGCTTCCAGCAGTGGCTGGAGCCTCAGGCTCTTTAAATTGCCACCAGAGCCCCACTGTCAGAGCTCTGGGGTAGCGGTGCTGGGGCTCCGGTGGCTATTTAAAGGGCCTGGGGCTCCCCTGCCTCTACTGCCCCGGGCCCTTTAAATAGCCGCTGGAGCCCCACCGCTGCTACCCCAGG
Source organism: Dermatemys mawii (assembly GCA_007922305.1). Taxonomy (NCBI): domain Eukaryota; kingdom Metazoa; phylum Chordata; order Testudines; family Dermatemydidae; genus Dermatemys; species Dermatemys mawii. The sequence continues at coordinate 25,399,609 of ML677360.1, read as the reverse complement.
ACTCCAGCAGCGGGGCTCTGGGGCCGATTTAAAGGGCCCAGGGCGGTAGAGGCAGCGGGAGTCCAGGCCCTTTAAATTGCTGCCTGGGGAAGCCCCCGCCCCCGAGGACTCTGGAGTTCTGGTAAGTCCTTTAAGTTACTTTCACCCCTGTTGTAGCTGCAATAGCCAGTGTGATTGCAGGGGTCAGGATCAAAGATGACAAAAGTGGATTGGGATGAAAGCAAAATAGCACATGGCAGGTTAACCCCATGCAAAGGAGCCTTTTTAGTACAAAGAGGATAGTGTAGCTAACCTGTCTGATTCCTGACCTGCGTGATTAATCCAGACAGACACAATGTCCTGAATTGTTCTTCTCAGGGCCCCTTTCAGAAACAAGGCTTTATAATGCCACTTCTATTCATGAGGGAGTAATAGGATCATCCCAGATTCATGCAGCTACAAACTTTACATCATCCTTCACCCTCATGGACCTTCCCAGGAGGTGAAATCCAGCCCCAGGCCAAGGACCATCACAAGGCCTGTACTACTGAAATCCTCAAAACAGGGCTTAAAGTGGAGCTTAGACCTTGTGGTAAGTGTCTGAATTTCACCCTGTGTGCTCCATATGTGCACATCATGTCCAGGGAATAAGTGCCTTTATTTCCACAACCATGTGATGCACCATTGACCACTCCCCCTGAACTTTTCCCACTTATCCCTCTCTCTCTCAGGAATACTTCGGAGCAGTCCAAGCCTCCAAAAAAAAGAACAGGAGTACTTGTAGCACCTAAGAGACTAACACATTTATTTAAGCATAAGCTTTCATAGGCTACAGCCCACTTCATCAGATGTAGAGAATGGAACATATACCTATCTCATAGAGCCAGAAAGACCTTGAATCCAGTCCACTGCCTATATTAGTAGGACCAAGTACTATCCCCTGACAGATTTTTTGCCCCAGATCCCTAAATGACCCCCTCAAGGATTGAACTCATAAGCCTGGGTTTAGCAGAGTAATGCTCAAACCACTGAGCTATTCTTCCCTGGTATAGCTGTCTCTTTATCTGTGTCTATCTATCTATTTATATAGGGAGGCAGGCTCTATACATACATAAAACATGAAAAGGTGGAAGTTGCCATACCAATTCTAAGAGGCTGTTCAGTTAAGATGAACTATTATCAGCAGGAGAAAAAAAACTTTTGTAGCAATAATCAAGATGGCCCATTTCAGACAGCTGACAAGAAGGTGCGAGGATACTTAACGTGGGGAAATAGATTCAATTTGTGTAATGCCTCAGCCACTCCCAGTCTCTGTTGAAACCTCAGTTAATGGTCTCCAATTTGCAAATTAATTCCAGTTCAGAAGCTTTTCATTGGAGTCTGTTTTTAAAGTTTTTCTGTTGTAAAATTGTCACCTTCAGGTCTGTTATTGAGTGACCAGGGAGGTTGAAGTGTTCTCCTACTGGTTTTTGACTGTTATGATTCCTGATGTCAGATTTGTGTCCATTTATTCTTTTGCATAGAGACTGTCTGTTTTGGCCAATGTACATGGCAGAGGGGAATTGCTGGCACATGATGGCATATATCCCATTGGTAGATGTGCAGGTGAATGAGCCCCTGATGGCGTGGCTGATATGATTAGGTCCTTGGATAGATATTAGTGATTAGTGTCACTTGGATAGATACGTGGACAGAGCTGGCATCGGGCTTTGTTGCAAGGATAGGTTCCTGGGTTAGTGTTTTTGTTGTGTGGTGTGTGATTGCTGGTAAGTAATTGCTTCAGGTTGGGGGGCTATCTGTAAGTGAGGACTGGTCTGTCTCCCACAATTTGTATTTTAAAGGTGCTGCCACAAAGCTGTTTCCCCTAAGCATTGATCAGGAAAATGTGGTCTAAGCTTATACTGCATTCGGTGCTAGACCAGTGACCATTTCACGGGCCTACAGGTTCTGATGCTTCAGATGCCTGTTACACAGTACCGGGAAGCTGCCTAGTATTCTGGTCTTTTGGCCCATACTTGTGCCAGAGTTAGCGTTGGTACGTTGCTCATTTACAGATGTAAGGGACATAATACACATAGAGATGAATGAAAGCCTCTGCACCAGTTATGCCCCATTTGTTTTTGTAATTATTTATTCGTATTCTATTAGTGCTTAGATCAGGGTTTCTCAAACCGGGGGTTGCGACCCCCCTGGGAGTCGCTGAGCGCTCTCAGCAGGGTCGCGAGCTCCCGGTGCCACTTAAAAGCCGCCGAATGAATTACTTCCGCATTTGGCGGCTTTTCGGCGGACATACTGAGCTATTTCGGGAGAGCTCAGCATGTCCGCCGAAAACAGATGCCAAATGCAGAAGTAATTCATTCGGCGGCTTTTCGGCGGACATACAAGGATCCGCCGCGGCAGCTGATGAATGAAAAAGGGGTCGCGGTTCTCAGAAGTTTGAGAACCGCTGGCCTAGAGAACCCAAATAACATTAGTCCCTAGGTGTTGTACCTACACATAGTGAGGGACAGTCCTTGCTACAAAGAGATTACCGTCTAAGTAGGCAAAGCAGACAAAGGTTGAGAGAGTAGCGGCACAAGAAGTGAAATGACTTAGGATCACACAGCAGGTCAGTGGCAGAGCTGGGCTCCGAATCCAGGTCTACTGACTCCCAGTGCCCTAGCCACTACATTGCTACCTCCTTCCTCAGCTGAACCCTGTTCTGGGAGCAGAAGTGGTGCATAGGCCTTCTGCAGAGGAGTGAATTTCATCTGCAATGCACATGTGTAGTAATTGACTCAGCGGCCACCGGGGCGGAGCTCTGGGGAGTTTTCATGCGCCACAGTGCAGGTCGTAAGCGCTTCACCCACTGAAATGAAGGCAGGTGTGTTTGTGCCTCAAATATTGTCTCCTTAGAGCGAAATGTCATAACACTTTTGTTTCCTACATTGAAAAAATGCACATCGGTTCTGTTTTAAATGCAGATCGATGTGTTTGCGTATCAAAGCCAGATTCTGTTTTCTGTTCCTGTTCCATTTCAGTTCCTATACCATCCTCGATGCATTTACACAGCTCTGTAATGTACATCTGGAGCACCACGCTTTAGAGTCTGACATCACAGAGTGAAGTAAACTGTTGTACGTCTAAGGGCGCATGGTACGTTCATTTCCACATGCAGGTCTCAGTCAGGGATTTTTCTTGTTTTTGACCCTCACATTTCACACTGTGATGATTGTTTAAAAAAACAAAGGAAATTCAGTCCAAAAATGTAGTTAAAGCAGTCTCGTGGTTGACTATATGAAAGTTACAGTTCAGCAGCCATATAACAATAGGGACTGATCTGCTTTGTCCTTTGTCCCATTGTTTCCTGTTCCACTCCCCTAGCTGTAATGGCATCCTGGGGCAGAGAGATGCTTTCTCAGCCAGTGCTAGCTTTGCATGCTCTTGTTGGACCTTGTCTTCTTTCAGGGATGAATTATGGGATTTGGCAACCCGCAGCGGTGTGCTGGCGTTCTCTTGACATTGTGCGGGTGCCTGGTACTTTGGCTTTAAAAGGTCAGATCCTCTGAGTTTCCTCTTGGAGAGGTGAGCAGATAGGTAGCTTCCCGGTGCTGTTGATCAGTTTTCACAGCTGATGATTAGCTCACCACAGGAATTCAAGCGAGATGCAGTCTCATCCCAACGGGTCTGCTTTCCTCTGTTCATGTGCTGTTGCCCCTTTGTGCCAGTTTGGGGGCAAACCCACAGATGATTGTGTGTCTCTGTATTGTGATTGATTTTTTGACACTTCTCTCTAATGGTTCTTTGACAACCATTGCACATTGAACAGATGTTTTCAGAGAAAGATTGGTTCTTGAGCGGTAACAGCTAATTTAGACCTCATCATTTTATAGGTATGATTGGGATTCTGTTTTCCAATGTGCATTACTTTGCATTTGTCAAGATTGAATTTCACCTGCAATATTGTTGCCCAGTCATCCAGTTTTGTGAGATCCCTCTGTAACTCTTCGCAGTGGAGCCGTATCAAATAATGCAACTTTGGTTTTGATGTGTCTTTCCTACAAAAATATGGACCCATTTGTGTTGGTGTTGAATTCTGTGGAGACATTTAAAATCTCCTTGGATTCCACAGGAGGTGATGTCCTGTATGGACCAGTCTGACTCATGCCCTCTATAAAATGATAATGTCTTTTAAGGGACAGTCTTACTCTTGGGGTGGGGAATGGATTAGATGAACTCATAGTTCTTTTTCTTCTGTCTCGCTGCTGTGCTTGAGAGTGTTTGAAAGATACACCAAGAATGATGTGTATGAAGCTTAGTTGCCATATAGCCTGACCCTTAAAGAGCCCTGTCTTGAGTGATCTGTTAGTCCCATGACAGATTGTTCTATAGGATCTCGTGGAGTGGAACTGGTTAGCAACCTTGATGTGCCACAGCTATGCACTTGCATGGCATGTCCTGAGTCAAAACCTACTAAGACTGATGCTCTTTCCTTTGCTATTAGAGCTCTAGCTGGACTACAGAAGACAAGTCACTCAGAGATACGGTGTCCCGATTTTATAGGGACAGTCCTGATTTTGGGGTCTTTTTTCTTATATAGGCTCCTATTACCCCCACGTCCTGTCCTGATTTTTCACATTTGCTTTCTGGTCACCCTACTCAGAGAGGCTGCTGTTTTGATCAGCTAAAAACAGATTAATCGTGTCAGCGAGATTCTCCGTTGTTTCAACTCAGACAGTGTGTCAACAGGTGTCTAAAAGCAAAGTACCGACATTTCCTGCGTGGATCGTACATCTTATAAAGGATGCGGTCAGAGTGCTAGTGGTGCTCAGATACTCTGGTGGTGAGGATGGTATAGGAACTGAACTGGAACAGGAATAGAAAACAGAATCTGGCTTTGATACGCAAACTAAAAACCAGACTGACAAGACTTTGCAAAATCTAGCCCGAGCCCATGTTTGGTCCATCTGTGGAGAAAGTAGATGTGGGTTAAATACAGAACCATTGTTCCAAACTCCCTGAAATTCAGGCAAAAGGAGCCCTGGAGCTGAGCCTCCTCAGGTTTTGATCTTGAAAAGCCTGAACCCAGCTGATGAGGTTTTGAGAAACCAAACCAACCACTGGTGTTGCTCAGCTCAGTGAGTGACATGTTCTTTACAAAGGGAACTTTATAACAGACTCCAATAAAAAGGTGGGAGAGAATGCAGGAGTACAGAAATGTGGGAAGGTGTGACAACAAATGAATACCTACGGAGCTACAAATTATTATTAATTTATTAATTTATTAATCATGGTAGCACTGAATAACCCCAATCGAGGCCCCACTGTGCTGGGTGCTGTACAAATATGTAGCAAAGAGACAGTCTCAAAAATCTTACTCTCTAAACATGTGATGAGAGACAATGGTTGGAGCTGGACAGAGAAACAAGGGGAAGGAGAAGGTTCCAGTGAAGAAGTAAGCAGCTGTCACAGACTGCCTACTCTCTGAGCAGTGTACTAGGAGGCATTGGTCTCAGGATCACCGGGGGGAATTCTGGGACGTTTGGCACTTTGTCTCTTGGAGAACTGAGGTTTATTCTCCCTTCTGAGTGTGTGTGGACTGGCCATTAGTTTGAAAGGAGGAGACCTGCTTAGTTATGAACTTTCAGGCCAGTGACTTTCCAGATACCTCATTTGTAAATGCTTTCCTGAAAGCTTTGTTTTATGGTGCTCTCCTCGTATAGCTTTGCCGCCTAGGGAGGTGACAAAATCCTAGTAAAAAACAGCAGAGAGAGCTGAGGTTACTGCTGTGCATTGCAATAGCTTACAGCAGTAGGGCAGTAGATAAGAACACACTTTCTGCTGATGGGCTGTTTGTCCCTATGAAGTTATTACCGCACACCGAGGAAAAACATTACCATAAATACTGACATATAAGGTGACTCGCATGTGTAGAAGCTACCCCGTCTCATATTTCAGGAACGAGTAAACATAGGCGCTTGTTTCCTAGTAGACACCCAGCCCATCTCTTTATTATGATAATGGTTCAGTGCGACTGAAGGGTAATTTCAATACCCAATGTGATAGGAGAATATAAAAGTCAAAGAAAAGATTGATTAACTTAATATGTCGTAAAAAGTAATGATAATCCATATTTATTATGCGAACAGTGTTCCCAACTGAAACAAGAGCTTCGTTGTGCTTGGTGCTGCACATACACATCGTATGAGACCGTCCTGCGCCCAAAGAGTTTACAGTATCAGAAAGACAAGACAGATAAAAGGAGAAAGGGCTGCAGCAGACAGAGATCAGGATGGTGTCTGCCCAAACATCATCTTCGTTCCACTCTGCCATTTGATGTTATGTCTCTCTTGTTTTTTTTCTGTTTTTGTTTGTGGGGCTTGCAAAAGAATGTCTCCGTTCTCGGAGCTGAGGTGGGGTGAGGAGAAGTCAGGACGGGAGGAGCTAATAGGAACATGGAGGGGAGAAGATCAGCTTATTCAGATTTTCCAGTCCAATAGGAAATTGCTGACGATGATCCTGAACATCCGGCTCAGGAATAACCTAGCCATAAATATCCATCTCTGGCACCCTCCGTGTTTTTTTCTCCACTGTATTTCATAAAAGGTGGCCTTGCCCTGTGTTTTGTCCCACGTGTTGCTGATGTTGCATTTGAGGAATGCTGGCTGTATCCTCCATGTGGCTCTTAGGTAGCCTGTTACCTCTGAGACACGTACGTATCAGCAAAATGTCTAGTTGCATCACTTTCCTCTTCCTTCGTCAATGATGCAGTCCTTGAGAACCCTCCTAGAGGTGGGAGCAACAAATGCAGCCCTTTGGAGATGCACACATTATAAGATACTATCTGACAGCAGTCCATCCTTTGGCTGGACCTGGCTGTCAGTGTCGCAGCGTACAGTGTGCTCATTTGCCTTCGACAGTATCTTTAGCCTCAATCCGGTACATAGATCCAAGGATTCCAGTTGAGTTTGTGACACTCTGTACCTCAAAATCGCACCCTGGAACTCCCGTATTCCCCACTGTGATAGGATTATGATATGTTTTGTATGAAGTAGGCCTTGTGAGGTATCATTTAAAAAGGCTTGATTTGTGGAACATTAATATCCTGTTGAGTTGTGTGTACTACCATTGGATGCGAAGTTATGAAGTATTGCTGTGGGTGTGTTACTGAAATAGGTTGTGAGGTTGGGGAACACCCACAGCCAGCCTTTCAGTGGCAACTAAGGAGCAGCTATCACTGGCCAGACAGGTGTTGATGGCCCATCAAGAAGAATCCACTCTCCCAGAGGCCCCTTGGAGAGGCCAAGTGTGCAAGCAGGTGGCCAAATCCCTCAGTCCAAGCAAAGATCTTCTTAGCAGTTGGAAGAAAGCATAAAAAGGGGACAAGCCCCCTCCCCCCTCTCAACACCTGGAAGATGTATATAATTTTATGAATTTACTCTCATTTTCAAGGGTGATTTTTTTCAGGGTTTGTGACTGTTGACTTTTGTTTTTCAGTTGGTTGGATTGTTTTGTCCAGGAGGAGGTGAGGCACTTGAGATATTTTTGTGCACATCTCTCTCTCCCTTGGCATAATTAGTGAGACCAACATCTCGGGTTTCAGAGGCGTACTCAATACATGTGCCATCTGCTCACCATAGGACTCCACAGTGTATTTGAGGTACTTTCCCTCGGGTCCATTTCTCATTTGGGTCCATTTCAGTCTCTTTCATGTGTTTGGCCAGGCAGAGTGCTGACTACATGCATAACAGTTCAGAGTTTGGAAGAGCAAGAAATGGTCTTGTCCATGTGATGGATCCCCAAATACCTGCAACTTATCCAGCTTCCATAAGGAAGTAATGCCCTTTTCTAGCTAATGTTCATCCTAAGGCTGCATTCACACCCAATTAAGCATTTCATTCTGAGCCAGCCGGGAGAGTCTTCCTGTTAATATGTCTTAAAACTAAATTGCTAGTGCTTCATGCGGGCTGCACAGTGGAAGCCTGGGGGGGCTGAGGAATTGAATATGTATTCTGTGCAAAACAAACTTTGTTAATGTGACTTTACGGCTGAGGAATCAGACACACAAATTCCAAGTTGTGTTTCTCCCAGCAACTCGGATCTCACTCTCTTTTGCACATGTCCATTAGCTTATATTAGGCATGGTTTTGTAAAATGTGCGCCTCTGTATATGCAGTGCAGTCTGGCTGTGGTTACTATGACAATCAGACAGATAGCAATATTGTTGCTTTTCCTCTTAAGTGGTGCTCAGCTACTTTGGGGAGGAGCACAATATAAAAGCCTTGATAAATGCATAGTACATCTGAATACTAATTTTGCATTCCCAAAAGTCTTTGCATTGGATTTCCTTGGTTCTCCCTTTTATAATAAATAAAAAAAAGAACAGTAAGCAATGACACACTGACATCTCACATCAGCCATCGGCGTCAATAGGGGGTGTGAGAGTCAGATGATGACATAGCCAAATAAATACACTTTTAAGTGAACAGTTTTACTGGCCTCGGGTCATTGCAAAGTCTGACTGTTAGGTGATGTGAACAGAACGCAAATGGAGAGCCAGGGTTGGGAGCTGGAATGCACCCTCTTGAAGTAACATCCATGGGAGGAGGTGAAGGGGTAAAAACCTCATGTAGAGCTTTTTGTGGATCCTCAGTTAGTCCAATGTGGGGGGACTGAGTTTATCCCCAGGACTCATCCCCTGGAGGATCCCCAGGGAGCTTCTGTAGGAAGTCAGGGCTACCTGGCCTCCCATGTTGACTTTAAGCCCCAGATGGCCTTCCCCCATGCTTCAATTAAGCTGTACTATCAGAGCTTCCTCAGGCTGTCTCACCTTTTCTGGGTAAGCTCTGTGGGACTGGCTGGAGGACAACATTTCCCTGACCCCAACCGCACCCCACACAGTGTGGGGCTGCATCTCCCCCCATCAAGAGGTCTTCACGGGTCCTAAAAAGCTGTAGGGGAGAGGGGGCAGTATGTTGAAGGCACCTGGGCATCCCTCCCATTTGCACTCTTCGGGGGGGAATCAGTACCCAAAGAGTTCCCCTGTGTGGTGGGCATGATCTGTCCGTCGATTCTGATCTCAGGCTTACTGGTATAAATCCAGAGCCACCCCAAGGACTGGAATGGAGTGGTCTGGATTGAGACCAGCCTCTGAACTCACAGTCTTGCCCATCACCCTTTAAAAACAGAGTTTCACTCCATAGTGGGCAGCACCTTCTGGATAAGATGCTGGGACCGCTTCCCCTGTTTTTTTTTCTCAAGAGACTGGGTTCATATTGCTGTGGAGGGGCTGACAGCGAGGTAGCAGATTAGCACCATCCAGAAGATCACTGACACCGGGTTTTTTTTTAGCGGTGAGGTGCTAAGTCATGAGACTGCAACCCGACGAGGAAAAATAGCTCTCTATCTTTCTGCTGAGTGTTGTAGCTTGTGACTGCTTTGAAGGGAAGCCATCTCATCCTCCCTCCAGCAGTGCCATGGAAACAGGAACAGAGATGCTTTTGAAGGGACCAGTGCATGTGATACAGATAGAGACACCACAGGGATCTGTTCCTGAGGTGCACACGGAGAGGGGGACCTGCTGCCTTTCCTGGATGTTGGAAGCTGCCTTCCTTAGTCAGGGTATTGGAAGAGGCTGGGAAAGAGCCGGGGAGAGCTGGAGTACAGGCACCACGTTGTGGTATACGTGGATGCGGTGTGTGGAGGGGGGGGAACTTTTCAAGGTGCACCCTGGGGAATTTGATGCACCAGGAGGCAGAGCTGCAGATGGGACCCTGTGCTCCCTGCATGGAAAAATTAATCCTTTGTTTATTCATTCTGAGTAGTTCAAAACAGACCACGTAAATCAAAGGGCCTAATCCTGAAATCACTTGCTCGTGTTTCCATGAAATGCGGGTAGGATCTGGCCCCGTGCTAACAGCTGGGTTTTTTAATGATACTCCGCCATTCGTTAGCTTGACTCTTAACATATTGCAGTTTGTTAGGGGAGGGAAGAGAAGGAGAGTTTCCGAAACCACAATGGAAAAGAGATGTGATTTGACGTCTCCTCTTGCCTGCCCCTCTACGACACTCGGGCTGCATTCCCCTAATGAGCTAAGAGTCACATTTGCAGAAGGCTGATGTTTCACAAGTTCCGATGAGTGATACAGAATGAGCTAATGAACCTTAGCTTGCGAACTCCTGTGTCCCAAGCCTGAGCCGGAGAGAGTTTAACATGTAGGTGCCTGGAATATGATTTTCCACCCCGTTTTCGGGAACTGTCGTGGTGCTCACTCACTCATGGATCAGTCTGGGATGTTGCCGCTATCTCTGACTTCAGAGCCTCTTGCTGGCTGCCTGCCTCTGATTTCACTGGCCAATTTCCAAGTGCACCTTGGTGAGATCATGTCTTGAATGTGAACTGCTGATCTTGCCCTACTCACCAGATTCCTGGCTGGGAAGAGGCAAACTCATGGGCAGAAATCTCTCAGTTGCCTGCATGTGACCTGTGTGAAGTGACACGTTTAAGAGACATTGATGGTAGCTCTTCACCAAGCTGCCCCAGTGTGTTCTAGTATAGCTGGTGTGGGGGAGACAATTCCTAAGGAGTAATTTGTTCAGTGAATTTTGCCACTTTGCAAACTTTCTGCAGAGAGAATGCTGTTTTCTCTGATTTACCCATAGGTCAATTCAATCGGGCCAATACCCAGATGCCTCCAGCTCTGCTTTCCATAGCTGGAGCTATGCTTCAGGCCCATCTCCGCAGGGAGAACAGGCAGTTCTTTAAAGTACCCTGGAGAAATTCATTACGCGAATGGAATGTCATTTCCCCTCCAGATCCAAAGAGGCCTATTGGCAGGACCCAAATCCCACTGTGGTGTAAGCATGCACCAGCAGTTGGCAGGAGCCTGCCCCTGCAATGTGGTAACCAGCAGCTCATGAGCAAAGAGCAGCCAGCCCCTCTGCAAGTCTCCATATGGAGCTGGATCTTGGAAGGCGAAAGACTGAGTCAGCAGAAAGCTGGCTCGGGGGAAGTAGAGCCAGCTTGAACCTGGCTGGGTGGTTCAGTGATTTCTCATCTGCTGAAGGCTGGCAGAAATTAAATGAAGTTTAATTGGAGCTGAACTTTCCCTATTCTGCTTTTTCTAGCTGGAGTGGAGGGAAAGGGATCAACGAAATGGGAACCAGAGGAAACGAAACTGCCCAGCCCCCTCATCAGTGCAACGGAAACAGAATTTTGCTCCTCATGGGACTGCAGGGCAGTGACCCCTTATTTATGGGAAAAATACCATGGGCAGCGATTGTCAGGCTACGCTCAATAGCTGCTTATCAGTCTGGGAAGAGGCAGGCTGATGATTCCACCGGTCAGAACCATGCACAGCTGTTCTTCGTTCATTGCTTTTTTAGCACTATTGTCATCCTTAATTTATAGCACATACAGATTCCCAGTGAAGATCAAAACAACTCCCTGTTAGGAGATGGAAAAGGAATGATAGATATATATATTAGGGTAGATTAGATTATAAAATATTGATTTGTCATGCTTGGGGACAGAATTCCCAGACAAGCTGAGCATATCTAGGAGTCTGTTCTTGAGTCACCAGGGAGACCTCTCTAAGATGCTACAAAGCGAAAGTGACCCACCAGGCTTAGTTGGGAGCAAAGAATCAGGATGCCTCAGCAGAGGACTGGGCTACAAATACTGAAGGGTGCATTTTATTTTCGAATGGGCTTCTTATATTTTGGGTCAATGAGATGTGCAAAGTCTGATCCATTGTCAGCAAATCAATAGCAAAGAGAAGGCCACATGCCTGACACGGGTGCATCTCGATCCGGGTGCTGGATGTGGGCATGTGCTCCTGTCACATGACAGCGGGTGGCAGTCGGTGCGCCTGGCTTGCAGACCTGTGTGCGCTATAGTTTCCGACCCTGGTAGCAGGCTGCGTTAGTGTCAGATGATGGTGCACTTTGGTGTCTACATATGACATGCTGTAGGTAGCTGTGTCAGTGGGACCTGTCTGGGTGTGTTACTCTGCGAATCTCCCAGGCCAGGTAGACAGGCTCATGCTGGCAGGGCTGAAGTTTGCCATTTGTAGTGAATTCAGATGGAAGCTCAGACTCTCCAGCCCGACTGACCCCAGGGGCTTCAGAGCTGCAACATCCACACTGACGTTTTCCAAACCCTCGCTCAGACTCCACTAGCACTAAGTTCAGAAGCTAGTGGGAGTCTCTCGACCCGAGCTGGGGGGCTCGCTCCCAGCTGCAGTGTAAACATACCCAGAGGGCTCTCCTCAGTGTAGGAGGTCAGCGCTTCCCAGATATTTATGGCTTTAGCCTCAACCCGCAACTCTGTGTGGAGGGAAACATTATTATCCCCATTATCTGAGGCACAGAGCGACTAAGTGCCTTGACCAAGTCAGTCAGGAAGTCTGTGGAAGAGCCAGGAATTGACCCTTTCCTGAGTCCTATGCCCTAATCACAAGATCATCCATCTTCTGATGACAATACTAATCTCCACTGAGACTAGAACTGGCCCAAACATATCTCTGGACCAAGGCCTTCCTAGACTTCTAATTATTAAATAAATGATTTGAGCTCCATTATTAAAGCTGTTATGAAACAACTAATCCTCAGCATGGAAGATCTCCCTGTTTCCTAAATAAACAACCCATGACCATAGCAAACACACAGCTTCATCTGCCTCTGGGATATACAATGAATGGAATTAAAAAAATAATTAATCTGATCTGTAATGATGGATATTTAAAGTAAAGAGATAATGTGAGGGGGCTCTGCAAAGAAAGTGGGTAGGCTTTCAGGGTATGCGGAATCTGTTGGGAAAAGTTACTTGCCTGGTTCCATTAACTTAAAAAATAACAGGTAAAATTATTCGGCTTATCTGTCAACAATGTCTGCATGACTTATGGAGAAACCATCTCTATTGTGTCTAAACATTCCTTCCTGATAGCATCCTAAAATTCCCTCATGACTCCTTTTTACTTCACTGCCCCTGAGTAATAATGCCTTACATAGCTCCTGGAAAATAAATGATGGACCCAGGATGGGTCTGCTGGATTCAGAACAAGGCAGCAGATCATGGGGGGCGGGGGGGGAGGGGGGGAGGAGCATGGCGTTTTAAAAGTGTATATGCAGGTTGTCTCAGCTGTTTCTGTGCCTGGACCTGTAGCTCAAGAAGCAGATCTCCTTGGCAACCATTGCTATGGTGAAACATTCCGAACTGGAATTTGTGAAGGTAATTAGGCTGCAGAGTGTTTGATGTTGTAAATTCTAAGATGTCAGATTTACAGAGATAAATTCCCACCATTGTGCTCTGGGAATAATAGGTGCCCAACATTTCCTGTTATTAACTGGGTGGTGTTGTCTGTGTTCTCCAGACAGCACCCGGGGGGGGACAAGGATGGTTTGGTTTGTGTTTCTGTACTTTTGTTTTCTCCTACACAATAAGCAAAATATGGACTTCCAGTCTAAAATGCTTTTTATTGTAGAGTTAGAAAGTACAAATGAAAGGGGTCTTGTATGCAGGTGATTTAGTAAAAGATTTGACGTATAAACATTTTCACAAATAAAAATGCCAAGTTTAGCTTGCTATAGGGGTCATATTTTTATTATTTGTGAGAAATCAGAGTGCAGCTGTGTAGTTGCAGAAGTGCATGGATTTTAGCAGGAATAATCCAGACCAAAGTTGCATTATTCACTGTTTTCCTGTTTAATAAATTTAGCTCAGCCAATCTGGAAGCAGAGACAATAACACATGTCCTAGGCAAATTAATGCAATTAACGAATAGCCAACACTCAGCTACCATTTTATCATAAGATGAACCTCTTTAATAATTTCCTAAAGAAATTGTCTAATTCATGGATGCAACTTGTGCAAATATATTCTCCTTTTCCCCCAACCCCTCCTTGCAAAAATACGACGGAGCTAAAGTTACTCTTTTTGCCAAACCTTGTCCTGCCATTTTAAATGGAAAGAATGTTCCTTAAGTAACCAAACAGATAGCTTTCCAGCAGCCCGTGAAGTTCCTCTATGTCTTCATTTGTATGACTTTAACAAGTGGAAATTACGTCATTTCTCTTAAGTTTTATTGCTCAACGTGTCCTATGTTCCTACCATTCTTGGGCCTGGGCATTATAACAAGACCTTGGAGCTGAACCTGCAAAGTCATCTCACTCCTGAGAGTAGTCTTCCTTCTCATAAGCAGGCCCGTTGACTTATTTTGAAGAGCCTCGTCACGGAGGACTGTTTGTGTAAGGATGCCACGTGTGCCAGGATTTGCCAGATCAGACCCGTTATCAGGACAGATAAGTGCTCATTAGCACTAACGGAGGGCACTTTTAGGGTGAAATTCCACCCTTGGATGCATTCACATGGTTCCCATTGAGGTCAACAGTAGCTACGTGTGAACACTGTGGGTAGGTATTGACTGTTAGGTTGGATAGTGGAGATGATTTTCCTCCCAGAGGCTCTCACATAAAGATGGAATAGGTCAGGCAGGACTAACATGGAACTTAGGAATGAGCACAGTGTTTTAATGCTCCTGATGATGTGGTGGGTTACATGGGGTTAAATAGAGCCAAGACGCAGCAGATACATCGGCCACATAGGCTAGGAAATGTCTCCAGGTCCCCATCCCATTTCGTCAGCTGAAACTATCCTAAGAGGAGGAGGATAAATAATCAGGCTTGTTTATTTTCTCATCTCCTTCTTTCAATAATTTTCTGAGCTTGTGCCTTCTTTTCCACACCCACTTTGTTTCTTCTGCAACTGTACATTTAATGTGGCGTTTCCTGTCCCACTCTAGTAAAAACAGAATGCTAAAAATGTCAGGAGAGCCTAGTTCACACCATTAACCAAGTCTCAGCTTTCCTGAATAATTGTGCATATAATTTACTCGCACAATATTTCCAGCCCTTGAGCTGTGGGCACATGGGACACTGAGCTGTGGGGAGAGCCAGCACAAGTCCTACGCATTCATTAAAATCTATTAAATATGGGTCTAAGGCCTCATTCTGCCTCTCTGCACTTTAATGAATTTTCCTCTGGGGAATACAGGGAGTGTTCCCTCCCTAGTCCACTGATGTCGGAGAGGAGATAGGCCCATGGTAGTAAGCTGTGTTCTGTCTGTGCCAGGGAGCTCTTGAAGGTATCCCGCAAAAACGGCCCCCATGCCTGTCCTAGCGTTGAGTAGCTCTGCAGTGCCATTCATGATGGGCCATCACTAAATGGCACTGGAGTAATTTAGAAAAAAAAACCCTATATCTCAGAAGGCCTTGAAAATGGGCACATCCTAGCTACTAAATACAGGAGATTCCTGCATTCTGAGGATCCCTACTTTGCAAGAACAGAGGAACCCTCCGGCTTGCTCCCTAACTCCTGATGCAGTGTAAGTCAGACATCTAGTAAGTGACTGCCTTAAGCCCCTCAGCCAGGAATAGTCTCCTCTCCAGACAGTCAGGTGATGCATGATGCTGGCTGATTCTCCAATTAGCACCCAACCCAGCCTCTCTGCTCACCTGCTTGCTGTGTTTGAGTTATGCCAGGGAAGACGTCTGAGATAACAGAGGTGATTAATCCCAGGCTGACACTGGGGATTAATTCGCTCTGCTTTGCAAAGGAAGGGCGCTGCCTCGCTGTGGTAGATCTGACTTGGCTCTCTCTGCACTGGTGCCGATTTATTGGCGCTTTGGTCAGAAGGTCTTTGGTGAGCCAGGAGGCTGTGTGCTGCGAGCAAGATGTGGGAAGGGGCTGGTGCTTTGTGAAAATGTTCGGGACTGGGAGCCAGGAACGGCTCACTTCTGTTCCCAGCTCTGATTCCGATTCTTCTGGCCTCACACACCTCACTGTAAAGCGTCTCGACTGAGAAGCCACTTTGAAAATCTGGCCCTAATCTGACATTTAAAACATCTAGCGCCCGAGTGGCAGAGGTGCCGATCACCCACAACTGGAAGGGAAAGCAGTGGGAGCTGTCACTACACAGCCCCTCAAAGAAGGGCCCTATGACCATGGAGACATCCAAACTCAGAGGCCATTTCTGAGTGTGTGAGCGGAATCTTTCTTCCTCGCATGTGCTGCACGTACGCAGGACATAATAGTAATAAATGCCGCTCACTTGTCTCTCTCAGAGGGCTGCTAATTTGCATTTGTAAAGTGCCCGGAAGAGTAAAAGTCCTGTATAACTGCAATATTATTCCAGTTAAAAAAAAATAACCTGCTGAGGCTTCGCTGCCTCCTTCAAGGGAGGACGAAGAAGCAGTTTTATTGCCTGCCAAAATATCATCCATCCAAACTAAAAGGAAGGAGAGCCATAAAGAACGTCTGCATTCCTTGAAGAACTAAAACAAGTGTAATGCAGGGGGAGTTGAACACAAGTTCACAGCCACTTATGGTTATACTGTCCTCCTCAGCTTTCTGCCTCCTGCCCCGCTCAGCTCCCCCGCAACTTCCCGGAGCATTACTCACTGCTGCAGGTATTTTTGGGGGGCCAGAGGGAGGGCCCTATTGTCCAGAGCTCTTTAGGGATCTCCATTCACTCTGCAGCCCTTCTTTATCGGTGCCCCTAGCTGCTCAGCCTGTCTGGGTTTCTAATGCACTCATCGCTGCGGGGAATTGATGGGAAATGTTCTGGTCCTGACAGAAACCTAGTTTTGCTCGTATAATGCACTACTGGTTAGATGCCACCACCCATACTCGCAAGAAGTCGCGCGTCTGCCAATGTGAGTAAGAGCTGCAGAATCTGATCCAGAATAAATAGGCAGCTAGAATACCGAGTCTGAACGCGACTTCAGTCCTTCCACTTTTATCCTTATCAGACTCATCCCTGCAAAATTCCCATTGGCCTCAAATCATTCACAGACTTCAACTAAGCACTCTCTAATCCAGGGCCCTTTTTAATACTTCCAATCATTTCTACAGGCTGTGAGCATTAGCATTTAATTGTTTGAACTGGCCTTGCAGCAAGGCCTAGGGAATAAATACCCACGTCACTGCGTTCTGGTAACAGGCGGTCCGGTTCTCTTCTTGTATCAGTGCATCTCCGTTGACTTCAGTGGAGCTCCTCCTGAATTATGCTGGGATGAATGAGAGCAAAATCAGACTCATTTGCTCTGGTCTTGTGGGTTTTAATGTTGCTGAACCCCTCGAGGGAATGTAACTCCCCTCTCTGCAGCCCCACCCATTGTTCTTTATATCGTGAACATTCCTCCTCATGCCCATCTCCTGGTTCTCCATCCTCTGGAGAGCAAACGTGAAAAATGCCAGGAATCAGAGCTACTGGCTCTTGGCCCAGAGTTTCTTTTCATCACTAAGTGAGACAGAAGAAAATACAATTAAACGGAGGAAGGGATTACCAAGTATAAGGAATATTAGATGCCTGAAAATATCCCCTGCTGCCCCCAGTTCAGTTCATTAAATAAACTAGCTAAAGAGCGAATGAAATTAATTGTGGTTATGAAATGTCCCTCCCCCCAGATCTGCGCTGCTCATTAGCCTCATATTTTCTTGCATTATCCAGGCAGTATGAGGAACAAGACAGCTGGCAGATGACTTGAACAAGCTGGGGCCAATATTCCACAATAAAAATGGTTGTTCTTATGTGCATGGCAGTGCCTAAAAGTCCTAACTGAGCTCGAGACCCGTAGGTGCTAGGTACACACCCATTGTAACAGACAATCCCTGCTCTGAAGAGTTTACAATCTAACTAGACACGTCAGGCAAAATGCAAGCAGGGAGTGAGAATCACAGGGAGAGGAAGTGATATTCCCAAGTGAGGAATAGAACCTAGGTCTCCTGACTCCCAGTGTTGCAGGCAACTGCTATAATTTGCTGCTAGTCACAGTGCTGGGGCTTGAATCTCACTTGTTCCTTACGAAGGGAATGCCTTTAAGTTACAACGGTGCACAGGCTTCTTTGAACTGATGAAACCTCCTATGAACCATCAAAATTATCACTCAGGCACCTTAAATAATTCTTACTTGGTGTTAATTGTTCATGTAATAATAATATCTAGCTCTTGTACATCACTTTTTATCAGGAGATCTCAAAGCACTTGTCAAAGGAGATCAGTGTTATGATCTCCATCTTACAGGTAGGGAAACTGAGGCACCGAGCCAGGACAGAACTTGCCCAAGGTCATGCAGGAGGCCAGAGGCAAAGCTGGGAATAGACTCTGGTGTCCCGAATCCAGTCCATTGTTCTATCTATTAGGCCACACTCCCTCCTCATTTAGCTCCATCCTCTCATAGAGTGCACCTGGGACCACAGTTCTGGGGAGGCTGACTTGATGATTTTCCTTGAATAAAGCATTAACTAGGGGCAGGCCAGGACCAGGGACCTGTAGGCTGAAATTTGCAAAGCCATCTTAGCGATGCCATTCTTTCTGAAGTGAATGCAAATTTTGTCGCAATATCCCTAGGGTTCTCTGACTGAAACTATTCCGGGAGATTTCCCGCCCCCCGACATGACGTAATGTCATTTTCTTAAACTAGCCTATTAAAATCTCCCGGATTGCTTCCAATACTCACCGGGAGATCGATGCCGATTCCAGGAGACTCCAGGCCAATCCTGGAGGGTTGGCAGCCCTAAATATCCCCTACGTAAGCTTTCAAAGTCTGGTGCTTGTTTCCAAGGCATTTTAATCTGTGTTGCTCTCTCACACACACACAGCCAAAAAGAACAGTTAAGCCGAGGTGTGCTGAGAGGTAGAGATCCTGTCCTTTGTATGGTGTAAATTACAGGCGCAAATTGAATCTCACATTCTGGGGTGGGCCGGGCCTGCTACAATTCCTGTATGTGGAAAGGTCCAATAAGTGTGCATTTTGAGACAGTTTTGCCTGCCGTTAGGCTGCATCCTTTAGAGAATCTCAACTTCCTTCGGCATTACTGTGTATTTCTGATGAGAAATCAGAGACCAAGGCAGAGCAGGGACTGGCATCTGAGGAGCAAAGGGTTTGGTTTGTTTATGCAAGAACAGAACTCTGGTCTGGAGACTGATAGTTTCTCAGAAGAGGTGGGGGAAGAGGAAACACCTTTTTTGGAGTGTGCTGTAGAATCAAAAGTTGCACACATATTTCACATTTGTAGAGCACTGCATGGGGTTTGAGCCTTGTGACTTGTATTAAATTCAAAGGATGGGCTCTGAATAAATGGCTACACAGTCTGCTTTGAAATGGGGTAAATGCCAAACAAAGTGTGCTAAACATAAATGGATTTATGCGTCCTTCCCTTCATAGGCTGATTCTCTCACACATACCAGATAGTCAACTGCATACAGTTTATAGAAAGATCTCTCAGTCCAGCCCTGCACTCCAGAGCTGCATTGTAGCAAGGCCCTCTTGACAGCTGCATTGGCTTGATTAACACAGAGGGTTTTCCTCCTGACATCTGGTTCTTCTGGGGCTGTCTGCACAGTGCAAAGTGAAGATGCGGATGAGCATTACCGAATAATTCATGTTAGATTAGGACAAAGAGAAACAAATGAGGCTGGAATTTTGCCTGCACTGATTTTTATTACTAAGGTTTTTATTCCACGATCAGATGCCCCAAGTAAGGCAAATGATTAGTGCCAGGTAAACTTTTCTGAACACTTCAGTTCTCAAATTGAATTCTTTCCTCCACCCCACACTTGTGGATTTTCCACAAACAGAGCTTGGTTTTCATTTTTATTTTCTTTCTTTGTATTTATTTTACAAGGCTCCAGTCCAGCAAAACACTTAACCACATGCGTTCTAGGTATGCATATGCTTTAGATGTTACACTTCCCACTTAATGCTGCTGTCATTCATAATACTCAGGGCTTTGCATTTACAGAACACCTTTTATCTGAGGCTCTCAGCTGACAGGATATTAAATATGCTTGGATGGAACAGCAAATGCGAACATTAAGCCAAGCCGGCTTCTGCTCACTGATTTAACTATTTAAAGGTTTATAAACCATGAAAATCATTCTTGGGTCTTGCCAGCTCTTCTTGCCACAGAAGCTATATTTGTATGGGGTTTCGAGAACTTTCAGCAGGACTAAACTCACTCTAAGTGCATGAGTTCAACATGGCAACTGTACCTGTCCAAACAAGCAAGTGTGTTCCCTGCCATTTCCTAGGCCATTGACACAGGTGGTTCTTAGAAGACTGCAGGTTTGAAAGGAGGAAGATCTTGGTTCTTTTGGAGCGCAAAAGGGAAGGCAAGAAAGATCTGAATCTTAATGGAAGGCAAGAGAAGGACGCCACAACCATGCTAGGTGTTGGGAAAAGGGGATGGATCCTTTTTTGACCTTGTGCAAAGCTGGAGAAGTAGGCTTTGTTTAGGGGATAGATAAATGTATGAGCTATTTTGTATTACTTTCGTCCACAATCCTCTTGCTTTCGTTCCATTCATTACTAGTGATGAATGGATCTCATAAAGCTGGGAGTTGGGTTTTGGTTTGGAGTCATAGAAGGGACAACTGAGATCATCTAGTCCAACCTCTTGCCCAACACAGGCATTGGAACGTTCCCCAGTGATTTCTTCAACAGCCTTAGTGAGCTGTGGTTGAGCTAGAGAGAAGCTTTTAGACAGACACCCAAAGCTCCCAGAAATTCAGGTGCTTCCTGAATTTTCAAACATGGGAGCCTAAAATCCGAGGATAGATCAAGGCACAGAGAGGTGAAGCAGTTTGCTCCCTTACACAGAAGAGCCATCAATGGAACCCAGATCTCCTTACTTCCAGCCCCGTGCTCTAATCCACTGCTCCACGCTTGCCTTAAAAATAAGTTCAAAGCCATGACCCCTGCTCTTCAGAATGTTTCACCAGATCTGAGCTTTGCATCCTACAAGCGGCTTTATTTCTACAAGTAGTAATCCAGTTGATAAATATTCCGCTCTGCATATGAGAGCCAGACAATGCTGCTGCCTCCATTGAGAACATCCTGCAGGGCCTCACGACCCCCTGTTCTGGAGAAGGATACTGTCTTCTCCATAATTCTAACCAGAACTGGCACCTTTAATGAGGCCCCCTCCAATGAATTTCACATTAACCTTCCTTATTGCATGTTAACGTTACCCAGAGTCAGAGATGCAGAGATAATTGGCTCTGACTCAATGTATTGCTTTAAAAATTAGATTTCATGCCAACCTCCACACCCTTTGCTGTTTCGTTTCCCTTTCCCCAGCTATCCATTTCTGGCCTTAGCCCTTTCCTGCATTGGCATGGTGGATTAGGCAAAATTAAACTAGGCTCCAGATTTTTTATCTATGTGAGTGGAGTGGGAACAGACACCATGTTAATGTTTAGAAATGGAGTCCTCCTAAGAGCTGTTTCTCCCCTCTACCATATTGGAGAGGCACTTTCTATTCTCCATCTGGTGAAATCAGCTTCTTTCTGTGACAGTTAAATTTTACTAGCTGGTTGCCTGTTAAATCCAGTAGGGATTATCAGGGGTTCTCAAACTGGGAGTCGGGACCCCTCAGGGGTTAACGAGGCTATTCATGGGGGACTGCAAGCTGTCAGAGTCCACCCTAAACCCCACTTTGCCTCCAGCATTTATAATGGTGTTAAATATATAAAAACATGCATTTAATTTATAAGGGGGGGGCTCACACTCAGGGGCTTAATGTGTGAAAGGCGTCACCAGTAAAAAAGTTTGAGAACCACTGGATTATATTATTCTTAATTGTGCAGTTATAATGCGTAGAAGCCATAGTCTAAAATGCATTACAGAAGGGGAAGGTATTTTGAGGACTGTTTTATATTACAGCATTGCTTCTGGAGAGTCAGGACACCCGTTCATTGACATTCTCTTATGCAGACAGTGCTGCGTTTTGGTGCTTATTAATAATGTACTGAATGTAGATGTAGCTGTGACTGGCCAGGGCCTCTACCAATCAGATCCCAAGCACCTCACATTGGGGACTTGGAAAATGAGGCACCTGTGAAAAGTTTGACGTAAATGGCTTGCTCAGCATATCTGGTAGGAACTCTGTTGGCAGAGACAGGGATAGAATTCAGTCCTCTGGGCCGGCAGTCAGTTTGCCTTAACCATGTGACCGTCCTTTCTCTTCCTGCCTTCCCCCTACAGACCTTCCAGCTTCTATAGCAAATAAGGGAGGGGTCCTACAGGCAACATTCTCCTTCACTGCACAGCCCTGATCCATCCCCAGACCAGGGTCAGCCTGTGCATGGGATGAGGCAGGGGTCTGTGGGGAAAAAAGGAGATTCTGGAATTGAAGGGTGAATACTAAAGCCCAATGCACAAGAGGGCTGAATTAAGGCTGCACGGGCATTCTAGCATTTCCTACCACTACAGGGCTTAGGGGTCATTCCACTCACCACTCTCTCCCTAGGGACTGCAAATAACCCTTCTTTCGGCAGCCCCACGGTTTGCAGAGAGTTCCATCTGCAAGGGTCTGCATTGCAGCTTTCAGGCTGCCCTTGTGCCGCTCACCAAGTTCTGGTTATACCCCCTCTTCTGCCCCTTCCACCAGCTCTTTATGGTCCCATCGGAGAGACACTCTCTCTCCCTGAGAGATGGGCTGCCTCTTTTGGATCCCAGCAGGCCTGTCTCAGACAGCATGCTCTCAGAATCCTGTAAAAGACCCTTTAACGGAGGAGATGGTGGCACTTTGCCTTTAAAGGGGCAGCTCTTTCTGTTACAACCTAAGAAAGAAAGAAAGCCATTTCATTGAATCGTACCAATCACGAGGTTCCATGTCTTGCCCTGGTTCCCGGTGGACTCTGTATTTCTGGGGTTTGTGGTCCATGCGCGGGGATTTTGCTTGTGGAACCTCAGCGATGAATAGAACCGGTGGAGCTGGGAACAGGAAGTAGGCGCTTCCCAATCGCCAGGCCATCAGCCTGCCAGTGTCTTTCCCGCAGCTTCCCACACAGCGCGAAGAGGTGGCGACGCTGTAATTAATGTTGGACCTGGCAGTGTCATCGGCATCAGTTCTTAATTGGGCTCCATGGCAACCGGAGCCCAGGGGAACGCTTACCAGCAAGCACCTGTGTCTGTAGCTCGCATCAATTATAACACGAAGGAGACTGTTCACTGGCAGCGAGTGGAGTAATCACGTCACTGCTCCCCTCTCGTTTTCGTCTTCGGATGTCAGAGACGCCGCTGGCGGCTGGGGACCAGTGGGACGGCAGCAGTTCTGCATATGGGAAAATGTCCTTTGGTCTTGTGAAGGAATGCATGCTGCATTCGCTACCCGGGCATCCAAAGGGGAAAGATGGGCCCAAGACATCTCCACTCTGGGACTGGATGCATGGGGGCTGGGCTGGTTTGCAGCACCCCAGGGGTGGAGAAAAGAAAAAAACACGCAGCAAACTCCCAAGGAGGGGAGGACTCAGGAAGTGTCAGTGAAGGGGATGAAAGAAACGACTTCTCCTGCCCTCTTCCTCCTGCTACTGCTCCTCTCATGCCCTGCCTCCCTTCTACCCTAATGAGGCTCTGCTGCTCACGCTTCCTTCCCTCTCCTGCTCATGCCATGCTCAGCTCCCGAGGCAGCAGCCCTTCAAGAGGCTGATGGAGGGTGGAGGAAAAGGCACCTTTTCTACCCAGCATTGCCTCCTGAAGCAGCCTCAACCAGCCCCAGCATCCATCAGTACCAGTGTCTCATGGCAGCAGCCCTCACCCAGGTTGTTGCACCATCACCAGCACTCAGAACCCCCCCACCCCATACAGCAGGGCATCTCATTTGCACACCCACTCTGCATGCACAAAGGAAAGATCACTAGTCATTCCTGTGCACGTGGTCTGTGTCTTCTTTGTGCCTCCTGCCCAGTTATTGCACACCCTGAATTAGATTTTCAACTCAGGCCCTCGGTACTTGGACAGAGACAGCTCTTTCTCTTTTCGCCCGTGCCTAGCAGGGAACAAGGGCCAATGGCAAATATAACTGACAAAACGCTATTGCAACGGGCCGCAGTGTTCCTTTCTCCCCGGGGCTTGTCATTAAACAGCTGCCATGTTCCTAGGGCTAGCAGAGGTGGCTGCCTTCATAGGTCGTTGCAGCAAAAATCTAGGCAAGGCCACGAATGGGGTTGGCTGACCCGGTTTCTTACACTCCGTAATGCTTAGCTGACTTCTTGGTTACAATCTGTCACTTCAAGGGGGTTGATCCACGTAAATGAGAGGAATTGCTGTAAATCTCCTAGCAGACTCCAAATCATCTGAAATAGCTTGAGTACCGCGAGCAGCTGTTACCTGCTGAGGAATTACTCTGGCTCCGCTTGTGGAGTTTATCTGGCTAGAGAGGATTGGACAGCTCTTCCCCGTCCTCTGAGCGTGCTTCTGCTCCTTAATCAGCCTCTAAAGAATCAGTGCTGGGCAACGCTCTCCGACAATGCTTCTGCTAGCGCTGTGCTCCTGACCTCAGCTGGTTGGGGACAGAAGAAACCAAGAAAAGGCGTCAGACCTGGGTCTCCAGAAGGCCAGGGTCTATTCTATAGGACCTCCATTTATGGGCCCATGTGTCTTCATTGAAAGCACTTCTCAGGACATGGTTTCTCTGGTTAGGACTTAGGAATGAAAAGATCCCTTGGGCCTGAGGAGTTTCACTTGTTGAAAGTCCCCAGGCTCCATAGTCAAGGTCAGAGGTGACGTGCATCGGGATACAGCATGTCATTTAGAGTGTGTTTCTCTCACCTGCTTTTTTAAAGCCATGTGTTTTGGTCATGGTCCCCTGGACGCTCCCTCCTCACTTGGGCAATGCATTCCTGTGTACACTGGGAGCTTTGTTGGCTTGTCCAGTGACGCGCCATTAGCCCAGATGGCTTACAGAGAGTGGGGAAATTGGATTGATTTCCTACTCTTATTTGGAGCAGGGCCAGGGGCCAACACCCGTGGTTAATAGCGAAGGAAGGGAGATCAGAGTGACAGCTCTGGTTCCATGTGGTTCATCACGGAAGCCGTAGTCCGTGCCAACAAGCACCATCTGTTGGGAACTTCACAAGGACTTACAATGAATCGTGCGTTTCTGCAGGACTATTTGAGACAAATGAGCCTGCTGGTGTCCCTCTGACCCACAGTTCCATGGGGCTGCTTGTTTCCAGTGCCCTTAATGGAACAGGAGCAGTGACTGAAATGAGGTTACCGCCAAAGTTAAAATCCAACTGACTTGCCAATGACAAGCCCAGGGTACTAAGTCCCCCTCCAGTTCAGTGCATGTTTGTTACATGTCCCTCCTTCCCTCTGCCTGTTTGCCCCATCTTTGTGCACAGGGAATGCACCGGGATTATTTGAATTGTGTTCCTGAAAACGAAAGCGCAGCTGGGGGTTTCCAATTCAGGCCTGTCTTGCCCATATCCCTTTAACTCATAAACTGTCCTGCTGTGCTGACCCTCCTACGTTACCCTGTGTTGCTTCCCAGCTCTGCAGTATTACTATTGTTTTCCTGCTTCAAGCTTTGGGTGAAGATGAAATCCACCGCCAGCAACTACTGGCCCCTGGCTCTTGACTCTGATTGGTAATACCATCTTTCCTCAGAGCTTTGTCCTTTGCACTGAAGTCCTGGCCTGTTTGTATGTTTGCACCTTCATTTCTCCTCCACAGTGGGACCTGAGCTATCCTTTCTCTCTAGCAGCTAGTCCCAAAGGGGGAAATTCACCAAGTATGGAGCACCCCTACAAAGCCTTTCCTACTCTTAAGCCCCACCTAAGGCAGGAAATAGGGCTTTGAGCAGCCTTGAATAGGCAGGGATGTACAGGTCAGGGGATAGACCAGTGGCCCCAATCCATTACGTAGCGGTGAGTGGAGAGGCAGTAGCCACGGAGGGGCTGTGCTGTACTCCGATTCCTTTCCTGTGGGTTGGAGTTGTGCCAGTCGGATATCTCTGCCCCTGCGGAGTTTCTTGCACGAACCGGGAATAACCTGGCCTTGTGCAATCAGGAAACACTTTTACTCTAGGAGCATTTGTGCAGCAGGGTGAGTCACTAGAGGCCAGAGCAGTTCAGCTCAACAACGGCGAGCTGACCCGGGAATCAATATCCATGGCGGAAGAGAAAACATTTTAGGGATACCCTGAGCCCTATCAGCATGGCAGCATTTTACACCCACTTTGCACAGTTTTATCGGATGTCACACTTGGCAAGGCACGGGAGAATTGGTCCTAATAACCAGAAGCTGCTTGAGTTTGGCAACCTGAAGGCCTGGAGGGGCTGGAGCCTTGTTTCCAAATGCTGAGACTCTGCGATCCAAAGCGTCAAGCCTCGTTGGCACGTGAGTAGCACCACATCTATTGATGGCAACTCAGAGCTGCGGATACTCCAGGATGGCTGCTCCTTTCAGCTTCCCTCCTGCTGACGCATCATGCAGTCACGGCCACTTGCTCTTTGTCTCTCAGCCCGCTGTGGTTCCCTTCCCCTGCTCCCTTATGGGCTGCATTGCTCCGTTATTTCTGCTTTGTCACGGGACTGTCTCAGCAAAGGGGGAAAATCAAGAACAAGGGGACTCAGGTGGTTGCCTGCTAGACTGGCTATGGAGAGACTGGGCTGTGGAGCTGAGTGCGGTACCAGGTGCCATTCAGCACACTGGAAGAGTGGCTAACTCATATGTGGTGCCCCAGTAAAACTGTGGCCATCTCTGCTGCGAATCAGTGGCCTCTTCTGTGGAGGAGGCACTGTAAAATACAGAGGATTGGGTTTGGCAGCTGTTGCAAAGTCTCTCTGGGGAGGAGGTCTCTCTCCACAGCGACATTCTACCCTGGGCTCACCAGTGGCTGGACCATTTCATGTGCAGCTAAAGAGCAGCAGCACACACCTAGTGGATGGGGAGAGCGCCGGGCCGAGTGCTTCTTCCATTGTCCCCCTTCCTCGGTGGGTCTCTTCCGGACTGATTCGTACACCATTTGTCTTTGTAGTGGCAGTGGCTAAACACCTGGTGTTGCTGCCCTGGCCGTGTGTGGAGTGTGTTCAGTGCGGGTGATGGGTTTGATTGTCGATCCCTTACCATGCAGTCCTGCTCTACAGCTCCGGTCAGGAAAGGGAGCTACCTGGCTACCTTAGAGCAATGCAGCTTGCTCAGCGGGGTGAGGATCCTAAGCCTCATCTACACCCCAGCACCCGCCCAAAGTATGCTGAGCCGCAAGAGGAGAGAGTGATGGGAATTGGGCAGGAGACAGTGGGGGAGGGAGGAGGAGCTCTCAGATGGGTCCCCAAGCTGTGCTTAGTGACATGATGCTCTTGCGATGGGGACAGGTGCTCAGATGGAACCCTCGTTGATTTCACTCGTGCTCAGAATTTGAACGCAGGGCTCCAGCGTGGAGTGCTCCCAAAGATACGTAAATGAAGAAGAAGTACTTGGGATCGGACCCTGAGATGTGCTGCACACCTAAAGCTCCCGCTGAGTGACATGGAAGTCACAGATGTGTTAGCTGTGGTGTCCTAGAACCAATGTTTAGACAGGCTACTAGGGACCATATGGGAGATGTATAAAGGCTCTAGCCTATAAGGATAGAAAGGCTATTCAGTTTCTCACTGTCCTCAGCCTTTGTGCACTGATTATGATGTCAGAAAAAGGATTGCACGGTGAACAAGCATAGATTTGAACCTGGCCATGTCTTCACAGTTGTTGCACAAACATCTGCCGGGATAGGGCCTGTGTTCATGAAAATGCAGCATTATTGAGGTGTCTCTGGATGTCTGTCACCCTACAGGAGGCCGCAAGTTTTCATCCTGTACCAGGGTTCAAATAAATATTGTAATTCCGTCCCACCTGGACTTGTTGCTGTCATGTTTATGGCCAGGGCGAGGCTACAGATCTGTGGCCTCAGCTGAGCTCTGTGGAACAAACTACATTTTCTTTGTAGCATAAGCTAACGCTAACCCCCAAACGAACATAATCTTAGAAATTGTCACAATTCAATGTGCAGCAGCGTCAAGTGGAGTCAGTGGGATGAATTATTGACTGTTTTTACAAAGTGCAGGCTTTTAGTTTATCTCTGAGCTGGCGTCCTTTAGTGTAATTTAAATATATTGTTAGTAAATTAATTTCACTCATCTTGTTTGAGCCCGTTCTTGCTGCTGCTGACTGACTGATACTCGCTTGATTCGTGATTTGATGCCAGATAGCTTCTTAACAAGGCATCCCAGGCTTCCAAATAGCCTGGGATCTCATTATGTCTTCAGGCAATAGAGTCAGGGACATTCCCTTTCTGTCCTTTAATTGGTTTTAGTGCATCTAGTACTTGAAAAAAAGTACAAAACAGCCAGCCTTGGAGACTGAAGTCCTACCTTTATCCACGGATCCCTCGCTTTTCTCTGCTGAGAGTGTGTGAGGATGCCAATCCTAAGAGTAGATTTTGGATTTGTAGGTTTTTGACCACTAGGGATTAGACCTTGTTTCCCCTAGGCCACCAAAGAACCACTGGATGATAGTACTATTCACCTGAAAATACTTCTCGCTCCTATGGGTTGGATCTAAACTGGAGGCTGGGTGGTCAAATGCTCCTCATCTCAGTACTGCCTATCTCAGAGAATCCAGATGGGGCAGGATTTTCAGAAGTGCTTAATTGCATTAAGAACACGAGTCCCAGTGAAAGCCAATGGGACGTCTGTCGACCTCAGGTAGTCACATGGCCCTCATCACCAGAACCCCTCACAGCCTTTAATGTATTGATCCACATGATGCCCCTGGGATGTAGAGCGATGCGATTGCCCCCATTTTCCAGATGGGGAACTGAGGCACAGAAAGGCTCAGGGACTTAGTCAAGGTCACATAGGAAGTGTGAGGCAGAGCAGGGACTAAAATCCAAGTCTCTCAAGACCTAGGTTAGTGCCCCAACCCCTGGGCCAGCCATGCTCTCTTAAGTCATGTAGATGCTTTTGAAAACCTCACCCATAATTTTCATGGAACGCAACAGGGACATTGAATGAAGAGGTGCACAGGGCTGGTCCTCTGAGCCTCTTCACGGAGAGTTCTGCGCCCACATTCTGACCCTGTTTAAAAAGGAAGTAGGCCAGTGAAGTCAATGAGGTTACCCCAGGGATGAGTTTAGGGGTGTTCTTGTCCTAGCCTCTAGTGGTTGGCACTCCACTCTTCAGTAATGCATGGTCAGCGTTCTTGACTCGGGGCAGCGTAGGGCTGGGTTAAACAGGTTGTGATCTAGGTCAGGACAGAGCTTTGGACAGTCCCTGGAAATCTTTCAATGCCGTTTCTGCTGTACCTGTTTTGGAGTGGGATGTCCAGATTTGAACACAGAATTCTCAATGAGGGTGTACAACTGAATTATGTCATGACATCATCATATTTTCAGTAGTATTTTTTGTATTTTAACATTTGTTTGCTTTTGGCTGCTGTTCAAACATGGGGGAAAAGATTTGAAGTCAGTTCAAGGGATAAGTGAAAATGTTGACTGTTCATTCTCCAGTCCCACTCAAACCAGTTCACCCCATGCTTTAAATACGGAGCTGCATAGGGATAGGCTGAGGACCATAGTCTGCTCTCATTGAGGCTGGTGCGAATTTGGAGTTACTGCATTCACTTCAGTGGGATGAAACTGGGTCTATACTGGCATACCTGAGAACAGAATTTAATTTTAAGAGCCAAATTTGTCCTTCTTCACAGGGCCATTTGGCTTTAAAAAATTAATCAGAGGTCTTTTTTTTTTTTTGTTTCCGAAACCGAAGTTCTCTTTGGAGAGCTAAAAACAACACGTGACATGGCAGAAATTTTGAATTAATTTGTGAGTAATATAATAACTAAGAAATTGTGCAGAAGTACCTAATTACTGTAGGAATATATGTGGAAATATATTTGCCCAGCATCGACAGTGGTGATATGCACTAATTTCACAGTTACTTTCCATGCAATTGCTATTGAAACTTGCAACAATTTCATTTGGTCAAGTAAAGTGAAGTAACTGGGAAGTGACCCAGTGTACACAGTTTGCTAATAGCTGTTGAATGAGAACTCCGATCATATTCTGCTCAGTTTGTATGCTTGCAACAAACTATAGGATTCCATCAATAACTTACCAAGTTTAGAATGCTGGAAGAGCACAGGTCAAATAGTCCATTGTTAGAGACCATTTTTATAAAGAGGGACAGTGCTGTTAAAATATCATTGTCTGGAATCCGTGAAAGTGTGATACAGGTTGAACAGCTCGATGAACTACTCAAAACTGACACTCTAAAGATTGGCATTATTTTTTCTCTCCTTTTCTTTGTGTCATCCAGTTTTCTCCTCGTTTTCTCCTGCCTGGTTCTATCTGTCTTTTCAACCATCGATGAGTATCAGAACAGCTCTGAAGGGGCCCTCTACATACTGGTAAGTTGGCAGTTGCAAACATAAGACAGAGCACGAGCAAGAAACAAACAATACTGGGCTTTTCAAACATGGCAAGCATTTGATCTGCGGTATTTGGGATGGATGGATCAGAGGCTGTGTCTGAGAACTGGCAGAGACATCACTGGGGCATGGAGAGGTTCAGCCTTCTAAGTGAGGGATAAGCATTTTCTCTCTATGCAAACATTTGTCTGGGTTTGACATGCTTTCCAACCCACAGCAATGTAAATCTTTAAAAGCAAGCACCTAAGAGTCCTATGCCTTGGAAAGAATGGGGAGTGTTTGTATTAACCTGTAAAAATCCCGAATTTCTAGCAATAACCAGTTTCTCTTAAGGTGAAAGACAAATATGATTCCAAATCTAAGCTGTTGTATTAGCTCCTGGTGCCACCTGGTTCATTTTGAATCATCTTTCATTTTGCTTGTCTCTGTTTCAGGTCTGGGTAACAGTAGCACTGCATTTAGCCTGTACTCACAGGGCCGAAATCAAATATTACTTACACTGAGTGTAAATCTGAAGTCATCTGGATTTGCCCCAGTGTAAACAGGGAAAGAACGTGGCTAACAGTCTCAAGGATGACTTTAAAAACCTGAACTGGTGCATGTTCCATTGGGGTGTGTGTGTGTGCATTTCTCTGCAATGGCAAAATCCCGCAGCATTGTGGGCCCGCATTTAGAAGCTGATTTGATGCCCGTTTAAAACCCAAAATGGCTAAGCTGACCTTGTACCACAGCAGAATTAGCCTAGGTGGTTGCCTCTGTTCCCCACGCTATACATTTCAGAATTTATCTGAGCTGACATAAAGCCGAATGGTTTTACTAGTTAAACAGCTTGGCATGCCTTACCCTGACAATTTAGCTTCCGGTAACTTGCTGAGTGATAGCTTGCAGAATCCCTGGCGGGACAGATGCTTACTTCATAGGGCTCCCAGAATTCATCGCATCTCCCTGGCTTTGCCTCTCCCTTCCTCCACTCCCACTCCGCACATCAATCAGATACCAGAAGCTACTGAAAGCTTAATGAGAGCCCTGTACAGCTCAGCGCCAGCCCACGTGAGGTGAACACCGTGAGGGAAGAAATCTGAGAGAACGTAACATACTGACAGTGAGCGACGCTTTGCGCTCATTCTCTCTGTAGCTCTGTTTGAGGGGGGAGAAAAGCAACCATGCCTTGGTACAAATGGCAGGTCAATAGTGACGTGTTTCAGCGGGCGAGACAGAAGGCTGTTGGAACAGGTAGGAACTCAGTCGAGACTGGTGTGGATTTTCAGGTAGTTTGGATTAACTCATTTGAGTTCAGAAACCAATCTCTATACATTCAGATGCAGAAGAACCCAGGCCCAGACTTTCCAAGGGGCTTAGGACCAGACTTTCCATTGCTCAGCACTGACAACTGGGCCAGATTTTCAGAAGGTCTCAGCTCCCACTTAAACACCGAACTACGGACATAAGATGCTCACCCTCCAGCTGCTTCTGTTGTTACCCAAGGCCCAAAGGTTTTCCAAATTGCTCACTGCCCAATGGATTGAGCTCTTTTAAGAATCCGGCTCATAATTCTCTTCCCCACATCACCTCCTTCCGGTCCTGAAGTCCATCGATAGGGACAAAAATAGGAAACGGTCAGTTCTGTGCCAGAGCTAAACTTCTGTCTCCCTCCAGAGACAGAAGGAAAAGATCAACTTTGTAATGAGGGAGAAGGTTTCAAAACAGGGATGGACTTGAATCACAGCATCCCGTGCTAAATAACTACCTCTTTCCCCAAATTTTGGAGGCATTTGAAAGCTGCATCTGGGTCTTGACCTGACTCTAGCAATTAGTCTCTATCTTTATCTTGAAGCACAATCTCATCTCTTTGGAACTGTTCAAACTCAATATCCAGATCCCAGTTTTGTGGCTGGATTCCATTTTTTTGGTCAGAGTCACAATTCTCCTTTGTAAGGACTGAAACAGTGAGGAACAAAACAAGCCTTATTAGCAGAAATTAGTTGCAGCCCCCTGCATTGAATCTGAAGCACTTTCTTCCCTGTGCCTTCTTCTTGGACTAATTGCATTGTCTCCCCTGCAGGAAATAGTCACCATCGTGGTGTTTGGTGTGGAATACTTTGTGAGAATCTGGGCTGCCGGTTGCTGCTGTCGATACCGGGGCTGGAGGGGAAGGTTAAAATTTGCCCGCAAACCCTTCTGCGTCATTGGTAAGAACCGCCCCCCAGCAGCGGGTTGGATGGATAGCAGCATCTACTGCTGCGAGTGCATGAAGAACGGGAAAAGGGCCTTGTGGGTCATGTTCAGAGTGACTGCTGAATCTGCTGTACTTTGGGAGAACATCTAAATGTTGTCAGCCAGGCCACTGGCTTTTCAGCCAGGTATGTGAGCCCTGGCAGTCCCGCCGCCAGGGTCCCAGGGTCAAGGGGAGCTGTCTGGTTTGCTTAGTGGGCTCCAGGCCTCCCTGGGAGGAATGCATAATACGTGTGTACAGGTCCTACTGGGAGCTGGAGGACAGGGAGCTTGCCACGGAGTATTCTGGCTTATTCTATGTCTGGGCCTGATTCTGAGCGAATTCATTCTCGTGCTTGGAGCAGGGATGGAAGAGGGGGCAAAGGGGGTTGCAACCTGCCTTTGTGTTCTCCGTGTTCTGGACCCATGCTGGGCCCTGCCCAGTCCCGGGTAAAGTTAGAGCAGCCTCAGAGTGGCATAAAGTACACTTTGATGTGACTGCCGCTCCCATGCCCAGATAAAGGCGGGAGAGTTGAGTGCCAGGCCAGCCACCCAGCCTCATAAAGAACAAACAAACAATCACAAACTCCAGGGTTATAGAAACAAAACCAGGCTGCCATTCCAGTAACGCTGGCGACCCTTTGTGTCCTCTGTAGTAAAGTGCTTTACAGGATGAAAGAGGCGGTGGATCCAAAGCTTAGGGAAGAGGAGGCTGGATTCAGGCCCAAATGATCAAGGGTAGACAGATGTTCACACTAAGGTTCATCACAGAGCAACACTTCGAATGTATTATCAAAGCCATTGACTTTCAAAAGGCATTTGACACCCTTAGCAAAAATAGCAGGCCACGCAGGACTCGAAATCAGTTACACCAAAACAAATATCTTTGAAAGCCAGATGTCAAGCAATAAGATCGTATCAGAGGGCAGAAAGATCCGGCAAGTAGAACAGCTCAGTTAGCAGGGCAGCACCATACGAGGCACTGGAAACCTCAAGAAAGAAGTGACATCAAGGATAGGAAAGGCACCTGCAGCGTTCACATAACTCAGCAGTGTTTGGTCAAAGCCAGACAGCACCAAAAGAAAAGAGAGGATTTTCCACTCGAACGGAACCTCAGAGCCAACATATGGCCATGAGAGCTGAAGAGTAATTAAAATGTTAGCCAGAAACCTAGCTCCCTTTGAAAGCAAGTGCTTAGGAAAGATTCAAGGCATAGGGTGAAGAGACTTCACCACCCACAAAGTGAACCGAGAACTCAACGACCTGCAGCTGGTCTCCACTAGACACAGAAGGAAGCATTGGCCATATCTGGGGCATGTAGTCTGGATGCACAGACACCTACATGAAGCTGTCAAGTGAAAACCAGCTGGTGTGAGGAAACAGGAACCCGAGAGAAATCTTAGCAGGGAGAACAGAACATCTGATCTCAACACCCTGGAGCAGATGGAAGCAACAGCTAATGACAAGGGGGGATGAAGGAGGTTGGTTTCTTCCCTCTGTGCCAACATGGGTATGAGAAGGATGCAATAATATAAGTGTAGTTCAGAATCAGCCCCTTTCCGTCTATTCTGAGAGGAGAAGTGGTCTAACCTGTTAGAACATGGGTCTGGGGTTCTGTCGCTGCCCTTGATTCACTGACAAGTCATTCTGTATCTCCATCCGCCTTTCCATAAAACTGATATTACAGTAATTATCTGCCTCACCAGGGAGTTATGAGCCTTAATTAATTATTGGCTGCAAAGTTCTTTGAGATCGTGCGATGGAAAGGGCTGTCTCTGTGCAAAGCGTTATTTTGAACAGAGTGAGGAGGGGGCAGAGGTGGGCAGGGAGAAAAGAGATGCATTTGTTTACAGATGCTTTCTAAAGATGGGCTCAAGCTACCACATTTGAATCTGGACCCTGATTTGACCATCACAGAGCTGGGGATGTTTGTATGCAGGGTTTTGGTTTAGCCCATTATAAAACCAGGGCGTCAGCAAAGTTCATGTAGCGATCTGAATGATGGTTTTCAGAACCCTGAAATTCCTGGGGGATTGAGACCTAGGCTTTTGCTTTGGTAAAAGGTGGGTGCTTTTAGTACTCTCCTACACACCCACCTTTCCTCCACCAGTGGCAGAAGCAGCCCTTCCCCAAACACAGACCTTTAGGTTTTCCCGAATGGGTCGGGCAGTGGGAACTCCCCTGTCAAGGTGGACCTTAGAAGTGGTGGTACACTGCTCTGCCTGGGAAGATCGTGCACCTCTACTGATGCATTCTGGAGAAGTTTATTCCAGGCTGGAAATATTGCATTATGCATCAAGCCAGAATTCAGTCTTGGAGTCGTGGCAACCTTTCTCCCCAGTGGAGGAGGAATGTGAATTTCATTAAACCATGCAGTGAATCACACAGCGTGGGTTAATATTAGTTGTACGTGGCCGTGTGCTTCCTCCATAGGACGTGACAGACACATCACTCATTTTTATAACACATACACACACGCAGACGTGCACACTCACCTACCCCTATTCCCAGTGGGCTGACTAGCGGTTTACATATGTCGAAATCTTTCAGGTGGTATGTTATCTTTGCTCCAGCTCTGCTGAGTTAGGCACTCAAGTACCACGGAGAGGGGTGCAGTGTAATACCCTGAATACCTGGATAGAAAAGATGTGGAAGAGGGAGAGGTGTTCAGGAGGCCAGCTGGGAGATGTAGTTGTCCAACACTGAGCAGTGAAGTGGGGTATCTGAGATGCAGGGGCCGGTGTGGATAAAAGATGCTGTTCTAGTGTTTAGCCTGAGGAAGAAGCACCCATCCCTTAACTAGCATGGTCAGTCAATAGTAAGGTTACCACCAACCCTGGCTGATGGCACCAAAACTGTTGCTGTTTTATTTCTTTCCACCAAACTGACTCTAGTTAATAAGAGAAGGTGAGAACAGAGGTGATGTGTGAGGGGTCCTTTCCGGACCAAAGACATGGGGCTCGCCCTAGAGCAGTGCCATCCTGACATCTCGTCACCCACAGGGGTAGGAAAGAAGGAGGAGTCAGGTTGTAAAAGCCCATCCAGGGAGGTGATGGTTGGTGTGTGAAGGCCATGAAATCCTTCCTCTTATGCCCTGCTTCCTTGCAGACATCATGGTGCTGATTGCCTCCATCGCCGTTCTGGCCGCGGGATCCCAGGGGAATGTCTTTGCCACCTCGGCTCTCCGGAGTTTGCGGTTCCTGCAGATATTGCGCATGATACGAATGGACCGTAGAGGTGGCACCTGGAAGCTGCTGGGGTCTGTGGTCTATGCCCACAGCAAGGTGAGTGAGACCTGGACAACTGGACCAATGAGCTTGTTACATGTTTCTCCCCACAATGAACACTGCTTTGGTTCTGCCCCCTCCCCTCTGATGCCTGTGTGATGATCATTTGTGGGAAGTACCTTGAAGGTAGCTACAATGGCTATTTTCAGAAGCAATGTGGGTTAGTAATGAGCCGGCACAAACCCACAGCCATGAAGGAGCTGGGAGGCTGCTTAAACTGCATGCAGCAGCCAATATATATGTGATTAAATGCTAATGATGTTGCAAATGCTTTATATAAAGCAGATATTTCAAAGAGGCTGTATGTCTGAAAATTTACCCCTTGGAGTCATCCATTTGCGTATACCACCATCTTGACCATGTCCTCCTCCTAATCATCAGTGAATGTTTTAATTAGTCCCAGGCCCAGAATTAACCCCAAGCATATTCCATTATTCACCTTTCAGCAATTTGAGGAGCATTCGTTCACAACATTTTGTTTCCTGTCACTTAATCTATGACAATATTTCGTCCCTTATCTTAAGGTTTATTTGTTTTCCTCAAAAGCCTTAGCAAATTTATCAAAAGCTTAGTAAAAAAAAAACTGAGAAAACTACAGTCTACCAAGTTTCCTTCATCTGCTCTTGTATTAGCTTTGTCCAAGAATGTTACAGTTTAAAGATGCATAATTTATCTCCGCCATACTTTCCTATGTAGTTAATGTGACCTTTCTTCTCCAGTTTGCTGAAATGTGGCTATAGTGGGTCTCAACAAACTAATAATGACTCTTAAAGAATCATGTTGTGGTTCAGAGGCTGTGGAAATGGGCAAACATGAATCATCCTATTGCATCTGCAGTTTAGTGTGATGAAGAGATATCTCAATATTTGATTTAGCAACTTTGGTTGTTGAAACCTTTTCCTTAGGTGTGGATCAAGTATGTTATCATTCTGAGATTGCATGACTTTAGTGGAAAAATAAGAGAGGAAAAATAGATGGTATCCTCTGATTCTGTACCATTAAATGCTTTGCCGCTCAGGTGAAATATTAAATCTAGAGCTGTGCAAAAGTGTTCCCAAGGAAACCAGATACAATACAACACCTAGCAGGTTCCTGATGTGTTACAAACTTCATCCAGGTTCCATTAGAAGATTTAAAGCCAATCTGGGCTCTTTTTTGGTGATTGAAGCTTGATGTCAGAGCATTTGCTTCACTTGGGTGTAAACCTTTACCCAAAACTCGAGGGTTACAAAGCTTACCCAAATCCAAACCAAAGCAGACGCTCACACGAAGCTATGTGAACTAAAGCCAAGACCATATAAATCAAAATTGCCATTGTTTATACAGCTTTAGTTAGACCCAGCTCTCTTGCATCAAACACTGATGGTTATCCAAGTAGTGGTGTTTTTCCTAAACATGTAGGAAATAATGAAACTTCCAATAAGGTTATGTGGCTATTGCTGCTCAACTTAAAATGTCTGCTCCAGCTGCCTAACAGGCATGATCTTACGAGTTCAGTATATAATTCACTATTATAAAGTTTCTAACAGGGGTAAGCCCAGACTAAAATCCTGGGATCCAAACACACCTGAAACTTGAGGATAAGATCCAGATTCATGTTCAAACTTTGTAGGTGGTCTCCATCATGAGACCAGTGTGCCTAGACCACTGGATTGGGACCCAGGAGATCGAGGTTCAGTTCTCAATTCTAACACAGAGTCTTCTTGTGACCTCAGGCAGGTCTCTCTGGCCTGGATCTCAAAGGTACTTAGAAATCAGTTGGCGTTAGGCACCTAAATACTTTTGGGATCTGAGCCTTAAAGTCTTTGTCTCAGTTCCTCATCTTCCAAATGGGGATAATAGTACTTCCTGTCTCCCACCTGTCTTATCTATTTAGATGGTCAGTGCTTCAGGGCGGGAGCTGTGTCTATGTATATAGCACAACGGGGCCCTGCCCATTTGGAGTGCCTGAACACTACGTGACACCAT
Organism: Dermatemys mawii; assembly: GCA_007922305.1. Lineage (NCBI taxonomy): Eukaryota > Metazoa > Chordata > Testudines > Dermatemydidae > Dermatemys > Dermatemys mawii. The sequence continues at coordinate 25,361,930 of ML677360.1, read as the reverse complement.
TTCTATTAATAATCTTGAAACCAAACCCCAGAGCTGACACACTTTGGGAAAGTTGAGCTTTGAACCCCAGCTCTGCATTTGGGGATACCTGGCGTATGAAATGCATCGTATGAAAACACATGAGTCTATTCTGTTCCTTCACTGTCTTTCAGGAGCTGATTACTGCCTGGTATATTGGCTTCCTGTGCCTCATTCTGGCCTCTTTCCTGGTGTACTTGGCCGAGAAAGGAGAAAATGAACACTTTGATACATACGCAGATGCGCTCTGGTGGGGCTTGGTGAGTAATTTCCACAAAACAGCAGCTGCCGGCTATTAAAATGAAGTGGCCATTAACCCTCCCACCCTCTATCACTTATGTGAGGAGTTGACTGATGTGTGTCTAGCTAGCATTATTATTAAATGGTTTCTGGCTGTTCAGTTAAATACTTTCCACAAATATTTCCCTTAGAGGATGCTACAATATCTCATTCCTTGCGTTAGCCACATGTGCAGCTACAGGAGAGGCACCCTTTGCTCCCGGGATGAGAGAAGGACACTCTGGCCATTGCAACTTTGGCACCAGCTGACCAAAAAGTGACTGTTTTAATGAGGTTCTCCTAGGAGCTGTGTTCAGCTCTGCAGGCGGGTGGTTAACCAAGGTAAAATGAAACTTGGGCTATAGGAAATGCCACTCAGCGGCTCCCCCCATGTGAGCACCTCGGAGATGTCACTGAGGAGGTGTGTGTCTGGAGAGGGTTGGGTTGATCTTGGATATCAGTCAGGTAGGTTTCAAGGAAGCTTAGCACCATAAGTAGGGGAGTGGAAAGAAAGGGAGGAAAGGAGAGGAAGAATCAAACACTAAACAATGTTTGACTATACTTGAAAATCATGGAGTGGAGTGGAAATCAATTCAGACTTTCCCTGTGCCAGTCTTGCACCTTTGGGATATGAAGCCCACCAGCATTGTCTAGTGGCTTGAGGTGAGCAAAGAGCCAGGAACTCCTGCCTTCCTATCTAAGCTCTGCTACAGCATACCACGTGGCCTTGGGCAAGTCTCTTAACTTCTCTGTACCTCTGCACTCCCACCTGTAAAATAGGAATAATGATACTCTCCTACTCACAGAGGGATGGCCAGGATTAGTTAACTAATTCTCCTCTTACCTGACGGCAACAGAGAGGAGAATTTGACTCATTTTTTATAAAGTGCTTTGAACATTTCAAACTGCCTAGAGGTGCTAAGTATTGGTACTCACATTTCTTCTGTGTTTGTGGCCAGAAGGGGGCTTGTCATCCTTTCTCTGTATCCTCCCTCAATTACTTTTCCTCACTTATAAGGGTCCCTTATGCCGCAGGCAAGTCCCATGCAACTGGGTTTATTCTTTAGCCAACCTTGTTGGGATGTGATTTGCCTTCCAGCTTTGGTCTTCTGCAATGAGAGCAGTTCAGCAGAACCTAATTAATTCATGCTAATGACTGAAGGACTCAGCTTGGTGATGGACTTTGGCCAATGGAAAGATTCCCATCGGCTTCAATGGGCTTTGGAGTAGACTCCTAGTGAATAATCAACAAACACTGTTGACCAGAGTGAGCTCTGTGCTTATGCAGGGATGTAAGATGGAGGAGGAGCTCACTGGCCTTCCTACTTAAGCCTCATACAAGTAGGACACAACCCTAGTCTTTAAACACTGGGAGTTCAAGAGCTGTATGAGGCAATTTCTGCTGTTAGTCCATTGGCATTCAAAAAGTGCTTGATACTGACCATAGACAAAGAATGGGATTTTCAAAGGTGCCTAAGGTCAGGTCTACACTTGTGGTGGCGTGTAGTGTACAGACACTGCATGGATATAAATAGCAGTGTAGATGACGAGGCTGCTTAGTCAAGTGCCCTATATGTACTACAGGGCTCTCTCAGGCCTAGGCAGTGCCCAACCCATCTAAACTGCTGTTTTTAGCATTGTAGCATCCCGCTGCCTCCTGGCTCCTTTCTCCACCTCAATGAATGACCCTGGAAGTGGGGAAAGGCTCCCCTCTGCTGGAGCCTTTCACTGCTTCCTGTTGCAAGACACCGTAGACAGTGGGGACTCATCTTGCTTTTCAGTGCAGCGCATAGGTGCTGGAACTAGGAGTGCTGAGGGGATTGCCGCACCCCCTGGCTTGAAGTGTTTTCCATCATATACAGGGTTTTTGGGTTCAGTGGCTTTCAGCACCTCTACTCTACACATTGTTCCAGCACCAGTGCTGCCGCCTGTAGCTACATGTACCCTACAAGTGTAGACAAGGTCTAAGTAACTTAGCAACATAAGTCCCATTTGGCTTTAGCGTTTTGGAGAACCCCACCCAAATTCCAGCCCTGAACAGTTGACTGCCTAAGGCTTCTTCCAAAGGGCTAATAGGAAGGGATAAAGCACACAATCGTCTGAAATATTTCCTTAGCAAGCACTAAATAGCCTCCAGCCTTAGATGTGCTTCAGCCAAGGCGGTGTTATTTGATGACCATCTCCTAGGCTTCTTGGAGGAAATGCTCCTCATACCAATCTTTTCAATGGGGCCAGGACCACAGCTTTCAAGCTTGGTACTGCACTTGTGCTCTGTGCGGTCACTGGGAATACCAGAGGCACAATGCTTCCAGGACCTCCCATTGGGCTATTACAACTCGATATCACCTCCTACCGTGGACTTAGTTGCACTAGAACAGTTGAGCCATATGTAACAGAGATACTGAATTACTAAATGCATTTTCATCATGTATTTTGACAAGTGCTATTTGCTTTTAATTATTCATAATACATCATAATGTGCTGTTGAATGCACTGGAGCATATTTTATAAAAGTAATGAGGTCTTAGTAATAGAATGCTTTCAGTCTTGAAGTCACTCTGCTATTAAATCTTTGCTGACAAGTGCAGAGAGGACACTGCTTTTAAGTTTTTCTTTGTGTCTGTGAGTGTGTGAATTATTGGATTAGCAGATTAACAAAGGGAGAATTAACGAGGTTCTAATCTACTTTTTCTATTGTTCTCCTGCTCCAACACTTCTGGAAGCCGGTCTTGGCTTCAATACAAAGCTTGTTAAAACCTACAGATGGGCCCCCAACCAAAAGCTGAGATCTTAACAGCTCCAAGCATTGGGAGGAATCAGCTGATCCAGCAATGGGAAGACTGTTGTTTGTAAATTGCTCATCAAGGTTTTCAAGCACATTGGTTACAGTTAGAAAAACAAAGTGTAGTTTGAAGTAACTAGAAAACAAACAATGAGAAAAATTCAAAGCCAAGTTATTACCCTTCCCTCTCCTCCACGACAACTAGATTTGGAGCTATCCTTTTTATCTGTCAAAAGGAGCTGTTCAAAAATGAGTAGAGTATTGCAAACACTTAATGAATATTTTTCCTGTAGGTTTTTTTTTCATTGATATTCAAAATTGCAATGAAAATTTCCATTGAAAATTTGGGACAGTCGTATTATCAAATAACTGCTCATACAGCTTTTGGTATTCCTCTGAGAGCCGTATTGAGCTGTCACTCCCAACCCCGTTTCAACATTTCACTTTGTGTGAGGTCTAAATAGAGATTTAACTTCCTGATTGCTAGAAATCAGGGAGCAGACGGCCACAAGGGTTTGAAATCCAGGGGAGTGACCTGCTAGCTTTGTCGAAATCAATGGGAGTTTTTTCATTGACGTCAGTGGGGTCAGGTTTTCACCAAAGTTCCAAATTTTGCAAATTAGACCCATCTCTGGGTAAGAACACACCTTAAGTTCGACTGTTCAGGCCACTGACCATGGTGCTGAAATACTGATCAGTGACCCTGGAACTGAAGGTGACTGGTACAGGGCAGAACTATCTAAGGGTACGTCTATACTACCCGCCGGATTGGTGGGTAGTGTTTGATGTATCGGGGATCGATTTATCGCATCTCATCTAGACGTGATAAGTTGATCCCCGAACACGCTCCCTGTCGACTCTGGAACTCCAGCTCCGCAAGAGGAGTAAGCGGAGTCGACGGGGGAGCCCCCGCGGTCAACTCACCGCCAAGGGGATGGCCGGGTAAGTCGAGCTAAGATACTGCGACTTGTAGCTGAAGTTGAGTATCTTAGTTTGAAGCCCTCCCCTAGTGTAGCCCAGGCCCAAGATGAGTTTGTATCAAAGTTCAGTCTTTCCTTACAGGACTGTATTTGTTTTTATATCTGTAGCAACACTTTCTTTAATGGAGGAGCGATTGATCACCTATTGCTTAGATTGTGAGTGCTTCGGGGTAAGGGGCTGTCTTTTTGTTATATATTTATACAGTGCCTAGCACCAGAGGGTCTGGCCTGCAGGCACTACTTGAATACAAATACAAATACCAGCAAAGAGGAAGCTTCAAATGCAAGCACCCCCATACTTTGGGAATGTTTGGATCCTTTTCTGGATCTGAGCTTAGTGGCTCTGACCTAGATAATTCTGTGTAGTAACCTCTCAGTGAATATAGAATGAAACTGGTCCCATGATGTGTTGCAATATAGAACAATCTTTAAGATGCCTTTTGCTACATATTTTGTCTCAATGGCATCTAATGGAAAGTTTGTCGTGCTTATGTCTGTAAAATGCTTTAGGGAGAGCCACTGATTATATTTTTCTTCATTTAAAAATGAGTTTGTTTTAAGTTAACGTGCAGTGGGTTTAATTAACCCCATAGGTGCAGGGCTGGGGTGCAGTTTGAACCCCCAGAGGTAGCTGTGCCTGAAGCAGTTGAAGAGGAGGGTCAGTTTCAATTCTGGAGAGGGGTACATAGGAGTGCTGCATGCAGAGGCTGCCTGGAAGATGTTCTGAACACCGCATCCCTGCCTGCTTCACCCCATCCTGGCTTGCTCCATCCACTTTGTGGGGTGTGCTGGACCTCCTGGGGAAGCAGGATTGTAACCTGCTGTGACCCTCCCCTGGGCAGATTTTCCATTGCTGGAGGCTACGAGCCTATGTTTCTCCATTCTTTGCCAGCAGACTCTTGGCAGTAAAGCTATACCTGTCTCTTCTCCTGCATTCTAGAGTTCAAGGGTATCTTTGCAAATCTCCCGCCTCCACTCACAACACACATACATGCCAACACCCCAACCCCTGCTTGGAATACTATAGAAATCTAATCAGTAATCTGTTCACAATCGTGAATCGGGCTGTATTAAGCAGCAGTAATTTGTACCTTCAGGGTACTGCACTGTTTTGCAATTGGAAGGGAAGCCAGTTAATAGGCACTTTTGGAAAGATTAGGAATAAACAGTTTCAGACCTTTATGCATGGAAATAATACTTCCTCCTGTGAAAGAGCTATGGCTGAAATGCTTGATGTGAGTTTGGGGAATACTGGGTTATTGTTCGCAGTCCTGAAGGAGCCATTCCAACTCCTACATGGATGCTTTGGACTAAAATGCAGAAGCCTGCTCTCCAGAAGGCAGTGATGTGTATATGCCTGTTTAATGAGGGACTGAAGTAAAAGCTGGTTCCCCTCCACGCAGCATACAGGAAGGATGGTTATCCACACAGCGTGCCTGGTGGTTATCGCACTGGACTGGCAATCAGAGGCTCTGGGTTCAGTGCCTAGCTCTGCCACAGATTTCCTGGGTGAACGTAGGCAAGATAAGCTGGTAGAAAGGGGCCCTAGGACTGGTATAAACTCCACAGCACCTCTGTGGAACCCCTCCCTCCTATTGCAGAGGTGGTCTGGGACAGGCGGGGGCAGTCCAGAGAATGAAGGGTGAGAGCGGATTGGGAGGAGGCATGGCTGGGGTGATTCTGTGCCTGGGAGATGTATGCTCTGCCAATGGCACTGGGGAAGCCCCATAGTAGGAGAGATACAAGCTCCCTCCTGGTAGTGGCACCAAAGAAGTGTTAAATCTGGTCTTCTAAGCCTCAGTGTCCCCTACTGTAAAATAGGGATAGCAAAACATGGGGTGCCTGGGGATACATCCACAAATCTTTGAGAGGGACTGAGATACGTGGGTGATGGTATGCTGTATGTGCTAAGGGCAGATATATAGGGACAAGAAAGAAAGAATTTGTGACATTGCTGTGAGTGAATCGTAGAAATGCCAGGCTAGAAGGGAACCTTGAGGGGCCATGAGGTCCAGTACACACACTGAGGCAGCATTAAGAATACCTAGATCATCCCTGACAGATATTTGTCTAGCCTGTTCTTAAACACCTCCAGAGGTGGGGATTCCACAACCAGCTAGGTAACCTAACCCAGAGCTTAGGTTAGGTATTAGGAAAAACTTTCTAACTATAAGTCTCCTTGGCTGCAAAGCCAATTACTTCTTGTCCTACCCTTGATGAACCTGGAGAACAATTGATCACTGTCCTTTTTTACATACGTGAAGACTGTTCTCATGTCCTCACTGAGCCCTCTGTTCTCTAGACTAAACAGACCCAATTCTTTCAACCCATTTTGCAATTCTTGTAAACCAGTTTCCATTGGGTACAGATATAGCAGAGGAACTTTGCACGGCCTCTGTAACAGCAACACGCTAAGTACTCAGCAATGTGGCTCTGTTGCTCTGGAGAATGTAAAAAATCCTGTAAACTTCTCTATAGGGTTCCAACACCCCTCAGTACCTATGGATTTCTATAGAAGTAGCCCCTGTGATGAATATGCCAGTGAAGTACCCTACAGGATAGAATCCTGGGAGCTGGCATAAGAATAACCAGGGAAGGGGACAATTATGCTGAAGAGAGAGTAATTACTGTATTCAGCTGTTGTTTCAGTTTTCAGTACAGGGCCAGCCAAAAGGCACTGGAGTGAACCGGCTCTGACTCTCTCTTTCCTCAGATTACACTCACCACCATTGGCTATGGGGACAAATATCCACAGACCTGGAATGGGCGTCTCCTGGCTGCAACTTTCACCCTCATAGGGGTCTCCTTTTTCGCCCTCCCTGCGGTAAGTAAGCACCCAAACATTACTGTGAAAACAGAACACGATCTCTTCTCCAGACAGTCCCGCTTATATTTATCAAGGCTGCCGTCGCACCAGTACGGCTCTCTCCGTTTTTTTTTTTTTTTTGATGATCTTGTTAACTTTGCAGACATTTAATTACTTACTGCAGCAAAAAGATTTCAGCTTGATGGCCAAATTCTAGTACTGCCAGCACCCAGTGTTCAAAATTCATGAGTCAGACCCCAGAAGCACCAGAGGCTGCCCTATGGAATCATGAGATTGAAAGGGGAAAAAAGGACACATTTTGGGATTCATTTTGATTTGCTTTCTGGTTTTTTAACTTTTAGAATTAAAACTTTTAGAGTTTTGAGCTTTTCTGTGCAATCATGAGGGTGACAAACTTATTTTTGTTTTAAATGAAAGCTGAGACTCACAGAGAATCACATGAATCCAGGAGTTGGGGTTTTAAGGAAAAACATCAAATATTGTGAGACTTGTGATAAAATCATGAGAGTTGGCTACACTGACTAAGAGCAGCAGAACACTGGAGATGCCCAGGGACTGTAGTGAGCATTGTGACTGCTTGTTGCCTCTCAGGATTTAGTCCTCTTAATTAAAGGATTAGAACAGCTCCCTCTTTTGCATAGATAAGATACATAGGGCCGGATTCTGAGCTGGTGTCAGTCAGTGTAGCCACATTGGTTTACAGCAGCAAAAGATCTGTTCCAAGGCTTTTGCATGAAAGGAGTTTTTTTTAATCAATCCTTATTTGTGAGAGAGAAACACAAAGGGTTTGATTGAGCAATCCTTTCCCATTAGTGAGCACTTTCATGATTGGTTGCACTGAAAGCCCTTCAGATTAGCTTTCAAGTACCCAGGGCTCATAACTGGAGCCAGATTTTCCAACAACCTCAGCTCCCATTTCAACTCCTCACTCAGAGCCAGACTTTCCAAAAGCTCTTCGCCCCCATGAACTACACTTTTTTTTTTAATGTGCCGAGTTCTCTTGAAAACCTGGTCCCAGTGGGGGCTGCATATTTTTGAAAGTTTGGTCCCCTTTTTTTATATTTTGCTGCCTGCCACCAACCATGGCATTTCAAGGAACATGAAAACAACCACATAATACTGAAGACTGTTTGGGCTTACATCTCTGTAGACTGGAACTGATCACAGGAAAACAGCTACGTAACAATAGCATAATATGTTCCACGCTATTTCCATGCATTTCTGTATTCTGGCTACACATACTATGAATCAACACAGAGGACAACACGAGAGAGATACAGTTGTAGAGTCATACTGCATGCACTCACTGGCTTCCTTAGATATGAATGAATAAGGTGTATGGTGGGAATTACGGGACAGGATAAAAATTCTGGATTGTGTGCTGCAAAATAAATAAAAATATTTGGACAACTGAAACCATTGGCTTTGTTTTTGTCCCCAAATAGTCACAGTCCAGAGATAGTGGCATTTCTTGTTCATGGGCCACTGGGGAGATTTTATTAAGCGACCACAGTCATTTTTGCAAAGGTTTGGGAGTTTGTTGCAGAAAACGGCTTTTTTCTTGATGGAGCTGCAGCATGGGGTGAACAGTTTACACTTTATTGCAACACCTGAGAGAAGTAGAACATTTACCCCCAGACTCCATATCACTCAGTCATCGCATTTTACGGTGGGTGGAAATTATTAGCTTAGGGAGGGGGAAGTACCAGATGATCTCAATGGGACAGAAAATGAGAAGAGAACAAATCAGAGGAGAGAGAAAGCTATCAGGGTAGGGCTATGAAAAACACAACCTTTTAGAGCAAGGCTAAAGCACAGATTATTCCAAATGGTCTCATTCTCTCTTCCAGGGCATTTTAGGTTCTGGCTTTGCCCTGAAGGTTCAAGAACAGCATCGGCAAAAGCACTTTGAGAAGAGGCGAAACCCTGCAGCGGGCCTGATTCAGGTTAGCAAGCAGGGCCCCGATCCTGATGACAGAGATGCGTTGCATGAACTCCCCTGATGCGAGCAGCTGCCCTGACTCAGGAGACATTCCGACCCGGAGAGAACTGTCCGGGGGTGTCTGGGTCTTCTGATTAATTGTCTTTAATGAAGGGAGATCTTTTTGTACTCATAGAATTGAGAGGACTCCTGCGCTCCCAGACAGTGCAGACAAGTGCTGGACATATTCTCTCCACCTAGCTCTGTCATTGCATCTCCACCTGCCCTCCTGGAGCCTGGAAATCGCGCCCTGGGGGAAGTGAATATGTGTCTGCTGTGGGCTAAGCTGAGGCTGGCACATTCATTCCACTCCTGATCTAACCCACAGTTGACCCGACTGGCCAGGTCCTCAGTCCCTTCTGTCTGCTTTTCACAGCCTCACACAGAAACCTCTCCCCTAATGGGACAGCCGAAGCTTCCTGTTGGCAAAGAGGCTCCACATCATGGGGGGCAGGGAGGAGCCGTGCCATGGCGGGTGAAGTGACTAGAGCTCTAACTGGTCTTCAGCTGGTGCAATGGTCCCTATGGAGCCATTTTGGCCCCCAGCCAGTCCAGAACTGGGGAACAGAAAGGTGGCTTAAAGCCACCTCTTCTTCACCCCCCTCAACTCAGTTGATGGTCTAGCCTCACATCTTCAGTGTAGAAAGACCAGCGTAAACCCCTCACACACACACTTTGCCTCCTCCAGGTATGGATGCTATTTCTTGGTGGAGTATATGAAAGTCATCCTAGTGCAAAGTAAAGAGTTTCAGGCGCACTTCCCTCTCCTTATAAGGTCTTCTTCATTGTGGGCCTTGCCTAATGCCCATGAAGATCAATGGGAGTCTTCCCATGGACTTCCTTGAGCTGTGGAACAGATCTTAATCCTCATTCTACCCAGCCTCCTAGGAATGAACATGTAGGGTACATCTCCACTGCGAAAATAGACCCGCGGCAGCGAGTCTCAGAGCTCGGGTCAACTGAGGGGCTCAAAATAGCAGTGTAGACGGGCAGGCTTGGGCTGGAACCTGGGCTCTGAAACCCGGCAACCCTGAACTCAAACATCTACATTGCTATTTTTAGCTCTGTTGCGAAAGACTTATGAGTTCAAATGAGTTGACCCAGACGCTGAGTCTCTCTGGTGCAGGGAAGAGGGAGGGGTTGCACTGTAGACGGACCCTTTATTCTTGCACTGAAGAGTACCGTTAAGGCATGAAACCATGCAAGCGACACATTTTAAGAACATTACAGGTGGGAAATGAACCCAAGGGATCAACATCTGGGACTCAAGCAAGGAAGCTTTATATTAAATTCTCGCAGATGAATCGTTTCCGATTCATTATTCTTTGAGACTCTCTGGAGGAGGAGGGAAGGTGGCATTTTGAAGCAGCTCAAAAGGTGCTAGACAGCAGCCCTGAAAATAGATGCAAAGAAAATCATCCCCAGGATGACAGCGGATGCCGTCAGCTAGTCTGGGGGGAGAAAAGACAAAATCCAAGCAGATTTAGTTAATACACGATGCCGACAATTCATTAAATTCAGCCTGTTTTCCCAAAATTGGTTTTATGCAAAGAGAAAATGTATATGAATGTGATTCTGCAGTTGGGAGCATTTTCTGATGGAAACAGATGTCTGTGCATAAGGCGCTGTTGTAATCTAAGTAATAGTCTGCTATTACAGCAGTAAAGCCATAGACTGTCAGGTCTTCCAGTCTACAGAGACACCCCGTTCTTTATAAATAAAACCCAGCAGAGCAGGAACCCAATGAGAACTACTGGTTCAAGACAGACTCATAGAGATCAGGGGTATTAGCACTCTCGGAGTCAATGGAGACGCACTGCTTTAAGGTCAGAATCAGACCCAAAGAGTGGCTCTGTGACAGACTGAATCGGTGGGTTTAGGAAGCGAAAAGGCTCTTCAGCTACTTGATTGAACTATTTGTGAGCCATGCAATCCTTTGACTTGAAAACACTGATGTGTGTCCCATCAGAATATTGACTATCAGGATGCTGTTCTCTGAGCGTCTTGAAGGGTCAGATTTTCAGAGATGCTGAGTATCCACCGCTCCCCTTGACTCAGGTGGGGTTGTAAGCACCGGCACTTCTACCAATCGGGGCCTAAGACTTGTTTGTTTGTTTTATTTTGTTTTTAACATAACCAGCCAAAAAGCGATGGCAGCATTTTCAGAGGCGGGTGCCATGAGCCAGGGATACCGCTTCAAGTTTAAACTGTTTACTGAGCAGCATGACAAACCATTACTGTATGTTTTCATAGGCTCATCATCTGGGCGTCTCTTTAAAAAATTCTGGTCTGAATCCACAGAAGAACCCTTCCATTAGTAGCTGGCTAGCTGGTCCTCTGATGAATCTGCTGATCATATTTCTCTGAATCTGGATTGGAGGGTTGGGGTGGGAAGCACAATGATTTAGCTGGGGATTGGTCCTGTTTTGAGCAGGGGGTTGAACTAGATGACCTCCTGAGGTCCCTTCCAACCCTGATAGTCTATGATTCTATGAGTTGTTTCTCACTCACACATACAACTCCTTTCTCCTTCTCAGGCCGCTTGGAGGTTCTATGCCACCAACCTCTCTCGAACGGACCTGCACTCTACCTGGCAGTACTATGAACGGACAGTCACCGTTCCCATGTACAGGTACCTGCTTTACACCCCTTCTTACAGGTTCCTGTTTCATGGTGCCAATGACTCCATCTAACCCATTCATTTTTTATATGAATTGAATACATTTTTTAAAATTTGATTTGAAAACCTTGCAAGAGCTGGTGTAATTTTAAGTTTCTCTTTGGTTTTTTTGCATTTATTTTTTGCTTTATTTTAATGTCCATGATATTAATTTTCTTTTTGTGTGTGTGTTGCTGTTTTCACCTTTATTTCTCTGTATCCATTGGTAGTTGCATTGTGTTGTGACAGTTGCTACGGCAGTGTGAAGACTTCCTCCCGAGCAGCCTTGGAAAGTAGGTAAATGCGTCCTTTGCCGTGCCACGCAGATCTTAGTTCCAAGGTGCATTGTCCTGTCGTTGTCACAAGCTTCTAATGGTTCTTCCGCCTTTCAGCAAACTTCTGCTCCTATCCCTTGACTGGTCCTGACATTCTCCCAGAGTGTAGCACATTGTTCACTGCTTCCTTGAGTCATGATGGGCATTCACAGCATCCTCTGATTCCACCTAGGCTGGTGGGGTGCAGAGAGGGTGAGGCCCTGGGGCAGACACACTGATTTTTATTGCAGTGGTTCTCAGAGTCAAAAATTAAACAGATCTCACGTCTCTCTCTGGGGGTTTGAATGAGGCAAAGCCTCCCCTTCTGTATCTCTTCAAATCCTGAGACTGGGTAATGGCTTGCAATGGGGGGGAAATCCTAAATGGCAGCCCAAGGTAGATGTCGATGAAAAGAATAGTCGCAGCGGCCTTCTCTGGACGTGGACGCTTTCTGACACTCCTGGCACCAGGGACACACTGCTCCCAGCCTGAAATCCCTGCTTGCCTTTGTGACATCGGACACCAGCGTCTCTCAGGCTGATGGCAGAGATATGACAGCAGGACGGCCACAGCCCCAGAGAGTTCTCCTGCAACTTCAAGTGGAGAGCAGCCGAAAAGTTTGTTTCCAAACAACTCGTTTGGATGCCCAGGCATCTTCCAGAGCGCTTACGCCAAGGGCTATACAGCTTATTGAAGACCCGAGGCTTGACCCATCCTATCAGATGCCTGGGGAGAAGTTTGACCTCCCAGCTTTGCTGGTATCAGACCTATGGGAGAAACTTCTTGTGTATGTAACAGCCCTGCCCGCAGCCTGGACTGCCCCTGCATCTTATCCTGGGTAGGGAAGCAATCCAGGGATGCCCAGAGCACAGCATCTCGTGTGACTCACACATACACCTGGCTGTGCCATCCTGCTGTCACACAGCCCATCTGGGTGCCCATATGCATCAGGCAGGGCTGCAGATGCTTCTCCTGGCCGCTGGGAGCTGCTGTGGTGCCTGCTCTCCGGGCAGCTTCCCTGCTGCCCCTGCTGAATCCAGGAGGAGGAGGTGGCAATTGGCAGGGACTGAAGGGGAGTGACCTTGTGCTAATATTAAGGCAGCACTTGAAGCTTAAATGACCTCAGTTAGAGTGGGGCTAGCTGGAGAGTGGCATTCCCGTCAGGGCGGGACTAGCAGATGCACTGAAATGCCCGAGGGAAATCCTAGGAAATCCCCAGGATGAGGTTTGATGCCCCGAAGAGAAGCTCACAAAAGTGAGGATCCTTTTCAGCCGTCCCTCTCTGTCCTCTGCGTGTGGCGAAACAGACTGTGCTTTCCCGCGCCCGCATGCTCCACAGTATGGCCATGCCGAGATGTGGGGAAGGGTTAGGGATTTCCCTCGGTGCTAAAAATAGAAATGAGTGTCATTTTACACATCCAAGGCTGAATGTGCAATGCATCGCCCGGGTGCATTGTGCATCCCTGTCGTTTTGATGTGCTCACCTGGACGGTCTGTGATGCTGAATGAATCAACCGGGTTAGTTCCACAGTAGGAATTGACTGATGGTGTGAGCCATTGTCTTGTCGTTCTCATTGTCTGGCATTCAGACAGCGCATGGATTTCTCATTTATCCCACTAGAGAATAGCATGGTACAGTATCGGAACGGTGGGTCTGTTACCCCTGGGAGGAACTGTCAGATAGATAAGCTGTCTATTAGAAAACCAGCGGAGATCCTCCGATTATGGTCGCTAAATTAATGCATGCAAAGGTGGGCCATTTAACCCAAATTACCATGATATAAATGAACCACCTGCTTGCTGCTGCATAATGTGCCCGACATGCTGGACGAAATACAGTGCCAGCAGTGCTTCATTTGGGCCAGCCCCGGCAGCTCTAGATTTGGCAGTTCCTAGCCCTGACACCTCTTGCCACAAATTGAGTGCTGAGGGCCCGTGTCACTCCTCTGATGTGGTACATCCTCTGAAATTCTCCTGGCTGCTGCACAGAAACATCAGTAGCCTTCCACAGTGAATGACTTAATGTATGGGGTTCACTCTGTAATGTATCACCTCCCATGGCAATATCCCTTGAAATCTGTCAGGCTGAGCTCAGTACAAACCAGGTTTTTTCCACTTTAAAAAAGGTGGGGCTAACTTTATATTCTGGCTGTAGTTTTCATCCCGCACAGAGGCACAGTGTCCATTCCGCCCTCTTCTACTCACTTCCCTAAGGAATTCATACGTTATTTCAAATTGTCGAATGAAATAAGCGATACAAGTCACTGATGGCATGCCACGTGGCCTGAAATGACAGGACAGCCCTGCTGTGGGTTCCCTCTTCTATAATCTAGCAGATGAATAAGTCTGTTTTGGAAGTGGGTATGGGGAAGTGGGTATTTCCTCTGCGTGGTAAGTAAGTTGTGATGACTTGAACTTTGGTACAAAGCAGGTAGGTTGGCATTGACACATTTTTTGTTCACATTGTACTGCTTATTCCTCATGAAGTAGCTGTCAGCAGGAGCCCTGTGACACGGGCTTACCTGGTTTCTCGATGTTGCTCCCCCAAAGAATGGATTGTTTCACGCAAAAAATCATTACGTACGCCTTGCAGGAACATCACATTTTGCCGGAACCTCATTGCAATGACCTACTGCAGTAGAGTTAAGCGCACTTCTTAGATTTTATTCCCTAAGAAAATCTAAAATTTAACCCTTACTCTCAAAGTATGTCAGTGCCAAAGCTCAAATAAGTAAAGCCTGTGAAACATGGTGATATTGACTGTGCATAGAAAAGCACATTGTAATGGGCACTTATGCATGTACATACTTATACATCCAGACGTCAGACACTTTTGTGTAAATTTGTAACCAGATTTGTTTAGAAAGACTGTCTCCATCACCACATTATAAAAATGCCCAGCTCTCAACTACATTTTTATCCCTGATGGAATGTTCTCCCTGTCTGTTGGCATTCAGAGGGTATAAATCAATGGCAGCTAGAGATATGCTTATGGTATAGAATTAATGTAGGTCCTTTGAATCTCATTCTTGGACACATTAAACCCAGGAGATCTTCTTCTGGAGAGGTACCTCATTAGTCAACATTTCAGAGTGAAGAAAACACGTGATTCCAGGAAGAGGTCCCAGCTTTTTGCTGACAGAAGAGTGAAATGATTCCCCCAGGGCATGTCTGCAAAAGGTTGCTTAGAGGTTTCTACATTTTTGCCTCAATCTCTTTGGCCCACCTTTGCTTTTTGAGCAAACCCTAGGTGAGCCGTTATTGAAGGCGATACGGATATGCAGCAATTTGTAGTCCTACTGCGCTTGGGAAAGCCGGAGCCAATTCAGATTTGCCAGCCACCTGTAAGCCCGGGTCACAGTACACCTGCTCATTGAAATACAGGTAGCTTACATGCTAATTTTCTTTCTTCTGTTTCTTTTCTCCCTCCCTCCACCCCTTTTGCTGTTTTTCTTTCTCTGACCCCCTTTTTGTTTTCTTTGGTGAAAACACTTGAAAAGCTCGCAAACGCAAACGTATGGTGCCTCCAGGTATGACGTGCATGTGAATCTGAAACCGTGTGTTATGTCACTCCTTCTTCGTCTGGGACCTTCACATGCTAAGCCTGTAATACAACCAAAACCCTGGGGTTTTTTTTAAAAAGAGCCCCCAAATCAACCTCCCCGCTCAACTGTCTGTTGGCTAATTTCCATGCATCTTCATCAACAGTCTAGCTGGTGGTTTGCACAAGCGTTGGGTAACTGTACATCGAAGTGGCAATGTCAGGATGGAGAACAGGAGATTTCTCAATGAGCTTGGTTTTCTTAGTTCAAGTTATGAGCATCTTCAAATTCATAGGACAGTGAACAAGAAACTCCCTGTTCTTTTCTTCCCCTTTCTCATCCTTTTTTTTTCTTATTTCCACCTCTCAATTTTTCCTCTTCTTCACCCTTTTTTTCCTCCTCTACAGCTCTTTCTTATCCCAGTCCACTCTTTGTTGTAGCAGGGGGGGCCAATAGCTACAGTGAAGATATGTTAAACCGAAATGACGGTTTTTGACCTCACCTGACAGCCTATGCTGGCTTTTGAAGGGGCAGTTTAACCTCAACAAGGTTTATGAGAGTTATTGGCAATTCAGTAGATGGTGTCTTTCCCTCTGAGTCAGAACTAGAGCTGAACAAACTGTTTGCAATGTACACTTCATTCAGTGAGTCTAACTTTTTGGGGTCTTTCAGGTTGAAAGGATCTATATATGATACATGTAAAAGATTTATTATGAATAAATATTATCTCGGTGACTACCAAAAGAGGATTTTCAAATCCCAAAGGAAAGTAAATACTTATTTTAAGAAGGAGAACAGTGATCACCTCTCTGCTGTTTTGCATTTCAAAATGGCAGGCCTGATTCTGTTCTCTGTTACCACAGTGTAAATCCATATAAACTCCATTGATGTCAATCTGATATCAGGCCTGTTTTTCCAAACCTACTCTCATTTTTGCAGTTGCCCATTTGACAGCCACAGTGAACTGTGGTCACAATTTTGTCCCTGCAGTTAATTGTCAAGGAAAAAAAGCAACAACGAACTGCAAGTACAGAGTTGTGGATATACTTCACTGTGGCACAGAATGGAGGCTCAGTTTGAAAATCAGGCCTGAACTCTAGTATACTGAGATAAAAAAACTAGCCTCTTGTTTGCAACTTCCAGAAGTTGTAAAATTTATGAAGTGTTGTTCAGGTCAGAGCCACAAAGTCATACTTCAGAAAATAGTTTATTTTACAGGACACATAGTTCACCCCCATTTTTATATTGTACCCATCTGTGTACAGTCTTACTACTCCACAATTACAAAGCAACTGCATGGTTATTTCTGTCCTGAATGCCATATAGCCTATTGACTTCATTGGAATAAGGATCAGGCCCCAGATATGCTCTGCAAAATTGCTATGTACAGTAGCTAAAATGGAATTTAGGTAAGACAACCCTATGCAAATTACTGGGCCCAAACTTCCGCCAGCCTCAAATTGGCCTTCAACTTTGTGTGTGCACTTTTGACTACATTGACAACAGTGCCCCCAGCACCCATATTTAAGTGCAGAATGAGTCTGTGCATTTTTGCAAGCAGAATCAGTTGCACATGCAAACATGGGCATGCAAAAATCAGGGACTGCAGCTGAAAATTCATATGCGTTCAAAATTTATATGCATGCAATGCCAGATCCTCAGCTGGTGTAAATCAGCATAGCTCTATTGACGCCAACAAAGATCTGGCCCACAGGACCTCATTCTGCAAGCATTACTCACATGAGTAACTCTATTAAAGTCAATGGGACTGCTTGTGTGAGTAAAAGCCTGTAAGACAGGGTTCCTCCTTATCAGTTTTGTGGTGTCTCTGCCCCATAAAGACAAAACCACAATGCATTGCAAGTGTGGGCACTTGGTTCCTCTCAGAGATAGGACTTGCTGTGTCTTGGGCTTCTCACGGGACCATGATGTACACCTAGCTCTGACATCCACTTCTCATCGTTCTGTTGCTCAGTCTCTCTCACTCACTGGGGCTGCATTATGAAATAATGACTATTGGTTGTGTGTGTGTGTGCGCACATGTGTGCGCACTGCCTTATCCAGCTGTTTTCCCCATATCGTGTTTTGTGACGGTATCATATTTTTTTTGCGGAGGGCTTTGAGGCATGAGAACCCCACGGCCCCAACTCTGTTATGCTTGAATATTTGTGCTCCCAGCAACAGTCATTTTATGCTCCTTTTGCTGTGGGCAGGGAATGCCTGATGTTAGTGTTGTGTTGCTTGTGATGTATCAATGAGAGCAAGGTGGTCAATTTTAATGAGAGAGAGGAGACAATTCACTCTGGTGCCACAAGTATACACCAATGGAGCCTGTGCGGCGAGCAGGAATTCTAACCCATGGCTGTGTTGGGTAGCATGAACGGTGTGTAGTACTGTACCTTGGTGTGTGTGTTCTCTTGCCTTGCTGGTCTTGAAACATGCAGCCTTCAAGCAAGTGAAGCGAATGCGGGGACGAGCGAGAGGAAATGTCCAGCACCACAGTCTCAGGTTCTTTTCCACGTCCTAGCACAAAACACAACAACATCCTACTTCACACACAGTTCTCTTCCACCCGAGCACATTCAGGGTACCTCTATATTGCAGCTGTGAGTGGGCCTCCCAACCTGAGGGGACAGATCTGGTCTAGCTTAGAGTGAGCTGGGCAATACAAATAACAGTGTGGACTTTGCGGCCCTGCCGGCAACATGGCCTAGCAGCCTGAGTACAAGCCCGCCTGACCCCCTGGGTCTATACTAGGGTGGCTAGCCTGGGCCATTGCCCAGGCCACAACGGCCACTCTGCTATTTTTAGCATGCTAGCTCAAGCAGAGTGACCTTTCTAGTCCTCCCATCAGTCCTGACTTTGGGAACTAACTGTATCCTTTGGCATTAGTCACAGGCAGGGCGAAGGGTTATCTGTGCTGATTTCATGCCCCCTGGGAAGACATGCTGGAAGGAGCAGTTTCAGATATTGACAAGGACGCACCAGGGTTGTACAAAGAACGTCCCAAGAAGCATCTGGATTTGTCCCGTCAGCCCCTGACTCTGAGCACAGAGTCCCTGAGCCAGACGCTTGAGTGAATGCAGCTTGTTTCCTGTCTTTTACGGAGACGAGTCCCATCTCCCGACGTTTCCGGTCTGCTTCTCTCGCAGTTGAGAACTCGACTGTGAATATCAGTGTAAAATATTTATAGAGCCATCCTCAGATTCCCTAAAGGTTTCATGAACTCACAGTAGCACTCTTTCTGCCCTTTACATAAACGGCTCTTCTTTACTTATGCCAGCTGACAAAGGTGGGCAGCACAGTTAATACCTGCTGTGCCATTGCAACTCAGTAGGTTTTATACTGTTAAAAAGACAAAGGCAGATAGGCAGAATTTTTCATGAACCAATGGATGATCGGGGTGGTAGGGTCAGTCTCTTTTTCTGTAAGTTTCAGATCACAGATAAGGAGGAAACCCGAGTTCTACCCTAAGACACAAGGCATATCATCCATTTATTTTGTCTTCACCAAGGCCGGACACATGAAGTATGAATCAAACATTCGACCAAATTCAAAGCTGGACCGAGCATTTGTTTCAATTTTTAAAAACTGCTGCCAGTGTCCTTGGATACGCACAGCCTCTGGAAGTCTGTCCCCCCTCTCACTGTAAGATTCTGCCCCTTCTTCTGGGATATTCCCAGTTTCTCGAGTTCCTCACCCTGGCAACAGGATCACACTACAGTGTATGTTGAATTCTTCTGCCAGCCCTAGTCTCTGGGCGCTGCACGGCACCTCTGACAAAGTAGGGCCAACTGCTAAACAGCACGCTGTAAACACTCACATTGCCAAACGAAACAGCACTGTGTAGGAACAGAGGCCACCGCTCAAGTTGAAAGAGTTAAGAGATACAAGAACGCAGATGAATTTTCTCTCTTTCTCTCACTGTCTTGCTCGCGCTCTCTCTCCTGCACCTGCCTTTGGGCACTTCGAAAAGTGGCCTTAGCAGTCCAATCCCTGTTCATTCTCCCCAAGCCACCCAGTGTTTGCAAACCCCGACACGAAGCACAGATTGGTTGAAAGTAGGTGGGTGAGGGAGTTCCCGTGACAGGAAGTTGTGATATTGTTGCTGCCTGAATGTCATTGTCTCTCTTTTCCTCTCTTTAGACTCATTCCGCCTCTGAACCAGCTGGAACTCCTCAGGAACCTGAAGAGCAAATCGGGACTGACTTTCAGGTTAGCAACAGAGCTGGGAGAGCTCGGAAAACACCCAGCTTGCAAACCAATTTCCTTCTTTCCTTCCTTCCTTCCTTCCTTCCTTCGTATGTGCACAGCCCTGGAGAATTCTGTGTACCTGGATGCTGCCGTATAATGGGTTATATGGTGCCTTGTCTTCCATCCCTCTCCCCAGGTGATGCTTGTAAATTTCTTTGCTAGACCCTTTCCTACGTCATCTTCTATTAAACTTTCCCTGGGTGCTCAGCTGACAACAGAAAGAAATATGTTAAGAGGTAAAACCTGGAGTTGGTTCCTTTAGTTGATGTAGATAAGAGATACAGGGCCTGATCCTTCTCTCACATACACCAGGATAACTCCACTGACTTGGATGTAGTTACACCCGATTTTCACTGGCGTGAAAGGAGTGGCAAGCGCAGCCTGGGGTCAGACTCCTTACTTAGCATGCTGCTCTTTCTGCAGCCCACTAAATCCCCCACCACAGCGGCTCCCTTAGAACCGATAAGGTTCAATTAGTAACCCAGAAATGGAAGGGACGTCCACTGGGGTCTATCTTCCCCGAGCCACAAAGCCTGGACGCTATTTGCAGGTTTATTATTCTTTCCTTAACTAGCCAAGTGAAAAACACTAGCCAACGGAGATGAATCGATGGAAATCGGGAGCATCCAACTCATTTTTGATAGGCCCGCTATGATAAATTAGAAATGACCACACCTAGAAGGACAGTCCTCCTGCAATTTTTATCTTCAGAGTGAGTTTTGGAGGGGTCCCTTGTCATTTTTTTTTAACTAAGGAGACTCCCTACCCCTGGTGGACTGTGACCGCCCCCTAAGGAGGAAGAGTCCCTGGACTCCCAGGACTGCACTTAGTAAGAATGGTTCCCACTCTGGCTACCTGGCCAGTCTGAGGAAAGTGCTGAAGGAGGTTGGGGCTTTTCAAGACCTCTGGAAATATCTCATGTTTCAGAAAATTTGTTAAAGCATCAGGAGCTTAACATGCCTGACTAAAGGACTTTACAATTTGTATATTTAATCCCAGGTTTGGGCCTAGCTCCTGGCTTGTTTGTAAATGGCATCTGTGTTATGTTCCCCCAGGCCCTGTGTCATGGTTGCTGTCTTTCCGCTCAAGGGAATTTGGATGGGTCTCTCTTCAGAGCTCATCAGTACCACTTTTTAACTACCTAAAATGGTCACTGCTGAGTGGAGCCAGGCCCAGGAGATCTGCATTTGTACGTCCACTAGAGTTTTAGGAAACCTGGATCTGCATCTGAACTTCCCTAGAGCAATCTGGTGTCCTGGCATAGCCAAATCTCTATTCACTGGGGCACTTGGGTGTCGCTGCCTGTCTCCCAGGGGAGCCGCCTTTGCAGCGTTCTCGATCCCTGCCAGCATGGAGAATGGGAGATGGGGACCAGGAATCAAACGCAGCTCTTCTGGGTGGAAATGCAAAGAACTGCCACTTTAGGACACCAGGGTGAGATTTTCAGCCTGGCCTTAACTTGGCCTCTGGTTTTGTGCCTGAAATTGTAGAGGTGCCATTTAGTTCACTTTGCCTTCTATGCCCTTGATTTACTGGGGTAATCAGGTATTTAGACCCCCCCACCACAAAAACCCCTTTTGCCCTACTGAGTCACTGCATGGGGCAGATGCATTGATGAAATAACATCTCCTAGAGTTAGTGTAACAGGCCCACCTGAGCCAGGGCGTCTTGCAGAGCAGACTTGCCTTAATTTTACAGAATACATTAACACAACTCAAAATGGCCACCTGGGCATTAAAGATCATAACATAAAACCCCCAGCCCTTTGCTGAGCCAAGCAAAATGGTGTTTGAGCTAGGTCCCTGATAGGCCAGGTTTCTTAACTTTACGAGAGAGAGAGCCTGCCTTCCCTGTCACAGCTTCACTCAGAACTGGCCCTTGAAAGAAGCAACCAATTCTTTTTATCTTGCTTGCGGAGCCCTGATTGGCCTCTGCCTGCTCCCAGCCCTTCTAGCTGCAGGAGGACCAAGTCTCATTGGTTACACCTGCAGCTGATCCTGGCAGATCTCTGTAGATCATTCCTGGAGGTCCAGACTCATCTTTAATCATTTCCAAAAGGACCGCTTAGTAGAGAGGGGTGTGCAAAGGTTGGGCGGGGCTGCTGGTACGGGGCGGCAAATGCCGGATACCCCTCATCACAGTCAGTTCTAGGCCTAAGAGCTGAAAGGAGAGTTTATGAAAGGTCTGTGAAAGTCCTGGAGGGTTGTTCACAAACAAACTCAGGAGGCCAGATGTTCAAAGCAGCACGTCCGTTCGCTGTCCTTCATTTGCTCCCGCTAGCGGTGTAACCACCAGAGTAACCTGTGTGAACAAAGAAGTGGGGTTTGTGACTACCGTCTCATGTGTCTCCTCCCAAGGCTGTGTGAGTCTGCGGCTCTCTTCTCTCCAGTCCGGAAGCCCCAGGAGTAAGTCTCCGTGCCCTCCCTTCCACCCACCTCACTTAGCTGTGCTATTTGGTGCTGTCCTTTCGTTATGTTTTAACAGTGAATGCAACCGCATCCTTCTCACCCGACACCACTGACCACGTACTATTGTTCTGTTTAAAGGAAAGAGCAGCAAGCTGAGCCTTCACCCAGGTCTGTATCGCTGCCAAGACGCCATTCCCATGCTTTACATGTACGTGAGCGTGTGCGCATCCTGTATGCCCGTCCCAGCAAGGAGCTGAGCGCCATGAAAATCAGCGTCGCGGATTGCACATGCTTGTTCTGTGCTGGGGGACATGCCTCTGTATGTCATACGTCTATGTAATGCTGGGCCTTCAGTCAGATTTTTCTTCTCTGCAGTATACCTTGGCTATATTTTGTAGCTATGTGGATAGTGTCTTTGCGGGTTGGGCTAGCAGCAGATGAAGTGTGAGGTGTATCAAATTTGCCCTCAGAAATGTGTTGTCCCAGGCTGATGTCTTCTGAATTCTGGGCAGATGAGTGTCCAGAGTACGTGAGAAAAGGGGACGGTTTTATGCCTCTCTTTCCTCTGCCTGTTTCCAGAATCCAGGTCCTGAAATAACAATGTAGACACACCTTTAACGCTTTACTGTTCCCCTGCCACCGTATGTCCCATGACTGAAGCCCAACCCTTCAGTCTCTGTACCAAAAAAACAAAGTATGTTCAGTCAGAAACCCTCAGAACTCTCGCAGGCCATGGATTTAGGAGAAATGTAGCACTGCCTACGTCCACTGGCCCTCCGTGCCATGCAATCGCTTTGTGCGTCAACAGCTCCAAATATCTCCTAGCGCTCCCCTGCTATCCCTTCTTGCCAGAACCCATTGTGCAATAACTGATTATACTCTATGGACTCAACCCCAGAGTCTTTACTCACTAACTTCAGGTGGAGTTTTGCATGAATAAGGAAAGCTTCAAGATTTGGCCCAATATAATTAAAGAGCACGGGCATAATATTTTATACCTGTTTCAAACCATCACTGCAAGATACAGAGGATGCCATTAGCATGATTGGCAGCAGGTACTGGAGCTGAGAAATCACCTAAAGTAGGGTGGATCACAGATCTCTCTGCCTTAGAGCTTGCTGAGTAATGTATTCAACCAATGTTTTTGCATGCCAACGATCAACCAGAGCTGCTGGAAAGTTTTAGCTTAAATAGATTTTCCAGTGAAAAACGGGAGAGAGGGACATGCTGCTGGCAATTTTTGAGACAAATGTTCCTCATTTTCCATCCAGCTCAACCTAGTTCATTGCATTTCAGTGCTAACGTGGCAGGAATTTCAGGCTGAATTTCAAACTGAATGTTTTTAACCATCCAACTTAGTTTATGACCGAAATACGTTAAGAAGAAAATACTATTGGATCTAAACACTTCTTGCAGTTCACTAACATTATACATATAGCAAGACAGTTGTTAGACACCCAGAACTGTGTAAGGATGGTGTTTGTGTATTGGCTGTAATGATCTGCTGCACCTTTCAATCTAAGGGGCTAGAAATACGTGAACTTTTCCCTGGCACAAAATCCAGTAAAGGATATTTAAGTAGATAAGGTGCCAGCTAAGAGAATTAACTGCCCAGCTTTACTGTTATTTCCATTTTATCTCCTTCCTGTCACTCATCTGAGCTTTTCTGCATGTCGGATCTCCAAAATGCTCCATCCACAAGCTGCCAAATAAATCTAATTACCATCACCACATTTTCACAATTCAGACCTTATTTCCTCCTGCTTCGAGACCTAACCTTGTGCAGTGAGAAGGAATGTAGCCTCCCGTCCTCCATGCAAGGAAAACCACGGAGTAAGGGCTTTCCTGGAAAAGACCAAGCATGAAATCTTGGCCCCTGTGCCACTGAGTCCAGTGGAGCCAGGATGTCATCCCAAGAATCTGGAGAATCTGGTATCCTGTCCCTGCCAGTGGCATATGTTGTATTAAAATCCCCCGACTGCACCTAGTTGTGCCATGCAGAGGAATCTCTACTTGGTCTCTGCCAAGGTTTTGGCTAGACCCTGAAGTCTGAGGATTGATAGTCCTTTGTGATTTTATATTAGCCGTGTCACTGTAACTGCAGATGCTATCCTTAGTCATAGAAGCATTTTTCTTTTTATCTCACTAACATCCTGCAGCAGTAAGCTCCACAGGTGTTAAAATAATATTTGTGTAGTGGTTTTAATTTTTTCCCCTTTAATTGTATCCAGTGCCCTTTTGTTCTTATGTTAGGGGAGAGGGTAAATTGGAGTGGCATGACTGGCCTTTTCTTTCCTAGTCATTATTTTCTATAACTTCCTCACATGTCTCCTTTCCAGACTTTGGGTAGGACTATACTACCGCGGATCGGCAGGTAGCGCTCGATGTATTAGGGATCGATTTATTGCGTCTCATCTAGATGCGATAAATTGATCCCCAAATTGATGCCTGTACTCCACCTCAGCAGGAGGAGTAAGCAGAGTCGGTGGGGGAGCGGCCCCGGTCAACCCGTCCCTGTGGGGATGGCCAGATAAGTCGAATTAAGATACTTTGATTTCAGCTAAACAAGTAGCGTTGCTGAAGTTGCGTATCTTAGTTCGAATCCGCACCGCTAGTGTAGCCCAGCCCTAAGTTTTCTTACTCCTTGTAATAATCCCCTCATGCTTCTAATCACTTTTGTTGCTCTTCTTGGAGCTACACAGGCGTCCTCAAAGCTGAGGGTGTGAAGTTTACTTTTATAATGGCATTAAAATCTTTTCCATATTGTTCTCAATCGCCTCCTCTTTGCCCCCAGTATTACCCAACAACATTCTCAATGCCCATAAAGAAACTCTTTCTACTCAGATAGACACCTGGACCCTTTAGGAACAAACCCCAATACTCTTACATTAAGTGGCACCAGAAGGTCTCATGGAAGCCAGTGTATACTCTGCAGGACCATGTCCCTAATTTCAAATGCAGTGCCCTTAAACCCACAGGGATTCAATTATAAATTTATTTATTATGTGTTTTATGGTATAAGGGCTCCAATCATGCATCAGGTGCTATATGCAGTATGCTGGGACTTATACAGAATGGACAGTCAATGCCGCTTTACACATAATCCTCTTACACTATTTGGGATTATCATATCACTTTATAATACTCTAGTGTCTTTTTTTTGTCATTACTAAGGGAGGTAGTTTATTTGGCCTTGGATTTGAATTAGGCATTGCAGCTTGGAGATGGGTTTTGTCTTTGCCATTTCGCTGCTTTGTTTTACATTCAAACTTGTCTGCATTCATCCCGTTACCGAGCACGGTGAAGTTGTTTGCTGATCATCTATAAAGAAACATACGCTCATTTCCCTGTGACCTGCAGTGCAGGTTGTGATGGACACAAACCATGTTGGCATTTGGCTACATTTTTTTTTAAACTCCTCATAAAGTCTGCTCTGTTGCAAAGTGCTTTGGGTGCTGTCTGTCCATCTGCATCACAACTGGCTTATGACAGGGGTGGGTGGGGAAGCAGTACTCTTCACATCCTGATGGCTGACTTATACAGTGCCGCTAGCTATGATCACTCCCTCTAAAAGAACACACTTCTCTTGTCTCTCTCAATGGGGAGATGAAAGTATGACCAGCAGGCCGGCCTCCTCTGTCTCATAGCCTCCGGGGAAGCAGAAAGGACACAGTGTGACTTTTCTCACTGCTCCTACTAAGCAAGGCTTACTATTCAGATTGGGTAATGGGCAATGTTCCCTCTAATTTTTGACAGGCCGTGTGTGCAAAATAATTCTTCTGTGAACATTTTTGACAGGCTGTGTGTGCAAAAAATTTCTTCTGTGCACATTTTTGTGCGCACGGTGTTTCGCCATGTGCGTGGGGTTTAGGTTCTGTGCGCATGCGCACACCTTAGAGGGAACAATGGTAATGGGATGTGATTATTCACGTACTAATCAGGCTGAAAATTCAATGTGGCATGTTGTCTCTGCTTGTTTTGTCTTCTGACCAAAGTATTAAGGGGCACATGGGTGGCTTAGCTAGGGCTGTGGAGCTTTTTATGTGGAATAAATGTATGTCAGATGTTCTTTAAAAATGGTTTGTTGAACACCTATAGGTATCTATGATGAGATTTATGCCCTTCCTTTTGTATTTTTCAGGACAGGATCAGGCAAAATGAAAAAAATAAACCCCAGAGTGCAAAGAAACAGGCGAATTCTAGGGAACTATAGAGTTAGAAGCAGCAGATTACGTGCTCCAGCATGAGTTAAGGTCACCTGAGATTGTGTAAATAACCTTAGCAACTGGTTTAAAAGGTCATCTTCAAGTAGATTGTGGTTTCTCATTGAAATCAGAGGGAGTTTTACCATTAACTTGAGTGGGTGCAGGATTGAGTCCCTCTGCAATATATTTATTTAAAAAAATATGTGTGTGTATATAGATCTATAAATAATATTAGACTGACATTGTTATTAAAATGGTGTCAGATATTCATGCTGTGACTGTGTGTAATCTGGGAATAATCAGTTGCCATAATGGGGACTGATTATTTGAAAAGAAGGGACTGCTACTTTCTTTAGAGACTGAAAAGGAGATTAAGAAACCAAGTAACGAGTGTGTCTCTCCAAATCTGTGCATGCTGAATATTCTCTGTCTATGATGTTAACTACAGACCCCGGCTGTATGGCTATCGAGGCAGCTAACCTGTCATGCGGGTGCAGAGTCTGTCTACACTGAACTTGTTGCAAAGGCCTTCGGAGTCCTAAAGAAAGAGAGGGTGGATTCCATTTGAACTTGCAATGGCTGCTACAGAGCAGAAAGAATTTTGCAAATTCCTTCTGTTACTAAACATGAGCTTCTCAGGCTGCTAAGTTCAAATTTAAGAAAACAGGGGGAAAGCCAAATAGGGTTCTTCTCCCCTCCCCCCTTCTGAATGTTAAACATATTTGTAAAGTCATCTAGGAATACTTGAGTACAGCTGTCTGAAGCATTTTCAGGTTATGTCAGTGGTCACCCCACAAACTTTTTGCAAATACAAGGCAACTCCATGTCAGGGGAACCCTATCTTGGTGAATGATTAACAGTACGAGAGTCCCTGAGCACAGAAAAGGGGGTGACTCGGATCAGAGTCATGGGAACTTTACTAATTCATTAACAAGTCCATAACTGCCTTCCCCCCACACACTTTTTTGGGTCCTGACTTGCAAGTGATTCGGAAAATGGATTTTCTGAATTTTGAAATTCCAATTCCTTAACCTGGGGTGGAGGGTTTGCCTCATTCCATTGATGTGGGGTTTTAACACCTAATTTCACATAGCACCGTGACAAGCAGAGAAGGAGCAAATCATTAATAACAAAATACTTGGAAGAAGAGAAATAAACCCTTTGAATGGCTTTGGAGGAAACAGTTTTTATCCTAGGACATTTTATCCTAGGGCATCCTCGGGGAACTGAGAAATCAGTGATTAAATTTATTTACAAGAAATTAAGGAGGGACTACTTTGTTTTCCAGCAGGTGCTAGGACCTACCTGGTGGTAGGATCTACCTGCTGGACTCATTTTGTTAGTAAAGTCAACAGTTGATGAAGTAATGCAACCAACTGAGTGCAGAAGGGGTCATTCCTACTAGCGGGTCATTCCTAATTTACTACAGAACAATTCCTTTCATGACTCTCACTGCAACAAATAATGCCCCCTTTTTTTCTTAAATGGTCAAATATTAATATCCCATCACAAATGCAGCCGTCAAAACGGCCTGTCTTTTAAACCTAGAGACGATAATCAAAGTTTCCTGTTTGGCATTTGCTTCCGGGTCTAATCTTTACTCTCCCCTCATTTCCAGTAAAAGCAAACCATGCAGAGAGTCACTATGTGGATGCTGCTCAGGAAACTCTAGGTACCACGGGAAATGCGTCGCACGAAACTAACCTAAAGCTGCACGGCTCATTCTCTCTCTCTCCTCTGCTATCACCCGTTCTGATCACTTCCCTGCTTAATAGAGGTACTAGATGAGTAAAACAAATTGAAGAGCCTCCCCAGATCCTTCTCCGAAATCAGAGGCTTTCTCGTTTTCCAATAATGCGGCGCACGAGAATCAACAGAAGCTGGGGCAATGTGTAATGCTGACACTGGCTATGGGCTAGCAAGCCTGAGACTGGTAGCAATGAAGGAGGCCAAGAACTGAGCTTAAACAATGATGGAAAATAGAACATTTTAAAAAAAACAATGTTCATCTTCTCTCTACCCCACTCTAAGCTACAGGGAACTCTTGTGCAGTTAATTGTATGTTATAAAGCAATACAAATTTAGTAACAGAAAAATCACCAGCTCCCCACCTCCACTAAGCATTGTTCCTTTAGCTCTGAATACCTATGAATGGGCCTTTCCTAATCGTGTGGCATTTGGAAGCATGGCTTGCCTATCTCGCACCTCTACTATGCAGCTAGAGAAGGACTAATCTTCAATCTATTGTAATCGGCATAGGGGATATATTGTCTCTCATATTGTGGGCATATCTCCTATTTGCATTAAAAGTGATCCTGCATATAAGTCGAGTGGGGAATAAATAGATAGACTGTAGAGTCTGATACACGGTGGCTTTTATCAAGTTGACAACATTCCTGCTAACCATCTTCAAAGACTTCTCCCAAACTTGTGTTCCTTGACACACTTGTCTGAGGATCACGAGGAATTTCCAGGGTTCCTTTTCTTTTATTGACATATAAACATGGCCTTTATTCTCCTGCCCACATTAGATTCTACTGCCCCTTTCCCCAACACTGCATTTATAGGCAGCCAACAAGCACCTTGTGGTTGAACAACGAATCCCCAGCATTTGCATGCTTGGAATGGTGACAGTGAATTCCCATTTATTTCTTGCAATGAGTGCAGGATCACAAGCACAGGGGCAGCAGGGAATGGAGTGATGCAGCATGATTGTGACATGGGATTTATGCATGCTCTTTTTGGAATCCATTTTAATCCTCAAGATCACGAGTCCTTGTCTCTTTATTAGAAAGCAGCTAAAGTAGAGTTTTAAAGAAATATATCTGGTTTTCTCAGTGAATTATTCCAACCTGTATGTTTTTTCCTTGATTGCTATTGTTTAGATAGATAGAAATATATATATATATACATAGAATGGATAGCTTCTAGTTTATCTGGGAATATTTTTATATACTAAAAGTTCAGAATCAGAGGTAAATCCCATGTCTTAATGGGTGACAAAGAGGAAGGTTCACAGTAACCAATTCTCCATAGTAAGATTCTTCTGTAGCTTAACTAATAGCCAGAATCTTCATATGGTTTCTCACTGTATGTTCTCGCCATGCTATGGCTCCCTTGGAGTTTATAGTAGGAATGGCTGATTTAAGTATCATTGGCACATGGTCAGTTACATAAAGATTACTTAAGTAGCTCACAAAAAGCCTGCTTCAAATTAGAGATATCATTAATATATTTTTTCATTCAGAACATTTAAATGTTATCTTATCTTCAATGTTCTCATTTATGAGTGCAGATTTTTCTATCAATGGAGGTGTATGCTTCTAGCCGGTGAAGGCCCCTCCCTCCTGCGCATTGGTGGTGTCAGCCGTTTAATTTTAGGGCTCTTTTTGGCACATATGAATGACATTAATAACACATCTTTCTCGCCTGCCATTACACAATACCACCTTCTGGAAAACCGGAAACTCTGATCTTCACTTGTTTGTCTTCTGACATTTGTGTCAGTGGACAAGTGAATTTGTATGACTTCCTAGGGATGGATACTTTCTTATATGCAAAGTCAGTATAAATCGCTGTTCACCCTGGCTTTCTTTAGAAGAAATCTAATTCCTTCCTTCCCACTCAGTTTTTTCTTTTATTTCCCCCTTCTTGACTTCTGCTGGAAGGAAAGGAACCAATTCATTAACTAAAGATCCTCCCAAATCTATACAAGATCTCAAGAGAGAGTCTCTAAGAATTGGAGACTTAGAGCCATAAAGAAATCTTGGTCTTTGGTATAGCTAGATCTCATTTATTATTTGCCTCAATTATTGATGCCATATTTTGTTTTGTAGAAGGGGAAGACGTATTTGGAGTCTACCCAGACAGAGTAGAGCAAGAAAGATATTCTTAGCAATCACAGGAGGAAATGATTTGTGGACTGATAATGAACAAGGGGTGTTTGCAGAACAATGGGATAGCATGGGGGCAGGAATGGGGTCGGGGGATGTTTGAAATGGAATGTAGGATGTTTCGATACAGTAGTTTAGGTGTTTCTGATTGAGTAAAGAATAGGTGAGATTTGCTGATATGCTCTGCAGGCTTAGCACTGTTCCAGCAACGCAAAACAGGCACAAACCTGGCTTAACTGGAAAAGAGCAGATGGTGTCTGTACTTTCTAGAAGACTCTCAGTCACGCAATAGTGCATTCTAGAATGTTCTTCCACAATATTAGTTCTAGCTGCTGAAAAAACATAAGGGACAAAAGCTGTGTGCTAGAAACAGCCGAGATGGAGAACAGCGCAAAAAGTCAGGAATATTGTAAAAATACCCAACCGCAGGGTAAAATAGGTTTCCTGATTCACTACAGAAGCCAGGTGCATTTCTAAGGTGTTTCTTCTCTGGCTTCCCTGCTCGGTCTGGTCTCAAGGGCTTAGGTAGCATTGTAGTGACTCTCAGTGGGATTTTAGCTCCTAATGCCTAAATCCCTTTTGAGCATGAGATCAAGGCTCCTAAATCAGTGAGGCCTTCTGGCATGGAGCAGAGCAATGCCTCAAATATTTGGGTCTCAGAGACCAATGCAGCTCGAGCATTTTCAGTTATTTCAAACTCAGCGCTATAGATACGAAGATAGTCACCCCAATACGAGCACTGCTGCCTGCTCGGGTTATAGCAGGGGAAAGGGTGAGTTCCCACCACATTCTACTTGGAAATTTTACTCTGTGAGCCCTGCTTTCTCCTCTGTTCCATGACCTATATTCACCCCTGCTCTAACTCTGTGGAAGCCGGTGGAGATACACCAGGCATGAATTTTTGTCCTCTTTTGAATTCTAAGCCAGCCATGGCAAGCATTGAGTACCCACATTTTCTTTCCTTGATCTATTCAGCAGTTGGCTTCTACCCCGTTATTCACACCAGAAACCTGGAGATCAACAATGGCTATTATTTCAATCTCAGCAGTTCTGCCTACCTTTAACAAAGTGGTCGGATAGGCCAGGAACTCGGCACAAACTGTGGTTTGAACAACAGCCCCGTTTTCAACAGGACATAATCTTCTCTCTCTCTCTCTCTCTCTCTTTCTCTCTCTCTCTCTCTCTCCCTCTCCTGGATATACTGTTCAGTAGAACAAATAGTATTGCCAGCCTAGTTTGTATATAAATGATTATTTAGTCCAGGATGGTACTGGAGAGACAAGGCAGGTGAGCTATCGTTTATTGGACCAATTTCTGTGTCTCTCTCACCAAACAGAATTTGGTCCAGTAAAATATATCACCTCACCCATCTTGTCTCTCTAATATCCTGGGACCAACATGGCTATAACAACACTGCACACTGGATGGTATTGATCAATCTAGCTAGTATTTGCAATATGCAGGCAAAAGGAGAAAATGAAATGACATTCATCCAGCTGCTTCATATACATGACATAAACCAGTAGGCAGTCATTTTTATTGATCCAAAATTACTGTGAATGCAGGAAATCCTCAGAGTAAAGGAATGAAAAAAAACAGACCATCAGTAGATTGCTAAGGCTATGAAATGAACCCACAAAACCTAGGAGGTTTCCAACAAGAACTTAAACCATCAATACGTTGTGTTTCAGCCAACTGTTCTGTGTTGTGTATGTACACAGAGCATTAGTTCTTAACCACTTTTCTGGTGAATGTTGTAACCAACACATGCCAGACGGTCCCAATCCAGAGCCTGCTGAAGGCAGTGGGAGTCTTTCTATTAATGTCACTGGAACTTGGATTGGGCCCCTGAGTGCATTAGTCAAGTATGGACTTTCATTTATCAGAGTAGATATTTGCTGGGAACCTGCTTTAGAAAGTAAAAGCACATTTCAGTATCAGAGAAAAGGTAAATTATACATTTCCACCCTTCACTGGATTCGGGTTAAAGGCTGAGCAAATTCTTATTTAAGTTTGTGCAGTAATGCTCTAGGGCTCTTTTTTTAATAATAAAAAAATGGGCTTTAAACAAATATTAACCAAGAGTAGTTACTGTACCTAATTTTGATACAGGAACCAACCAGCCCGTCTGATTCTATTACTATTTCCCATAGATTACAGATTACAAAATCTTGTGATTCGCTTTATCCTTAGAACAGGCAGAATGAATGTCCCAATCTCCCTCAGTTCATGCAAGTGTTACACTTCCAAGCCTCCTTTCTTGCAGTGTTGTGTGTTGGGATAACCATTCCTTTCCCCTCAGCGCTTATACTGTACAATCAAATAATGTCCATCTGCCATCTGTGTGGCTGGTATCTAAATATCACTTCTCTGACACACTGCACTTCCCCTTGCATGACGTTCTGGTTGGATGAGGACATGATCTTAGATTTGCTGAAAGCATTTGCTTTTCTTTTGCATTCTTCCCTCCCCAGCTCCGGCCGCCTGTCAACAGCATTTTCCACTGCAGGGCCTGTGTCTGCATGCAGATTGTAGTCAGCTTTTACATTGAAAAAATTGCATGGCAGAAGGAAAACCTTAGTGGATTATCAATGCTGTCTTTATTGTTAATGTTTGTTTGTTTGTTTAATACAAAGGAATGTTGGAAGCATTCCAAATGTCGAGAGTTTGAGTGCTCAGGGATCAGACCTGAATGGATTTTAAATGTTCCTCAGATTCATAAGTGATATTTTTAATGCGTAAAATATTACACCCTGTGATGTCCTAATATGAAATTCCTCTCTCTCGTGTTCAGTAGGAAATTCAGTGCTCTTTGATTTGCCATCTTGAGTTCATGGAAACTATTGCAACATATATACTTGGGAAATGGGATTAGAGCAACCAGAATAAGGGCCCAGTTTTATTCAGTGATGGATAATTAAGTCCCAGGCCAACTGCAAAGAGCTACAAAAGAATCTCTCAAAACAGGGCAGCTGGGCAACAAAATGGCAGATGAAATTCAATATTGATAAATGCAAAGTAATGCACATTGGAAAACATAATCCCAACTATACATATAAAATGGTGGGGTCTAAATTAGCTGTTACATGCAAGAAAGAGATCTTGGAGTCATTGCGGATAGTTCTCTGAAAACATCCACTCAATGTGCAGCGGCAGTCAAAAAAGCAAACACAATGTTGAGAATCATTAAGAAAGGGATAGAAAATCAGACCGAAAATATCATGTTGCCTCTATATAAATCCATAATATGCCCACATCTTCAATACTGCATGCAAATGTGGTTGCCCCATATGAAAAAAGATATATTGGAATTGGAAAAGGTTCAGAAAAGGACAACAAAAATAATAGGGGTATGGAACAGCTTCCATATGAGCAGAGATTAATAAGACTGGGACATTTCAGCTTGGAAAAGAGAAGACTAAGGGGGGATATGATTGAGATTTATAAAATCATGACTGGTGTTGACAAAGTAAATAAGGAAGTGTTATTTACTCCTTCTCGTACCACAAGAACTAGGGGTCACCAAATGAAATTAATAGCCAGCAGGTTTAAAACAAATAAAAGGAAGTCTTTTTTCACACAACACACAGTCAACATGTGGAACTCCTTGCCAGAGAATGTTGTGAAGGCCAAGACCGGGGTCGGCAACCTTTGGCATCCAGCCTGTCAGGGTATAGCCTCTGGTGGGCTGGGCCGGTTTGTTTATCTGGAGCGTCCACAGGCATGGAGCCCCGCAGTTCCCACAGGCTGTGTTTCACCACTCCCAGCCAATGGGAGCTGTGGGAAGCAGTGGCTAGTACGTCCCTGGGCCCGCACCACTTCCCGCAGCTCCCATTGGCCAGGAACAGTGAACCGTGCCAAAGGTTGCTGACCCCTGGCCAAGACTATAACAGGGTTCCAAAAAAAACTGGTTAAGTTCATGGAGGATAGGTACATCAATGGCTATTAGCCAGGACAGTCAGGGATGGTTTCTCTAGTCTCTGTTTGCCAGAAGCTGGGAATGGGTGACGGGATGGATGATTCCCTGATCTGTTTCTTCCCTCTGTGGCATCTGGCGTTGGCCGCTATTGGAAAAGAGGATACTGGGCTAGATGGACATTTGGTCTGACCCAGTATGGCCTCTCTTATGGATAAATAATCTTTACATGCTGAGCATGCACAATTCTCAAGAAAACCAATTTGTGCATGAAGCATCTCTGAGGATGAAGCGCTAAGAGACAGGGTTAAATTTGGATTTTAGCTTTCAGCAGACTTTGTCAGATAAACCAATTAAACAGACCTGGTAGAATAAAGAAATTTGAACTGTACATGCAACACCAATGAGCCTTACAAATGAATAGGCTCCAAGAACACCCATCATTTAGGATCAGATTTAAAAAGTAGCCTCACCTATGCCTCTAATTTATGGTCCTGTGTTTTGCTCTTAGAATTAGAGTTGTAAGTAAGCATTTGGATCAGTCTACAATGGGGTTTCACAATATAAAACAACTATGTAAAAATAGCACAAGGGATCTACTCCCTGTATTTGGTTCCTTTACTGACAAAACCAAATGCTCTCTCCTGGCAGTGCAGCACAGCCGACAAAGCTGTCTCACATATCTACAGCTATATTGTAACTGCAGAATTGTTATTATTAACAATGAAATAAGAGGCAGCTTAATTCTTAGATCTGAGATGGTGGCACTGACAGCTAGAAAAAATAAATCTTTGCTACTTTAACTAAGCACATTTGACCTAGAAGCCATTGAGATGGGATAAGTTCCCACAATACTCTTCTCTCTAATTCACTTTCCCAAGTACAATCAGCGTCTTGATTCAGTCCGTTCATGTGCACTTCTGTTGCTGAATTTGTAAGATGTTCCAGTGCAGAACATTAACTGTTATTGTGGTAGAAACCACTTGGAAATTACATCTGAACTTTACTCAAGCTTGAATTTACATTTATATAAAGTATTGGATAAATGAGGAAGTGCTTTGTAGTAGTTATCTATTCTCAGTAAATATCTTCTGTTAATAATCAGTTGGTATTTGGTAAAAATTAGGTCTATGCAAAACTAAAAATATTTTCAGTTTTGTTCCTGGGAATGTTGCAATTATCAATTTTTTCCCTTTTCATAAAGTTTCACAAAATCATTTTTTGTAAGTTTCATGTGAAAATTCATCGTTTTCATTTGAAATTTCAGAATTCAGAAATTTGAACATAGAGAGGTTTGGCTCCACCATAAGAATGTTTATCAATGGGAATCATCTTTACTCCAAAACCAGGATGGTTTTCAAGCAAAAAACAGACTATTTTGCAATAAAATTGGATCATTTTAAAGAAATTGCAATTAAATGCAAACAGCTCCAATTCTGAAGTGTTCCAATTTTGCTGCAAATATTTGAGCAGCCCTAGTAAATATGCAAGTGCTTTTTAACCTCAAATCCTTATTAGGATTTTAATTCACAGCTGTGTAGTTAACATTCATTACATGTAAAGAAAAAAGATTTTTATTTTAACCTGAAGATAGAAAACAGGTTGAGAACTTTTTTAGTTGGTAGAAAGATGGTGGGAGCATAAGGGGAAAAGGGACAGGTGACTGGCCTGAAAAGTCATAAATAGCTTTTTAACTTTACTTTGAAACATTTTTGGTAAACCTTTGTTAATATTTTCTTATTGAAAAAGGATATTTGAGGGAAACGGTGGAGAAAAGCATCATAACTCATGATAGGAACGAATACATTATTTAAGGAATTATCAACATCATTGTTTCATGCTATTCTGTTCAGCAAGCCCTCTAATAATAGGAAGGTTTTTTGTTTAAACTTCCGTTCTTTTTTCCCAATTAACAACCCCTTGCATTTCATTCACAATGATGGAAACCATTCTGAAATGCTCTAAAAAACCCCCCAAAACTGGACACATCTCAGTGCTGCTTGTAATGCCGTGGGCTTCTAATGACTGAAGGGGAAGGGACGTGCGGTTTCCAGAGTGACTCCCCCTGCTGTCTCCTTTTTGTCTTTGTTTCGATTTGTTTCCATGAATAGTCAGAAGGTCAGCTTGAAAGACCGTGTCTTCTCCAGTCCCCGAGGTTCTGGAACTAAAGGGAAAAGCTCTCCACAGGCTCAGAGCCTTCGGAGATCCCCCAGCGCTGATCAGAGCATTGACGATAGCCCAAGCAAAGTGCCCAAAAGCTGGAGCTTCGGAGACCGGAGCCGAGCCCGGCAAGCATTCCGGATCAAGGGAGCTGCATCACGACAGAACTCTGAAGGTGAGAGCTTCTGAGGGCAGCCATTTTGCCTTGTCACCATGGACTGCCATCCTGATGGTTTCCTCCCAAGCTAAGCAGGGTCAGCACTTGGATGGAAGATCGGTATGGTGCTGCCACAATAGGAATTTTGCTGGCAGGAGTGAATCCAGCAAGTAGTCAATAAGGATGTCTCCATTACTTGGTACAGTATAAGGCATTCAGCTTCATATAGGAAATATTGGGGGTTTGATCTTTAAATTATTTACCTTCTGATTTAGATATTTAGGCTTCTCAGAATAATTTGATCAAGAGTTGTCTTTGGATAATCTGTGCATACCTCTGTCGCCAACCATCTATGTGCCTACCACAAAAGGGATCAGATACCAGTTACCCAGTAGCAGGAGCAGTTGGAGAATCTATGCCCAGTGATTCTTATTTATGCTATGCCTTGAAGATTTTGATAATAGGCTATTCATTTAAAACAGGATCCTCCCTGACCCAGCTGGTTTGGAGGAGATGAAGGGGATTTGAACCATCTAGACTTACTGAACTGTTTCGCTCTCTCCCTTATTAGCACATAAGGTATTGTTTTATCTACATGAGGATGCTGGGGTGGGAGAGGAAAGAAGAGAGCTTTATTCAGTTATTTGATGCCTTTAAAGACTGATATGGACTGAAAGTGGCGGTATCAGATGTCATCTTAGCCTAGCTCAGATGGAGAGAAAGCGTTTGTTAAGATGCAAAGGTAACATGCCATTTATGTCTTCCATGTGCTCCCTTCTGGGAGTCTGATGCTCCCATTCCTCCTGGTGCAATGACTCACTAATTAGCTGTGGATTTGCTTTTTCTTTTTTTCTTTTAAATCCAGAAGCAAGCCTCCCCGGAGAAGACATTCCCGATGATAACAAAAGCTGCAACTGCGAGTTTGTGACGGAAGATTTAACGCCAGGACTTAAAGTCAGCATCAGGGCAGTGTGGTAAGAAAGGAAGAGGAGGAGGGGGATGAAGGAGGATGGAGAGACCTCCCTACATGGTGAAAGGTTAAAGGAAAATAAATAAGGGTATTTGTAAACCAAGCAGCATTGAATAATACACAAATCCCATCACTGCTGGCTAGATCCCACTCAGGTGCTGGTTTCCTTTGTATAAAACTAAGCGGGGAAAAACAGTGTTTGCTTGGAGGAGGAGTAAAGAGAGAAATGAGAAAACGCCCTAAGAGTGTTACATGCAAATCATATCATGGAATCATAGAATATCAGGTTGGAAGGGACCTCAGAAGGTCATGTAGTCCATCCCCCTGCTAAAAGCAGGACCAATGCCCCTCAGCCCAGGAAGTTTTTTTCTGAGCCCGTGGGAACCGTGTCATTACAGGAGGCTTCCATCAGCGGCGGAGGAAAGCAATCCTGGTCAGAAGGGGACAGCCATTCCCTTCCGTTCCCAGAGGACCCCAGCCACTCCCACCCCACACAGCCCCAGGTTGCTCCATTACTTTCAGCCATTTACTGATAGAAACCTAGTAGCTGTCTATCCCACTCCTCTCCATTGTCTTAAAGGAGGAGCCGTTTTCCCTAAGAATTTTCTGGGAGGGTTTGAAAAATCAGTCTCTCCTCAGAAAATGGCTAAAGGTAAGCCAAGAAAGAGAAGCACAGGGCTGGTTGTTAGGAGAGGAGAGTTCCATGGCTAAAGGGTGGCCTGTTACTGTTATTCAGCTCATATCTGAGATCCAGACAGTAGTCAGATAATTAGGGTGACCAGATGTCCCGTTTTTAGGGACTTTTTCTTATATAGGTGCCTATTACCCCCATCCCCTGTCCCATTTTTTCACAATTGCCATTTGGTAACCCTACAGGTAATGGGAACCCCCAGCTAACATGCACTATCCAAATATCAAGGGCTTTGGCCTTCTGTACTGCTTGGATTATGAGTGGGCCCTTTGCTGTGTTGGGGAATTGTGCTTCAATCCTCGGTGAGGCAAGGATTTATAGATGCCGTTTCCCCACCACCACTACCACCCCAGTAAATGCATTGCTGCCCAGAATGAGGATCAAAGAATGAGCAGGAAGAAGAGACACACCTACCAGAGAGTATTTTCCAAATATTAACCTTTTTTTTCTGCTGGATCTGTGCTTCATGCTGGCATCAGCGTGAAATGCACAAGGAGGCTATTAAAGGAAGCACAGAGCCTCAAGAAAATGCTGGCCCTTTCCCTATTCTAGATGCCTTAATGAACAGATAGCAATTACAGCTTTGAGGCATTGGGGATTGCCATTTGCACACGTGGGCCAGTTTGGGGGGTGGAAGGCTGAGAGTTGACTGCCACTACCCTCCCCAGGGCTTCTGCTGGGGGAGCAGCTTTAAATTACTCCATAGAAGGCTACCTAGGAGAGACACTGAATCATCACCTTCTCTATGTGCCCTGATCAAACCCTACTCCTGGCCTAGCCTTGCTCAGCTGGGTTGTTCCAGTCTACGTCCAAGATCTCCAGTGGGGAAGCTGGGGGTTGTAGATGCTGGGCATTACTGAGGGTCCTCCCCTATCTGGAAGACTTTCCACCAAGCTGGCTAGTGAAACCAGCAGCCCCGGAAGCATACAGAGCCCTACATCTTGACCTTGGTTCCCTCTGCTTTATCTAAAGCAGCCTCAGATGGTGTTAGCTTTTCAAAGGCCTTGTTCTGCTCTGATTTGCAAGTATCTCTCTGCAGCACTGGCATGCTCATCACTCTACAGTACAATGCTCCAGCATGGAGAATCTATATTTTCCTTTCTCTCTCTCCTAGCATCATGAAATTTCTTGTTTCCAAACGGAAGTTCAAGGAGAGCCTTCGGCCTTACGATGTGATGGATGTCATCGAGCAGTATTCAGCCGGTCACTTGGATATGCTCTCCCGGATTAAAAATCTCCAGTCCAGGCAAGAGACTCCA
Source organism: Dermatemys mawii (assembly GCA_007922305.1). Classification (NCBI taxonomy): domain Eukaryota; kingdom Metazoa; phylum Chordata; order Testudines; family Dermatemydidae; genus Dermatemys; species Dermatemys mawii. Next base: position 25,322,635 of record ML677360.1, on the reverse strand, counting down.
CAGTTTGTTGTGATAGCACCCCAGTGGTGAATGTTAGAAGGGAAGAGAGTAAAGATAAAGTCCTTTCTTTAAAAGCCACATCCTATTTTTCTTTCTAAGGAAAAACCTAATGGAAAACAATGGATTTCTGAATAACTCCTGGTTGTGAATTGGCCACAAGGGGTGAATTTTTGGCACAGAGTGCAGATTAGTTTTACAGTGCCAATTGGGAATAAGGGCAGGTAAGTGTCCAGTCTAAGGGAGGGAGCTGTGCATTCTGGGTAAGGGTGCATTCGGGTAAAACAGGCTTCAGAAACAGCCCCAGTCTCTGTTACAAAACAGAAGCAAACCCTGTTCCAACGCTTTGTGCCAATAAAGCTGTGTTACCTCCCATGCCATGGCACCACCAGAGAATCCTTACTAAAGGATCCTTCTCTTCCCTCTACCCTGTCCCACTCCACACACACACAAGCAGGTTGTCTACATCTTACTCTCCCGGAGAGAGTACTTTAAGAACTGCCTCTCTCTGGCCCACCATGTGGCCAAAGAGCAGACTGGGGTGTATGTCAGTCTTTCAGAAACATTTTGGAACATATGTCTCAGTGCTTTGTTGTTGGATACTTATGACTTGACATCACCATTTGGGAGCTGTGTGGCATATTGGGTGTTCTTTCCAGCAGTGAAATACAATAAAGGGGCTACCATTTTTGGCCCTCTTGTTAAGACTAAAGGAGCTATTTGAAAAATGGCCCCAGTATGAGATGCTTTTGTAATTATTTTACATCTTTTGCCCTACAGAGTGGGAGGAGTCTGACTTCTGTTTGGATTGGGTGGGAATGGGGGAAGAATGTCTTAAAAATATGGGAGTTCCACATATCAGCCCAGCTGGGTAGGCTCAGTGAAACAGGAACTAAACTGCATCCACTGTATAACTGTCTAGGGTACTGAGTTGTTTTTATAGGCGAGGGACTGCAGAAAGGGGATTTAACACAGGACAGGATCGAGCTCCTTGTGTTGTATGGACGAGGAAGCATTAGCAAGAGTATAAAAGGAGGGAGAGAGAGAGAGAGAGAAATACTTTAAACTCCGCCCTTCCTCTCCAACGCCCAAATTATTTTACCTCAGAAAAAGTTTGAATTCAAACCTATGAACTGTGGATGAGAGAAAAGCCATTGACAGTAAGACCTCTACCCTCTCTCCTTACAAATAACCGTCAATCGCATCACTTAAGAAATCCTGCCCTTTGCTTCCTATAATGTGATACATGTAACTCAAGGCATGACTTTGCACCTTAAAATACTTTCAGTCCAAGTGAATGTCACATATATGCCTAACTAACTGCTTGTGCCTGTGTATCAGACAGAGACGAACAAGTAATGTCATGTAAATATTTGCCTCTGCAAACTTGTAGATGAAAAATGTGTGCTCAGGTGGACGCTACTCTACAGCCTAAAAGGGTCTATCTTCAACCCCCATTGAAGCCAATGGAAATTTTTCCATTAACTTCAAAAGGAGTTAGATCGGGTCATTTGCACGGATAAGGCATATGACAGGAAACAGTGAACGTTGTCTTTGGTTCTTTAATTTCAAAATATAAATGATAGAGCCACAACTGGAGATAAATCAATGTCTGTTACCTCATATCCTCCATAAAAGTACTTGTGTTGCCAGAATGCTGTGTGTTATATATATTCCCAGTTAATTCTTGATTTGTCATGTCATTGTCAGAGTCACTCGAAAAGCAGGACTGAGCTTTCTATCACAATCCCACTGTGTTTAGCAAAGCACGTAAGCCCAGGTTTAGCTGCAAGAGTATGAAATCACTTGAGTAAAATCTCTCCTTTTGAGATTCCCGGTCTAGGTGTGCACACTAAGGGTCATTTGTCTAGGTTAGGAAAGATCTAAATGGGCACCCATACTTTTTGGGGTCTTCAACAGAACCTTATCCCTGGTAAGGTTCTCCAGTTCTGCCTCCATTTTTCTTGTTAGAGATTATGTGTTCCAAAATGAAAGTTGTTTGGCTGGTTGATTTTTGGTGGAACCAGGGAGTGGCTGTTTTGAAAGACAAGGCCAAATGCTCCTCCTGGTTGCATCCATGCAGTGGGATTGGGGTAGATTGGGGGTAGATTGTGACCTAGACTATACTTCCTTCTATCCTGGAGGGATAGGAAGGAGTAAAACTATCTCCTAGAGCCCCCTGTCGGCTACCTGAACCTTCATCTCATGCACACAGGACACTGTGCTCTCACTTACTCCCTTGTCCCCAGAACAGGTTGGTGGAGAAAGAGTAGGGCATGGATGGGGAAGAGGCCGAGACTTGGGTGCATCCCACAACATGCTGATCAACACAGTGGAACTGGTATGCAGGGTGGGGAAGTGGGGCAATGCAATTTGCTGCTGGTGTAGGGCAGTGATGGATTAATACCCCCTGCAGCAATGACAGACCAAGGCAACACGTTCTCTCTCTGAGAGAGAAAGAGTTTGTGAGGATCAGAGTTTGTGATGATCTTTAATGTTAGTTCTCTGTGGCCAGTGTTTTGTTGGGTTAAAGCTTTATTCAGGCAAACTTGTGGGGGTGTTTACATTCACTTTTCTCTTTAATCATTCATCACTCTCTGTCACTGCTCTTGTGACGTGTATGTAACTGGTTCTTTTTGGTATTCCATCCCTGGCTCACAACACCTTTCCAACCATGGATTCATTTAATTCACTGAGTGTACAATTCCACAGTGTACCTCATTTACTTCTATAGCTCATGCTTTTCCTCCTTGCTGAGGATGTTTTATCTATCACTGTAATAGAAAGGAGAATATATATTGTCTTATATCTGACATTTCCAATGGGACATTGCCACATATATGCAAATATATTCCAGTGTGTACAGTATGTTGCCTATTATATGTGGAGTGACTCTCATTTTAAGCAGCAGTAATGTTCTTTTGATGCCCAGTTCCATGAATCTTATGTTTGGCCAGATAAGATTTGGCATTAACCATGAACAATCAGGCAATATAATGCTACATTCTGTTTCGAGCGGAATATATTTTCCAATTCTCTCTCTCTCTCTCTCTGTCTTTTATTTTTTATTTTTTTAGTTATTCCTTATGTTTCTGCAACTTTCCGACCAAGTTCTTTCTACGTGTTGCTTCATTATGCATTTTGCTGGTGTCTTTTTTCTTATTTACTTTGCCAGGATAGATATGATTGTGGGTCCCCCACCCACTTCAACTCCCCGGCATAAGAAGTATCCAACCAAGGGACCCATGCTCTCTTCCAAAGAGTCACCCCAATACTCGCCTAGGTTAGGATTCACCAAAATGGCGCTTTCTCTGGATTTTTCATTTGCTTAATGTCAAACCCCTTTCATGCCAGGTATATGACGGCATGTATCACTTAGTAAGGCAGCTCACTGACACATATAACTCAAAATCACTTGGATTTACTTTTGGCGATGGGTTTTTCACACTAAGGCAAGTCTAGGGAAAAAAAATTATACTACCATTGATTTCCTCTGTGAACATATTTCAGTCTTCCTCAACTAGTTGGGATGGCAAAATCATAATTTGTTATGATGTTCCAGTCAATTATAAAAGACTACAAAAAAATCTTCAAAAGCAACAAGATTTGTTAGTTTCATCTAGAAGATGATGTAAATTAAGACTAACTAAGGAATGGAAAACTTCTCACTCTGTGTGTGTATGCAAGCAGGTGCAAAGATATGTTTTCATCTACCCACCTATATTCACTGAAATGAACATATTCCATATTTTTTTCAATGGGCAATATTAGAATCAAATGTGTTTCATATTTATAGGGAAGGAAGTGAATACATGCACAGAACCATTTTCACCCCGGTCCAACTTTGTTGACGAGAGTAAATGTATAGTATCACTAAAAACGTTACGTACGCTAGGCCGAGTGTTCAAAAGAATTTTTAATTTTGTGTACAAAAATAAACTGTCTCTCAAATCTTTGCCTCACTTAAATCAATGGGAATTTTACCATTGACATTACCAAGGATTAACTCTGGGTAAAATATTCAGAAGCACCAAGTTATTTTGAACATTTTACTCCTGTATGTCTTATCAGTGAAAGAAACAACAGTGAGTTCTCAGTTACATGCACATTTTCAGCTGGAGTGAGGTCTCGTCTATGTATCTGTGAGCTTTCACCAACAAAATGTGCTGCTGGCACAAACATGAGTAGTTATCCCAACAAGATAATTCAAAGTAACTACTCAGAGTTACACTTACACATAAGAACATAAAATGGCCCTAGTGGGTCAGATCAAGGGTCCATCTAGCCCAGTATCCTGTCTTCTGACAGTGGCCAGTGCCAGGTGCCCCAGAGGGAATGAACAGAACAGGGAATCATCACATGATCCACTCCCTGTCTCTCATTCCCAGCTTCTGTCAAAGAGAGCTAGGGACACCATTCCTGCTCATTCTGCTAATAGCCATTGATGGACCTATCTTCCATGAATTTATCTAGTTCTTTTTTTTGAACTCTGTTATGGTCTTGGCCTTCACAACATTATCTGGCAAGGAGTTCCACAAGTTGACTTTGTTGTTTGAAGATATACTGCCTTTTATTTGTTTTAAACCTGCTGCCTATTAATTTGAAGTGTGGGTTTAAGAATGGGGACAAACATTTTGACCAAAATATTCCCCATTTATCTAGAGCAGTGGTTTTCAAACTGGGGTTTGTGCACCCTTGGGGATGTGCAAGACCACCCCTGGGGCTGTGCGAGACCCCAGCGCCACCGTCGATCCCGCCCAGGAGACCGCCGAATTCCTGGTCTATTTTTGTACCGCCGAAATGCCGCCACGGAAAGCGAAGCTTCCGCTTTTTGTGGCGGCTTTTCAGCAGACATACCCCCTGGGGGCCATGAGAGTTTTTCCTCCACGAAAACGGGCCATGGAGGAAAAACTTTGAAGACCACTGATCTAGAGCATCACACCTGAATGCATATGTATGTATTTGCATATTCTGTGCACAGGTAGAAGGAGATTTCAAACACAACTGTGTTTTCCTTCAGAATATTTTTCCAAAGATGCTTGCCCTCATCTAGAACTAAATACATGAATACATGACAGCTCCATAGTTTTCCAATATAAGCTATTTTGAGTTATCTGTGCCTGAGAAATGTGTGTGATTTTTTTTCCAAACCTATTTATTCACACTCTGCTAACTCAAAGATGGAAAAACCCCAGTTGGATTGCACCTTGCAGAAACCTCCCACTTTGAACTTAGGTATAGCTTGAGAAATCTTAATCCTAAAGGTAATGGTTGTTTCTGAAAGTTCAGGACTTGAAAACAGAGCTGAAATTAACGGTCACTGTTTGGGTGACTTTTTTCCCTGTAATAAACAATTTCTGAGCCTTAGCACCAGAAAATAATTCCATTCTTACCTGCAGCATTATTGGGCTTTACCCTCTGGGGTTCCTAGGGGTATTTTGTATTTATTGCCCCATTTTCATTTAATTTTCCCCATTGTTTTTTTTACTAGCATGCAACTGACAACCTTAGCAAGCAGCAGAGGAGCCCCAAATGGACCAAGAGTTCAATCCTGAAGGGTACTGAGCAATCTGGCCCCAATCCAGCATAGCTCTTCAGCACCTGCTTGACTTTAAGGACATGAATAGCCCCATTTATGTGAATGGGGACTGCTCAGGTGCTTAGAGCAAAGCGCCTGCTCAAGTGCTTTGATGGATCAGGCCAGAGCTTTCAGCACCCTGCCCCAAATCCTATCTCATAGAGCTGGAAGGACCTTGAAAGATCATTGAGTCCAGTCCAGTCCCCTGCCTTTACTATCAGGACCAAGTACCGTCCCTGATGGATTTGTGCCCCAGATCCCTAAATAGCTCCCTCAAGGATTGAGCTCAGAACCGTGGGTTTAGCAGGCCAATGCTCAAACCACTGAGCTACAGCAAAGTAAGAGCTCCCAGATTTGGCCCTAAATGGGGGATAAGATCTTCACCTCAGCTCTGAGGTGGTTTTGCCTTAAATGTGCCACAGCGGCAGAGCTACCCTGCATTGAGCTTCTTCTATTTTACATCACTTGTCCTCATTTCAGCCAATTAATGGCCAGACAATTTAAAAAAAAAATGACATAAAATAAAAAACACGCATTGGCCAACTAGAAGAACAATGGTGCTAAACTATTGGAAATCACATGAACTCTCTCAACCAATTGGGTTGTATTTGGCAGCCCAAGGGTTTTGTAAGGGTCACATTCTGCCTTCAGATACAGGTATATAGCTCGCAGTGAAGACAATGGACTGCTAGTGTGTATTTGATGGCAGAATTTAGCCTACAGTGTATAGGACATACTGTATGCTCATGAACTTTGAATGCTTAGCTGATTCAAGATACAATTACTTTAAAATCCAGGTAGCCCCAACTACATTTTTGAGCAGCATAAACATGAGTCATTAGATTAATTATGTCTTATAGAAATACTATTAACCAATCAGAAGATAAGTAGCCAGTCATGTGACATGGATGAAGGGGGTTTGGTGTCTGTGCCCGGATTGTGTAAAAAAAAAGAAACTGAATAAATATTTCCAAACTTTTCATTTTTTCTTTATTTGAGCCATTTGACCTTTGATGTCTGCTTCTGGCCGGAGGGTGGCATTCGACACACCTCTTTGCATGAACTGTAAGCATGAAGCATGAGAAAAACTGCACCATGGCTGATGCAAGAATTTTACATTTTTCTGTATCATTCAGAAGAAGAAAAGATATTATTTAAAATTTAATAATTAATAACATATTAATAAATAAATTAAACTTTTTCAAACTAAAGGTGCAGCAGAGCCAGGCAAACCTAGCAGGTGATATAGAAGGTCACATAACATTAGCAATCTTTTGATCCTCTTTCGTCACAAATCTAAAGGAAGGGGCAGATTTTTGAAAGGCTGATGCCCAAGACGAATCCCCAGGGATTCGTGAGTGCACCCACTTGGGACCAGATAGTGTCTTTATGGCACAAGCCTTTTCCCTGGGGCTAGTGCAGACGCACCCTGCTCCCAAGGGACCCCCAGCAGATGTTGTTCCCCTTAGGGAAAGCCTGAGGCCACCTGAATGCTCCCCCCGCAGCAGTGAGAATGCTCACCCTGCACCACTCCTTAGGAAAGTGTAACATGTTCTCGACCTGCTCTGCCCTGTACGGGGTGGCTAGTGCCCCAGGGATGCTGGCAAGGGAGCCTTGTCTGCACTCACGTGCCCACAGGGACTTCAGTTGTGCCTGATTTCTGCACAGGGATGCAAGAGGGGGGATAGGTGCCCCCTTAAGCGCACACACACACACACACAGAAGGCCCTTTGCTTGCAAAGCCAGTATTTGCCCATACAGCTGGATTGCTAGGTACATCATTACCTGACTTGGGGGCTGACATGCTCATTTGCTGGAAGCGGGGCGCACCAAGGGTTGGTGCACAAGGCTTTGGGGTACAAGTTTGGCACCTGCCTTTGAAGGGCTGGCTTTAAGAATTGACGCCTTTGATTTCATTTTATGGCACATGCTTAAAAGAAGACTAAGTGTGCTGGTTTATTGTTGAACACCCAGTTTCCCCTGAGGTTGAACTGGGAAAAAAAAGCAATACAAAATGATAAAAAGGGGCTGAGTGGTACTGTAAGTGAAGGGATTTTCAAAAGTGCCTTAAGCACTGGGGAATGAATTCCACTGAAAGTCAGTGGGTATTGACTGCCTAATTTCCTTATATGCCCCTTTAGAAACACTAACTTTCATTGCTAGAAATCTGGGCGAGAAAGCATCACACAGAAATTACTATAGTCAGTCTCAGTTACATCCCAGTGAAAACACCATGCAACAGGGGAGAGTTAGTCGGTTCCCTGCAAGAGACTCAGACTAGACAAGCAAAGGGTGCTGTAGGCCAAGGGTTTGTACATGTAGGCAGAGGTGTATTAGGAAATTTCCACAGAAGGCAGCCTGCAAAATACCTGTTGATAACCAAGGATGAAAGTCCCTGATGGCCATTAATAACCAAATCCACCAAATGCAGCCAAACAATGTTTCTAAAATGGAAACGAAACACGAGGGCTATAAAATAATTCTCTCTTTTCCCTTTTGTTAGAAATGTTCAGATTGGAAGGGCCACGTTAAAAAAAAAAAAATCGGAGGCTCACTTGTATGCACAAGCAATGCACGTACAAAAATACCACTGGGGAGGACAAATATTTGCACACAGCAGCTGGGAAACGGTGCATTCGTTTACTTGGGTGTTAAGCCATTTTTTTGTAAGCTGGGGTTGGCAAATGCTGGTTTTGGAGAAGGCATCCGTTGTGCAGGCTTTCCCCTCATTCCTGCCTTTAAACGGTTGGATCACCATGTCACTTGCATTGAAGTCAATAGGAGTCTTATATTGTCATCTGTGAATTCTGGATCAGGGTTATACGAGCAAAAAAAGTATTTCTAGGGCTAGCACATGCTCTGAGACATCCCAATGGGGTTGCCTTAATTTCCTCCATACTACAAATAGTTCTCTCTTGTTTCCTTAGTTGGCAATTATTACTCAAGGACATTTTGGTTTTGGTTTCAAATAGTATAATAAAGCTTTCCAGTACAATGACTACAGCAGGATGTTACACCAAGACAAGAAAACAAGCCCTTTTCTTGGCCTCTCCAAATAATCAGGTGTGATTAGACTTTTGGCTTCTTTAAACACATACCCCGACCATTGTTTTACTGGCGCTACATGTTTATACATACAGGAAAGGAGATCAGAGTGTGACTTTACTGCACCATGGCCTCTGATTCCAGATCAAGGTAGCCCCTGTTTTCCTGTTACATGTCTCTTTGCTTACATGGTTACAACATTTTTGTAGGATTTTACCATGTGGATAATTACATACTTCTGCTGAACACTTGGTAGTCTTCATGACTGTAAGGTACACGCACTTTGCATATGACAGAAATAAGGCATGTATATTACTTACCCTTGTAATTATAGCACATCGTACTCGCCATGTAAGTAAATAGCCAGACATTACTTTGTAGGTGAAGTAATAATACCGAAAATTACTACAGAGTATTACCTAAGTCAGTTCACCTGGATCTAATAATTTTTGCATATTTGCTACTTTAGCCATGATGTGGTCATCGGCTCTATCTCCCCGAGCCAGATTCTCAGCTGGTGTAAACTGCTGTCTCTCTAATACAGTCCAGGGAGCTGTGCTACTGCATATCAACTGATGATCTCACCCTATTTTTTTCAAAAAAGAAAGTATAAGAAACTAGTCCCCTTCTCCCCGCCCCCACACACAAAAGCAAAGCCAACTAGACTGCTCATGTCTCATCCCTTTCCTTGTGTTTTGTTTGTTAGTTTTCCTTTGTCTGTCTGTGTTCAGCCCATTCTTTGTCTCATACTGGTGCATGGATCCATTACCCACACTGCAGAACTGCATAAGAAGCATTTTTAATTTCTGCTCAAGACAACTAACTTGTTTTCGACTAGAACAATTAATCTGTTTTTTGTCACCTACACTTCTGGCACTTTATGCATGAGTAAAGTTTGCCAAGATTATGTTTAGGGACATAGCAATAAGTTGGGGTAAGATTAAGAATGTGTCCCAGCTTGGAGATGTCTTATTGGTTTTTATTAGATCAGGAAATGCCCGTGTTTAATTACTTATAGAGCAAATTTAGGTTTGATGCATTAAATATAATTAGCTTGTGACTTCCTATATGGATTCCTCTGCCTTCCATGTGGAGCCTTACATTTTCAGACAGGGGAACGGGATTACAAATAAGGTATGTAACCATTTCAGTGCTGAACTATAGACTCTTATCTCGATAGACAGGAGTATGTAGGACAGAGGCTGAAGATTTGGCTGTAAAGATGTGGAAAAACATGACTCTCATCTAGATCAAGTAGGCAAAGAACTTTATTCACAACAAAATTAGCAAGAGTAACAAATACAATGCTAATTAATTTGGTAGAAACCCTGCTTAGAGTGAAATTCTTCCCTGTGGGCAAATTTACTGGAGCATAACATGCCAGATTATATCTATAGAAATAGAATCGATAGATTTCAAGCTCTGCTAATACTACTGTGAAAATAGAGCTACTTGTTTACATCAAAGATAACACTTAGCTGCCTCTCCCTGTTTGTGTGAGTAATTTTGAGTGCTAGTTGGGAGAGAGGTTGTTGCTTTGTCGACAAAGAGTCAGCAACTAGCAGAGTCCTGTTTCCCTGATGTATCTGATTAACTCAATGGCCTTTTCTGGGTGGGCGGGTTGTTTCTGTTCCTGGTAGAGTTGACCAAATTGTTGGACGAGGGACATCAATGACAGACAAGGATCGAACCAAAGGGCCAGCGGAGGGGGAGCTTCCAGAAGACCCAAGCATGATGGGCAGGCTTGGAAAAGTTGAAAAGCAGGTATGGAGGTGGACGTTTCTTATAAGGAAAAAGTTCATGTTGTGTGTTGAGATTTTAAAAGTAGTTACGATTAAGAATAGATGAAAGATTTGGGTAAAATTTTCAAATGTGCCTAAATAACTTAGCAGCTTAAACCAGGGGTGAAAGTAACTATAGTCACTTACCGGTATGCTGGGGGCTGACTCTGCCCCCGAAAGGGGAGGGGCCCTAGGCGGAAGGGGCGGGGCTTGTGGGGTCAGAGCCAGTCCTGGCCCGCCCTGTACAGGTAAGTCCCTCTCCTTTCCCTCTGCCCCCCCCAGCGGGTAGCAGCCTGCACCTGGGGGTTCTGGGCCCTAAATGCGGAGCCCCTTCCCCACTCCAGGGCTCTGATGGCTATTTAAAGGGGATCCCCGGGCCCCTTAAATAGCCTCCAGAGTCGGTGGGTGGGAAGGCTCTGCGGGCTATTTAAAGGGTTGGGGATCCCACTGCCTCTGCCGCCTCGGTTCTTTAAATAGCCGCTGCTTCAGAAAGCCACGGCTATTTAAAGAATCGAGGCGGCAGAGGCAGGGGAGCCCCGACCCTTTAAATAGCCCCCAGAGCCCCACTGCTGCTGCTCCAGGGCTCCAGCAGTGGGGCTCTGGCAGCAATTTAAACGGCCTGGGCCTCCAGCCAAGGCTGGAAGCTCCAAGCCCTTTAAATTGCAGCCTGGGAAAGCCGGGTGCCCAGGTACGGCACACCAGCTCTTGCCGGTACGCCATACCGGGGCGTACCGGCTTACTTTCACCTGTGGCTTAAACCCTATTTGTAAAAGTGACTTAGGTACTTACAGCACAGGGACTCAAAGGTATGTCGGTACCTAACTCCCATTGAAAGTCATAGGTCCTTAGGAGCCTCAGGCCTTAGCTACACTGTGGGGGGCAAGGGTGTGGAAAGGTTCGAACTAAGATACGCAACTTCAGCTACGCTAAAGTATCTTAGGGCAACTTATCTGGCCATCCTCACGGCAGCGAGTCGACCATGGCGACTACGCCATCGACTCCACTTACTCCTCTTGCGGAGCTGGAGTTCCGGAGTCGTCGGGGAGCGCGTTCGGGAATCGATTTGTCGCGTCTAGGATAGAATTCAAGGAAGTCCGGTTTGTGCCAGTGTAGGAAGGGTTTATCTATGTATGAAAGGGTTATTTGAGCCTGGACAGGAGTAGAGCTCTTTGTATACGGGGTACTAGTCCACAGACATCACCCAGCGTGGGGAACTGTGTGGCATTTTGCAGGTTCTGTCCATGGAGAAGAAGCTGGACTTCCTGGTGAACATTTACATGCAGCGGATGGGTATCCCACAAACGGAAGCAGAAGCCTATTTTGGGTCCAAAGAACCAGAGCCGGCGCCACCCTACCACAGTCCTGAAGACAGCCGGGAGCACATGGACAAAAATGGCTGCATCATCAAGATCATCAGGTCCTCCAGTTCAATGGGACAAAAGAACTTCTCTGCGCCACCAGCCCCAACAATGCCAACCAATGCGTGTCCTCCTTCAACGTCCTGGCAGCACCAGCCATACCAGCGGCATAGCCACGGATCCTCCCCCGTTGGAGATCCTGGCTCTTTGGTAAGAATCCCACCCCCTCCTTCACATGAGCGCTCCTTGTCCGCTTACAGTAGCGGGAACAGGGCCAGTGCTGAGTATCTGAGGAACGAAGACGTTACCGCCAAACACCACGACAGCGCCTTGAGAGACAGTGACACGTCCATTTCCATCCCGTCGGTGGATCACGAGGAACTGGAACGCTCCTTTAGTGGATTTAGCATTTCCCAGTCCAAAGAAAATTTGGACGTCCTTAACAACGGTTGCTATGCAGCAGTGGCCCCCTGTGCCAAAATCAGACCCTACATTGCAGAAGGAGAGTCAGACACAGATTCTGACCTCTGCACACCTTGTGGCCCGCCTCCCAGGTCAGCCACGGGTGAAGGACCTTTCAGTGACATGGGCTGGTCAGTCCCTAGACAGTGAAGCGCCTTGACGTCTATTGAGCCGAGACAGAGCACTGGTCCGCTGCCCACTCCTGCCATCCCCATGACGAACGTCTTGAGGAGATCTACAGCTAAGGTTTTATGAATCCAGAACATACTTAGTTTGTGAATATTTTCTCATAGCTTACTCTGGGGCCAGACGCAGAGCCAGCATTCAGTTGAAAGAGGCCGCTGTGGTGAATAATTCGGAGCCTTGAAGTGTCTGGATTTCTTTCATATTATCTTTCTAAGATAATTAGGTGAAACGATATCACAGTACAGGGTAGGCACCTGCATTTCTTGGTAATCCTCTAGGGTACAGGGCACAAATATTACCTGCAAGGTTCTTTTGGGTGGAGAGGGGGATTAACTGGTTACTGCACATATCTTTTACATGGTAATTACCATACCGTGACGCTGGGTGATTACAATCAAATACTTTGGAATGGCAACGTGAATACATAATTATTTCTGTCTTGCGAAACATTCCAGGTTCCATAATGATCACTGCTGAATTTACAGAATGGGATCCTCCATTAACCCTTCGGGAGTGTAGTGTGATTTACCATATAATACATGGAAGCCCAGTTGGCTCTTGACAAAGTAGGGTGTTTTACATTCGCGTTACAGTATTGCCCTAAGAAAGACGTCAAGGTAGAATGTTAGCAGGCACCATTTGGAACCAGAATGATTTTCATATTAAATTTGTCACGTGGCTTAGGTGAAGGAGGAAAAAGGCAAAGAGGAACACCACGTAGGATGGGAGATAAGGCATTTTACATTTAAACTCTGCATTATATTTAATAGTTTGCCCGCCAAAATGTACAGAATGGGAAGCCATAATTCCACCTGAGGGATTATAGTAACTTGAAGTTGCTCTTGTAATTTTTGATATTGCCAGCAGCACTGTGGTGAACTTACAGCTGCAAGAGACACAGCTATAGGGAGAGGGACGTTACTCAAGATACTGTGACGCTTCTGCTGTTGCAAGGCAAGGAATGAGAGCACCAGCAGAGGCTGGGCCCCGTAACTCTAAATATTGCCCATTTCATACACTGTTCGCATTATGCCTGGATGCTTTTCCATGCCCCAGACTCCCAGCAAAGTTCCTTCCTCCTTTTCTCCACTATCCCATCCCGGATCACGAAGCTGTCCTTAGGACTTCTCCGTTGTTTTGTTTAGATCCTTCATGCTGAGTCATGAGGTTCTTCCTTGTTTCCTCTTTTTTTCGTACTCCTATGATCTGTATTTATCCACAAGTGCTGGCGGTAGAAATCTCTATTTTTTCTTTTTCTCTCCCTCTTGAAAAGCCAAGTAAAGATCATGGCATCATTACTGGTGCATGAAGCTGGGGGAAAACTGATGATGCAGAAGGTTTCTTTCAGGACCAAAACAAAGTCACAAAGCGATCTTTTACTGTCACAGACCTGCAGGGGTCACTCAAGGGCATGGGTCACAGGAAAACCGCTGGTGCATTATGGGATCCACAGCCAGGGCTGATACACAACCACCATTGCCATGCCCACTGAATCCACCCATTTAACTAGAGCCTTACACCTTGTGTGTTTTTTGAAGAGGATAAACTGCAATGGAGTCAGGACTGGGCCTGCTATTTGTGTCCCTCTCTCTTCCTCCCCCCCCCCCCACGCCTCCCAATGTCAATGACCAGTTTTCATGATATTTCAAATATACAGCATGCCCCCATTTCCCTTATGCTTTGCTGCACCTAATACAGGTACTATCCCAGCATTTTGCAAGGTGGACCTGCGGGTGGTGAAAGGCTAAACCTGGTGTATTCGTTCCTTCTGGTCATTAGGAGAAGCAGCCTGGGAAGCTAAGGAGGGAAAAGATAAATGTAGGCATAATGCCCTGCATATCTGGGGGGCTGCGTACAATCTGGCAGCCATAAAATATCATCTAGAGGGAAACATACAGCTCTTGTCCAGGAACTCAGTGCGATTCCATGAGAGTCTCTGTAACATGAAGTCTTTAAAACGAGATTTGAGGACTTCAGTAACTCAGTCAGAGTTACCTGTCACAGGAGTGGGATGGGAGAGGTTTTATGGCCTTTTGTGTGAAGGGGGTCAGACAAGACGATCATCATGATGGTCTTTTTTGGCCTTAAAATCTATGAGTCTATGAGATTCACCCACCAGGGCAGGAAATCCCCTACTGAACAGGTGGGTCTTTACGGCTTCTGGAGGAAAATAAAACAATTCTTTTATACATCTAAACAGGGGCAACCTGCAGCAATTGCCTGGGAGTGGTGGGGGAAAATGATGTATAATCTTCAGATCCCATTCACCTCAGTATATGAGTGAGAGGGAGAGAACCTCTGTTTAGAGGGTCCTGGGCATCTATACTCCAAAGATAGACAGGAGGGACCTTTGCAGGTCCAGAGCTTCCTCCCCATTCCTGCCATATTTTGCAATTCTTTCTTCCTCACTCAAGATGCCTGGAGCCTTCTTTTGGCTCTAGAATTCCTAATCCTGAGTAGCTTCTGTGATGTATCTAACTAAAAATAATTATTGTATGATGCACCTAACCTCAATAAGAGTGTTTGCTTTGAATTTGGAACTATCATACATTAAAATCCATATGTATAACGGGCAACTTATTCCCACGCTCTCTCTAAACTCACCTGGCCCGACTTTCATAAGATGTGTCTCACAGGCTACATTTACACGTGGAAAATTGCTGCAAACGAATGTGTAAATATGGCTTTTGCACATGCAGCTGTATTTAAGCATGTGCAAAAAAAAAGAGAGTATATAGGTGGGCACAAAAATGTTGGCAAACTCCAATAGATTCCACAGGGATGCATTTTCTAATGGGCCACTAAAAATGCACCCATGATATTTGTAGGTGATTCCGTTTACTTATGCGGTTACCCAATTTGAGGAACACGTGCTTTTGCACATGCAAGTAAACCCAAGGTACATCTACACAGCAAAGAAAAACTCGTGGCTGGGTTTCCTCCAGATTTACACTGGTGTAACTCAGAAGAGAATATGGACCTAATTGATGGTTTTGGTGCTCATCCACTTACATAGTTTTTCTCATTGCAAATTCCAGTCTAATCCTCCCCATGACTCCTCACATGATCCTTCTGTCTCTATTCCTTCCCCCACTCCCACTGCATATGCAGTTGCTGGAGAGTCACTAATGCAATATTTTCTTAGTTTCTCCGTTTGATGATTGAGAAATGTTAATTTTTTGGAGAGAAGGCTTGATTTTTGGCTCATAAATGTCCTCCAATTTGGATGTTTAATGAGAAATGCAAAGTAAACCTTCCATCTGTCTCATTGCTGCTTAGCCTGTTGTAGCATCTGTTGCACTTCTGTGTTTCTAGCTATATAATCTCTGCACCCTCAAACACAGAAACTAGTTTGAGAAGATGCTAAGTTTTGACACAAACCAAGAAAAACTAGGAAATTCAAAGTTAATGACACTACTCCAGACAAATTCTGAGCCAAATTTTCAATGGGCCTTCTTACCTGCACTTGTGATATTTGCAGCCATCTCTGTTTGGACATACAGGTGCTGTGTTTCTGTCCACATGCATGCAGAAGAAGAAATGTCCTTAAAACAAAACACAGGATCAGTACCCCAGGAAACTTTGGAAGCTTTCAAAATCTGGTCTCACATCTTGCTTTGAATGTTACAAATGGCCCTCATTTTTGTAATGGGCCAGCTCAAAAACTGGGTTTGAAACTCTCCTGACTTTGGAGGTGTTCAAAGTCCAAGTTAAATGCAAATTTTGCAATTTACGCACATCTGACAAAGAACTGAGGTTGCAGACATCACAAGCTTGGTCCAGAATTGGCTTTCAGAGACTATGGACCTAAGATGTAAGAGCGGATCACCAGGTCAAAGTTGAATTTCCCAACATTTAGGAAAGGACTTTAATGTTATTTAAATGTAGATTTTGTACGTGGATTTCCTTGCTGGCTCATTTTCTTAAGATTCATTTCTAAACAAACAAAAAATGTCATGGAAATTAATGAAAAACATATTGTTTGACCCAGAGAGCCATTGCAGGTCCTTAGGCAATATTTTTAAAGCAGCTTCATGTATTAGGGTCTTTTTTATTTGCAGGATAAATAGGGATAGTTATACATTTAAAAAAGTGAGTTTTGCCCTACCAGTCAATTAGAAACAAAGAAATAAAATATATTAAAATATTTAAATAGCATTGAAATTTCTGGCATAATTGGAACAAATGGGGAAATCTAAAGTCAGGGCTGAAACAGCAGCGTTACCTTCTGCTGGAATGACTCTGTGGCAGCTATGGTCTTGTCTACAGCAAGAATTTGCCCTGATTTTAGCCATGCTTCAAACAAAGGGAAGCTGTGCCAGTGCAAATCATGGCTCTTCATATCTACACTTCAGGTTCAATGGCTGGGATCAGGGTAAATTCCCAGTGCAGTCAAGACTGGGGAGCCATAGTATGCCCTGAGAAGTGTACCAAGCAAAGTCAGTGACAGATAAACACACATTTAGAAGATAGAATTTGGCCTGTGATTTTGAATGATTTGGCTTTCAGTTTGCTCAGAAACCTAATGTCATTTAAACGGAGATTTTAACTTGAGCATGTTGTTGTGTTTAGTTAGAAATTTGATGGAAAAAGGTCAACAGAATCTCTTAAGAGTCATAATACTTAAACTCTTTAAATATGCTCATTAAAATGTAAGCATAATATTTACCCAAGGGAGAAGAGAGTTGCTCCCCATCTTTCTTACATCCCTGAATGAAGATTTTTGAATTATTTGTGGTGTTTACACTCCCTGTTCCATGATCCCTGTGTTTTCAGCTGTCCAAACAACATTAGGGCTCTTCCTGAACCAAGCAGCAACGGTGCTGTTCAGAAATGTCGGCTATTCCTGACACTGCTCAAAGAGGGTGAATGTCGTTCCCTGCAGAGATACTACCCACTCTCTGCTGTCCCAGAGGAGACCATAGAGAAGGACTGGAAGAGATCTCCAGGGTAATGGAGTCCATTCCCCATCACTGCAGACAATTGCATAACATAATCCCTTTCATAAAGATATCAAGCTCCAATTTAGAACCAATTAGGCTTCTTGACTCCACTACTTCCTGGTGATTAAAGACAAGGTCTAGGAGTAGAAGCAAGCCATCACATGGAGCTCCAGGGATCTATTATATAAAAGTGGGGATCCCTATCTCAGAGAGTCTGTCCCTCTCTAGATCCCATTATGCCCAATTCTATCAGCAGTGACTTTCGGGTTCGTCAAGGTATTGAGAAAAAAGAACAGTTTTTCTTTGGAATTTACCAACTATTGGGCACATCCAAAAAAAGTGATTGCAAAAACAGTGCCAGGCTTCTGTGCTCTGCAAGCTGCTGATTTATCCAACCTTCTGCAGTCTCATGCAGTTTTGAAAGTTGGGTTTTCCCGCTTCCCCTTTCCTGAGGCATGCTTTATACAGAAACAGCTCAATTCAGTGCTCTTGGAGCAGGCATGTAAACTGTGGGCCCTGCAGCAGTTGGAGTTATCGGACCCCAAATGGGACATTCAGTCTTAGGAAAAAGCAGGTGCTATTTGCAAAGAAGGGCAGCTTTAGTTTGCAGCCGGGACTTCCTTTTAGACAAAGTCCTATAGAGTCTGAGTGTAACAAAGAATTCTATCCTTCCTGTAGGTGTCTTTGTTTTGTTTCTTAACCATCCTATAAAGTTCCAGAGCACGGATATAAATTCTCTACTACGTTCTGACA
This sequence comes from Dermatemys mawii, assembly GCA_007922305.1. Taxonomy (NCBI): domain Eukaryota; kingdom Metazoa; phylum Chordata; order Testudines; family Dermatemydidae; genus Dermatemys; species Dermatemys mawii. Next base: position 25,304,532 of record ML677360.1, on the reverse strand, counting down.
AAGGTCTAAAACCCTACAGCTGGGCTAGCTTGTTCTGTTAAACCCTTCTGCATAAGCGTTCCCATCAGGTGTACCTGCAGAGTTGCCCAAGGAATGCATTGAGTGAGCACATCTCTTCAGAGTGTGCTGGCCACACCACCTGCTCCATCCAGCACCTCCCACTTCTGAGCACAACCTCAGTCCCTCTGCAATCCTCCCCAAATTGACTCCAGGGCACTTGGGTTGTAGTGGCAGCCAGTGAAAGCCAGAACCATATTACTCTCCCTTTGCCTTCTCTCTTGGGTCAATAACTCTCATTTAACAAAAACGAAACAAGGAAATCAGATACAAAACCTCTTACACAAGGCTGAGATGTAACGATAGTGTGATGGACGTTCAAATGGAAGCCAGCTCCTCTACATCTTGCTCCCATTTTTGTGGGGGTAATTTTATTATGCAACGATGAGAAAAGAGAACTTTTGCCTTTACAGTCAACCTCCCTGACTTCTCCACTTCATATCACAACCTGAACGTTATTTAACATATCGGGCTGTGGGTTGGTGATTGGGTTTTTTTTTTAAAGAATTAATATAAATATATAGGAATCTTTAGTGTATCTAGTGCTTGATTCTCCACTGGCATTATATTGCTTGCCTTATATTATGTTTAGAGGGAAAGGATGTATGAAATATTTTGACACAATAGTAGCCAAGCTCAGATTTTAAATATCAGCCAGAGTCACATGCGGCCCCCCTCCTATCAGATGAACCAATCAGGGGCAGAGAGTTCATTTTCAGCATATGAATCTGCTTTCCAGACTGTTCCATACTGTACTCTCGATTTTGCCTGCTAGTGCATGCTGTCTGAGATGAGTAGAAATCAACACCTTTATATCTATATCAGAAATAGAATTTAAAAAAGTAATTGCAAAACATTTCTTTTAAAAACCAAACATGCTGTCCGTTATACATTGTATAGGGCATCAAAGTTCATTAACAACCCAATGCGTTTTTTAGGTAACACTAATATACCAAGTGTCTTTGATGCTGTGATTAATGTAGTTACATCTGGGATGACATGCATACCTTCTGGTTCTACTCCACGTGACTTGGGAGGGTGCATACATGTGTCACGTGCAGCCACTGGTGAAGAGGTTTGTAGAAATATGCATATGGACAATGGAATGGTGGTTAACTGTGCATGAAATCTTGTGCATTTCACACAGGCAGTGATAACAAGAGCATGCGAGAGAGGGAGTAGAGGAATACCCCATCCGGAGGGCTATGGAAAACATGGAGGAGAAGGGGTACATATGTTAAAGAGCTGAGGCCTCCATTTCAGTGGATGCAGCTTGAAACCACTGAACTGGCACCTGCATATTTTTTGCCTGTCCAATTCACTGCAGGAGGAGATGAGAGCACTCTAATTTCACCACTGTCTCATTGACACCTACAACTGGGCATTGGGGGACCACAGATATTTAGACCCTTGTGCCTGCAGTTCAATTGTGGGTGCAAAAATGAGAATTTTTGAAAGAAAATTGGGCTCAGGAGAAGAGAGGCCACCCTTGGAAAAGTTACCCAGCTTCTTCTACAGTGCAGTCGATCGTTTTTCTACCTGGTCTTGTGAGGTGCTGAACGCCTTCCACGCCCACTAAATGTCTTGATGCTATTTCCCACAGAGCATGACAGTACCCCTTCTAGAGACTGTCCTTAAAATTTTACCATGCTCCTTAATTCTCGGACCCGGATGCATTATTTCATTGCTAGTGTGATTCTAGTACTCATGCCCACTGGGTCCCTTGTCATCAGTGTTCCTAGTCCAGACCATATACAAAGGAAGCTACTGCCTTAGCAGGGCTGCAGCCCTAGTCTTGAGTATTTTCACGTGACTACACCCCACAGTAACCACTACAGTCTCGTATAAGTTAGTGGATTGGTGTTTGCTTTTCCATCAGCTGTTGCTTTTTTGCCCCCTGGAGCCATCTGTGGGTCCAAAATGTCCCTCATTTGTTTAGATTGAGCCATTTTGCCCATCATTTCAGCACCCAACACGCTGCTGGTATCACGTCAATAGCAGATCATGATAAAACAATGTGAGAACTGGTCTCCTGAGCTCTGAGAAAGGGCACGTGGGTCCCGAGCAAGGTGGCTGCTTCTGCTCCCCCTCCCCGAGTGCAAGTGGAGGCTCTATTGCTCAATCTCCCAGAAGTTGTACATCCGTGGCCATGCGCACTAGGAACCAGCTTGATAGTGGAGAGCCAGAAGGGGTGGACAGCAAGAGCTACGCTATTTTCAAAGGAGGCTAGCAAGCATGCTCCAGCCCCACAGGGAAGCATTTTGCCTGCTCCTAAGACTCCATAATCATAGCACCAGGTTCATCCTTGCAGTCGCAATGTCTCCCCTCATGCGCGGTGAAACCGGAGCTAGCTGCGACATGATTCACTGCAAAGCTCAGGCAGAGTTTCATTGAAAGCTGGGCCTGTTTTCCAGGTGCTGAGGCAGGGCTGAGGGTTTCGGATCAAAACCCTGCTGGTCTCTGCAGTTTGGATGGTTCTGATCTGAAACCGGGTGAAAATGTGGTGGTAGCAGCTGAGTTTCACTTGGAAATTCAGGTACATTTGAAATGAAGTTGAACCTTGGGGGACAATGTCCCCTTCTGCCCACTGCACAAGGAGAGGTGGGCACACAGTCTGAACCCAGCCTGGCTAATTTCTCACCACTCTCACATGCAGTGGACACTTTCTATTACAGTACAAGTAGTTTTTTACCGTAGCATTTTAAAACTGAGAAATACACCGACTAACCCACCATTTGGTGTGTGTAACACATCTCCGTTTGTGCCTGAGCCACACAGAGTACCAATCTGCTAGAGCTGCCAGCTGGACGGCTTTGTCCTTTAGGTCAAGCTGTAGCACTGGATGCTCCAGTTCCATCCCTGGTGACAACAGTCATTACAACTCCTCCTGGTGTTCGGGCTCTTCTATGCCAGCCAATGAGCAAGCACTGATCCTTTTGCTGGCTTAGCATCTGTTCTAGAGATTGAGATCCTAGAGTCTAGAACCAGAATGTGGAATATTCCGTGTTGGTTACGCTAACAACTACCTTTCCCTCTTCCCCAAGATTTAAGCAGAACATTCTCTGCTGGTTACACCGCTTCCAAAGTCATGGATTGGGTGGAGAATCTGAAGTTTTCAGAAAAAAAAGTATAACTGATAATTTACAGAGGGGGTTATGATGGTCCTTGGTTTGATGTAACAGCGGGTTTTTAAATAGTTGTCATTACTAAGGCATGTACAGAATTGTTTGGGAGATGAAATAAATTATTCTTATAAATGTTTCATTCTTTTATCAGTAACTCAAATATGCGGACTTCACTGTACTTTAACAGTAATGCCTCATATACTAAAACTATACTCCTAAGTCATCAGTAAAGGTATTGCATTTTCTTGTTAGTATCACTTTGGCACCAGGGCTTTGGAACGGAGCCCAGAGCTGGAGCGCGGAGCAGTGGAGCTGCAGGTTTTTGCCTGGAGCTGGCGAGAGTCGGAGCACTGCTCCAAAACCATGTTTGGCACAGTAGCTCCCTGAAGCACACAAGAACTGCACGTTACATGCCAATTGCTGATCGATATTGTTACATGTAATTAGCCTGTGTGTGTTCAATAGACACCAAATATAAAGCGTTACCTGCTTATTTTGTGTGGTTACTCAAAGTACCGTGAGGGGGAGAAATCCTCATTTGTTAAGAGATACACTGCATTTGAATGCTTCTAAACATATTTTACCAGAAAGCAAAAATAAGTGAAACTGTTTCTGGAGTGTTCATTTTTTGAAATACCTAAATACTGTATTTCTGTATATTCTTCATTGTTACTCATCTGAGCTGTAAATACTGTACAGATCAAATGATGTATAAAGTATCTCGGTCATGAACTGCAAGATAAAAGGACAACATAGCTTTGGCTGCAAAAGGTGGTTTGTACACACACGTAGATATATACATGTACATATATTTATGTGTGTGCATATACATATACATTGCATGCTTTGAAGCAGAAAAATGCATATAAGATGAAAAGAAAGTATGTAATTTTCTCATCTGAGGATGGAGAGTAACTAAATCAAAGCAAAAGGAAAGACTATTTTGATAACATATCAAAATGAAAAACTATTCTGATTTGTAACAGGACTGACACAGATTCACATCCCAGCCAGGAAGTCCAATTCGAAAGGAACCACAGCCCATTTAGAAATTAAAAAAACAAAACACCATCATTTATTTGATTAGGTTTTCTTTTTTTTAAAGCAAATCTACTGGATGGACTAGTGCCAATTATGCATCCAAAACTTGCCACAACCAAGGTCAATAGCCAACCTCCCACTGACTCCCTTAGTGCCAGTTTCGGACATATCTGTCTACATGGGCAAAACTGCTTGATATGGGCTCAATCGTTACTAAAACAAAGTGTCAATTTCTGGGATTCATGAGAAAAATGTCTTATATCCCATGGATCTCACCAGTTGACTCCCATTGATTTTAGTGGGTCATGAATCTTGCCCTTAACTTCGGTTTTACATATGAACTTCAGTGCCTAAATTTAAGTATCCATTTTTTAAAGCCTTGGCCTAGTAACTACACAAACACCACTCAATCTTTGAAAGCTGAGATGAATAGAGCAAGGAACACTGACCAATTAAGGACCTGATTTTCCAGGTTGCTCATCAGACTGGCTTCCAATCTGAAACAACAGAAACATGTCTCAGGACATAGGATAATCAGCCCCTGTGGTTTTATTAATCTTTTAAAGTGTTACCAACACTCTTGGCCTTTGTAGTATTTGTCTTTCTTCCAAAGACTTAAACTAAAAAATAAAATACCAGAAGAAGACGAAATAAGATTTCCAACATAGAAAGTATCTGAATGAATCGTAATTGCATTTCTTCTTTGGCATGAAATCTGTCTCTCAGCAGAGGGTTTGCAGCAGACTTAGGTACTACTGAAGTGCCACATAAGTCCTCAATGTAGGAGCAGATGACTTTGCTCATGTAGATTGCCATAGTTCCATTCTAAAGTTATGACAGTTTACGCCAGTGGAGGATCTGTCCGAACAGGGTTTAATTGGAAGATAGATAGCACATAGACTTTGTGCTGCTTCTCTGCAAAGAGGTGAATTTCACTTTACACCAGGGTTTTGACTGGGTGATAGTGAATTCTCTCTCAAGCATGTTTATAAAATTCCACAGACACTCAACTAAGCATTAAAGTTTGGTTGTTCTTTAGAAAGCAAAGACAGCTGCTTTGCTTCCTTTAATTTGCTCTGTTGCCTTGGCTTTTTTGCACTTTTGTTCCAGCTCCAAAGAATATTTCATAATGCCTTTCGTACATATGTACAATTTTAAACATTTTGTATGTATTGAATGGTCAACACTTCTCTTGTAATATAGCAAATTGCCTTTTTTTGTGAATGTGTAATTTTCTCTGTACATTTTGATCATGGATTTTGTGCACTGTACATTTTATAGGGATAGATTCCAAGGGAATGACCTATAGTTTTCTATTAGAATAGCTCCGATATAAAATTACACAATCACCGATGGTTTTACACTATTATCACTGAAGATCTATGAAGCACAGACTTTTACCTGGAAACATTGAGCATGAAACAATGTGTACCTTCATTTGGATGAGTGACAGCTAAGAAAATGTATATATGTGACATTAAAAACAAACAAACAAAAATAATTACACTCTTAAGGGAAATGGAAAAAAGTTTTTTTAAAAAAATGTCTCAAAGCATCAGAATGGACAACTTGCATCCAGTAAATATGCCAGAGACTTAACCTTCGTGAGATGAAATACACATTTATTTTTCTTTGCACTTCTCCTGAAGTTCACTTTGTTTCTTTTATTTAAAACTGCTATGTGGACAAATGTGTATTTTAAAGAAGTGACGCAGAAGAGAGGCCAGTTACGAGGGTGGTGAGCAACCAAACACGAAGCTAGACAAGAGCTTTTCTTTCTGATGAGCAAAATCAAGCTCAGGAGATTTCCATGTTCATGGGTTCTTGAACTCTAAAGACATTGCATCATTGGAAGCCTTTCAGAACAATGATTTGCTTAAGTGAGAAGGCACTGAGCATCAATAATTTCCTCACAGATAAGGGAGTTGACTGAGAGACAAAGGAACAATGTAGAAGGGCCACATCACTCTTATCGATAGTGGAGGCGGGTAACATCTGAAAAAGTGGTAGGCTCACAGCCAGTTTACAGAACTGGGAAAAAGTTATATGGCTTAAAAGTTATAATTTTTATCAAGAATAAGCAAAAATGTATCCTGGTTTTCAACATCTCTGTTATGCTGTTGAGTTCTTTCCTAGAGTGACAATCTTTTCCACAGCCAGATTAGTTGAAACAACACTGAGAACATTTTGCAAAATCACAAAATCTTTTATATGGAACTTTTTTAAGAGATGTGAGTTAGAATCCAAGGGTTCACTCCCTTCTGGAAAAGAAAAACAGCAACATGTGCTAATGAGATGGTTTTATACCTCGGGTCCTGGTCTCATAGAGACGTCCTGCACTGAGAACAACCGGAGGTGCTGGTTGCTGAATGGTTTGGAAAATCTGGCTGACTTTAATGTCACAAAGTTAAAAACCAGATCCTGGCACAAGTTTGGATCTCAGAGGGTAGCATTTTCAAACCACTTAAGTGACTTAGGACTCTAACTCCCATTTTCAGAAGTGACTCAGGCACATAAGCGCGTAAGTCTCATTAAAAATCAACAGGATTTAGGTTCCTAAATTACATGTTTTTGAAAATTATACCCCTCGCCTGAGAAATACTTAGACTCCTAAATTGCTTAACTGCCTCTGGAAACTGAAAGTGTCAATTGTTTTTCTTAAGCACTTTTATTTCAGAGCAGGCACTTAACTCTTGATCTGCAAAAGGACTGCAAAGCATTTTTCAGACCTTAATAACAGATCCCAGGCCTGCTCCAGGCAGAATATTTCCGTGTACTATTTTTAGCAGCTTTTTATTTTAAGACTAAAGACTACCTTTAACAACATCAGAGGCACCATCCAGCACCAGATCTCATAGAGCTTTGCACACATGATTGAACAGGTAAATATTATGTCCATTTACATGGCGGCAATGTAATGCTCTGGGCCTATCCCATCCAGAACTTTAGAACAACAAAAGAGACTGTCCCCAATGAATTCTTTCCAAATTTGGCATTGAGCCTGGTGCCTTCTGGGACAGTATTCTGGAAGCTTAATCAGTGCTGTGTGTATAGTCAAGCAGTAGACATGAAATTCAGAGCTCTTACTTATGTTTCTTACTACAGTGTCTGTAACAGAAAAAAACATTGACATAGGCTAGGCTGACACAGGACCAGGAGAAAGTGGGTGGGGGCTCCGTTGAAGTCAGTGGCAAAGCTGTTGATTACAATGGGGGTCAGGAATTCACCCAGTCGGTTCAGAGTGCAATACACTACAGGGATTCCAGCTGATGGAGCTGTGTCTAAGGGGACTATTATCCATCGGTGCAAGTTAGAGCAGTCTTTAAGCTCTAACTTGCAATGGGCCACAGTGGTAGAAAGTCACCGGGGCTGGCCTCCGCCTTCAGGTCTATTGAGAACAACTCTGGCATACCTGGAGATCCAATCCTCTGTGCACATAAATACAGGCATCTCGGGCGGCTCTGTAAACTGGAGATGCAAGCCGCGGTGCCAGAAGCACAGAATTCTACCCAGAAAGCTAAAGAACAGTTATCCAGGTACTGTACATACCAGCAGAGGGCAGCAAAGCATATTCATACTTCAAGTAGGCGGAGGGGAAGTTGAGTTTCAACCTGTTCTACAGCTTTCTGCCAGCTTTTCCAGGGTAACTTATATTGCAGGATACAATCATTTATTTTTTAAAAGCCAGTTTGTTTCCTGGAAATCACCACACCTGGCAACTTTGCCAAAGCTTGCATGGTCAGAAAGCCAAAGGTGAGACTGTGCATGGCTGACTAATGCAAATATAGCTATTTCTTGTCAGTTTCCTCAAGAGTCTCAATGCTCTCCCACTGGAAGACAAGGCAGAAAGTCTAACATTCCCCATCAGTGTGTGGAACGGCACATAGTGTTAACTGAAAATAAGTTTCTGGCTTCTGAGACTTAGCGTTAATGTGAGATTTTCAAACTAGTTAGCTCTGCGTACCTTCCCCCTAATTATCACATGAATCCAGGAACTAGAGCTTTTTGCAAAACACTAAACATAAGATTTGCTATAAAGTCACAGGAGTTGGCAACATCTCTAAAATAACAAGGTGCCCTTCCTTTGTAAAGCTGTGGACACCAGGACACGACTTTAAATCACGTACATTATATCATAAATAGTGCATCCCCATCACCCTTGCCTCTTATTATCCAGCCATAATCAAACAATTTTGTTCTCTGGTTATACAGTGCATCGCACCACGTGGGCCTTGTTTATCAGCGAACCTAAGTGCCACAGTAATACAAATAAATAATAATAATAAAAATGGCTCCTTCGGCTTCACACTCTCTCCCCCTTCTTCCTCCGCAGATAATCAAAGCCCAAATTAGCTTCCTAAACAAACCCTTCACCAGTCCTTTGTTTACCCAGTGAGGAAATCAGAGACATTCTAAAGCTGCAAGAGTCAGCCACCAAGAATGCCCTCTAGATGGCAGAGCTAACACGCTTCATAGAGAAGGCTGGTGCAAGGGACAGGAGTCTTGTGGTGCTGGACAGAATCAAGCTTTCGGGCTTGCACAGTTTACAGGAGCTGGGGGCTTCACAAGCCAATTGATTAAATCATAAAAAAATATATTCTGTTTTATTTGTTTTAACATCAGTTCACTGGCAACAAAATCAAGCCATTCCTATGCAGTTAAGTGCCATTTGCTCTATTTCCGGGGGGCTTTCCTTACCCTGTTTGAGGATGGGAAGCATTATTTATGGCAAAGTCAGAACATCACGAGCATGCAAACTCAGGATCTGAAAGCATTTCATTACCAGTTCTGAGGAATCCAGGAAGCCACCTGGCCCTGTTCAGTAATTTAAATTAAATGACCAAATTGCCAAACTCAAATGGATTTCCTTGGGAATTACACAGCCCACTCGTACCTTAGAATAAATGTTTGCGTAGGAGATAATGACGAGATCATAAAAATAGGATTACTTGTGAATTCAGATTGCTCATAAATTGCAGGAACAGATGAATCCTTAAGGAGCCAAGAACCTGAATTTCACAAATGCACCATTTTTAATAAAGGAGTAAGCAAAAGATACTCTCTGATGCTGATTTCTTATTTACTGCAAGGGGCTGGAGTTAAATAGGAGGCCTTTCAAAGAGAGATCAGCTTCATGCAGAGTAAGCAAGGGTTGCCTTGGTATAAATGCTGTGAGGGAAGTCACTATATTCTTGCTTTAAATTACCGTTAAACATCAAAACCATCTGCTATGGTAACTATACAGTGTTACTCTTTTGCTACTTACACATTCAGAAAAACAGCCTAACCCTGGCAAAAATTCATGGATAGAGGGAAAAACCAGATTCCCTAAAAGGAATGCAGTTTTTGCATTAAAAACAATCAATACTCCCTCCAGGATTGGAGGTTCCTCCCAGGTTTAAATCATGGGCCTTTCCTTTCCAGAGATAGGGGTTCCAGTCCAGCTGCGGTCAGATCTGGTTGTCTCCATGTGGTTGCTCGTGTTCATTTGTCCTCTTAAAACCACGCCATGCTATGGAATGTAAGCAAACGAGCTCAGGATGGCTAGATGGACAGGCGTCTTGTAGGCTAGGAACGTGGGATTCTACACAGCTGTGCGGAGCTGCAGATTACAACAGCCAGGCAGGGTCACAAGCTAGTCAGTGCCAACTGTTTAACAGTCTCCTGTGGGCTGTCGTGGGAGTTGCAGAGCTTATACATACAGGCCATGTTGCAGACAAGTGCTTTGTATCAGCCAAGTTGTCACTCCAGTTGGGCCCATATTTGTTTATTTTTTTCACAGTGCACTTTCAAGGTGCAGTTATTTCCACGGCGTGAGGTCCATGGCTGAAGTCAACTGGCATTTCTTCCTGTTTCCTGATTGCCTGAGCCCACCCTTTGCAGTCAGGAGGCTCAGCAGAAGCCAGGAGCATTCAGTTACTCGGGGTCAAGGAAAGGCTGCATTTTGTGGGAGCCGGTCAGAAAAGAAGGGCATTTCCCATAGGCCTGGGGTTTCCTATCACCACCTGATGATTCCCCTTGCCTGGGAGGATGGGGAGCAATGGCTCTAAAGCTCTTACTTTCATTCGATTACCAGCTCTTTGGGGCAGGGGCCAACTTTGCACTGATGACTGTCTGTACAGCACCTAGCGCTATGGAGCCATGACCCCAGCCTACAGCCTCTAGGTGCTACAGCAAATGTGGTGGGGCTCTGGGGATGCAAGAATTCATCTAGAAATTTCACATGGAAACAGTTCAAGTGCCCCCCCGACCACCACTGTCCATGCCTGAGTTACCTATCCGGGCACCTCCTTCCCGTTGGGCGCTGGCTGATCCTGGCATACAGCATGGTACCTGCTCAGGGCTGGCCTTACTATGAGGCGAACTGAGGTGGCCACTTCAGGTGCCAGACCGGGGTCGCTGCTAGGACCCAGAGTGGCTGAAAATAGTGTTTGCTGCTGGTGCATATGTCTTCTCTCTGCTCTAGATGCACAGAGAGGGTGGAGGGCTGGGCTGGAGGAAGGAGGGCACAAGAGACCTTTCGAAGTTTTGGCCCAAGTGAGGGGCTTTGGGGGCGCCATTTGAGCTCCCCACCTCGGGTGCCAAAATGTTGTGGGCCGACCCTGTGCCAGCTCATACATAGCAGCTATTCAAGCAGGCTGTTCCCTGAGCCTGACACCCTCCGCCCCCTGCCCTGGTCCTGAGCTCAATGGCAACAGCGGCCTTCTCCTGCCGATTGCCCACTCCCTTCTTTAATCGCATCCCCATCCTCCAACGGGAGGAGCGCCGGCGGTGGGAAGAAGGGCCAGGATCTCCTCCCAGCTCTAGCCACCCACGACCCACTCAGATCGTTGGCACGTGAAACAAGGGGGCCACACCAAGGATGATGCTATTTATCACACTGATAACAACATACCTCTGCACCATACAGCTCCCGCACCTAGGTGCAGACTCATCATACGGCCAGGACTTAAGAGACACACGTACACACACTCCCCAGCTCCCTGAAAGCGCTGTCCAAACAAACTAGCTTAACCTGTTTCCTGTATGTTCTCGGCAATGGAATAAAAGGCCTCTCCCTCTTTTCAGCTCCTCCAGCACTGGCCGTCTGCCCTCTCTCCCTTCAAACCAAGGGCAACGGAGGGAGACATACACCATTTTGCTTTTATTGGATGATTTATTTATAGCGCATACTGTATTATTTAAAGCCTCCTCCTGAACTGCAGCGACCTGCTTTCCAATTCCCCGCAGATGGAGAAAGGGGGTGGGAACCAAACCTGCTTTTACTCACAATGCCCTTATACCTCTGTCACTTTCGGACACACTTCACCCTTGAATATTTCTTAAAAGAAGGAGCAGTTCTCTGAGGGTTTGTGTTAGCAGCTAGCTCTCATTCACCAGGGGGCGCCATGAGCTTCAGGCTGCTCCATTCGAAACCACAAGTGGCGCAATGTGAATTAGGCATGTTCCCTGCAAAGAGCCCTCCTGTAGGAAAGTAACAGCAGCAAGGCAGACAATGTGGCCTGGAGGAGAAAGTTCTGGACTAGGACCTAAGAGGCCTGAATTCTAGTGCTGTCTCCGTCAACGGCCTGCTGGGTGACTTGGGCAAGTCACTGCCCCGCTCTGTGCCTCAGTTTCCCCATCTGATCACTGGGAATAACAACGCTGATCTTCTTTGTAAAGCAATTTGAAATCTACAGATTAAAAGCAAATTTATTATTATTGTGCATTGGGCCCATGGGCACCTGCCCCTTTCCTCCAACGTTGGGAACTTTCTGAAAGCCTGGCTCACCTGCTGCGGCCCCGCTTGACTTCCCCTTCATAGCATACAGGGCACCATCCCTCCCATGGGTGGTTCAGTGATTTCCTTGTGGCAGCTGTCACAGTTGCTTATGCAATGGAAGCCATGTTCTTAGCACATAAACCATACATCTTGTGCGAGGCGCATTCTGATGGGTTGTGGCAAAACCTATTCCCCTGGAAGGAGGAATGGAACGAAAGACGCTTCCTGATTTTTAAAATGGATCCTATCCGGCTGGCTTGGTCTCTGTTATCACACTGCAGAGAGGATCTCAGAGCTCCATGGGTTTAAGACACAATCAGTCTGAGCCTTTGGAAGTTATTAGCATGTCAGACCTCTCCGCCACTGACAATCTGCTCCTTAGCCCAATTTTCAAATCTCCAGGGTATTGTTTTTTGTGGCTGCCGACTCATGAGATAGAAGCACAGCAGGACTTCAGGGCACAGTTAATCAGATAAGTGTATTGTTACTTAACTAGATCATCAAGAATTAAGCTTGCAATAGATCCTTTTCTGATATAGGCTTTAGAAGCTGCTTTCTTTTTCTCAAAGCCTTCCAAGGTTTTTCATTAAGAGTGTGGCGAGACTTTTAATGAAGGGATTTGGTTTTGATTGTGTTCAGAGCCTGATTTTCAGTGAAGCCACAACTAGACTCTGTTTCTGCTGGGATAATTCTGCACACACACACACACACACACACACACACATTTGTGCATGGCTGAGTGACCCCAGCCCTTGTGTACTTGGCTGTTGGTGTTTGCACGCACAATACCCACAATATCTTTGATCTGAGCCCATGCGTGTGTAGATGTTCTTGCGAGTGCACCAGTGTAGGCCTAGCACTGAAAATCAAACCATGCGCTTCACACTGTCCGTTCCAGATGGACCCATATGTGCTGCCCCTGTGCGGGGAAGCTCAAGGAGAGAAAAGAAGGGGGGAAATCTGCTTGTAGTCTTGGAAAAAGAGAGGAGGGGTAAAACAGGATGAGCTTATCCTGCACAAGCTTCAGGGAGGGGCTGGCCCCTGATTGGCTGGCTGCATGCCAGCTGATCCTTCTGCAGGGCTATATAAGACACGGGGGGCAGTGGGGGGAGGAGCCAGAGCATGGGAGAAACATGTCCTGGGAGGTGCTGCTGCTAGTGGCCAGGGCTCCATGGGTAGGACGGCCTGAGCCGGATGGAGAATGATAGATGCCAGTCCAACAAAGGCTGGGTGACTTAGACCCACTTAGACAAGTTGCAATCTTTGCCCTGTGTATCTGTGGCCTGGTGCCAACATAAGAGCATATCAAGTATCTTGCTGAGTCAGCACTTCAGATTTGGCAGCATGTCATTCTCTTTCCCATGCTAACGAGGAATGAGACATGCTGAAGTAGAGATTTATCAATATCAGCTGAGTAGTGGGAAAGATGCCAACCACCAGATCTCATCATAGTACCATTTTGTGGTTTTCTTTTCCAACAAATCGTGAATGGATTTTTACAAACCCAGTGAATGGCTGATACAGTTACAAGGAAAAAATCCAGAAGTTTCCAGCAATTTCAACAGGGGGAAATTCAACATTGGCACAGGGGATCCCAGTAAAATGCAGCAGAACCATGGAAATACGTGCTTTTCTGTGTCCAGTTCTGTCATCCTCTATGAAAATAATCGATTACGATTGTTATTGTATTATCATAGTGCCTAGGAGCTCTTGTCACGGAGCAGGATCCCAGTGTGCTGTACAAACAGAAAAAAGAGATGGTCCCTGCCCCAAAGACCTTACAGTCTAAGTTTAACACAAGACACAGCAAATAGCTACAGAGAGGTTAACAATAGATGGAAACAATGAGATCGTTTAAAATGACGTGCAGTAGTTAAGGGAATCAAAGTAACAGGTGCTGTCCTTATGACCCTCAGGATTCCTCGGTGCCACTTGGCAAAGGCTTCACTATTCTGCAACAGCAACTCCTATCAAGCCTGACAAACTCACTACACCTAATACACCATGTTCATGGGTCATGCTTCTGGGAGACACTTTCATTTAAATTAATAGATTCTAAGTGTCACTCATACGCCCCGCCTGTTAACACATGTCCTGCATGTTCTCTGGTACACGGAGTGTGTCAGAGGTTGTGTGTGTGAGGGAGAACTGGAATAAACCACTGGACATAGTAATGTTTTGGTAGAACCTCTGATCAAGGAGCCTGATCCATCCAGAGTCCACTGAAGTCAACGTTAAGACTCCTATTCGACTGGCTTTGGATCAGGTCCTAAAAGCATGAAGCTAGTCACGTAAGTGCTTGTGGCGCATTCAAAGAGATTCCCATGCGTGTTGAATATGCAGCCATGCCGTGATGTTTGATGTGATTCCTATCAGAGCACTGAGAATTCACAGTTGCATGAGCTTCCATTTCTGAGCAATGCTTCATTCTGGCATAGCAAAACAAAAAAAGCAATTTCTAGGGAGGGGAAAAATGTTCTGTTCTCTTGCCTTTGGCCACACAATCATGGCGCCCCCCCCCCCCCCCCCCAGAAAACAGAAAAAAAGGCAGCTCAATCGTTGTGGGTTTTTTTAGGAAGATCTGTTCAGAAAGCCATAGTGTTTTTGAAAAAGCTAAAAATCCACTTGTTTCCCCTTATGTATAAAATGTTTTTTTCTTGGTTTAGCGGTTATAAAACTCTGGTTACATTGAAGGGGTTGTTCAAAGCATTTAATCAAATTTCTAAGCAGAAATCTGCAGCAAACAATAAAGAAGAGAAGAGAAGAGAAGAGAAGAGAAGAGAAGAGAAGAGAAGAGAAGAATGGGATCATACTGTCTTGGCTTAGCTTGATTGTGTTTCTTAGGGTCAAAGCAGTTTTTCCTAACATTTTTTTCCATCTGATTGATTAAAATATAGAGAATTTTCCCATTCACTCCCCAACATACCTATTCCTTTGCAGCAGTAGATATATGTATACAATATATTTAAATACCTCTGTGTCTCCTGATAATTTCATATACAATTGCACTCCGCATCAGCAACTGTGTCTGGAGAAAATCAGGCATAGCTATGCTGATCAGTCACCCCAGGTAGACTATCCCTTAGCTGTAATGCAATAAGTTGACCATATTATGAGAGATCTTACAGACCCACTCCTGTGAAGTTGAAAACACAGTCTAGTTGAAAACAGTCTCACTGCGTCATTGTCATACCATTAATTTGCCAAAACAGTGAGTTAGATGTCTATAGATGATTACGGGCATGCAACGAAGCTATCTAAGTATTTAGATGGCTACAACATACTCAGTGCAGGGCTACATGCATTTCTCGTGATAATAAATTGTGTGTTCACATAATTCAATCAAAAGCCAATTTAAAAAAATAATTGGCTTGGGTTTTGATCTAACATTTGCTTCAGTGATGAGCTCCTGGATATTTGTTTTTTTTACAGAACAATTTTAAGCAAAGGTTTAATAGGCAGCAGGTTTAAAACAAATAAAAGGAAGTATTTCTTCACACAATGCGCAGTCGACCTGAGGAACTCCTTGACAGAGGATGTTATGAAGGCCAAGACCATAACAGGGTTCAAAAAAGAACTAGATAAATTTGTGGAGGATAGGTCCATCAATGCCTATTAGCCAATATGGGCAGGAATGGTGTTCCTAGCCTCTATTTGCCGAAAGCTGGGACTGAGCGACTGGGATGGATCACTTAATGATTACCTGTTCTCGTCATTCCCTCTGGGGCACCTGGCACTGTCCACTGTCGGAAGACAGGATACTAGGCTAGATGGATCTTTGGTCTGACCCAGTAAGGCCATTCTTATGTTCTGTTAAAGGTTATCCAGCGTTGTTAGCCTTTTCTCAGAATAAATCATGTACCTAGTGGGATTCTCAGAATGGCCCAGGTGCATAACTCCCACCTAAGGGAGGTAGTTGCTTAGGTACTTTTGATGTCCCACTTGGTAGGTGCCCAAATAATTTAATATATCTGGCCCTTAAACATCTAGGCACCTAAGTCCTTAAGGTCCAGGTTTTTAAAGATGTTTGGGCTCCTAATTCCCATTGAAATACTTTTAAAAATCTGGCCCAAGTCACTTTTGGAAATGGGGTCTTAAGAACCTAAGTCACTTAAGCACTTTTGAAAAACTTGCCTAGAGTTTTTGCCCCGAGACCCTTTCTCTGATTGTTCCCGAGCTATGGCCAACCTTTCTCTTTCCAGCACAGGGCTCCAGAAATAGCAGCTCTACTCATATTTTGACACCTTGCCCAAATGAGACAGATGCCACTTACAGAATTCATTCGTTGACATTCGGCGGCTGCTGGTTTTCAGTGCAAACAGTTGTCTTGACATTTGCATCTGAAATGATTTCCATTAACTCCATCCTGTCTGTGAGACACTAGATCTGGAATGGTTCAGGGACACCCTCAGAGCTGGGCTGTCGCTGGCCCTCTCATGGATGCACAGATGGGAAAGTTGCAAGAAAAACCTTCTACACCTCACATCAAGTAGAGCTTCACCTCCAAGGCACTGGAAAACTGGCCTTTCGGGGGATGGGCTGGTCAAGTTCCAGAGTGCGGGGTCTAGTCTGTGGGCAGGACCAGGTCCCAGGGCTGGAGGGAACCACGGGGAGAGGCTCAGCTCTCAGAAAGTTATTCAAGACTAGGAGAATTTCAGGGCGGGACTCAGGTACCACTTCCCCATTGGCTGGTGTCTGCCCCAGCACGCTGCATGCATGCAGAGCGGGACACCTGAGTGTTGACCAGGCAGCTGCAGCATGTTACAGCCATGATGTGTGTGCCTGGCAGTTAAGACACTGTGTGTGCAGCAAAAACCCCAGAAGATGACTTCTAATCGGTAACCAGCAAGGCACTAGAGAAACTGACCAGGCTGGGCAAAGACTGGCTAGGTGGCAACCCTAAAATAATGGCCAGCACCATTTGAGGTTCCTGAGCTGAGGGAAGCAGAGAAGCAGCTCCCCCATTTTCCTCCGGGGGCAGAGCTTTCCAAAGAAGGCAGGAACTGGTAGAGTGCAGATAGGCCCAATGGAGGAGGGTGAAGGCTCGACACCACCGGTACATGTCGTGACCCAGGGTGGGAATGTGCTTCTTGAACTCCTTGAGGCAAGCTCTGCGGTGTCTCCATTATGGAAGTGGCACCCTCTGAAGTGTTCTTTGCATCCCTCGTGCATCGGTCTGGTTCCACACACTCCAAATAGCCCCCACAATCAAGGGTATTCGGGTCTGGGGGTTGGGGGCAGGTTCGTCCCTAGTTTGGTGGGTGTCTGAAACACCCGAACACTTACGGCGTCTGGTTTCTGTTCTCAAAGGTGTGTGTGTGCCCAATTCCCATCCAGCATTGGCTGCTACTAGCAGGTTAGGTCATGACAGGTCAACCCCAACCAGGCTCCAGAGCTGTGAAATGAAATACAACAGGGCTAAACAAAGATTTTGTGTTTTCTCTAAATTGGGTTCATATTAAAAAATAATTCCCAATTATAATCAAATCCAGACTATTAGCTATGGAGGATGCTACTAATAGCCAATATTCCCCTAAATTTGTTTCAGCAGGACAACATGATTCCTACTGGGATTTCGCTCAACTCAAACCAGATAAAACAAAGAGATAGGATGCTCTGGAGCAGGAATAGCCTTTTGGTTTTGTCTTTGTATAGCACTAAGCACAATGGGATTTTGGTCCCTGACTAGGTGCTATGGAAATACAAATAAACACTAATAATAAATACCATGTGACCCAATAAGGGATAGGAAAGCCCTTAGGAACAATTTTTTAAAGAGCAATCCAGCTCTAGATTTGTTCAAACAGTCATTTGCTCACACAGGTAATATGATCTGCGAGGGAAAATGGGATGTGATCGTGCAAAATCCGTTTTTTGGGGCGGACAAAAGGTTGTGCCAGACAAGTTTGCAAGTAAAAATTGGGAGGCACTTTGCAAAATGTGGTCCATTGTTATGCAAACCCAGGAGTCAAAATTCTAAGGAGTATTTTGTGGCTCCATTTTGTAAGGAAGTGTACTTGCAGGATCTCATGTTTCCCATGAAATTCCCGTGTCACTATGGTGCTGCAGTAGGAATGGATGCCAAAGTTTCATTTCGTTCAGAGAAAAACAACTTTTGCATGTGGGTGTTTGGTGCTGATTGAAACAGAAGAAAAAGGATGTAGGAGCAAGAGTGAACACATTTCTCATGAAAATGAATCAGTTTGAACAAACTTAGGGTGAAGAAGGAATTTCATGCTTTGGTAACTTTCCCAACACTGTAATTTATAACGGCCCTTCTTTACGAAATGCGCCATTCCCACACTGAAATTAACATTGGTCTGGAAGAACACCCCTACCTCCCGCCCTCTTTTCTCTCTTCACACAGAATGTAACATCCAGGGAGATATATATTGATTGTCTCAAAGTTGAGCTAGCCATTCAGCCGCACAACGGCTATTCTCTTCAGACCAAGGGGACATATGTTAGGAGGCTTCAGGTATATTGTCACAGACAGTTCACTTCCTTTGACTTTGGAACACTGGACCAACTTCAGGCCCAGGGTTGTCTGTGGTTATGATCACCACAAGTCAAAGCGTTCACCCATTTCCTCCTCTCTGCCTACTCTAAAGGGCAAGAGATATTTGATCCGAAATTCCCCAGCCTTGTAAGTGTAATGTTGAAAATAATTGCTAGCCTGTTTACAGAAACATGGGCCATAAGTCGTCTGAGTACAGTAAAGAGCGCTTGTGTATGCTTAGTGCAAGGATTTCTGGTAAGGGGCAGCGCAATCTGACACCACATGAGAGCAGCTTGGCCGCAAGTCATATAATGTAGCGAGACAGCTAGTGGGAAAATATTTTTAACTGTCCCCAGCAACGTCATGTGGTGTGACTTCAAACTCTGATGATGCATGCAGTTATTTTGTCACACCCTAATTGACAGGATTCAAAGCTTTCTAGCGCCCTGCCTCTGGCAGATATGGTCTCTGTGGGAATCCCAGGGGACAGAGACCAGATAAGACGTGCAAACGCAATGTGTGATCTGGGAAGCAAGTTTGACAGACTAGAAGCTTAGCTTGAAAATGTCTTTTCCTAAAAGTTCCTAGGGTCACCCATGTGTTAGTTCCTCACAGGAATCCTCATTGATCCCAGCCGCCAGTATAGCCAAGGCTGTGACTTTGGTGTTCAGAAAGCCACAGCTAATGAAACCTGTCAGTCCCTTCCTCATCCTTTCATGCAGCTGGAAATCACATGGACAAGTGAGATCTGCTGGTCCGGAACAATGAGCCAGGAAACTTGTCGAACATCTAAGGAGCATGGAGCCATCAGTGGCTGTCCATCATGCTTCCCAGCATCCCAAAAGCCAGCCCGTCTTTCACACAGCCAGGTCTTGTGCGCGCATCCCAAATGCCACTTGGAGCAAAACTTCAGCGAACGATTCAATCAAAACGGACATTAATCCTAAAATCTCCACCTGCATTAACATGCCGACAGCAAATGCTGGCTTAAGCCTCCTGTAAAGGAAAACTGCGTCGAAACATAACATATTTTCTAATCATAAACGAAAACAGAAAAAAAATGAGACCACCAAGACCGGGGCTGAGTTAAAGTGCTTGTCAAGCGTTTGGTTTTTAAGAAATAGAGGTGCTGATCTATGCTGTCTCATGGTTTCCTTGTGTTCCCCCATATCTCTGTTGGTATCCATTTGTTGTCTCTTGTGTTATACTCAGATTGTAAGATCTCTGTGACAGGAACCATCTTTTTGCTCTCTGTGTACAGCACTGTAGCATGATGAGGTCCATCCATGCTGGTGCTTCTAGGGGCTACGACAATACAAATTATTGTTATTAATAATAGTAATAATAGATAAGAGTCAGAAAAACATTATATTCAAAGAACACTTTAAAGGTCAGTGGTTTAATGCAGTAAAACTGGCATGCACTAACATCCCAAGTAACCAGATCATCTTATTGTTCAGCCCCTCATCCTAACCTTTCCAATTCCCTCCTTTTGTTATCTCCTTTAGGTATTTGTTTTATTACAATAGTGCTTAGAGGTCCCAACCAATATCGGGTCCCATTGTGCTAGGAGCTGTACATGCACATAAGACACAGTGCCTGATCTGAACACCATCCGAAGAGGCAAGATAGACATAGGACTGGAGAAAGAAAGCAGCATTCTTCCCATTTTACAGATGGAGAAACTGAAGCACAGAGCAATAAATGACTTGTCCAAGGTAAGACTGGGGCTGAGTGACAAAACCAGGACTTGACGCTCGGCTGCTACAGTAATAGGGGCAATGTAAGTACCTTAGATGGATTGGCTGTGCAGGGACCAGTTACTTTCTGTAGCAAGAAGGAGAATGTTCTCCCTTCTGCACCAGTACAATTTTATTTTGCTAAAGAAAAAAACCCCACCCTTGCTGAAATATTTTCAGCACAAACTCAGAGAAAGTTGCGGCTGCCTGTTTCAAAAAGTGCATTAAGTTACATGAATACGGGGCCTCTACATTTATCCTTTAAGCCGTGGCTGGTCATGCAAAGTAATCTAGCAGAACAGTTATCTGTTGCAGGCAGGCTGCTCCTGACTCGCCTGGGTCTTTGTGCATATTTCCCCCTCTATTTGGAGCGAGAGATCTTGATCTCTCCGATGGAGCCTCAGGCCACTGATAAATTATCCTCAGTAACGCCTCACCAAATGGGGTTCCATTATCTCGAGACTCCAGGCCCTGTCTACAGTCAGCTGCTTCTGTGTCTCTGTCACTTCCTATCTCCACACTTTCAGACACCTGCATGCTTTCACCCTTGTGCAGATGTCTCTTTTTAGCAGCTCGATGGAATCGGCTGATTTGAATTGACAATTGGTTTTTCAGACCCCTTGGCACATCCAGTACCATTAAAGGAAAGAGCAAACTGGCTGAGCCCTGGGAAAGGGGCACTGGAGCACGTTCTTTGCCCAGGCTGGGGCGTAGGGTGTTTACTGCCCAGGGACACACAGCTGACATCAGAGGATTCACCCTTTTCCTTTAAAACAACAGCCACTATGGGCTGGCTTTTATTAGCTGTGTGAACCCTGCTGGGAGAAATCCTGCAGCTTTCTTTTGCATTCGCTAAGCTCCCCAGTGTCAGCTTGTCCAGCGCTCAGGACTGGAGCTGCTAACATCTCTGCAGAAAGGAGCAGTCCACCCATACTATAGAAGTCTCTTCTTCCTTATCATAGTACCTTGGACTGCACTCCATGACAGAGAGTTTCAGTTTAACCAGGTTAACGTCAGAAAGCCCAGGCAACCCCCACCCCCAAAAGACAGTGTTCTGATGAGGGTATCCTCCAAATCCCAAATTAGACAGTCAAGGTTTCTGCTTCCACCAGGGGAGTTACAAGTCATGGGGACAGATAAAATGGTGATTCCCCACCGAGTGGAACTTGCAGGGAAGGCTGAGAGCAGGACGTTCTCAGGGGAGAGCCCTTTCACCTTCCCCTCAAACATCTGGTGCTGGTCACTGATGATGAGAGGATGCTGAACTAGCTGGACCTTGGGTCTGATCCAGCTGGAAATTCCTATGCTCCTAGCTAATGAGTTATAACACCATCTCATCTATTGATTGCTTATTGACAGGTCACTTTTTAACCCATTTATCCTACAAGCCCTCCATGCATGAAACTCCAAGTGACCCAACCTGTCTACCTCAGTTTCCCCATCTATAAATCTAGGGGAAAATGCCTATGTACAACACCTCATTGGAGTGTTGTGCATGTTAATTACATGGGATAATATTTACACAGTGCTCTGAAAAACCATGCAGTGATAGTCACTCGATGCATGGGTAAAGTAGTTCTACAAAGATCCAAACTTGCTCACTGAAAACACATAATGCAGGTGGGATTAAAGATAAATGTATTATTCTTCCCCTCACTTCTCTCTCTTCCTTGGCTGAGTTTAAATGTTTGCCATTCCTTAGTTTATAAGGCGGTAGATAAGAGTCTGGAAAAACAAGATTATTTTCACAGAACACTTAAAAGGTAAGTGGCACTGGATTAGTGCAGTCCAACTGGCTTTGCTGTTTCTGCACTCCAAACCAACACTGAGTGATTCCAAATCCTATTTCAAGTGGAATTGAGATTCTGCCTTGACTGAAACAAACATCAAGGGCCAATTACAACCCTTGAGTAACTCCTGTGAAGTCAGTGAGGTTACCCCAGGGATTAATTCAGCCTGTACTGCTTATCCAGTACTTCTTTGTCCTGCCAAACCCTGAGCTATTGGGCCCGCTTTTCCCCTGACCATGTGGTCCATCTACTAACCCTGCTCCCTCCTTTATGAATTTTAAATATGCTTTTCTGCTTTCTTCTTGCCATTTCATTTTCACCGTGGATGGCAGACGATTAGAGTCCTAAACTCCCATTTAATCTGTATTACTGACCAACCTGTACAAAAAACCAAGGAGAGAAGATTGCTAGATCCAGTCAGCGGATAGAGGTTTTCATAAGACAATTAGATTGAGTTGATTTGATTGGCATTTTAAAGACAAACAACGCCTAGCTTCCCCGCCTCCAGAAAAACACATTTTCATGGACTGTGAGAGGGGATGCAAAGAAAAATAACTGAAGAATGGCTTCCCATCATTTTCTTTTCTTCTAAAGTAATAATAATAATTGTTCTTTCTACAACTAAACTGCTATTTCCACCTCCACACATCCTGAGTAATCATGACACTGGCAGTCTAAGATGTATCAAAATGTTATTTGCTTCCAACAAGACATACGGGGCTAGATGCTCCAGCTAGTGTAAATCAGCACTGTTTCATCATCTTTGGTTGAGCTATGCTGATTTATGCCACCTGGAGGATCCAGCCCCCTATCTTCCCCAGCATGGTAAGGAATGAATCTGAGTTCATGATGTGATCAAAACAACCGCTCAAGGAAATTGGAGAGACCAAAATAACAGAGAGGTGAGCTTATGCTGAAGTAAGAATGAGTGAGGTACAGGAAGGAGAGAGAGGCATTTTCTAATGGAATGCAAAGAGAACTGTTGAACTTCAGAGTCAGATGCAGGACTGGGACAAAGGTGTGTTGCTAGCTCAATATGCAGAAGAGTTACTGCATTAAGGTAAGGGGCACAAACTTGCTGGTCTTACTCCAATGAGTAATCCCATTGACTTCAATAGGACGAATTACACGATTCAGGTGAGCAGGATACGTTCCAGGATACGTGATTTTGCTCAAATTCAGCAGTCCTTGGTCCTTTCAGCCACCAGCTCGCACTCCCTCTGGAATGATCTACCAGAAAAATCCCACAATCAGAAACCTTCTTTAGGTGGGAAACCAAACTGAATGAAATTAGTATTTGTATTTCTTCCCCATTCTTTTCACGAATAATTTGCCCCTCTTTTATCCCCTACAGCTGCCCTCTCTGTAATGGTTGAGAATTCTCTTGTTCCCTGTTTGTCAGTCAGTTTGAGTTACAAAATTTTGTCTGCTACCGTTGCTCTATTGACGTGCATTGATGTGACAGCGCTGTGTATGCCAGCATGTCAATTTCAGAAGAGAAGTTCCCCTTTCTTGAGGCATCTCTTCAAGGATAAATATTTCCCTTTACCAATTATCTCCTTATTACAAACCCAGAGATCTATCTGCCATTAAATTGTAGCTGTCAGCCCTGCTAACAGAATCACCCCACCCAATTTATTAATTTCTATATACAAATTCTCTGATGCCCCTGTTAGAAAATCCCCAGAATTTCTTGTTCATTGTCTGTTTATATCATGTTAAAAAATGTCTGTTGCTACGGGAGCTATTCTAAGTTTCCACACTCTCCAGCTACTTTCCCTGTCTATTTATCCACAGGTTAGGTCATATTAACAGGGAGTGAGTAAATATTAGGATATTGTTGAAAGTGATAATTGATTCATGTAACATTAGCCTTTGGATGGTCAATAAAATCTCTTCATCATACGCAGTTTAATGATTCTTCAGGATGTCAAACAACTGAAATCCAGCCTAAGCTGTTGAATGAATATATTCAGATGGTATTTTATTCATATGTGGTTGATAATCTGGCATCTGTCAGCCAGAGACTGAAGGAATCAGAGGGGACAGAAGACGCAAGTTGAGTTCTTCTGATGAAAACCCTCTCAAATGTTCTAGCTTTTGTACACTGTGCTAGACAGATTTTGCCCTGAGCTGTTCTTAAGATGGTGTTCAAATATCACTTGCAAACCAAGCAGTCATATAAATAGGACTCAGTGAGCTCTTGGGAAAGAGCGTGATGATCATGGGGATTTTACCATTGATTGCAGCCAGAGCAGGAGCAGGCCTAATGGCTTATTCCCTCATAAACTAAGACAGTTCGTGTATAGGATTCTTCAGCCCCAGCAACAATCTCCCACCTTCCTTTGTTCTGGCCTGGCCTGATTCGCCTTCCTTGGATGTCTTCTATTTGTTCCTCCTGCAGCTCCACATTCGGGAGCCTCCATTTCAGCCGTCTTTGTGAAATTCCATCCTCGCTTGTGTCATCGTAACTCAAAAATGCTGCTGACCTTGGCTGGCATTTGAAGTAGAAATGTTAAAGCCCAGCCCCCAACCTGCAGGTCACTGGGGAAGCTGCTCTTTGGCATTAAACAGTGAAGAATTACAATGGAATTATATGCATTTAGCAAGGCCCTTAAACATATATTACTTTAAGCATATGAACAGCCATTTGCTTCAGATAAACACATGCTTGAGGACTTTGCTGGATAGGAAACTTAACTAGCTGGTTTAAATCTTTTTCTCTGGCTACATTACCACATCTCCTATGACTTTTCTATCAGTGAATTGACAGAAGCCTAGTCCCTCTGCAGTCTCCTCGTGTCACCTTTGAGTAATAAGACAAAGTGCCGGGATACTTTCGTGCACAGATTTTACGGCATGACAGCAGAGCCATAGTGCCTTCAACCACCCAGGAATTATGGGCATACTTTTATCACATCCCTCTTTGGTTGTTTTTATGATATAGCACCTCATTAAGGCACAGACGTTATAGGTCCATGCCCAGGGGCCAGCTCCTGGACTCACATGTCTGCATCAGAATTTCAAGCTATTTTTTTTTAATTAAAAAAGGGTGAGTGTCAAGCCCTCATGTTTATGCAGAAAAGTTAGAAAAAGTGACCTGCATGTAACTGAGCTGCAGAGTCTCTGCTTGAGTCTGCAGGGAACCTCAGACAATTGAGAAGAGTGACCTGCCCTATCCATGCCTCCAGGGGTTAACTCCAAGGTTCACTGCTTGGCAGGGGCTCTGCCAACTTCACCCCAGCAGAGGATGTGGAAGGGACCACAGAGAGCTCAGCCTACTAACTCAAGAAGACATACCTTAGCTGCTGGAGGTATTGATGGCCCCTGTTGCCAAACCTGCCTCTCCAAGCAGAGAACAGATCATCTTTGCTGCTGCCTTTGCTATTCTCCAAGGGCAGGTGGCTCCCAACCGGTGCTCCGCTAGCAGGGGGAAGGGTCCTTACTGCTTCTGCCTCTGCATCTCTGGGACAGGAATTGGGGTTACCCTGCCAGTCCAAATTGGAAACTGGGGCCATGTTGCAGAGACAGAGTCATGGGGATGGAGCCACAAGGGACTCCATATTGTGGTGCGGCCTGGGGCCCAGGCTTGCCTTAATCCAGCTCTGTTGTTATGTGTTATTACTCTTATGACATTTTTAAAAGTAAGCTACCAGTAATTCAGCTGGGTATCCACAGTGACTTATTAGTTAATGTAGTTCTTCTTTTATCCTACCCAGTTTACAATTGTCCTTCTGGTTTTAAATCTCATCCACAGACAGATTTTATTTCCATCAGGGATCAGGGCATTTAGCAACAAACAACTGCTCAGCATTTAATTGGCCTATGCCTGGCCAGATTTGTAATGTGGCCTCAACCCAGTCTCCGGTTTTATGCCTGCAATCAGAGTGGAATAAGTAAGTCACAATGAAGCATGGAGTCTTTTCCTGCCCACAGAATGTGTGAGCTCTTCCTGATTTACTTGTTCTTTAAATGTACTTGATGGTGGGTTTTTTTGGCCAGTGTTTTCTCTCTGTGTGAATGGATCAGCAAGTAGCAGTGTGCACAATTCAAGCTGTGATGGTTAATCATCACTGGCCATGTATGCCATGTGTTATTGTTTCTGTTCCCTGACTCCGAGTGTAACTCCTCTGTTCCAAGGAACTTTAACTGTCAGAGAAAGGGAGGAGATAAGCAGGACTGGGAAAGTTTTATAAATTGTCAGACCTTTTTCGTTCCAGGACACACACAGAGTGAGATTTTCACAAACCCTCTGTATTAGCCCAATTCTTCTCCCATGCAAGGCAGGGCAAGTTTTAGCATGGAACAGGAGCACAGCTAAGTCGATGCTGCTTTTGCAGATCCCACACATGGTCTTTTGCCAAGGCATTGTACCGAGAAAAATTAGGCTAGCAAATATATTGACGATGTGCAGAGTTTAAATTTAATCTTCTCTCATGAGAGTCGAATGGAGAACCTTGGCTGGCTTCTTAGAATATGGAACACAAAGGGACATAAGAATCTAATACTCACATGACTTTAAAAAAAAAGATCCATAAAACCTCAGATATAGGTCCATATTTTCCTGACAAGAGAGATGGGATTTGACATCCTACTGGTAAAGACGTAGTTTTAGTATTTGAGTAATAATTTTGATAAAGCCATTGTACTGAAAATTCCCTCCTTTTACTCAATGGCAAAATTCCACTTCCACTGCAATGAGATTCTGGCAGCGCAACAAATGCATTGTATTGACAGTGCTGGAAAAAGAGATGAAATGAGTTAGCTGAACGGAAACACTTTCTGTGAGTTTATTAATTTTTGATTGCTTGTGCCCAGAAAGAGGAGGTTAATAATGTATTATTGCCGAGGGCTATCCCCAGTCTGGATAGGAGGACATCAGAATGACTGAAGCAGTGGTGCATGAAACAGGAACACCAAGAAATAGAAACACAAGCCTGTTAAGTTTCCATCATTCAAGTCAAACTAAAGAACAAAACATAGTTAGTGACTATGAAAATCTCCAGCATTGCTTAACCTGATGCAAAGCTGATGACCCTTTTGTTCCTAGCAATTCCCTTTGTGAAAACTGCCAACCTGATGACACTAGAGAATGTGCAGTCTTCCCCCATGCTGGTTGGTCAATGCACATATACTTCTGATTCAAACATAATCTGCTAGTAATGTCAGTGGAAGGCCATCCCATGCAAGTTGTACTGTATGGTGGTTTTGTGATTCTGCTGTGGACAGTCGTTTACTAGAGACTACGATGAGACCATCAAACTCAGCCCCATTTGTGACCTAAGCCATAAAGTCAGGTCATAAGAACATAAGAATGGCCATATTGGGTCAGATCAAACATCCACCAAGCCCAATATCCTGTCTTTTGACAGTGGCCAATGCCAGGTGCTTCAGAGGGAATTAACAAAACAGGGAATCATCAAGTGATCCATCTCCTACCACCCATTCCCAGCTTCTGGCAAACAGAAGCTACGGACACCATCCCTGCCCATCCTGGCTGATAGCCATTGATGAAACTATCCTCCATTAACTTATCTAGTTCTTTTTTGAACTGTTATAGTCTTGGCCTTCACAACATCCTCTGGCAAGGAGTTCCGTAGGTTGACTGTGCGTTGTGTGAAGAAATACTTCCTTTTGTTTGTTTTAAACATGCTGCCTATTAATTTCATTTGGTGGCCCCTTGTTCTTATATTATGAGAAGGAGTAAATAACACTTCCTTATTTACTTCCTCCACACCAGTCATAATTTTATAGACCTCTAGCATATCCCCCTTTAGTGATCTCTTTTCCAAGCTGAAAAGTCCCAGTCTTATTAAAGTCTTCTCAGGGGTAAGCTGTTCCATACCCCTATCATTTTTTTTGCCCTTTTCTGTACCTTTTTCAGTTCCAATACATCTTTTTTTAGATGGGGCAACCACATCTGTACTCAGTATTCAAGATGTGGGTGTACCATGGATTTATATAGAGGCAATATGTTATTTTCTGTCTTCTTATCGCTCCCTTTCTTAATGATTCTCAACATTATTCATTGTGTCAGTTACTCCTCCAAAATGTGTGGGTTTGGAGGGAGAATTCATTCCCCATTCATAGGCTAAAATTGACATGCTTATCCTGGGTGCATTTATTAAATAATTGCTATTTTTTAAAAAATCAATTATTCTATTAAACTGTGTACAGGTGACTGCCTTGTTAAGCCTAATTTAAGAGTCTGTGAACCTTAAGCCTCATAGTGATTAAAAAGCGAAGCAATAGTGCAGGGATGAAAGGCATTGTGGTATCCGAAATGGGAATCATCTAGAGAAAAGCTCAGACAACCTCATTTGAAAATGGGCCTAATCAGTGCTAGCTGGCTAAGAAGGGCATTATAGACTTTCTGAACAACTGCCAATAACACAGCATTTTCTCCTCTCGAGTAAGACTGACAGTGCCTCTGGTCAATCCCATTAGACTAAGCATCCTGGAAGTCTTTGAATTGTTTTTCTTCTAGAATAAAAGGAAGCGAGTCAGATGAAAGATGAATAATGCAGGCTAAAAGCTCCTCTTCTCCTCTTCCCCATGCTAATTAAGATTCACATGTAATCTCTGTGAAGACAGACGGTTAGCAAAACTGAGAAAGGACTGCTCTGCAAAATTAGGGCCAGGGCCTTTCTTTTATGATTAAGACTTAAAGTAGCCCCCATAAACCCTGAAACATATAATTACCCTGCAGGACCTCCTATGTGGGGATGGGGGAGGGAGAACCAAAGATGAAAGAAAATAGAGAAAAGAAAATATTTTGAAGATTGCTGTGAAATTTCCCATTGCCTTTATCAGCCTGTACAAACTTTCTGGTTCCATTTGGCCAGCATTTTGTGACATTCTCTATATTCAACAACCCATATTTCAAACCAAAGCATCTCTCTGGCCCATGGGTTTATAACTCTGAAGACAATAACTCTGACTGATGTTTTGGGGCACTCCAGAGAGTTGAAGTTAAATATGATCTTTTGTTTTCCTAGCGTGCCCAATGCTGTGAAAACCTTCCCTGTTAGACCTTGTTTGTGGACTTCAGTTTGCATACAAAGTCAGAGTAGTGCAGGAATTCTGGGCACTCAAAATGATACCTGTGAGGAAACACCTGAATGACCTTCATATTGTGTATTTGGAAAAACAGACAGAAAGGCACCTGGAAATTAATATGTAGGCATGAAATTCAGGTGTGACGTGCTCAGCTACAGTTTCAGTTTATGGAGGTAAAGCTTAATTGTCTTTTGGGAGCAACTATTTTATATATATATGTGCAATTAGACAGACATATAGAGTTCACCATTAATTCCTTCAGTAAACTCAGTGGCACCTCTTTGCACCAGCAACCTCCCCTTGTTCTATGGTGCCCACCCTTCCACTCCCCATTGCCCCAGCACAGAGGATGTTTCCGGGCAGGCTGAAGATGTGAGGGGGCGGAGCCTCCTCTGATTCTCAGGTTGGCAGAATGATCACTAGAGGTCCAGCCAGTGTAACTTAGAGCAGCTGTAAGGCTGCTCTTAGTTATGTCAGGAGCTGGTTCAGCCTCTGAGGGCTGAAGGTCCTGGAAGTGGAAAGGTGGCTTAGAACCAATCAGCCCAACTCAGAGACCTGGCTCTATGTGCTTTTGTTTTTTAACTACTCCTGCTATTATTGTGCTGCTATGCCACATTGCATTCCACACCCACACGAGAATATCCTGCCTCCCCTGTGCCTTGCCTGATATCCAGCCTGTATTAAAATCTAGAGAGATGGCTTTGTGGAAGCAAGGTGATTTGATGGGGGTCCTGGGGGAGGGGGAGAGATAATCATCCTCAGACATGGATGGAGAGTCTCGGGGCAAATTATTTTAATCTCTATAGAAACGGAATCAAAATACCATAAGTAGAGATTATCCATTTCCAAAGCCATGCCCAGTACTATACATTAAATCCAAGCCCACGATATTAAAATGAAAGGGTCAGTAAGATTGAGATAAACCCAGAAAACATGGAAATTTTGAGGTATGGCTTCCATATCTCCCTTCACTCACATCTCTCTCTCTTGTGCTTAGGCATTTCAGTGCTGCTAAAATAACAACAAGCAAAATTACAGACTCAGTAGGATTCATTATGAATCTGTTCCAATAATCACCTCTACCACATACTTATCTTGTGTAAGTGAAATCACTATTTTCACAGTAGTATCCTCATGCTACATTACTGGGAAATCCAACCTAGCCTTTCTACTTATACCACCAGGCCAAAAAGGGATTAAGGCAAACCCATCATCCAAAGGTTCCAAGAGCAGAGAAGGTACCACAGGAATAAAATTAAACCAGACTGATGAGAACGGAAGCTGGGCTAGGATCAATGTTAGCAGAAGTAAAATAAGAAACCAACTGATACAAGATGCAACTGCAAACTTCCCACACCCACCACCCTTATAGAGTGGATGACAATGCAGCTAAATAATAAACAGTAACTGGGAATAGGAAGCTGGTAACTCATTAAAATTTCTCCCATTGCTCTAGGCGGGAAGTGAAGTGGACAATTTGGTGACTTGTGGAAAAAATGTAAAGATGAATTTTATTACCTCTTTCCAAAGAGGGGAAAAAAAGAATGTGCTAAATTTTTCTTCTTTTGCTTAAAATGAGATGCGGTGAGTCAGAGAGAAATTGATGGTGGATTACAAAGTGGGTAATACTGAAATGCACAGACACAGATAAGTGACAGAGATAGGCAGAATAAGAAAAAAAATAGGTTGGCACATGCCAACAAGATGAACAGACTCACAAATGACACCAAAATTTCACGTCATTGACTTAACATTCCCATTTATTTGTACAGGGGTAGGATCCTCCAGGCTACATCTAGGCTAATGGAATGTTCCATAGTTACAGGTTTATCATGGGAGATGTAGCCTTTTCATCTGTTATTTATAGACACATGCCTATGTTCATAAGCTGGATCCACTTGCTGCCCGGTTCTGGAGAACTGAAAAGTTCAAGGCCAAACTCAATCCCTCTTCGGGCCAGTCTCTAAATAGTGCATTGAGGTTGGGGGAGACATGGCTCCTTACTGCAGAGCAGAAGCAAAGCAAAATTCACTTTGCACTAAATGTTAGGTTCTTTTCCTTATCCCATTCCTATTCCCAGTGAAGCCTAAGGGCTTGGTTACACTTACAGCTTTATAGTGGTTTTGGTTATACCTGCCCTCATATACAGCTATAGGGATAGCGCTATAGTGTGTCCACACTGAGACCCGCCAGCGGTATAGCGTGGCCACACTTGCAGCACTTGCAGTGGCACAGGGAGTGGTGCTTTATGGGCAGCTATCCCAGCATTCAGCTGGGTGCAACGTGCTTTTCAAACGAGGCGGGTGAGGGAGAACATGTTGTGTGTATGCGGACAGAGATAGCGAATGGATTTTCATCCTGCTGAGAGCCTGTCAGCTAATTTCCTTTGAAATACAGAGCCTGCTAGTCTTCTCTGTCACACAGGCTCACCCCGTAAACATTTGCATTGCTGATTAGCCGAGTTAAGAGATAAGGTCAGAAAACGTATTTCCGCATTCCTCCAGCGGAGTTCAAAACAAAGGGAACAGAGGCTTAATTGGCTTAAATGGCTTAGGGGTGTTTCCAGAGATCACTCAAAGTGATGTTTTCTTAATACCCATTCACACTGGAGATAATACGGAGCACTCAATATGCTATAGCTGTTAATCCTCTGGGAAGGGAGGATTACCAGGACCGGTATAACTGTGGATTTATAGCGCTCTACGTGCCTCGCCAGTGTGGATGGGTAGGAGGTTATAGCTCTCCTGGTGGCCTTATAGTGCTATAAAGTGCCAGTGTAATCAAGCCCTAAGTGTAGTTTTCCTTGACTGGCATCAGCTAATTTCTACAAGAGGGAGTCATTCGAAAGCTGGTGCCACTCATCTGCTCCGGAAACCCATAAGCCATCCTTCTGAGTAAGTGTGGTCCGTCTCCCCTGGTGGTGCTGACTCATTGCTGTGTCATAAAGGACAGTCTGCTCTGCAAAAAGCAAATTGGTCTCAGCTGGGTCTTTTTCTTGGGTTTAGCAGATGCGGAATGTGTAGAGACATGAGTGTAAACAGAAGAGGTAGTGTAAAGTCCCAGCAGGGGCGGGAAGGAGGGAGACAAAAGCTCAGGAGTCAAAAAGGATTTACAATGATCTGGAAGTGGAAGATGGGGGAGGGGAAGTAAGAGGGGCAGAGAAAGGACAGAGGGACTGAGGGAGGGAGAGAAAGGATGTGGGAAGGAAGTTGGGGAAAAGAGAAAAGGGGAGGATGAAAAGAAGAAAGGAGCAGGAGGAAGGATGAGAGAGAGAGAGAGAGAGAGAGAGAGAACAGAGGAAGGAAGAGAAGTGGGAGAGGATGAAGGGGGCAGAGGAACGACAGATAGAAAACTAATTAAGAAGAGGAATGTGTCATACTGAGGTTGTTACAGAGATATGCTGGACCAGAAAAGCTGCCAGTGACTGCAGGCATGGGCCCCTTGAGTCTAGTGAGGTTCTGGGCTCATGGTTATGTGCTTTTAGCCCCCTCTGCACAAACAGGGAAATATTTTGCATTGGACATTCGTTCCCTGCTCACTCACACTTCTTGAATAGGCACAGTGCTGGGATTCAGGTGATGTGGATTCTGTTCTTAAGACACATAGTTTTGTAGAAGAGTCAAGTGACCTATGAAGGGAAAATTACCCCAACCCCTTTTTTATGATTTCATTTCTCTCATGCATAAAGGTAGCCTCAGCCCTCAAAAAAAAAGCACACCCTTTTTCTACTTTAAAAAAATTAGAAATAATTTCCTCATGCATCCCTCTTTTTGCTGGAGAGCCTTGGGGCAAGATCTTTAGGGACATCAATAGTGAGGTCATATGAAGCTGTAGCAGAAGCTATCTCTCTCCATGCTGTCATGCATGGGAGTCTATATTTGAAGACCAAAATGGACATTAAAAGCTGATTGTTTTTATTATTATTATTCAAGTATTTGTCAAGGGACAAGGCTCAGTGAAAGATCTGTGCTTCCAACAGGCTAATTCATTGGCCTCCAGGTGAGATCCAGTTACCATCCAGGAGATTATATAATCCAGTTTGCCTTTTTCCCCCCATCTCTGACCTAAATGCAGTCTCCACCATGGCTCCATGGTCACAAATCAGTGGCCTAATTCCCTCTGGCACCTGGACATTTCTCTTTTCAACACATGGACAGCTCTTCTCTCAACCGTGGAGACAGCTTTAATAATCCATCATTACACTTACATGAACTTCTTGCCTGTCTGTCAGGTATTTCAACATTCACAGTGATTCAGACTTCACATTTAGCATCCTTAGCATTCTTTCCAAGCTCAAGACAGATTTACCCTGAGGTCTTTATCCATGCCCCCTTTTGATTGTCATCCCTGGCATGTCATGGTTTACACCATTCACAAGTTCACATTAACTTTCGTCTGACAAGCCGTTCCTTCTTTCCTTACCGGTTAAGCCCAGAGTTCATATATTTGGTTTTGAAATGTGTCTACACACGTTAAATCCAACCTTGCAAGCCCTCCATGAGGAGAACTCCAGTTGAAACGATTTGCGCTAATTGTGTATGCAAATGAGTCAAACATACATCATGGAAGCCCTATCCTCAAGTGTTTGAAGATCAGGCCAGGTGTACCACAGAGAATTTACAGAATAAATGTCCACAACTGCATGGAGGCGATGAGATCCCCTCACATACTCTCAGGACTTGTTCTGGTAGGTCCTTATCATTGCTCTTATGCTCACAGATTTTATACCATTAAATATGATTAATCATCTTCCCTGCATCCCAGTTTCACTCTCCACTATTTCAAGCATTTTGCAGGGTAGATGATGAAATCAGTTATTTTAAGGACCCATCTAAACTCAGGAAAAGAAACCCTCAAAAGTTGTCAGAGCAAATGAGCTGCTTGACAAATGACATAGGCACACACTATTAATACCATCCGACGCCCAAGGTCAGAAAACAACCAATTTCCCTCATTCTGGGGACTCTGCTGCATGTCAACTTGGCATCCAACAACCCTGTGTCAATGAGATGACAACATACTGTAAGTGTTTCCTGTAATTAGAGTGACATGATTCCATGATTGGTCTAGTAAGCATACTGCAGTCTGGTAGTTAGCTTTCCTCCACAATGGTTTCATTCTGTCCAGAGGAAAGTAAATCTTGCTAAGGTACTGACAACATGAGCTATGAAAGAGCATACACAGGTCCAGATGTTCAGATGAGATCAAATCAGAGTCACTCCATCAAAGTAAATGCAGCAAGGCTGATGTACACCCGCTGAGCATCCAGTAGTCCACTGAACTTTAGATAGATGAAAAGCAAATCTGTATTCTCTAGAATAGCAGCGTGTCTAACTTGCTGTGCTGCTCTATTTTATTTGTCCTTGCTCAAGGTCAAGATCTTGTTATGGCAAACCCTTGCTGGTCATTAACACACCAGTGCAGTAGAGTTATGAGAGTCTTTATTTTGCAGGATGAATAATGATAAGTAATGAATATTTGACCACAGGAGCAACTAATTTCATAGTATCAACTTTTTAGCTGTCAGTAGAGAAGTATGTTTGCCGTGGACTTAACAACAACGATCTTCCATTCCCCTTCATTAATGGAGAAGGTGCTTCCTTGCATGACACCTAGTTATGCCACATATAAAGAATGATATAATACAGATTACTCAACTAATCCCCATCAGATTGGTCCATCATAGGCAGCAAATTCAATGATGTTCTGCTTGCATAATGAATCACACATCCTCCAAGGACAGGCAAGGCCATTTGAGCATAAAATGAGTTGGAAGGGGGAATCCATAGTAGCTTTTCAAGAAGATTTACAACTGAACTTGTATTGGGTCCCACAAACTGGCAGCTCATTGATGGTGCTGTAGGTCCCTAGAAAATGAAATAGGGGGTTTTTGAGACCCACAGTTCAAGGTGATCATTAAGTGGGGAAATCTGGGAAATTGTAAAGATCTAAGGGCATTTCACTGCTTTCTGACTCCCAAAAAGGAAAAGAATAAGAAAAACACAAGAACCATAGCGAAATAGACTCCACCTACTTCCCCCATTTTACACAGCGCAGATCTTTTAGGGATGGGTGGGACTCCAAGAATGGGGAATGGCCAGCTAAATAGAGA
Source organism: Dermatemys mawii (assembly GCA_007922305.1). Lineage (NCBI taxonomy): Eukaryota > Metazoa > Chordata > Testudines > Dermatemydidae > Dermatemys > Dermatemys mawii. The sequence goes on along the minus strand of ML677360.1, from coordinate 25,269,348 downwards.
TCTAGACATATTCTGCTTTCTGTTACACTAAGGTAAATTCAGAATAAATTCATGATAGCATTGGTATTACACATTTTAGCTAAGGGCAGAATTTGGACTATAAATTGCTTCTTCACCCATCCATAGAACATAGGGTCAACCTCTCCTATTTCCCCACTCACAATATTAGATTTTATTTTAATCTTTCTCTAGTAACTTGCCAGTTATCCAAGTCATCTCAGGAAGGTTTAGCACTACATGACCCACTGTATATCCACCCCATGCCTTCCTCCAAATCTTCCAAGAAAACGTGGCATAATCTGAAGTCATTGTGTATACAAAGGAGCACATAGGCAGCCCAAGTGGATGTGAGCAACCGCAGATGACACCAGTCATCTGATAAATGGTTGTCACACCATTTAAAAAGGAGTCATTATCCCTTAAGTAAACACAACCAAAATGTGAAGAGGACTGTCAGGGCAACCAGACACACTTGATTCTCTCCTTTTGATGGTGCCACTCAACGGTGGGCTGGTATTTGTCACTTTGAAGAGCTGTAACAACAATATTAATTTTCGCTTTGTGTTAAGCAAGCCTTCCGCCCCCATCCAAGCACTGTGCTGCCTTGCAGAGTTATTCTTCACCTGCCTGGAAACGCATTGTTTAAATGTTACCTACTTTCCTTGTTGCATCCCATCTCTTCCTTGGACCCCCTGTAATGCCTGGACCTCCTCTGTCCCTCTCTCCTACTCTTCCCTTCTCAGTCCCTTCTAACACTTTTCATCACCCTGCTCCAATTGTAATAGGATGTTCAACACAGCCCCACTTATCATTTTAACAACTCAATCTGGCCTGTTTTCAAGAACAGTCTCACAGTTCTTCCACATCAGTGCAGAACTTCAAGAGAAGGGGAAGCAGATTGCAGTGCCAGCTAGCCTTCTTTATCTTTTTCCCTACCGGTTAGTTGTTACTTCTGTGGACCTTACAAGAAAATGTCATCATACGGATAATGCAATGACACCAATAAATTCGGAGTTCAAGAGGCCATGCTATTTGTCCACCACCAGTTATGTTCCCAACTGTTGTATTTACAGGATACACACAGAGAAGTTAGACAAAAACATACAATGCCAGACTGACTCTGATGGCACACTTCCTAATAGATCCCCCTAGCCTGCAATCAGGAAACCTTCCCTCCCTTGTAATGCCAACACAGTTCTCAATACACCACACCAACCTCCGCCTTTAGGGGAAAATTCCAACTTCATACACACAGCAAAGCTCATGGAGGCCACTTAGGTGTTGGAGTGTGCACCATGGCATTTAAACCTCCCTCCAGCATCTTTGGTTTGCAGAACCAGATGGATGAGTGCCTTTGAGTATGCATATCTAAAAAGGTAAATAAAATGCACACTGGGTCTAGAAAGCAAGATTTGTTGTCTGCAAAGCCTTATTTTTGCTACAGAAATTTAAATGTAAAGGGACAAGGGAACCGACAGAACTGTATATAGATGCAGATGAAAGGAGCGGGGATGGAAGTAGTTGTGAATAGTAAGGGGAGGGGGCAGAGAGACACAGAGAAAAAGAAGGTAAATTAGACCTTAAAGAGATCAGATAAGGGGTAGGCACACATAGACCTGAAATGGCGATAATGCAGGCTGCAGGAAAGGGAATAGAGGGCACAGAGATAAACATGCCAATAGGAAAGGAAATGTGTCCAAGACTGAGAGGTGAAAGGAAACCGTGGAATAGAAACAAGATCAAAAAGGAGAGGGAAAAAATCAGACAAGAGATGATAACTAGAATGAGGTTTTTCAATTAAGCTGGCCCCTCAGGCAGTGATGTAGGAACACAGTCAATTAGGGCCCTGATTTTTCAGTTGAGGTTCCCCCATGAGTAGTTAATTAAATTAGAAGATTAATTTAGCTTCTTGGGAAAGAAGCAACAAAATATGTAAAATTTTGTACGTGATTTTAAGCAACAACACGGCTCCTAGAGCTTTGGATAAGGTGTCATCTCCTTTCAGAAACTGAAATTAATACATGAAGAGGAACAAAAGGAGGAAGAGGAAACTAATGATTTTGGGTTTTTCGATTCCTACTGCAAATCTCTGAAAATGAGGATTGATGGTGGTGGATCTCAGGAGCACCTCCTCAGCTGCCATAGCTCCATTCAGTGATCATCTGCAGCCAATCCATTGGCCGAGTGAGGACCTCTTAGACTCTACACACAAGCCTGTACCAATAATGATGTCTGGAGATAGCATTAACAATATTCACAAAGGTCACTTTCTTTTCCTTTCAAAAGCTGCAGGGAGAGAAGGGGGGGGGGGGGCGGAGTGGGGGAACGTGTGTGATCCGCACCATGAGTTGTACAGATTGGCAATTGCTGAGTGCTCTACAGATGTTTGCAATTGTTCTGAAAAGATAATGCATGTGGAAAAAGACTGATATCACTCAGTGCTACATTACCACCTGGCACCAATTCACTGGCTGATGTTGGAGGTGATGGTGTATATATGTGTAGAAATAAACAGCAAATCACACTGGAGATGGGTGGAAGGTGGTAGCTAGAAGAACCACGAGGATTATCGTGACCCTGTATCTTGTGAAAATGCCACATATGGTTTCAAGGCAGAGCCTGGGCTCAGGAAATCAGAAGAAGTGGGAGGTAGCTGGGGATTCTTCTTCATTTGGCCAGCATGACTTAAATGGGAATCTGAATTTGTATTTGGCAAATCGGTCCTTGCTGCATCAATTAATTCAGAGAATTTATCACAAAATTATGGGTGAAGGGGGCTGGGAAAAGTTTTTAAATTGAGAAGAATGAATGCAGGCATAAGTGATTCCTTGTTCTGTGTTTACAAAGCTTAATTGTTCCATCAATAAGTGGCACAGCGAGTAGCAACTCTAGGAACCCAAGAGACATGCTCATTATCTCCTCTGATATAGCTGACCTTTGGGCCCGAATATTGATAAAGTGCCAGGTGAAACGAGCGTGACTCCTGCTCCGATCAAGTCTCTTGCAGATATTTGCCCATAGCACCAAATCACTTTGGAAATTGACATGATTGCCTTAGATTGATTGGAAGTTTCTGCCCAGGAGTGAATGAATCAGGGGATGGTGTAGGTTGCAATTAAGATGTAATGACCAAGCAGTGCAAAGGTTCTTGTATAATACCACCCGCCAGTGGAAACATCTGTAGCCAGTGCTAGGAAACCCATCCTTGAGTGCCAAGAGCCGGAATAAATCTATGCAAAATGTAGAGAGGAAGTAATTGCCAAGCAAGAACTTCTCACTTTTGTAGGGTCTGATCAAAAGGGCTGATTAGTCTCATTGCGATAGGAAGAGAATTCTATGTGCAAAGCCCCATGCATTGAAAAAGCGCAGACTCCTTAAGTGGCTGATCCTGGACACGAGCAATGTCATATCTAGGACCTGTGTGATCATTATTTCTGCAATATTCAGCTGGTTTCTCTAACTGCTTATCTTCCTATATATGGAATCGTTTTAATTTAATTCACCACTGCTCTGTAGGTATTTGACATGCTACGTAGTGACCATTAAAGGAGTGTCTGTAGGCCCCTGTGATTGCAGTCTGTCCATGCCTGAATGCTGTAGAATTTTGGGGTGGGACCCCAAGATCCCCTGGTGCTGAAAATGTTAGTCACTCGTGATTTAATTTTTCCTGCATAAAAACATATTCATCTCAAATCTATCCAGCAAGAACTGGAGCAAACATCACGTTTTCTTTGTGTGACTGGTTTTGTAAAATCAGCAGTGTTGTTTCTGAGCACAATCTCTTTGCAGTGAATGGCTCAATCTATATACAGGGTGCTTGGTGCCTTATCAAAAACATCAGCAGTACAAACCAACCCCTTCAAACTAGAAGATTCTTCAGTTTCCCCCACACTGTTACGTGCTTACTTTCAAAGTGCATAGGAAGCCACTTGAAATGGGCACAAGCCAAAACTCTGGATCCAAAATCTCCCAAATTTGGGGGAAATTCAGATCTAGATTTTTGGCTGGGTGGACCTAGCTCTAGAAGATGATTTGCCTTTTTTCTTTAAATAAATAATAATTAAGAAACCACTCTCCAATTTACAATGGAATAATCCCACCTCTGCTGGGACACCAGGAATCTCTTGCTGTACTAATGTCCTGAAAATGCAAATGCCTCTCTTTATCATAATAGATTCATAGATTCGTAGCTTATAAAGCCAGATGGGCCCATTGTGATTACCTAGTCTGACCTCATGCGTGACACAGACCATATGACTTCTCTGAATTAAATTTGTTTGAACTAGAGCATATCACTTAGAAAAAATAATATACACGAGCAACTGAACAAAGTCAACACTGCTTGAGGAAAGAGTTGAACTCCCTCAAAAGGGCTTGGTTACATTGTCATTGGAGACTGGGATGATGAGATTCTGATACTTCAGAAAAATAAACCAGATCTAGCTCAGACAACAGGACTGGAGGGTTGGGGCCAGGCCAGAAAGGCAAAGGTGGGAGCCCTGTGACTAGATATTTAAGCTTAGCTTTATTATTATGAACCTGGCACTTGGAAATGAGGGTAGCTGAAGCTGGTGGAATCTGAAGGTTTTGCAAACTGTTCTATCAGTTAAATTTTTTAAAAGATGTGCTCTAGTTCAAGCTCACATTCGGGGATTTGAAGCAGGGACTAGGGGTGAAAAGTCTATAACTTGTGTTACAAAGGAGGTCAGATTTGATGATCACTATGGTTCATTCCAGCCTCTAACTGTGTGTCTAAACTCATCATATTTCTTCAGGGGGAATAAAATTAGTGTTTGAGGTAAAGGGGCTGTATAGTGGACATAAGGGTTCCTCCTAAGCCAGACTAGCAGAAGCAGAGGGCCAACATACAGAATGGCTACTTCTTTTTTACACCCTCCCTTCCTACTTTAAAATGGTCACCTCTTTTAGGGTAGCAAGATTTTTTGTCTTCCTCCATTTTCGCTTTGCTCTCTTCTCTCTCAGCCATCCTCAATCTCATAATCAAAACAAAACCACTTGGAAAGTTCAGTTTAAACTTCTAAGCTCCTGATGTCCAGTAGCATTAGAATGTAGGAATACAACTGCACCCACCCCTGAGATACCTGGGTTTGACTTATAAGGTAGCAATACCCTAAAACGCACAGACATAATATGGAGAAGCCCCTCGCTTTGTAAATACCTAGCCTATATTATTACACTCTGCTGCAAGACTGCTTACTTATATAACCTTTTTTCCCAGCATGCCTCTCTGTGACTGGCCCTTTAAATTTAGCTGCTCTTAGGCTCTTTCAGCCCTAAAGTAGCCATTTTATGGCTAGCTGCTAGATGTTCCTCTTTTCGAGCTAGTAAGTATCAGCTTCTGTCATGTTCTTCCTTTGCTGCTCATGAGGAAGTTGGTCACTCCTTGTGCCACACCCTTTAAGAAATTAGCAGAAACAACAACACACAGATAGGCCCTAGAATTTTGTGTATATTGGGCTGTTCAGGGAAATCTGCCTCCCACTGCTCTGTGCAGTTAGCAAGGTGTGTTAGCGCAGACTGCCCACAAGTCTTTGATACCACTGGCCTCTCTAGGCCTCCTCAGAGCTACAGTGGATAACATGGCAGTAAAACCCCTGAAGCTAGTGTGTCTACTGGTGGGGCTGCACAGCTGCTACAGCAATAATGGGCTGTGTACCAACAGAGCTAAGTGGAGATAAGGTCCAGTGCAGCTGGGTGGTGAGGTTCCTAGCTCAGACAGACCTGCAAGAGTTAGCTTTGATTAAGCTAGCATGCTAAAAATAGCAGCATAACTGTGGCCACCCAAGCAGTGAGTGCTAGCTGCTCAGGAGGACCCTGGGCATGTGGGAATCACACCTCCCACATGCAGTGTAGGCGTATCCTATATGTGTACAGGACCTGCGTCACTGTCACATCTGAGCACCACAACCACCTCCGTGGCCTCAGACTTCTGAGAGGGCAGATGTCATCTGTTGAGAGGCGGGTCGTGTTCCATTTAGAGTATTGCACAGCTCTTAGTCCTCCACAGAAGTTGTACTTAATAAACATTTATTTTGCTGAGAATGCACAAAAGCTTGAGACAACGTAATATGGGTGGTGGAATTATCGCAAGGGACATGAAGTCCATGTCCACCCAAACCTGGGTAGAAAAGGGGTCAAGCCTCTTTATATTATTTATTGTATGGGAGGAGGTATCCTTTTCATCCTGTGGTGTTTCCAGTATCAAAGACCCCTTTAGAGAAAGGCAACTGATCCATCCAAACCATAGAATATCAGAGGTAGAAGGGACTTCAGGAGACCATCTAGTCCAACCCCCTGCTCAAAGGAGGACCCATCCCAAATTAAACCAGCCAACAGATTTTTGGTTCCCTCAAGGATCAAACTCATAACCCTGGGTTTAGTAGGCCAATGCTCAAACCACTGAGCTAGCCCTTGCATAGGTTAATGGCTGAAATTCAGGAGCTAGAATTTCTGAGGAACGCAGGACCAAATTTTCAAATGCTTATTGCCAGCAATTGGGACCAGATTTCCAAAGACGTATTGCTTCCTAATTCACACAAAACAACTAGACAATGATACCACAGTTTAATGCCCAGACTGCAGCAACAATAGCTCTGAAGAGCTCACAATAAGCATGCTGCTGATGGATGACGCCTTTGTACTCGGCTATGTGTATTTCCATGGGGATGTTCCAAAATCTACCCTCGCAGAGAGGGACAGTGCACATTCCATGGTTTTATTTGATCTACGTTATTTGTCAAGACTTTTGTTTGGGAGAAAAGGAGTGAAGCAAAAGATGGTGGTTATCTTCACTCCACACCTGCCCCCGGGATGCTGGCTAACAAATGACATCCACCTGGCAACAGCAGCCAGCCCAGCTTTTCAGATAAACATAACATAGAGCCATCAAAGCTTTCACTTCAATCTATCGATTAAGCACAGATCTTTGGAAAGGGGTTCAAATAACAGTATATTCCTCCTCCACCCCACTTTTAATTTGTTTTGCGATCTATTTCTTCAAATGAGAATGCACCTGGCATTGGCCACTGTTGGTAGACAGGATACTGGGCTGCAGGGACCTTTAGTCTGACCCATTGCGGCCTTTCTTATGTTAGATGTTAGACAGAAATCTCTTCCAAGGCTCAGCTAAGAGTGACTGGAAGCCAGGAACCCCTGAAGTCTTATCCTGACTCTGCCACTGATTCTCTTTGTGGCTTGGGGCAAGTTATTATCACTTTGTGTCTCAGTATTGCCACCTGAAAAATGGGGCTAATAATACTTATTTCACAGTCTGAGAGAACAGAAATGTGAGAACAGAGGGCTCCTCACTCCAGCTGACAAAGGTTTAACAAGACCCAATTGCTGTAAACTCAAGCTAGACATATTCAGCCTGGAAATAAGGTGTGCATTTTTAACAGTGAGGGTAATTAATGACTGGAACAATTTATCGAGGGTCGTGGTAGATTCTGCATCATCGACAATTTTTAATCCAAGACTGAATATTTTTCTAAAAGATCTGTTCTAGTTCAAACATAATTCATTCAAGAAGCCTGTGTTCTGCAAAAGGTCAGAGTAGATGATCACGTTGGTCCCTTCTGGCTTTATAATCTATGAATCTAAACTGTTACTGTACGTGCAGCACCTAGCACCAAGTGGCCATAATTTCAGTTCGCCAGTAGGCGGCAGCATAATGCAAAATAACCAATAATAAAGAAAAAATAAATGCTCTTTAAAAAATAAGAGGATGGGGTCACTTTTCAGCCAACCCGCTTCATAGCCTCTGCTCAGCACACACCCAGCCTAACTGCACCTGCACCTTTAAATAATCTAACACCTGTGTGGATGCAAGTGGTTGTGGAACCAGTCCACTGCTGTGCCTGATCCACAGAAGATGTGAGTGTGTTACAGTTCCCAGCTAGAGCCTGGCTCTTTAGCTCAAGCTGTAGAGACTGGTCATTCTAATTCTGGAGGACCCTAAGCCAATAGCCAGTGTAGGGCTGTCATCCTAGCATCTGCGAAATTCACTGCAGCACGTGCATGCGTGAGAGTTTAAAAAATGTGTGCAATGTTTTGTGCATGCCTAAGTGGGGAGCTCTTGGATGAAAATGCTGCCATGTATTTGGACTGAATTACTATGGCCTGTGTTTTACAGAAGGTCAGGCTAAATTATTATAATGGTCTCTTCTAGCTTTAGAATCTATGGGAGCGGGGAGAAAAGCCTCTGATTGAGCTATTTCTGAGCATATAATGATTGCTTGCTGTGTAATTAATACAGAATCAGTCTCTAACTTCCAATTACTAGCAAGCAGAAGTCTCAATTAAAGTTTTTGTTTTTTTGTTTTTTTGAAAATAAGGATTTATAGGCACAAGGTTTTGTAGGTCCGAGGACAGTCAGTGCCAGACTCCGCTCAGTTACACCAGGGTCAATCCAAAGTAATGTCACCCATTTTAACAGAGTTACCAGATACACACTAATGCAATTGAAAGCAGATTTTGGCCTTGAAGCTCCACTCCATTTCTACATGGTCTCTCTTCCAGGTTGCAATAGAGAGGCGGAAGTATTGTTGCAGTCGGAGTCACCAGACGGGGCTGTTCCACACAGTCCTACAAGTTTTTAGCACACGAGCACTGTTCAGTCTTTGAAAAAAAATGCTTTATTGTCATTAGTTTTCGGGAAGTGGGGGAGAGTTGCTGTTAAGGCGGGAGACTTTGTTGCACTTTAACCTTCCTGACTAGTCAACTCCTGGAATAGAATTGCATCCTGGGGCCTCTGCATTAGGGCTGAAGTTTCTGGAAGAGCTGTTTGTCAATGCCTCTGGGCAAGGGATGGTGTATATGTGTACTCAAAACAAGTTACACAAATAAAATCCCCAATCTCCAGGTTACTGGTTTCTCCTCCACTGGGAAGCTGGCCTTCAGGGCCCCTAAATCTGCTTGGAGGAGGGGAAACATCATGTAGGGGGGTAGACTTTGTTTTCATAATCCAACACTGGAGTAGTCCAGATCTGGATCCCAGTTAATTCAAATCCCTAAGGTGCGGCATTGCATTCAGATAAATGGTGCTGGGTTGGGCCTAGAATCTCACCAGCATTAATATCTAGACCAGGAATTGGCAATCTTTGGCTCATGGCCCACCAGGGAAAGCTGCTGGTGGGCTGGGACGGTTTGTTTACCTGTAGTGTCCGCAGGTTTGGCCAATTGCAGCTCCCAATGGCCGCAGTTTGCCGTCCCAGGCCAATGGGGGCAGTGAGAAGCAGTGTGGGCCAAGGGAGGTGCCAGCCATCCTACCCGCAGCCCTCATGGGGCTGGAACGCCAAACCACAGCCAGTGGGAGCTGTGGATGTTGCAGGTAAACAAACCAGCATGGCCTGCCAGTGGCTTTCTCTGGCGGGCCGTGGGCCAAAAGTTGCCAATCCCTGATCTAGACCTAAACTACAAACAAGCTTGTATAAATGAACGTTATCTCAAAATACTAGACCAAAGCCCCAAAGGACAGTATGCTGCTTACTCTGAAGAACAAATAAAAAAGCAGAGCAAGCTATAGATTGTTCTAGATCCAAATAGAGAAGTGTCTCACTAGCAAGCTACTGTGCTTTCTAACAGCCAGATATTTAAAACACAGGTTGGCTGTTCTCCAAATATCAAATTGGTAGCCACAACCTGGAACTAGAAACCAGGAGATCTGGGCAAGTGATTTTTTTTAATCGATATGAAGGCAAACTGAACCTCAGTGTCATTTTCTGATTCAGTTTGAGGAATATAAAAATACAAGAAACATGTTACAAAGCCCCATTTGGCACCTATCATAATATAACTCTGGAATTATTACAATGAGTAAACCTTTGGCATTAATGTATCTGCGCCCTTATATAGTGAATGGCCAGTACACCTAGGGTGTATCTAAGGTATAGAAACTGCCTTGTTTGACTGAACGTCCTACACAACAGCTGCCTAGCAGAAGCCTTAATTTGCCCCTGGAAATCGGTTACTATGAACACGGTGTAAACTGGGTGATAGCTCAGGAAAATGCACCTACTTCGCTCTTTACACATACACGGTGCATGGCATCCACCCATGTGATGGAATGCCAAACTTGCTTAAAATGTTGGCCCCCTAATTCTGAGCAAATTCACCATTTATCTCCATGTTCCCCTCCTCACATAAATGTAATGCCTAAGCCCCACAGGTTAGTCTGGTTGAGATCATAACCAATTGGCTAAACCAGCATCAGCCACCTGGATGTAGGATTACACTGATAGATTTGGTGTGTCCCTTTGTCAATATCCTGGATCAGCGGTCAGATTACTGAGGCCAAATTTAAAACCCCAGCACAAATCGAGGCAGTGCATGTACAAATATCTGTCTGGGCATACAGTTACCTGACCTGCATGAGCAAATGCAGGAGGCCTTTGTTATTTTCACTGGATTTTGGAACTGTGGTTCTATAATTTCCTTCTCTTCTTCCATTCCATTCCCTTTGAAGTTTCCTCTTGCTATTTCCCATTGCATGGGCACTGTGAGTTCTACTAAATGAGTGAAAACAGCGTGTGTTCTTTTTTTAGAGATGTGCTTCAAAGATTCCCTGCATCCTGCTAGAAGACTTTGGGGAATGAAAGCATAATCTTTCTGACTACACTAAAAGTTATGTTTATTTAACCTATTTCCTGTGCTAGCGTTCATGTCTCATCCTGGAGAAAATGTTACGCTGATGTGACTTTCATTTATTCACTACTAGGACTTGTAAGAAAATGATCATCCTTGAGCTACTTTTCTATTTGCATTCTGCATAAGTTGTAAATTGCTTTTTTCCCCCTTTCACCACCGTAACAGTAAAGCATTGGCTAAGCTACTGTGCAAGTTATATAAACGGAAACGACTTCTTGTTTTGTTCAAATACTTGTGCAGCCCCTATTATCACTGTAGCATCTGAGCATCTTCCAGAAGTGCTGTAAGTCACCTGATCTGTACCTGTCACATGTCATTCTTTCTTTCTCGCTTCTTCTCTCCAAGAGGAAATTGAATGGGGATTTTTTAAAATGAATATATTCCATGTACATCCTGTTCTGTGTTTCCTGTACCCTGCTACATCACAAACGAACTCTGTTTTGCGGTTTCTCATCCTTGTTCACTGAGGATATTTATCCATATCCCCAAAGGACCACACACTTCTTCAAAATGTGACATGTTCTACAGTCTGTCATTTTTAAGAGCATCCCACATTGTTAAATGGTAAAGAAAAGGATAAAAAGAAAGAAAAGGATGTCTTAATGATAAGATTTTGCAACAGTTTCTGATGCTGAGGAGATGCAGCTGTGGTAACTGGAAGTCAACGATTGTGGTTGTGGTAAAATACAATATTCTCATCATTTGAATACATGATGCTGATAAACCAATGCATTCAGACCAATGTCTGTCCATAGCTGAAGAATCTGGTGTCTCATGGCAATATGGGGGTATGGGCTTATGAGCCTCTAATGTGAAGGACTAATGGAAAGAGAATTTGGGTTTCTTCAGTCTATGGTGCAAACATTGATCCAGGAAAGCTTCAGTTTAGCAGTTCTATGCTAAAGTAGCATGATGGATTATATGGTGATTACTTCATCAAAGAGAGGTCAGTTTCGCTTCTTTAGTCCATTATTAGAGTGCAAGGCTAACAAGTCAGATCTCTAACCACCTCGATTTTCCAGTCCAACACAAATACAAGGGCATTTTGAATAGGCCGAAAGGGCCAGATTTATAAAGGTCTGTAGTCACCTACCTGCTTCTTTAGACACCTGTTTACTGTTGCAAATCTGGCCAAATTGTGTCTACAGCCAAGGAGACTGAGTATCAGCCTGCTTGGAAATCTAGGTCAACATTTTTGCAGGTGAGTGCCTGCAGGGCAAGAAGTCACTGGAAGCCAAAGAGGTTGGTAAGCGTTTTTGGTGCATTTCTCCACTTCAAAAAAAAAAAAACCCCACATCCTTTTTATTTAGCAGCCTTAAATCTGGATTTAGGAGCTGACACCCAACTTTGAAAGCGTTGGCCTAAGTTTATATTCTACTCTGAAAGAAAGATTTAAACCTATAAAAGGGAAGGTTCATTGCACAGCAATTGAAGAACCTAGCAGGCAAGTATTAATAGTGGTAATATTTTTTAATACATTTGATTACTCCCATTCTCTGAAGCACTAGACATTCTTCAATTGATTCTCATAAGCGTTCCATTCCACCTCATTAAAATATCTGTCAGTTTCAAGATTTAAGAGTAATAATACTAATAAAAAACTCTCCAAACTCTGAGAAGGATTAAGATTAATGCTTGGTAAATGAATGCCTAAGAAAAGGTCTTTTCATTTTGCTTGACTAAATTCCCACCCTGTAAACCTTGTTATACAGTATGCTTTATCGTTCTAGCACTCAGAGTGAGGCCTCCTGCTTGGGCAATGTACAGGACACGCTTAATGTCAGCCAGGTTGAATGTGCCGATGAAGGGCAGAGGGCCGCTATGGATCTTTCCTGTCTGCCTCAGATTTCTCTCTGCTGGCTAAACTCTAATCTGTCTTCTGTTTAAAATTTCATTCGGGGAAGCTGCTGCTGGATGGAAAGCAAACCTTTTTGTGTGTGTTTGGAATGAGTTTGCAGTTTTCTGTCCCTCAAGCTTCAGGCAGCAGTTCCTCGTTGTTACAGGCCATTAACGGTGATGCCACTATCACAGAGGCCCCTCTCTCTGTATTGCTCCCCTTCACACATGTTTTCCCTTTCCGCCTCACCTCCCTAAATGTGCTTTAGTGCAGAAACTACCTGGTCCTGCACACTGCTGAACACCCTCCCGGGTCCAGAGAAGCCAGTGGGAGCTAAGGAGGCTGAGCACCTTTGCAGGATTGAGCCTTTAGTAATGCGCGGTGCTTAGGAATACTGATACAGCCCCGCTGCTGACTGGGCTCAAATACACAATGCATGGCCATTGCTGGGGGAAAACAAGCTGCTTTTCTCTTCATCTGCTCTCACATAATACATTGGTTTTTCAAGGAAAAAAATCTCAACCATTTTCCCGGGGGAACCAAACAGCCCCAAAGCCAATATGTTCCCTCTTTGAGTCCGTAGGTTCCAAGTCCAGAAAGGACCGTTGTGATCATCTTCTCTGACCTTGTGTATAACACAGGCCAGAGAGCTTCCCCCTAGGAATTTCTTATGAACAAGAGTAGATCTTTAAAAAATAAAAATAAAAAATCCATCTTTGCCCTGGGAGAATTTTATTTCCAGCCACAGTCAAGCAGGTCTCTTGATGCTGTGTGCTTGCCTTTGCATATGGAAACAGAGTGCACCTGCAGAAGTAGCCAAGCGCATGTGTACTGAGGAGACGAATGTCCGGCTGCCTTAGGTGCACAGGAGAAGGGCCATCAGCGTGGTGTATGCCAAATGCATGTAGTCCCAGTTTTGTAGACACAAGAAGTTGCACAGACATGTCTATCTAGGTACTTAGCTGGCCCCACATCACAGCACCTTGCAAACATTAGTGAATTTGTGCTCACAACTTAGCTCCAGTTCAAGTTGATTTTATATGAAACCCCCTTGCAGCAGGCACATCCGGACAGATGCATAGAAGTCAGCTAATTAAACTTTCAGCCGTTCACCTTGCCAGGAGTTTAAGTAGCTGAGATGCTCTCTTCTCTATATTTATCTTACTCACATCTTCCAGAGAGCTAGATTTGCACGTTATGAAATTCAGAGAAAGCAAAATCGTTCATGCCCATCTATGTGGATGCATTCAAAGTATACGGCTTTGTTGGTTTTCTTTTGCATAAATGGTTAAATAGGCTCAAAATCTGCACGGTTTTAGATGCCCACCCCCTACTGATTTTAATTGGAGTTACATTGCTAATGCACTGCATGCTTTAAAAACTTAGGGAGGAAGGGTGTGACATAACTGTGTTTGCATCTCCTCTATTTTGCTTCTATGTCACTCATTTTTGCTGGGTTTTAGCGCTGGAGTGTAAACAAATGTGATGAATGCTCTTTATCTCAGTCCTCATAGTTGCATTAGAAAGGCAAAAGTAACTAGAACTCCTCCCTCCATGTACCACAAAATCAGCCACAAGCGCAGTTCTCTCATGGATTTGTCTGAAATATGAATTTTTCTCTCATATTTAGGAGTGTGGGTCACGGATCACAATGCAGTTGTGTGTGAGTGTTGTGCCAGGGACAGGCGTGAATCATATCCACGTTTTGATTTCACACCCCACCCTATTGCTGACTTCTTGGAAGTGGAAACACGAATCCTTGGAGTGAGCTTCTGTTCAAAAGAACTCTGCTGAGTAAGAAATCAATAGCCCATTATTAGGCCGGTGTCTTTGGTTGCAGTGGATACATTGTGCCATTGGGATCAGTTTATAGTTTCGGCTTTGTAGTGATTGAGCTCGCTGAAGTTCAAGGTAATGCAGCTGGTAAAGGCATCCAGGCTATATAGGGTCAAGATTTTCAGAACTGCACATGTTAAAATACACACACACACACTGCACGTGTTAAAATACACACACACACACAC
>ML677360.1:25132629-25254812 GCA_007922305.1 Dermatemys mawii | reverse complement strand
CCACCACTCTGCACGTGTGCACCAAGGGATGGGCAGGAACCAGGCATTCAGTATTAAGAAGATCTTCTGTTGTTAATTTCCAATGCCCACATCACATAACTTAGGCTGGTACACTATTCTTTTTTGTTTTACCCGCTGCCCCGCCCCAAAGGCACTGAGGCTGAGCTCTGGGCATCTTTGCCATAAATTAAAACGAGTCCCACTAAAGACTCTAAAGCAGCAGCCTGCTCCTTTCCCCAAACCAGAAAATATGAAACCAAAGATCAAATCAAAACCCATCCAGTCTCCCCATTATCTCAAACACCAGCCCTCCCTTCCTGGAAATATGGGAAAAGAGAGAGGCCAGGGAAAAGCTCTGGAACACAACAGCTTTCAGGTGAACTGGGCAGGGGAGTAGGTTCCTAAGGTGAGGTCCTCTTGCAGAGAATGCGGGGCTGGCAGCGCTCTCTTGATTATACAAAGGGGGTGCAGCCCCAGCTTCCCTGCTGACCAGGCCTGAGGTAATCTTGCCCGGGGGAGAGTCAGATTTTTAACAAAGTGGAACCTAAACCATCGGGGCTCCACAGGTTAAGAACTGATGCCTTAAAGTTCATTTGGGAATAAGAGGCAGCCAGTGCTGATCTCAGAGCACAGGGGCCATATGCTCTTGGTGAAGACCATCTACCAAGCAGGCCACCCCATCGTGCACTCCTCTCAAATTGCAAGTTGACTTGTATCCCATGGAGAGTCCCTCTGTTACTCAACTCCAGATAAGCTCAGCAGCAAAATGAGGAAGATTCCTTTCGACTCACCTGGCTGTGGAGATACTCAGCTACTCAGGCCGAACATTTGCCTGGGTGTTCGGCCCTTAGTGAATAATGAGAACAAGACACTGGCAAATCCTTTTTCTTTTGGCCCGGGTTATAATTTATCTTGTCTCTTCTCTGAGCTCGTTCTCTCTCACTGGCACAGGAAGTCACGTGTGAGTGAAATCTTCGGAACTGGCCTTTGCAGGAGGGTGGGGGGAATCAACCAGAAAGTCTGAATTAGTGAAGTGTGGACAAATGAGCTTTGTAAGTCTAATTAGAGGTAATTAGAAAGACTCAAAAGCAATCCATCAAAGCCTCGCTGGTATTCATCATCTTTCCAGGGCCCATTCACAGGTATCCTTCAAGATGAATTGTGGTTTATGTGGTCTTATTTTTGGATGTCCTGATATAGTTATTTTTAAACTCCAACATTTTGCTGGGTTTGAATTTGAGAATGTCATGCTATTTATAGGTTTTTTAAAACTGTTCTAGGACAAAAGGAAGTTGCCTTCCCGAGGAGCTAAGTGAATAATCGACAACAGATAATTTATTAGACGAACTGGCCTCTTTTTCTACATGTAACATCTGCTCACTTATCACAATTTATTCCAGATGCAAATTGAGCAGACACAATTTGTTTTCACTTTACGGATCTATAGGGAATAGCTCACCGGGCATATCCAATGGTCAGCTGAACTGGCCTGGTCTAGTGAATAGGAAACTTGCCTGGGAATTAGGAGACCTAGGTTTTTTTCCTCTCCCACTGACCTGCCATGTGACCTTAGGCAAACTCACTTCACCTCTTTTGGATCTCTTCTTCCACTCCCATCCTATGTCTGGCTTGTTTAGTTAGCATGGGAGCTTTCTGAGGTTGGAGTTGTTTCTCACTCTGTATACGTGCAGTTTCCAACACAGTAGGGCACCATTCTCAGCTGGAACCTCTAGGCACTTCTGAAATACAAATAGCAATCAAAGAGGTATTCGTAAACTAGGATGTATTGCTTAGCTGTGGTCTGGTCCATTATGCTGCTTCCGTTCCCTGATTTCATTCTAGTAGGCCTAGAAGCACGAGACTCTCAGCCATAGCTATGAAATATATTCATCCAGCTCCTAGGTCTTCATTCGCAACAAAGCCAAACATTTCTCCGCACTGACTCTGCCATAAAATCTACCAGACCAACTCCAGTGATTCTGTACCAACTCCTCGCCCTTCCGGCTTTTGCATTTCCCCACATCTCAGCACCCAGCCAAGTCTAGCAAGCAGTAATATTGGAAAGTGAGGGGGCACTCTACCACATTGATTATATTAGGTGAGAAAAAATTGCTATGTACTAATTGCAGATAAGAGCTTCATTAGCTGTCTGCAATATGGCTCACCAGCTGGAGAGAGCCAAGGCTTAAAGACACAGACCCAAGACTCCTGCTGGTTTTTATTCTGCTTCTGTTTATTAAAGGGAACTGGGGATAAGGCCTCACTCTACACATTTACTGCTCACTTCTCACCCAACTCTGCGCTAGCAGATCCTAAGGCTATTCCTACGCTGCAGATAGCTGCCGTGGTGGTGGTGATGCTTTTATTATTGTGGTTCAAAATGCAGCTTTGTCTATAGCTGCATCTTTACTAGAAGTGATTTGCCAGTCTAATATACCTGCATTGGTAGAGCACTCCTAGTGTAGACAAGGCACGGTGGCTGTGGCAGGAAGGTGAATAGACATGGTGGACCAATCCCAAAGGCCACGTGCAGCCCCATTATGACCTACTCAAGGAATCTGTCTCTTTCTGATACTTTGCTATTGCTTGTAGGGCTTGTCATGCCAACGATACCGTAGTGATTGGATTCTGGCCTGCTCAACACTTAAAAATGAGGGGTGTGAGTTTTTACCAATGTAGCTGTGCCAGTAAAACCCAGTAGTGATACCAGTGTTGCCTCATGCCAGGTGAGGGAACCAAGAATAAGCACTTTTATATTGCTACAAGTTTGTCTTCACAAGATGGTTTTGCCAGCATAACAATAACAGGATAACCATACCAGCAAAACCCACCTAATGTAGACAAGGCCTCTGGGTTAAAGGAAATCCAAGGCTCCTTTGCTGAGGTGTTTAAATCACCATGGGCTTTTATCTATTTGGAACTGGACACTTATTTAGCAAGAGGTCCCTTCCAGCTGTCACTCAAGGTAGATTTGAACCAATAGCCTATATCTACAGATATTTGAAGGGTGCAAATACCAAAGAGGGAGAGGGATCGACTAGGGTGTTATGTGGGGAAAATAATTGGAATGAATGAGATGAAATTAAGAAAAAGAAAGATTAGGCTGAATAGCAAGAAATATATCCTGATCATGACATCTATTAGAGTGTAGAAGAGTCTCCTAGTACTTGAGAGGAGTGTGGTCAGTGGACGGGGCCCTGAACTATGATCCAGGAAACTGGCATTCGGTTCCCTTGTTTTTTCCACTGATCTGTTGTGTAGCCTTGTCGAGTCACTTCCCTCTGTGTCTCTATTTCCCCTCACACCCTTTGTCTATCTAGACTATAAACTCTGAGGTGGGCATTGTCTACTGCAATGTGTTTGTACTGTGCCTAGTGTGGCAGGGCCTTGAGATGCTATCATGATATAAATAATACTAAGGAGAAGTATGGGCAGCCCCACGGCTTGGGCTATTTAGAACTAGACATAGGATAAAACTTTCTGAAAAGTCTGAGTGACTTAGGAGCCTAAATCCTGTCGATTTGCCGTGAGATTTAGGGCTTGCTGACATGGTGGGGTAATGTGCTCTCTGGGGGTGTGATTTTTTAAGCATACTAATATGGTGCACATTAATTGGTCCTTGCAAACCCTGGGATGGTAATTCCAGGGAAAAAGGGTGGTGCATCACCGGAACTGCCTTCAGACTGCTTCTGTGCCGACCATTCTAGGGGTCTCTCAGCTTTTATTGGCAGCCCAGGATGCTAGGAGACCCAGATGCTCACTGTACAGAGGAGCAAGTGTTTTCTGTAATTGCTGGTAAATGGCAAATTTGTTCAAACATTCCACGGCTGACAAATCCAGGATGGTTTTCTTCGTGTAACATCATCGCAGCTGAGGTTGTTCCTTATGCTGACAGCAATGATTGCTAATGCACCAGCCAGCCTCACTGTGAAGGCTGGGGGAAGGGTGAGGAAACCTGGGGTTACACTGTCTTTTAGAAAGAAGAGAGAGAGCAAGCAAGGGAATTCTTGCCTGATTACTAATCCATTATTCAGCGTCCTCCCCGAGCTCGGTTCTGAGCGAGAGAGAAGACATTTTGCATTTCTTAGCTGGAGAGTTGACGTGGATGGCACCTGACTTACTGGAGAGATGCTAGAGAGACAAGGCAGGGGAGGTAATATCTTTCATTAGACCAACTTGTTTTCCCAGGTGGTGTGCGTGCTTATAAAGCAGTGTAGGCCTCCGAACTTCTTCATTTGTTTCCAGGGGAAGAATCTTGGTTAATTTTCTTGTTAAAGTAGAAAATAGGCTACCCTGCTTTTGGAAAAGGAATGATCTATTCCCTGCTCTGCTGCTAACTCACTGTATGACCTTGATTAATTATTATTATGACATATAAATGTTAACATGCAGAAAGGGGTGGGTCACTTCTTTGACCATCATCAGATTATTAATGGTCAGGATGAGATCTGTGAGGGGACAAATTGTCTCATGTCTCTCCATTGCAGGCTTCTTCTTCTGAATCCTGGTCTACAAGGACCTGGGGTTTGATCAAGTCTGACAGTTCTCCTGTCCCTGTCACCACTCACCTCCTATCTGAGCCATGAATGATGTAAAAGGGTGGCAGTTGCTCTTGACCCATTGAATTTCCTTCCCTTCATTACTGAGTTTGACTTCAAAAGCTGTCTTGACGGACGACAGCTGTCGTTTCAGAGGAGTTTCAGAGTTTTACAGATAGCACACGGACTGTGCAGCTCCTCAAGGAGACTTCCTTAGCGAGCAATGTTTTTGAGAACAAAATAGGCCTGTGAGAACTGCTTTGTGCAAATATCTGCTCGACTCCTCCTATCCCATAGGACTGATCCCAAAGAACGCTGTCTATTGCAGCAGCCAATGCTCAGGGCCCATAGCTCAGCAGCCTTTGTGACAAAGATCATTGGGAAGCAGGTTTCCATCATCCCCAGTGGACTCCTTACAGAATTGATTTCCTTTTGGCCTCCTGTTAGGTCAGTGCCGACTGTTTAAATACAGGTTCCGCAGCCACACTACAGTCCCGGCAGATGCTTTCTCCTTTTAGCCCCTACCAAAGATTGCAAAGGACCACTGCTGGGGCAATGGATGTCTTCCCTTGTTGATTCAGAACAAGGGAGAGGGGTGTGCATCTCTGTGGGTGCGGTTTGAAAACAGTGAGCTTTCAGGCAGCAAATGGGAGTTGAGTCCTGCCTAGCCCCACTGCCCTGAGGAGCGGGAGTGGGGAGAGAGGTTTCAATAATCTCCATGCTGAAGTCTAATCTGATCCACCAGCAAAATCCAAGGGCAGTTTCCGCTGCTACAGAATACTGACCCTGGAGCAGTGTTGACGCTGAGTTGGAAGAAGCATTGAGGGCTGCTTTCAGCAGGGTGCAACAGGCGTAGGCGAGTGCAGTGTGTTGCTCAATATATTTAATCTGAATACATTATGGAGTGTGATTCTTTGGGGGAAACGTGACCCACATAATATCTGCCACTGAGCCCCCAGCCAACGCCACAGCTTCCGGATGGGATGGTGACTCTTCTGTTCATTCTCAAACCGCTCTGGCACTTGGATAAAAACCTTAACGCTGTGGCTGCAGCGCTATGCTCTTGAAATAGATGGAGGACCACTTTGTGAATGGTGAGCCGCGTCCAACCGAATCAGCCGTTTCTCAGGGTAAGGGGGCAGTGTCTGTACAGTAAGTGCATTGATGTCGTATGGAGAAAACGGCACCGACACCGTTAATGCACTGCAGGTTCCCGATAGTAGCGTGCTACCCCAAGAGCCAGGGGTTTGGATGAGCTTTTGCCTTCCCATACTCCAATAGACATCAAAAGATTAAGCACACCGATTTCTGCTGAATGCGAGGAAAGTTTGCCCTCTGGGTATTGTTTCTAGATGTGGGTAGGGTCTTTTGTTTGTTTTTTCCATTGGCTTCCCTCAGAGAAAATCAGAGTTCTGTGAGCACCAGGCCAGGCATCCCCTGCATTTAGGTCTCTTTGCATTGAGTTAAGCCATGAGTTTTTGTAGTCTTTTTATTTTGCGGATATCGCTCCTGAGCATGACTCTCCCCTCCACCCTCATCTCTAAATAATGAAGCACCATTTTGCATAATTGTTGCAAAGAAGCCCTGGAGTTGCCATCGTGGACTGAAATGCTGGAGCCGCTCAAAAGAGGAGCTGTAAAGGGTGTGCTCGCCTCTCGTGAGTGCCCCCTTGGCTGAATGTGTGTGTCTGCACTTTCTCTCTTAGGTTGTCCCTGATTTGGGATAGAGCAGTGCCCAGGGCTCCTCTCTGGAGACAATGTCTTGGCCTTCTTGGGCTTCCTGGCTGCAGGAATATCACCAATATCCCTTATTTTAATCTGATACAAGTGTTTCTGCACCATGGTTTGTACCAGTTTAACTAAATTGTTTTTTAAACTGATTTTAGTTCAACGGGTTCTACTTCTGTTTGTAGACAGGACCTTAGGTTACTTGGTTAAACTGGCAGAATTGCTCTATGAAAATCTACAAGGGCTCGGGGTACTGTTCAAAGACAATGGTGTTGCACAAATGTTCATGAAGACTTCCTTAAGGTTGCAGTGCCTGGTTGATTCATGAGAAGGAAAAACTTCTACTCAGCTCTCAGCTCCTCCCTTGTGCACATCCATAAACTGTGAACTCCTTTGATCTAGAATGTATGAGACACAGTAACAGTATATCTTCACGGTGCTTTATTGTTTGTTTGTTTATTTATTATTTTACAATCACCTGCTTTAACCAGTAAGTGATTTTTCATAGTCACCAGCTAGATTTCTAGGATAAAGATGCCTGAATTAGCACAAAAATGTCAAGGTGTCTATGTAGACTGAATGAACACTGGAATGTTTTGGGATTTGCTCATCGCTAGTAGTTGCTATGATTCCAGGACAGATTTTCTTGTTTCCTAGCAATGATTGTCTTTGAGTTGAACCCTGGTTGGGCTCCTGATAGAAATATTCAGTCTGCCAACCCTCCGCTTGCTCAAATGGTGTCTATTTCACCAAATGAATTTTTCCCTTCTCCACCCTATAGCTGAGAGCTTGCCTCAGGGAACATCATTTCATGCAGCCCAGCAACTTACACCTTGGTGAAATGCTTGTGATATTAGAATATCCTCGTTTCTGCATTGGACCTGATTTGATTTTTAATAAACTGCAGCAATGGTATGGTAGGAACTTGTGAGTCACTGGTTGTAACAGAGCTAAGTAGCTACCTGCCTCTGAACAAAGTTTTCAATGAACCGTCGTTAGACTAAAAGATTGAATTCACTTTGGCCATGTTTCCATCCCTTTCATGTTTGTGTTCCATGAATAATGGTAAGTATTTTGACACAAATTCTCACAGAACAACTCATTTAAGGAAAGATTAATGAAATATTATTTAATTTATACTAATATTCTTTATCCCTGGTTTTAAAAGTAACTGGCTGAAAACACCAGAGAAGTTTTGGTTTATTTATACTGATATAATATAATATATCAGCATAAATAAAATCAGTATAAATAAATGAGTATAATTTTTATACTGATTTATTTATACTGTAATTTTTTATTTATTTTTTATTTATTTGTTTATTTGTTTATTTATAAAAATAAATGAATAGTTATTAAATAAATACATTTTTATTTATTTATAATTAAAATTTATAAATAAATAATTTATAAATTAAATAAACAAACATGTAGTTTTATTTATTTATTATTTATTTTATAATAAAATAAATCAGTATAATTTATACTGATATTCTTTATCCCTGGTTTTAAAAGTAGCTGGCTGAAAACACCAGAGAAGTTTTGTGCTTTTGAAAAATTTTGACCAGCTCTAACAAATAATGTTCTTCTAAATGTAGCAGTCCAGGCTGTAATGTGGTGCATTTTGGGGATTTGCAAACATTTTTACAAATGAGACTGTGACCTTCTGAATACTCATGAATAACAAATAGAGCTTGATGGATAATAGCAGAGCAAACACACTCTGTTTATTCATGAATCATTTTTTTATTCAGACAGCATTAGCAGGGGAGCCTGCACTCACTTTGAGATGAACCCAGTGTTGCCAACTCTTATGATTATGTCCTGAGTCGTGCAATATTTGGTGCTCTTCTTAAAGGCCCGGCTGCTCACGTCACGTGAGTATGTGAAAAGTTCTGTTTAATTTGTTTTTTAAAGTAAGTTTCTAGAGGTTGCAGAGAAAAGCTTGAAACAATGAAGAAAATGTATCCTAAGGGCTCAGAAGATGAATAAAAAGAACCTCAAATATATATATTTTTAAAACCCCATGATTTGAGGGGGGTTGACCCATGGTGTTTAAAGGCTTACACCTTTGAATCAAACAAGTTATGCTTATTTTGTATTAGGACAACAAAAGAAAGGATTTTTAAAAACCCTCGGCCTTAGAGAGAGCATGGGGTATGTGTGTGTGTCATGTGTAAGAAGCTACAGTAATTCTGAGAGCAAAATGGCATCTATTCTTTGTGCAGCTAGCGTTTCTAGCTATTTAAAGAAAAAAGGGCAGCAGAGCTTCATATCTGAATGAAACACAGGAGTTACAAATACAAATAATTACTAACATTTTTTAAAAGGTTGACTTGATTTTTCTCTGTCTGCTAGGAAACCCACACACCAGATGCAAATCTGGACCGCAAAAAGATAATAAATGTATAAATCAGTTTGTATCATTTCCAGTCTGATTTTGGCTCAGAGTTGACCCTGAATAAAAATGTGACAATTGCTCTTTTCTAGTGTTGCATGTTTTCAATTCTGTGATGCCTCTGGTGGATATGCCTGTGAAAAGCAATCTCTTCCCAGACTGGGCAGGAATCCTTTGAAAAGATTTGAGAATTCCAAATGTTTCCTGTTCCACACAGGGACAAAAACAAAGACCTTTTGAAATTTTTCACCCAAAAATGACAGATTCAATCCAGGGACTGCGACTCGGGTCCCTCACGTCTTAGCCAGTGGTTCAGTGCAGGGAAACAGGCAATCCATTTTAAAGTAGCAGGCATTTTTCTGACAGGTGCGGCCCCCCTAGGGCCACTGTTCCCCTCTCTTGCCGCCTCAGGCCAGTGGCTCGCTGTGCTGCATTAAATTAACATTTCATTTATTTCTAAATATTTAATTGCCTAAAAAAAATACCGGAGGGTGACAAAACATCAGTTCCCTCAGAGGAACTTGAGCCTCCATAGCCCCGGCACGAAATGTCTGAGGCAAGATGTGGCAGGAGGAAAATGCCGGGAGAGCTCAGGTCTGTCTCTCCCACACATAAACAAGTGGCTGCTTTGCAACGGATGAGGCCGAAGTTCTGAAATGAGACCAAGTGTCTGTGTGCATCCAGTAAAATCAGCCTTTTGCTATAGGATGGCTCCCTTAGGAGATGTTTATGTGAGGCTACGTAACTTAACAAAGAGCAGGTGAAGGGGTGACTTAATTAGAGTCTAAGTATCTATACAAGGAACAAATATTTAAGACGAGGCTTTTCAATCTAGCACAGAAAGATCTAACCCAATCCAATGGGTGGAAGTTGAAATTGGACAAATTCAGACCGGAGGGAAGGTGTCAATTTGCAACGATGGGAGTAATGAACCATTGGAGCAATTTACAAAGGGTCACAGTCGATTCTCCATCACTAACCATTTGTAAATTGAGATTGGATGTTTTTCTAAATGCTCTGCTCTAGGAATTATTTTGGGGCAGTTCTCTGGGCTGTGTTATACAGGAGGTTAGACCAGATGACCACCATAGTCCCTTCTGGCATGAGAATCTATGAAGACCCGATTGGTGCAATAGTTTGCAAAAGACATTCCCCACTCCATTGACTGCGTTGCAGATAGGTGTGATTTGAGGCAGACTGGAAAGTTAAACAAAGTGCCATTTAGGGGGGGGTGGTGAAGAGTTGTATGGGAGGTAGGTGCTGCTGTGTGTTAGGTCTGGCTGCCTCCTGCCTTCAGTTCACCCTCGTGTGGCCAGACGTTGTTGTAACTGTTTATTTGTGGTAGCACCCATTATGGGAAGGGTGCTTTCTGAACACTCAGGAAGGAGAGTCCTTGCTACACAATCAAAGGACAAATAGACAGACACACAATTAAGCAGATTTTGTGGGGAAAGAAACAGGAACACTAGGCACCAGAAGCACAGGATTAAACTCCTTCGATGGCACCCCGCAATCATTAACTGCCCTCCTTTTGGCAAAAATGTATTTATACATCTCACTGATCAACTCATCTCCCTAAAAGAAGTGGAGCATTAAAAGATCACACCCCACCATATATTCACTGACCAACTCTGGATAAGATAATTCTCAAGGTCGCTCTTGTGGACCCAGCTGGTGGCGCTCAATCTGATTCCATTTCCATCTGAATGAGCTGCTCTTGTTGCTGAGATGACACAAACAAGTCTAGCTCATGGAGGGTGGGGCTGGCTTTTTCTTTGTTGTATGATGTATTCGTAAGCACGGGTCCATCTTCCTGTACCCATGGATCCCCTCCCGCAAATCATGACTTGATCTTGGTACACACCATGCTCAACTCTTCCCTTCCCAGCTTGCTTTTTTCCCTTCATGCTGATCAGAATGTGTGAGAGAAAATATGAAATAGGAGGCTGTGCTGATAGCACAGATACAAGTGGCTTAATGTTGTCAGGATCTGAAAGTGTTAACTTTTAACCAGGCAACTCACCTTCCTTATTCTCTCTTGCCGTGTATTCCTTTATTTCAAAAGGACTGCAGTCCCTTTGCTGTGAGAGGTCTCGTGGCCATTTAAATGAATAAATAAAGAGAAAGGAATAGAAGTATGAGCCAATAATTCTATCTATGCCATACAGCACAGGTTAGCTTCAAACCTTCAGCTAACTTCCACTGCTGCATCTACGAAATGTGGGGCTGGTTAAGTTTTGCACCCCTGCATCTATTTGACAATGCAAAAAGTTCTGTGGGTGGACATTGGATTATTAGATGAACAATTACCCAACTCTCATGTGCATATATCCATTGGTCCATATAAAAACGTGGTTGTGTATACAAACAGGTGTGCTCAGATATTGTAGGGCCTGCTTGACATACTGATTTAGCAATGCACCTCGGCACATGCTTCAGTCCATCCCTAGGCCCAGATCCTGTGAAGACTTATTCATGGGCTTCGCTTTACACACTGCGGGGTCCATTGAACCAATGGGAGTTTTGCCATTGATTTCAATGGTACCAGGACTTGACCATTGGAGTAGCTCCATTGAGATCAATAGTGTTACTCACAGTGTGTAAAGTTAAGCATGTGCATATGTCTTTGCACAACCAGGGCTCTATTCGGCAAATCTTTCAATCTCTTGCTTAACTTTAATCATGCGCTGAGATCTCCGTGACTTCACAGTCAATGTTGAATGCGTTGCTGAACGGGGGGCTGGAAGCACAGCCCACCATGTTACTAGGCTTTGTTGTAACTTTCAGGCAACTCTGTTCATGAATTTTTTATGATTATGATCATTTAGGTGTTTTCATAATACCATCAGTTATTTATTGTATGGCTACCTTAGCTTGCTACCCCTGCACAGACACAGTTTGGCAGCCACAGGACTTGCATTCGCGCATATGAATTGCAGGAACAGATATAACTACATCTCTAGATGACTGATTTTTTGTTTTAGTAATATCACCTTGACCAAGAAGATTTTTGACTTGCAAATTCTCGGTTGTGAGCACTTTCCAAACAGACAGCAGGGATTATTGATCTTGCTCAACATAAACTGTACCATTTGTTGCAGCGCATAAATTAATCAGCTCCCCTATGACAGCGCTGAACTGCCTCCGCTGGGCCTCCAGGAGAAATTATTAAAGGTAGCGTAAGCCTGGTTGCTGCTACCAATGCTCTTTTTGTACAGCTCACTTATCTGCTTGTCATTCTTTGTGCAGACAGCTCAGGGAGTCACTTTTCCTTTCTCTCCTGATGCATGGCACCTGCACTCTGCAAATTGTGTGGAGTTCAGTTGCTGATGCTCCTGGTGGTGATGGTGGTTTTAAAACAAGAAGTAGAGGAGGTATAGGGCACTGCAGAGTGCATTGGTTGACCTCCAGCCTTTGGGGGTCATATACAAAATAGAGTATCCAAAGGGCATTATGTTCTAAGGCAGTGGTGGGCAACCTGTGGCCCGTCAGGGTAATCCACTGGTGGGCCGCGAGACAGTTTGGTTACATTGACCGTCCACAGGCATGACTGCCCGCAGCATCCAATGACTGCAGTTCACCGTTCCCAGCCAATGGGAGCTGCAGAAAGTAGCAGCCAACACAAACCTGTGACCCACGCCATTTCCTCTAAACCTTCTAAACCGCTGCCTGGAGGAGGGACCAACATTCTAAAACCCGGTGAGAAAGTCTCTTCTTCCGGTATTTCCTGCTCACTGGAAGCAAGACTTGTCAGCCGTCGCCAGGCTGTCGAACTTGTTCTCCTGCCATTTCTGACCCACATTTGTGTCTTGACAGCTGCAGAAAAGCTTTGGGGAAAAATCAGATTTTCTGGTGTTTATTTGGACTAAGCCTCTGAGATAGAATCCTGCATTTTGGAACTGACTCCCAGAGGCACCTGTGCTGCTAAAACGTATCATTGTTTGTGGCACAAGTAATATAGGAGCCCCGGGTCAAAGACTGCAAGCTGGTTGCCACCCAGCTGCAGTAAAGGTTTGACAATTAGACGTTTCTGGAAGCAAAACACTTCCAGTCACATTCTGAGCCCTGGCCTCTAATTCTTTTTTAGCTGATGTTTGCACAGAGTGCACTGACTACACCCTCCGAAGTCGATGTGAGATGGAGGTGTTTAGAGTACATCTACACAGGCCGCAAGCACCAAGCCTCAAAGCCCTGGTCAACAGACTCGGGCTTGCAGGATTCATATCAGTGCTGTGTAGACACTGCTTTGATGTTGCAGCTTCAGCTGGAGCTCGGGCTCTGAAGCTTAGGAGTGGGAGAGTCAAGCTGGGCTGGGGGGGCCCAGGCCATTCTCTATCCTCCACGCACTAAACAATTCTCCCTCCCCATTAAACAAACCCCATTTAAAGGGGATGCAAAGAAAATAGGGAACCTTGCGCCATAGCACCTGAAAAAATGGGAGGGCTGGTGTTATCTGGCCCATACAGTCACAACCAGCTCAGGTTTGTATGGAACACTGTGTCTATACTATATACTTACTTTGGTATAAGTGTGTCATTCCGGGTTGTGAACTCTACCAACTTTAAGCCCCCACGTGGAAAGCGGTATTTTGGCAGGAGAGCTTCTCCCACAGACATAGCTATCGCCTCGTGTGGTGGTGGAGTTATTAAGCCAACGGAAGAGCTTTCTCCTGTCAGCTTAGAACATCTTCACCAGATGTGCTACAGTCACTCAGCTGCATCAGCGCGGCTGTACCGATGTACATTTGTAGTGTAGGCCTGCCCAGAGAGTAAAAAGGCCGAAGTGGGGAGGTTTCATCTCAGTTTGCACCTCTATTGTTGTAGTGTAAAGCTACTAAATTCAGGGCTGCCTGTGAGGGAATAAAAGGGGCAGTTTGCCCCTGGTCCCCATTTGAGAGGGCTCCCAAACCGAGTGGCATTGCCCAGCCCCATGGGACAGGAGGTACTGCTGTGGGTGAGTGGAGTGAGGGGCTCTCCCTCCAAACCCCCAAACCCTGGCCCTCCCCTCAGGGGTCATTTTTTTTGGGAGGGTTCAAATTTTGCCTTTTGCCCACAAAAACCTTTGCGCAGCCCTGACTAAATTACCTGGAGCACTTATCACTGCTCTTGCCACTTTTTGAAGGGGTTTGATAAGGCAGTAAAACCACATCAGAGAGCTGGTTTGCATCATAGTTAGCCCCTATTCTGGTTATAAAGGACCACATTGTAGCATGAATCATAACTTAACCATGGTTATGGGAGATAGTGAAGCCTAGTGGTTAGGGCATTTGAAATGGGAGTCAAAGGTCCTAGGTTCTACTCCTGGCTTGGCCATTGATGTGCCCATGGGCAGGCCACTCTTCCTCTTTGTGCTTCTGTTTGCCCCTCCCAGCTCTTGTCTGTTCAGAGAGTGAGCTCCTCAGCTCAGGGACTCCCTCTCGCTTTGTTCCATGGAAGATTTGGAAATCTGGTCTTGTTGTGTTTTGGAATGAAAATGGCCATTGTGAGAGTCTCGGCAAAATGAACCCGGGAGCTGCGACCCCTGGGAGCTCCAGCGGCTGAGACGCAGCAGGCCCAGACTCCTGCCCTGCCTTGTTTCCAGTGGAATTTCACTGAGATGGAGGCGTCTCCGTGGAACGTTGCAATGTCAATGAATTGACAGATTTCAACAACAGCAAAATGTTTCAGACCAGCTCTAGAAAGTATAGAACCGAGTGTGACCCGACGTCCAACACTACGGGTTTTATTTTCTATAGGACCCTCTTATCCATTACCCTCATCCTGATTTTTCACCCTTGCTATCTTGTCACCCTAGTAGCACCCAGCACAATGGTGGTAGGACCCTTTGGACTTACTGGAATACAAATAATGTTTCATCAATGTGCTTAAGACTTGGGCTTTGACTGAGTTATGCGATATCGAAAAGAACTGCCTTCCCTGCAGTTTGCAGCCATCCTCCCTGACAAGGTTGCATTTGGAGTGTAGGCGGGACCTATGGCTAAGTACTGATTATCAGGGCATGAAGAAGATGGACTGTGTCAATCAATCAACTCCAGATTTCATCAGTGAATAAGCTGGGCAGCATTTGCCCTTCAGTTGGGAAGGACATGAGCCTAATTTAGATCTACAAAGCCAAGCAATGAAACCAAAGATATCCTTGGAGAACAAACTCGTCCAGAGAGCCTTGCTTCTGTTCTCTAATTTAAAATCTGGCGGCTCAGATCCCAGGGGAAGCTAAAGCTGCCTCCCTTGTTCTCTGCTCCCCCCTTCTATAATAATATCTGGCATTTACAAATAAGGCTTTGAGGTTTGTCTCATTTGTTACATTAAGCTTCTCAGAGCCTCAAAGATGGTTTGTGCCATGTTGTGTAAAGTGGCTGCAAGGCAGGGAGGCATTCCGTCCCCTCCCCCTTCCCAGTGATCCTTGATCCCCGAAGAGCTGTAAATAGAACGTACCGATCTCAGAACTTTATTACAGGGCCTAATCCAGCAAGGTTCTGAGCACCCTTAATAATTTTCCGGATTGTAAGGCAGGACAATAGGCGAATGCACCAGGGTCCCCGCACTTAGATTTGAATCCTAATCAGCTCCCGGACAGACGGGAGAGTTAGCGATCGTGCCCTGGTGTGGCCTGTATATTTATTCTCTCCACACATCTGTCACATATTTCATAATCATTCGCATGCTCCCACGACTGGAACCACATGGGGGCTGCTATAGCTCAAGACTGTGGCTCATTGGCAGAGCTGCCTGGAAGAAGCTGGCGAGGACACCCGCTTGCACTGGGCCTGGCTCAGAACCTACCCTAAGAGGCTGTCAGTTTCACGGGCCCTGGAAACATTGTGTTAATAACATGTTCATTGCGATGAAAACTACTGATAAGAAAGAAAAGGGCAAATAATTTAGTCCGGCTACAGGTTTGTCACAAGCCCTCACACAAACATGAGCACAGAAGTTCCATGTTAAAACCCGTGTCAATCCTTTTGTTCCTTTCTCCTATCAGCCATTCCCTTTCCTGCTGTAACAGGTGTCAATCTCTTTCTTGATGGCTCTCTGCTGTCTCACTACCCCTGTCACTTAGCTGCAAACATCCTCCCTGGGGTTTGTCCCTAAAAAGAGAGCAAGGTACAAACTATTTCAATCATACTTTAACAAGCAGAAGAGGGCAGTGAAAACCAGACCTTTATCCAGAGGGGGAATGATCTTAGCTTGATCATCAGCTGCATCAGCTGGAAATTCTCTCTGCATCGTTCAGAGCTGGCATGATGCTGGAACGAACACAGCTTTGAAAGAAATTCAGCTCACGCTCTTTGTGATCTCAAAGGGCAGTGGCATCTTCTTCTGGAAGCCAAGAATGTGATGGTCATAATTACAGCAATTATTAAAGAGAAATAATACAATGGCGCTCTATGGGCATGATGAGAATATGATGATATATATAAAAAGCTTCAGTGCATCTACAGTGCCATCCTAGAAATGGTATCAGATGGAATTAGTGCCAGGTGATCCTATTGCTGGATAACCGACTATTATTCACCAGCGAAAACTTGGTTTCTCAAAGCAGACACTGAAATCGGTTGTTTTACAGCTGTGTTAGTGTCTTTTTCCTTACACGCTGATCCTTGTAATGAAAATGTTTCAGTATCTAATAAAGGTATAAAAATGGAATGGATGAAATTCCAGCCACTCAGAAAACAGCTTACTCAGAAAAAAAATCACCATTCCTTAAAAAAGACAACACTCATGAATATTATGGATTCTGGCTTTATCACAGGTCATGTGAGTTTTCTACACCACTGGTTTTCAAACTTTTTTCATTTATGGACCCCTAGAAGTTTGAATGGAGGTGCAGTTCCCTGAACAAGATGTTCAAAAGTGACTAGTGATTTTGGATGCCTCGCGTTCTGCGTGTCCAACTACTGCCTCTCACCAATATAATTTCATGGCTTCCTTTGACCCCCTCTCTGTCTTCATCTGTTGTCTCTTGTCTTACACTTAGATTGTAAGCCTTGGAGCAGAGAGCATCTCTTTTTTCTGCTCTTGTATAGCAGCTAGCACAATGAGGACTTGCTTAATGATGAGAGCTCCCCTGAACTGTAGTAATACAAATAAATACATAATAAATATTTATATTGCTAATACCACCAACAACTTAAACAGCGTGATTTTCCAATAGTGGTTAAGTCCCCTGACCCTGGACAAATCACTGACATTTCTTTGTGCCTCCACTCCCCAGCTATAAAATGGAGATAATATTTTGTTGTCTCAGAAACGTGTTGTAGGAATACATTCAATAATGTTTCAAAGCTGTTCAGATAATAGGGGGCTGGGGGCTAGATAGGTACCTAGCTGATAGATAGAAATAAACTTCTACCTAGGTATGAGGTTGAGGTCTACCAAACCTTTCCCCTAGACCCTAGAGGAAAATATGATGCGATTTCCAGGTAAAATAAAGGAGTTTTGAATTTCTTCAAAGGGATAAATGACTGTATCTGATTGTCTGGAGGAATTTACATGGAAACAGTGGAATAATCAGAAATCTGAGTACCTGTAGGTGTTAATATTATAGACACTTGTTGACGTTTTCTTATGTGGGCAACTTAGTCCCGAAGGGAAATTACGGCTGCTTCATAGACCAATGACTGCGTTTCCACTAAGAAGAGCACTAGCTGACTAACGGCGCATGTCACAGGGAGTTCTTGGCTCTATCAGGGCCTGATCCTGTGGGAGTGCTGTCATTTGTTGCCATTGCTGCCAGTGGGGAAGACTGGTGTTTAGTGCTTCAAAGAACTGGACATTGGGGAGGTATGAGTAACAAGCCAGAATCTTTGGCCAGGTTCTTTGAATATTAACCTGATCCTGGAGAAGTAATAAGTAGTAATGTACAATACAGTGTTGGAACATTCTATTCTGTCATTTTCTCCCCTTCTTTCTCTGTATATATTACTGCCAGAGAAGGTCCATGGAATTAGCCCCCTTCTGAAGAAACACATAGTGTTCAGATACCACAGTGCTGGGTGTAGTATAAAAGAGAAGAGAAGTTTGGCACTGCGTATTGATTTTACTCATGCTTTTAGAATAGATTTAATGTTTTGGGTGTCAGTCACATAATCCAATGCTATAAAAGACCTAGGTACTATTTTTGTTATGTATTTCATTAAAAGGCACCTGATATGCTTTGGGTGAAAGAAAACTCTCTCTCTCTCTGTATGTATATCTATATCTATCTATAGCCATCTATATCTGTCTATCTATATATAATGGATTTATTACTTTACAGTATGGAAGTAATTACCTACACCTGAAAATACAATCCATTTCCTATCCTTGTGGAAGTAATCATGATAACATCAAAGCAGGAGCAAGCTTTAAAGTGAAACTCAGTTCTGCATTCTGATGTGCACCTTAGAAGTAGTGAGTTAGTTTAGGGCCAGATTGCAACTCCTTTACTCACAGCAAATAATCCATTACTCTAGGAGTAGTGAGTTAGTTTAGGGCCAGATTGCAACTCCTTTACTCACAGCAAATAATCCATTACTCTAGAAGTAGCACCATTGACTCCGCAGGACAGTTTGCAGCATAAAGTTGTGTTCAAGTAAGCCCGTGACACACACTCTTGATTAGGATGTTGTCTGGGATAGGGACTGTTTTTTTTTAGCTAAACACTGGTACAGCATCTAGCACAACAACAATAATAATATAAATGATATGCAAGGAATAAAAGTCCAGGCCAAAATATGTCCACAGACACTTTACTTTCCCTGGTGCTTTCAAAATAAATGCAGTGTAAAGAATTGCTGATGAAAATGGGCTAATACATTAATAATTTATTACTAATCAATTCATGGGCTAATAATAATTAATTGGAGATCTGGGCCTGCTCCATTCAGATCTGTACTGGGGTTCAGGCACCAAAAGAGAGCAGCCAAATTCCCGTTCAATCTGGAGCCCTGGCCTCTGAGAATCACCCCCATTTCTAAAAGTCTCCCTTCCCTGCAGCATGTTTGCTGAAGTACACGGCTTCTCTCCTCCCCCTTCTTTAGACAGGAGGAGGGCAGGTCCTAGTAGATTAAATATGCAAACACACTGTACTATCTCTCTCTGTCCTGCCAAGGGCTTTCACTGGCGTGCATGGACCATCAGCAGTGACCAATCTGAGCAAAGAAAAGCCGGGGTGGGGGGGACTGCAGTAGCTCTGCTATGAAAATCAGGCAGCAAACAAAGTAAGCAGGCAAACCAAGCCCTGTCCTCTAGGGAAAGCGGGGAGGAGAAAATCAAGGGCTGCACCTGTGAACCCCTTAAAGTATCTGCGTGGATTTGTGTCCCAGGAAGGAGAAAGACTCCCATGAGGAGGAGCTGCACATTGGAAGGAGCAGAAGGAGGCAACTAAACCTACGACGCCCTCCAAGAACCGGTGCGTGTGTGTGTACATGTGAGAGGAGCTTGGGGTTTGAAGGAATGAAGCGGGAGGACCCAGAGACTCGGAGAAGAAAAGTTGCTGCGAAGGGAGACTTGTTTGCAGTCTAGACACTGAGCGCTGCTCCGCGATGGGCTTTCTAGTTTCTCAAGAAAACCTTCTCCTCTTCCTTTGCGCCAACGTCTTCCCTGGTAAGTTTCAGGGCAGGTTTCCCTGCGACCTTGCTCAGTTTCCTGTCGCCCCCCGCAGCTCTGGCTGGAGATTGTCCCATTGCACCAAGGAACCCCCCCCCCTCCTTAAAAGAACCACCTGCTTCTTTCCACCGGATCCCTCGAGCATCTTCCCCCCCCCCCCCTCCGCCCCTTGCATGACACTGTCTTGCTTTGTGTTTCTTTTCTGCTTCTGGGCTGGGAAAGGGTTAAACCCCAGTGGGGATTTAAACGCCGGAGTCCTGCTCTCCCTCATTGTTGCCTGGTCCCCCTCGGGGTAAAGTAAACGTGTTAACGAGGCTCCCAGCGGCAGCTCAGGCGGCCGGGGATGGGCGGTAGGCGCTGAGCTAATGCCTTGTTTTATATAATCCAGGGCAGACCAAACAATAACTAAGGACCACGGTGCATGAGGGCTGGGGAGGGGCGGCAGAGCCCTGGGTCTGATCCTCCCACTGCGTCCCTCGCCTTTGTGCCCCGACCGGAGAGACCTTTCCCGGCAGCTGCCCTCCGCGATGCTTGGCTTTAATTTTGAATCACCAGCCGGGACGCCCGAGTGAACGGGGGACCGTTCTCTGCAGCCTCCAACTTTGAAAGTCGTTCCCTGGAGGAGGACTGTGCTCTTGAGTTAATTCCCTGCACCAGACCCGCCCCCCTCGCCTTTGTCTCTGCTACAGATGTTGTAGCCAAGAGTGACCCCGCGAGTTACTGGACCAGGAAATTCTTGCTTTGCTCAGGGGTTGAAATTTGGTCTGAAAGTGGTCGATTATTTGATGTGTTTAATCTCTCTAATCACAGACTCTCTCTCTCACTCACACACACCGGATCTGATCTCTTGGTCCTATTTTTCCTCCTGAAAAACCTCTTCTTGCCCTTGCAAGTGGCCCTTTCATCTATGCCCCCACTCCATGCTTCAAAGCCTGAAGCTTGCTCATATTCCCCCAGCTGTTCAAGAACAGGGCTGCTTGGCATCCAGAAAGAGGCCAAAACAACTGAAAGAGGAGAACAGTCCAGGCAGTGTATTTCAGATGCTTTTTAACAGTCATCTCCATCTCCCCCCGCAAGACAGTTCCTAGATGCTGTTCCGTGCTAGACTGTGAACTAACCATGTCATTGCAGATGCTGAAAGCTGGAG
Organism: Dermatemys mawii; assembly: GCA_007922305.1. Lineage (NCBI taxonomy): Eukaryota > Metazoa > Chordata > Testudines > Dermatemydidae > Dermatemys > Dermatemys mawii. The sequence continues at coordinate 25,234,413 of ML677360.1, read as the reverse complement.
GCCACTCCCACTGGGGTGTCCTGTCACTGGGATGTTACTTCCTGCCATGTCATGCCCACCTGTGTGCTTTCCTCCTCTACCTGTCTGCATTTCTAATGTGCCCATCACCATGGTATCTAGGCGCTGTACATATATAAATAAGACTTGCATCATAGTCCATCTGCCAAAGGACAGAAGGGCTGGGGCCTTTTTAGGGAGAGGGGAAGATGAAGCACTCCCCTGCCCCCCACCATCAAATGTCTCTGCTTGGGTCTTCCTAACTTACAAAGGTTTCACACTTTCATGTCTTGCACTTTCCCTGCAGCGTCCAGCCATGTGGAAACCCGAGCCCACGCAGAGGAGAGACTCCTGAGGAAACTCTTCTCTGGCTATAACAAGTGGTCCCGACCGGTAGCCAACATTTCGGACGTGGTCCTCGTCCATTTTGGATTGTCCATCGCCCAGCTCATTGATGTGGTAAGTGAAACTGACCATACCTATAAGCAGTGGAGATTCTAGAGGTCGGGGTGAGGAGTGATTCCAGATGCAAGCCAGCTTGTGAGGTTTTTGTTAACTTATTTTGTGATCAGAATATGAATATCTTACTGACACTGAACAGTTCTCCATATGAACAGTTCTACTGAAACTCATGTGAATAACAGCTCATCAAGGTAGTGCAGTCTGGTGGGCTTGTATTATTTATTTATTAATTATAGTAAAAAATGTGATGCCATTTCTGAAACCAAGGGAAAGCCCATGGTATAAAACCCATAGACAGATCTATTAAGCTCAGGGGAATGAGTTTTGGCTAAGTAAGAAACAAGTAATGTGTTTAGAATTTGATCTATAATTAGCATCCATAATACATAATCCTTGCAAATAATAGTTTACACATCTATTAGTTATCTTGTCCACAGATCTCAGAGTTCTTTCTTCATATGGAAAGTCCTTTGGCTGTTTTGAGGCATAGTGGCGGAGAGAAGATGGTTCTGCATGTTTGCTCAAAGGGAATCTACATGTATACAAAATATAGATGACATACGAAATGGATTGATTTTTTATTATCAGTCAGGCGTATGCATTGGCATGGTATTTAAAGGCAGTTGGAGCTCAATTTTTCAAAGAAGAAAACAGGTGCATGATTGCACACCCATGCAAATCAGTATTTTAATGTTCTAGCATGATTGTATGCACAAGGACAAATTTGCATATGGAACTCAGATAACTAATTTGACATGCCAGTGTGTTTGTCTGTGCACATATTTTGGAAGCTATCTGAATTATTTTTGAAATAGATACCTATATGCATACTATATTCTTATGTATGTAACAGAGGGAGAAGAAAGATAATACAGGATGGTGTAGTATATTACACAAGATTTATTGGCATGAGTTTGTGATTATAAGCAAATGGTAAAGCTATAAATGAATGTTACAGGTCATTCCAGATGAGTGCTTATTAACCCTTTATACCATACCACACCATCATGTACTCTCTATCTAACAGAATCACTATTTTTGAAATGGATTAGTGCGAAAGAAATATTGCTGCTAACTTTCATATTCCTCCCTCGGAGAAGCTAGGCAACCTATATCCTGGGGTCAGCCATATGTGACTTAGATAAATGTTTCAGCTAATATAATTTACAGACCTCTTTAGACACCTGTAATAATTTTTCCACCCATAATGTTATCATGGCCCCTATGGTTCTCCCACTCAGAGAGTGCTGACTTCTATTGGGAAGAATAGAAGGTTCCTTTTCCAGTGGTAGGAAGGTTCGATTTCTAGCCTTTATAAGTCATGAGATCTCAGGCCTTAAACTTCTCCCTGGTTGAATATTGTCCCTACTGGGCCTCATGCCATTGTAATTTTCAGTGGTAAATTCTACTTTGGGGTAAAATTAGAAAATGGTTCTGTGGTGGGTAGTTTCAAAGAAGGGTGGTTCTTTGAAGATGCATTCATGTTTGGGATGTTAGAAGTAGTCGCAGGTAGACTAGATTAGTGGTTAGAGTACAGGAGAGAGGACTGTAGATTAGTGATAGATGCACATGGTTCCGCAATTTATCACATTTGTAATCACTTTATATGTGGCATAAAGATATCAGTGCAGTATACAATTTAATACAGGTATCTGAGAAATGAATGGCATATGTGCATGTTTTTATATATAAGCCTTTGCTCAAACAAATTAAAAAAACAGAGGTTGATAAAGATTATTATTTTATTATTGTAACGGCAGCTAGGAGCCCTAGTCATGGACCGGGACCCCATTGTGCAAGGTGCTGTACACCCATAGAACAAAAAGCCTGAGGAGGCCAAGTCTGTCATTGATGGTATTTAGGTTTTATGCATTTCATCTGAATAACTGATAAGATTAAAGATGGTACATCAATGATTGTGGTGGCATAAGAGATACTTTCTGTTATGCAACTGCCCAGTCATGAACAGGGAGATCAATACTTGTGCTTTGAAGTGCTTTTCTTGTGTTACCTAGGAAGAATATGCCCTGTAAAAGTCATATTCTGGTGTTTAAAAGTGTACTCAACAGGCCGCACTGTAAAACAGCTGTGCTTTAGTTAATTATTCCCCGTCTCCCTCACTAGGGCTTTCTCTGTTCCTGTATAACCCTTTCCCTGATAGGATGTCTGTATTATGTGCCCAGTCCAGCTGAGTATCTGTTTAACGATCCCCCTTCTTAAGACAGCAGCATTTCTTTAGAAAACTTAGCATGATTGTCAGGCGTTGTGTTAAAAGCGCAATCTTCCCTTTTCAATGGAGTTCGCCTCTCCTCTAGACACATCTCAATGGCAGAAAGTCAAAAAAGAAAAACAGGATCAATAGTCAAATCTTGACTCGGACTGAAAAAATCCAGAAAATTCAATATCAAATCCACTGTCCTGCTGTATCCTTACTTCACTCTGTTGCGCTGAGGTCAATTTGGTACTGGACTGACTGACTGGGAGACTGAGAGACAGATTCAAGAACAGACTAGATAGAACCCATTTACCTCCTACTCTGCTGGATAGCATGGAGTACAGCATATTCGCCTTGGGGAAAAAAGACCATGCAGGTTAAATTCCACCCACAACTGTGTTGCTACCAAAACCCCTCTGTTCCTCTGTTAATAGTGGGCAACTTTCGCTCAAAAAACCACTGGCCTATGAGCGCTTTTGAAGCCAGGCCAATGAGGAGACCAAACAAACAAAAATCATTAGTTTTGCTGCAGCACCTTAAACTATGAGAACTGAACTGAGTCCAAAGCACTTTTCTTTGGTTATTTACACAGAAGCTGTAATTAGCATGCAAGCAAACTAGCAAACATTAAACAGTTCAGTTAAATTGTATTAGTAATAGTGAGCAATTTATATGTCTTGCATTGGATTTCATTTATTTATACATATTTGTATTTTGTAACTTAACACTCCATTCACGAGCTGTATAGATCATCGGAGTTATCATCGGGTTGTGTGTTTGCAGAATGACACACATTTTTGGTCACTAAAGAAAATATGTGGTGTTTTAAGTCTGCATATTTTGTAGAAATGTAAATACTGAAGATGCCCAAGTTTTCAGAACTGCACATACAAAATGCACATGAATGCTGCTTGATTGCATACTACGACATGGTAGATGTGTGGACAAAGAACTAATTGCACATGCAGTTGGCCACGTACACATGCTTACTGCATATGTGTGTGTAACTATGGTAAATGCACATGCAAATGATCAAATATATATCTAACCAGCTACTTGCTTATGTGTTTACTGCAACCTAGTATCTGTCATGTTTATACAAGGAAATATTTCCCAAAGTGTCTAAGGTGGTGATTCTCAAAGGCACAAATGACAGTTAGGTACCTAATTCCCCTTGACATTTCTCAGGCACTTTTGAAAATCTCAATTCCAGTGATTTAGGAATGCAAGTCCCTTTCAGTGGGAGTTCGGCCCTTAAGTAGAGCTGGGTGAATAATGGATTTTTCAGTTCACTGGCAGTTCTGAAAAATTAAAACAATAATTTCAGGTCAAACCCAAAATGAAATGTTTATGCATTTTTAGCAAATTGAAAAGTTGAAAAAAATTGTTTTGGGTCAAATGAATTGTTTCATTGTAGTTTAGAGGATTTTAAAATATTTTTTAAAAATAAAACTAAAGAAAATATCTAAATCAAAATCCATTTTGAATTGAAAAATCAAAACATTTCATTTAAAAATGTCAAGATGAAACAGATATTTTTCTAAAATTGGGGTTTGTTTTTTCAGCATGAACAATTCAGTGAAATGGACATGAATTTGTGAAACATTTTGGCATCACTGAATCTACTTTTTCTGCCAAAAAAATGTTTTGGCTGAAAAGTTATGACCAACTCTGCTCTTGAGTCGCTCAGACACTTTTGAAATTTTTACCTATCGTTCCTATTATATTGAAATGTAAGCAATGACCAACTGACTATTTACATCCCCAAATTAGATGCACAAAATGCACAGGTTTTTCTGAGAACTTGAGCCTTAATTCATCTAGGTATAAAGAAATGCAAGACAGATTTTTTTAAAAAAAGAATGAAACTGTGTTGCACTCAGAAACAGGTCTTGGAAGAGTGAATAACTCAAGAGATTGGAAGATATAAAGCCTTTAATTTCTTCTTGACTAGTTCAAATCCAGCCCAAGTTAGTAACGATCAAAAGTTATCACCTCCTGATGGCTTTTCAGTGACCTATTTGAAAAATCCCCATGGACAGATGTCCACATTGGAAATGCTGTTCTCACTGGTGGTACCAGTTGGCTCCTTCATTAGCAGGTCCATAAGAAAAGCCAAGGATTGAATGAGCATGGAGACTGAGCCCCCATCTCTTTAGAGGGTCCCTGCAGGTAAGATCTGGCAGGACACTGAGGGGAAGATTTCACTGGCATTGCGTCTCTTGTGGTTATAAAGTGGGTTTCAGTTTCCAATAGTTGCCAATTTAGCTGGCCTTTTTTATCCGTGCTAAATTTGCTTTTTATAAGTGAGAGAAAGAGGCCAGCTGGGGTTAGGAAAACATGAATTGTTTTCCAAGGAATACTTTAAATTAAATTGCAATGCTTGTGTGAGTAATCATTGCAGCTGAGCGATATCTCCTAACTCAGGAAAAGCATAGAGTTTGGAAGTGAACAAACAGCTAGTAGAAAAGCTTTAGACTCTACACACTTTGAGGCCAAAGTGTCAACATATGAATACAGGTAAACCAACCCATCAGTTCTCCCTACAGGTCTGTCAGAAAGCTACCAATTTGCTATAGGAATTTCCTTATGTTCTGTGATAGGTATGGAGGAATGAGGCAAGGTCTAGGGGTCAGGGGGGCCTTGGTTCCAATCTTAGCCACCTAGCACAGTACCGTAGAACACACTTTGGAGAGGAGAGATGCATGTTAGAGCTAAAGGCAAAGAGCCACCGATAATATGGCCTTAAACTCAGGAAGGGCAAGTGCAGAACAGGCACAAAGCATCACTTCCAAGCAGTCAGAACAGTTCAGGAATGGAAGTGCCGGGGAACCGTCTGTGGACATGTTTGAAGGTAAATCGTGCAGGGGACATATCAAGACACCCTCACTCTGCCCACGTCTGTAGCCAGACTGGGACTGCCCTGCCCAGGGGGAAGTTGCCAGGGGTATGTGGTTGGTTCTCAGTAGGACAACTTCCCTGGAAAGCCCCATGAAGCTGGGTTCAGTAGGCAACTGGCGGAGGAGTGCACCCAATTATGGGGTTCTGTCAGCAGGGATCTCTGTGGGGATAGTGGCACTGTGGGGGGATAGGAGAGGTGAGTAATCATTGCAGCTGAGCGATATCTCCTAACTCAGGAAAAGCATAGAGTTTGGAAGTGAACAAACAGCTAGTAGAAAAGCTTTAGACTCTACACACTTTGAGGCCAAAGGCGGAGGAGTGAGGGACTAATGTAACAATCCTGCCTCCATTGTGGTGGGGGGCGTATTAGAGCTGTGGATTCTTCTCCTTTCCCACGCTTCCCCCATGGTGCGGTGCTGAGCTCATCTTGGCTGGGCCTCATAATATCCTTCAAAACAAATGTCTCCTTAGTACACACGTTTCTAGGAAACTCTGCCAAACAAATACAAGTGGGTCATCTGCCGAGACTGACTTGTCTGAGCCTCAGCTGTTTGGTGGTATCAGACAGGTGCATTCTGTCCCAGGCTAACCCCCAGAAATGGCTTTTTTAGCTGGAAAATGTATTTATTGCTGAGATTATTTCTGATTACAAAAATGGACTGCGGCAAACATGCCTCTGCTTTCTGAGCCTGTGGCTTTTCCTTTGCAGGATGAGAAGAATCAAATGATGACCACGAACATGTGGGTGAAGCAGGTGGGTGAGCCCAAAAGGCGTTTTCTTGTATTCGGTTTCCACGTATATTTCAGTTCTAACTTCTCCCAGTGCCTGGTAATGGATCTGTTTTTCCCAGGAGTGGAATGACTACAAGTTGCGCTGGGATCCTCTGGAATATGAGAACGTTACATCCATCCGCATCCCTTCAGAACTCATCTGGAGGCCAGATATTGTTCTCTACAACAAGTGAGTCTGCGCACCATCGCCGGAAGGCGACCGTATTCCTTTAAAAAGCTGCTCTGCTCTCTGCATGGGGGAGATTGTCCTAATTTTCAATCCCTATTCTATTTTTAGTCTATTCAGGTTCTTCTCCCACCATCGTTATCGTATCTGTGCACTTTCAAGTCCTATGCAAAGCGAAATGACTAACATCTGCCACATTTAGTTTGTTCTCCCTTTCTTCCTCTCCTAGGGGAAGATCTGTGCATGCAGTGGAATGTTTTGGTTGGGAAGGGTTTTGTTTTTGTTTGAAAGGCACATCCTTGTGGTATCAAAGTAGATGGAACCTTCCAGCTCTATTGAGTCCCCTTCTAATAACCTTCCACCAAAGCTCTCTTTGCTTCATCGCCACCAGTTCTAACAACGAACATCTGAAGATGGGGTTAAAATGGGGATAATATACTGGGAGAATGTCATGAGTACCCTCTGTCCAATAGAGGCTGAAAAAGGACCTTAACATTGTCTGGTTCTAAAACTTCTAATTTATGGTCTCGGTTTCACTTGAGAACTTCTCCTTCCTGGGCATCAGTGCAACGTCCTCTAACTTATACCCAAGCAGTTTTCTGTAGAAAGTGATGGGAGGAAAGGAAGAATGTTTCTGAGAAATTGTTTGCAAACTTACCTACAGCTTCTTGGGCTGGGTACTGTTTAAAGATCATTATGCAGGTTCTGGGATTGGTCCAAGGAACGTCTAGTGTTGTTTGTAAATAAGCAACTGTAGCTGGATCTGTGTGTGTGAAATCTAAGTGTCATATGGACACATATGGCAGGAGAAGGTGGTTACTTTCTTTACTTGATACCTTTGGACAGTAGGAGCAAAATTCGCTTCTCAGTGAGCCCTATGCAAGCTCAGTGTCAGGCTTTCCAGGGCCAGAATCCAAAGGAGGAGTAGTGAGGGCACTTTAGTTGAGAGATGAGATATCAGCACAGTTCAAAAGTATGTTTCACGGGTGATGGGAACATCGGAGTTTGACTTTCACACATTCCCGATTGCAAGGGATTGTTGGTCAACTCTATCAAAATACTTGACAAATGTTTTTGTGAATAAAAACATTGAGTTTGTTGGGCCGTGAACTGAGAGATCCTGTTATGCATTGTTGGTGCCGATTCAGATGTCTGCCTGGTACTGATGACAATTCTTGTGATTTCTGAAAGCATTACGTGTGTTAACCTGAATTATTATTTCTCCAAAATATTCCCACAGGAAAGTGTGTCATCCAGGGTTGGATATTCACTATTAATCATTCTCTTCTAAAAGTTTCAGTTGCCCAATCAGGGAAACAATGCCATGTGGTTGGTGAAGGGGAAATCAAGCAGCAGGGATATGAATATGAATAGTCAATGAGCTACATCCTCAAATGCACCACAACTGACCCTTAGCATATCTGAGGTAGGAGGGAGCAGTGGTAAAGGTAACTCTTAGTAGCCTTGTTGCTCCCCTATTCTGTAACTGACCAGAAACAGCCCTTGGCATAACATAGGGCATAAAAGCTGCTGTAAATTATACCAGCAGGAGCACCTGGTCCTAGCTCCTCATGTCCACAACATGCCCCCTATATATTTGAGGCAGGGGCACATCAGGTGTGGAATGAGACAGGGTGACCTGTGCAGTGCTCTGTCCGGTTCTTTGCTGGCGGAGGGGTCCCTATGGGATAATAGCATTGATTGGATACGCAGATTAGGCATGTAATCACACATCTAACTTCTTCAACAACCTGCATGTGTTAGTGCTAATGAAAGCACAGAAGAAGCAGCTGTGTTACAAGCTGCAAAAAAAATTAAAAAAAAATTGCTTTATCTGAAGCACAGGATCTTTTATTCTTCCAAAACTGGTTTAAACTGGACCACTTCTCCCTGGGTTCTTCCAGTTATGTCTTGGCTGCTTTCATTGTAATGAAGTCACTTCTCATTGGCTAAGGTCTTAAAGGCTTAGCAAAGTCTCTGAGCATCTTCACTTATTGTACTTCAGTATCCAAACTCCAGTTGCTGGAGCACGCATAGCCTTGCTTGGCAAGCCTGTGTGCTAAGTGTCCTCGAAAGGTCAAACAGAACTGGCTTTTTAAATAGGCAATACTCTATGATTGCGTTTTGACAATGGAACTGTTCTGAATGAACAGTTGCATGGTTCCAATTCAGTACGTTCTCTAAGAAATGGTTGAGGTAAATATATATCTAGAGGGTTTGCAGCATTAGAGACAATTGAAATGATCTTTTCCATTCTTCAGGAGCCTGATCCTCACCTGGGCTGAGCTTGCAGCTCTGGCTGAAATCATCAGGGATGCTGTTTGCTTATCACCTCTGAAAATTTGCCCTCAGTAATTATTAATTCATGGGCACTCAGACCTTCTTCTCCTAAAAGCAGGCACAAGTATATGATCAGTGGCTTTAGACTGCAGCCCAGGAAAGGCGCGTATAATTTCCTGTCATCTTCACATGCACATGGGAGTCCCTGTTTCTACAGTAACCAGAGGCAGAAAAATACAATATCCACATTCAAATCTTTTTCAGGTAGCCCCTGAAAAAGCAGCAAACCCAGCTACCAGTGGAATGGGATTAGAGCCTGAAAATGTTAGCAATAGAATAAGAAATAACTCAGCCTGCTTCACCTTTATGCTAAAGACCAATTGATGATTAATAAGAATTAATCATTGGAATTGCAGTCACCACCAGTCATGGCATTGTGGGAGACGCTGTCCAAACCCAGAGCAAATATACAGATGCTGCCCCAGAGAGTTCACAGTAGAAGTGTAAGGCAAAGAGACGACAGGAGGATACAGCAAAGGAACAGGAGGAATACAAAGAGATGCCAGTGCTTTGTAATGGCAGTGATCACTGCACACCAGCTACCTGCCCATGCCGGGTTTTTTAAGGCACCTCGGCTGAGAAGTTTCAGGAAAAGATTTCAGGATCTGGCCTGAAGGATGATTATAAGGCTCTCCCCCCATGCTTTATATCTTTCTGCGTAAAGGGACCTTAAAGTAGGTGAAAATACTTTATGGCTACTATAAGACCACATTATGCTGCCAAGGGGTTTAGCGGAACTTTTAGAAGAAAAGGGTCAATGGACTTATTTCAGTGTTTCACCATTTTAATGTGAATCATTTTGGAAGGCCCCACTGTGCCTACAAAAAGAGTTCTGATATTCTTCTTTTGGATGAGATGCTGGGGAGAGGGGGGGAAAGCTTCTGGCTTTGAGTCTGTACAGAAGCCTTCCTTGTTTTTAACCTCTGGGAATAGATAGAAATGATGCAATTGATTTGAGATTTGCATCTTTGAAGAAATCATACCTCTTGTTGTCCATGATTCTCTTATCTGAGCTCATTATTGTCAAAAGCTTCCATTTATGCACTCTAGGGCCCCAAATTAAATCAGTAAATTTGGCCAGTTTGGTCTACAGAGTATATGTAGTTGTCAACATTCATAAGGAATCTAAAACCAAACTAATATCCTAGGGGAAAATGAATATGCTGTTGGATTTTGCAGGCTAGATAAGATAAGCTCTAAGACTGTAAATTGTCTCTACTGGATATGACAAAGCATATGTAAAACAGAAGAATATGATTTCATAGTGAAAAGACAAAGCCGCCTTTCCTTTATTTTCTTTCTCAAGAAGGCTAGATATTCCATAACTGAGGTTTTAATGGTTGTGAAGGTAGCTTCCCCAAAGCTCCATAAAGATGAACAAATCATTTGTAGTGAATAAATGTATTTGACATGTTTATTGTCCATAAACATTTTGCAATTTCCCTTAATTTATTTGCTATTCAAATTATTTCTCAGTTTCGGAGAATTCATGGGTTCTGATCCTCCACTGCTTTGCCACCATGTGTAGCTATTTGACCTGTGTGTAAGGTATACAACATGCTATCATTCCTAACTGTGAGTGGAGAATTCTGAACACTAGCCTTATATGAATCTGTCAAATCATAGAATATCAGGGTTGGAAGGGACCTCAGGAGATCATCTAGTCCAACCCTCTGCTCAAAGCAGGACCAATCCCCTATTAAATCATCCAACAGATTTTTGCCCCATATCCCTAAATGGCCCCCTCAAGGGTTGAGCTCACAACCCTGGGTTTAGTAGGCCAATGCTCAGACCACTGAAGGCTGTGCCGTTAGATCAGCAGACTGAGCAGATCATTGAGAATATTTGAAATTCAAGCTTTTTGAAATCGTTTCAATTGGACACGTGATAGCATTTCTGTTCTCTAACTGGATGAGTGTAACACTTGGAAAGGAAGTTTCTGATATGTATATTTGCACTTAGGAGTTCAAAATTCATTCTCTGACTACTAATCTTCACCTAAAGTTAGTTGTTTCTATAAAAATTCCTGTCAGTTAAAAGCAATTGGTAAAATAGTCAGAGAAAATGAACACAAGGGACATGATCACATGTGAAAGAGTTCAAATATTTATTAAAATGAATATTAGCAGGAAATGTTTTGAATTCACCCAGTTGTAATATAGACATAAAGGACTTCTGTACATAGTCATAAGATGATATGGTTGATGGCTTAATAGAAATCAAGAGAAAGTTGATAGTTTCTTTTGAAAACTTTGGTGTTTTCTTTTTTTTTTTTTTTAACTGATGAGGCTCATGCTATACAACAGAGGTCCTGACTGACCTGAAGAGCATTTGGAACAAAAAGTATCTTCCCTGTGACTACTGGAGCAATATGGTATTTTTTCCCGTATCTTTGGCAGTTGAAGAATGTCTCTGAATGACATAGACTATGTCTATCAGTCTGTTAAAGAAAGGGCTAGAAGATGCAACCAGTTCATTATTTATTGGTCTTCAAATTGCTGAAATTGAGAACATGCAGAACAAATAATGAAAAAAAAAGACAAAATTTTCTCACAAATTAGAGATGCCAATACATACTGTGACAAAGCTCCAAGTCTGTACTTGTGGGTCCTGCGCTTCCTGGCAGATTTAGGGGCCTCAGAAACTCATCTAGGCCCCAGAGTGACCTCCCTTTCTCAGTATAATTGGCAAGAGTCACCGCCTAGTGAGTTACCTTCGTCACAGGCCAGTATGGAAGATAGAAAAAGCAGGGAGCCCGGGCCCGCCCTCTACTCCGGGCTCCAGCCCAGGGACCCTAATAGTGTCAGCTAAGATGGCTGACCTTTTATCCACAAAACACAATACAATTCCCTGGGCTACTTCCTCACAGAAGTCCCCGCTTCTTCAAACTCCACTTCACCCTTACCTCAGGGCCTCCTTCCATCTGTATGATATGTTGTCCACCACTCAGTCTCACCAACAGCATAACTTCCTCTCACAGCTCCTGACACCCACAGCCACCTGACTAACTGGCAGGTTTTTATCTGGTTTCAGCCAGTCCCTGATTGGCTTCAGGTGTCCCAATCAGGCTAGCTGTTTCTACTCCTTTCTAGAAGGTTCTTAATTGGCCCCAGGTGTCTTGATTGGCCTGGAGTAGCCTTTGTTTGGCTATCCAGGGAACAGGGACCTGCACATCCTGAGACTAATATACCTGCCTTCCAGCACTCTGCTATATCCTTCTGGTCTGACTCCGTCACAATACATACAAAATGGGACATGACTGCCTAGGAAGGAGTACTGCACAAAGGGATCTGGGTGTCATTGTGGATCATAAGCTGAATATGAATCAACAGTTTAACATTGTTGCAAAATACCCAAACATCATTCTGGGATGTAATAGCAGGAGTGTTGCAAGCAAGAAACAAGAAGTAATTCTTCCACTCTACTCCATGCTGATTAGGCCTCATTTGGAGTATTGTGTCCCGTTCTGTGTGCCACATTTCAGGAAATCTGGACAAATTGGAAGAAGTCCAGAGAAGAGCAACAAAAATGATTAAAGGTCTAGAAAACATGACCTATGAGAGAAGATTGAAAATTTTGGGTTTGTTTAGTCTGGAAAAATGAAGACTGAGAGGGGATATGAGAACAGTTTTCAGGTACATAAAAGGTTCTTACAAGAAGGATGGAGAAAAATTGTTCTCCTTAACCTCTGAGGATAGGACAAGAAGCAATGGGCTTAAATTGCAGCAAGGGTAGTTGGACATTAGGAAAAACTTCCTAACTGACTGGGTGGTTAAGCACTGGAAAAAATTGCCTATGGAAATTGAGGAATCTCTCCCTCACTGGAGATGTTTAAAAGCAGGTTTGACAAACACTTCTCAGGAATGGTTTAGATAATACATAGTCCTGCCTCTCAAGGTCCCTTCCCATTCTACGATTCTGTGATTCCATGTGTAATAAATTATAATTATGTATAATTCTATGTATAATTTATTATACATATAGCTGAATGGTTTTTTTTGTCCGTACTATATAACTATAATATATAGCTATCATTGCTGCTTGGTTGGACTTCCTGGTTTTGAGGTGTGGGTGTGTTTAATAACTCTTCCAAATAGAACAGATCTTATCATTCTTCAGTTTATATTCAAAAAGCGCTTTCTAGAAGCGTAGAAAATGTCAGGAGGGGTCTATAAAGGAAGCACTTTTAATGGATTCTTTTCTATGTTTATACCCAAAGCTCTATCAATCCCATGTGCTCAAAACACACATTTTTGCAGTGCTTGTCTGAATGCTTTGCAACCTAAATGCCTCAGCCTGCAAGGTGCTGAGATGATCCTGCAACAGGAAGAGCACCTTCAGCGCCCACTAAAGCCAAAAGGAAACGGGCATGTTCAACACTGCTCAGAGCCTTACAGGATCTAGCCCCACATGCTTATGCAATTACTAAAGCACAGCCACTTCTGGGGTGGATGATGGCAGTCAACCACTGCACAATAAACCACACAACAGAGGGGAAGGGCCAATTTGGCTCCAGGTCAATTTGGCAAACCATGGCTCTTACAAAGAAACTGTTGAAAGAGTTTTAAGGTCCAAACCTATCAGACAAAACCTAAGATTTCCCATCTATGCAGCCAAACTATTGCATTTATAAGCTAGTACACATATAGATATTCTGTAACTACTCAGAACTGAGTGGAAACCTCTTCTTCCACCTAACATTTGTTTGTAGCTATTATTTCATTTGTACACAAAATTTGCTGAATGAAGCCTTCTCTAATTTGCCATTGGAGAGTATTTTAATCAGAATGTTACTGTTGCATCTCTTTAATGTTTAGTAAGCGGGTGGGGAAAAGAACTTGAACTCCCCAGTTTAGTTTAGGTTGTGCTCGTGGAAGAAAAATATGTTAAGTGCTGGAATAACTAAGTATATCTCTCTATATAAGGAACTAATTTGCAGGCTACTATAGTGCTGTTTAAATTAAAATAGTGTAGTTAAATTAAAATACATTTGCGCCTCATTTATATGCATTCTGAAAACATTTAATATGATGAGCTGATATATCTCTGAACTACAAGGAAAACAGAAGCTAGTAAAAGGAGCTTTTTAGTGAAGCATGGTTGATATTTGTCAGCAGAACAACACAGTTCTTGAATTTTAATTCAGCTCTCTTTATGATAAAGATGAAGTGAAAAGTTTAGAGGGGACTCAGACGTGAAGTTAAATCTAGAAATTAAATCTTGAAGGAGTATAGAACTATGAGAAGGTGTTTACAGAGGACAACTACTGTAACGAGCCACAATTCTCTTCTGCCGATATTAATATAGTATTTGATAGGCGAAAATAATACTTCGGGGAGTTATTACTGACAGATATTTAGGCCTTTCTGGGCTGACCAATCGAGATCTTGACTACATTATTTGTCTTGAAAATGCTGTTGTTTTGATACTAGCTAGTATTTCTGAATGATTTTCACCTGTCTGGCTATAAAACTATACTGCAGCTTAATTGACCGAGACAATAATATGGTTCTAATCTGAGAAGTGACTTTATAAAAATGGAACCTTCTTTCTGAACACATTTGTCCCTGAATGTGTAGTCGGAGTCTGACCTGCTAACTTGACTGACTACGAGTCTAATCAAAAATCCACTGAAGCCAGTGCAATAGCTTCAGACCCCAATTAGCTTTACACAGCCAAGACAGCTGTAGGGAAAAGGAGCTGGATCGAGTTCCACTTAGCGACTCCTCAGCCAAATTGTTAACTACATTCCAACTGCAGAAACAAACTCCACTCTTCCTTGCACACATGAAATCCCACTGAGAGCAGCATTAGGCCTTGTACCTCTTTTGTTTCTGGTGGTAATGAGTGAGCCAGGACAGATACTGCCTGACTTTTGGATCCAAGGCAGAGATTGCAAGGTAGACAGTTAAAAAAGATCCTTCTTTCTCCTTGTCAAAAAAAACAGAAACAGTGTAGAAATCACTGAGAGAAGATATCTATAGAACCAAACAGTGCTACTTTTATAGAGACAAGGTGGGGGACTATCAAACTTCCACAGAGCTCTTCTTCAAGACCTGAATGCCATTATTCACTATCACACCATTATTGTCATAATCATTCACCTGTGATGTGAATCCAATTATAAACATACGTTCCATTAATGAATGATTTACTCATGCTTCAGAGATCTCATGAAATGCTGAATGAGATTCCGGTTTCTTATCAAAGTTTAAAGCAGGGGTAGGCAACCTATGGCATGGGTGCTGAAGGTGGCACGCGAGCTGATTTCCAGTGGCACTCACACTGCCTGGGTCCTGGCCAGTGGTCCGGGGGGGCTTTAAACATTTTAAAAACCTTATTTACACTACTTACAACAACAGTTTAGTTATATATTAAAGACATAGAAAGAGATCTTCTAAAAACATTAAAATGTATTACTGGCACACGAAACATTAAATTAGAGTGAATAAATGAAGACTCAGCACTCCACTTCTGAAAGGTTGCCGACCCCTGGTTTAAAGGATAACAATAACAGTAGTGTGTATTGAAGTGTCACACATGGTGAATGTTTCATTGCTCAGTCTGGTTTTACAGGAAGATAAAATCAGGCAGAAAGATTTGTTCTAGCCAGGAAACTGGAAGGAAAATGCCAAGGTAAAGAGCAGCATTCATGTAATTGATTATCAGTATTGTATTTTTCAGTCAGAGGAGACTAAAATGCAATAGTGACAAAAAGTCCTGTGGCACCTAAAAACTAACAAAAGTATTGAAGCATAAGCTTTCGTGGGCTAATACCCTCTTCGTCCTTGCAGTTATGCATGAAACAAGGCAAAGAAAGAAACTGGTTTTTTCTCCAGCCAACATGTCCACAGCTGGAGTTGATCCAGGATAGAGATCCCACAGTCCTGCTCTACTGCTTCACTGCTCAGATGAGATGTGACAGCAGTAGGGTAGTGTGCAGGGATGAGATCTCTTTTGTTTATCTTTAGTAGAGAGACAGAGAAGTGGCCCAGGGAAGACTCTTTGGGGCTCATTTCTGAGTGCTGGGGGTGCAGCTGGAAGTATGAGTGAGACAGAGATGGCGAATCTGAAATGCTTGGACACTATAAGAAACAGCTTGACCCACATCTTTGTAAGCCCATCCCCCCCAGCCAGGGAAACAGGGCTCTCAAACTAAACCCAGTGGGAGGCACGGCACTGAGATGAGCAGCAATAGCCTATGCCACGGGGCCAGCCTGCAGCACACTACATTCTGCCGCACCATGAAAGAAACTGTTGGTGAAAAAGTAACTTCTTTAAAAACCATTGTCCCAGGCACAACACTGAATCTGTGACGTCATGTGGTAAGGCCTCTGTGCATCGTTCCAAGGGCTTGAGTACAGAATTTAGCAACATTTGTGTTTGACTCTATTTATTGAATAGTTTTCTCACTTATTTGGCAAACAACCTTCCCACATAAAATATTATCCTAATTATGTGCTGTGCTAAAGCCTGCAGGCCACGTTGTGCTGGGCCCTGTACAAATTTATAGGAGGAGACAATCCCTGTCTAAAGACTTGACTGTAAACACGGGGGAGGAAGAGAAAGATGAGCCCTATTTTTACAGAGGGAGAACTGAGTCCCTTTGGGTATGTCTACGCTGCAATGAAACACCTGCGGCTGGCCCATGGCAGTTGTCTCAGGCTTTGGGACCCTGTAAGGGAAGAGGGACCCAGAACCTGGGCTCCAGTCTGAACATGTACTCTGCAGTTATATGGCCCTGCAGCCTGAGGCCAAGTCAGCTGACATGGGCCAGCCATGGGTGGTTTGGTGAAGCCTAGACACACTCAGATGTTAAGTGTCTTCCCCACACTAAATCTGTGTCTGAGATGGGCATAGATCATATACTCTGGGCTTAGATGTGATAGAAATAGTTACATTAGAGAGCATGTCCGGAGGTGAGCAACAAAAACGATAAGAGGTTTAGAAAACATGACCTATGAGAAAAGGTGGAAAGGATTGTGTCTGTTTCAAGAGAAGAGAAGGGTGAGAGGGGACCTGATAACAACCATGTAAAGAGGACAGTGTTCAATTGTTCGCCATATCCACTGAGGGTAGGACACGAAGTAATTGGCACCTGCAAATCAAACACTTGTGTATGCAAATAGGTTTTACCCACTTACAACCCACTTGCTATACTACACACACCCAATTTTCATGCACCATTATAGCTCTCATATGTGCCAATGCAAAAAAAAAAAGTGCTTTGGAACTCACTAAATATCCCATTGCGCATTCAGCAATAGTTCGGGAGTTAACAGCATCCCAGAAGTTTTGAAAGCGTGAGCCGTATTTTGCAAGGTCTGTGAATTAATTTTAAAGCAATGGATTCTAATTTTCTCTTTATCTTATTTCCCCCTTAGTGCAGATGGGGACTTTGCAGTCACCCACTTGACCAAAGCCCACCTTTTTTATGATGGAAGAATCAAATGGATGCCCCCTGCTATCTACAAAAGCTCCTGTAGCATTGATGTCACCTTCTTCCCCTTTGACCAGCAAAACTGCACCATGAAGTTTGGCTCCTGGACCTATGACAAAGCCAAGATCGACTTAGTGAGCATGCACAGCCATGTGGACCAATTGGACTACTGGGAGAGTGGAGAATGGGTCATCATCGATGCTGTGGGCAACTACAATATCAAGAAATACGAGT
Organism: Dermatemys mawii; assembly: GCA_007922305.1. Lineage (NCBI taxonomy): Eukaryota > Metazoa > Chordata > Testudines > Dermatemydidae > Dermatemys > Dermatemys mawii. Next base: position 25,216,866 of record ML677360.1, on the reverse strand, counting down.
GCTGCACAGAGATCTACCCTGATATCACCTACTTCTTTATTATCAGGAGGCTGCCCTTGTTCTACACAATTAATCTGATCATCCCCTGCCTCCTTATCTCCTTCCTGACTGTCTTAGTCTTCTACCTGCCTTCGGAGTGTGGTGAGAAGATCACCCTTTGTATCTCAGTGCTCCTATCACTGACAGTGTTCTTGCTGCTCATTACAGAGATCATCCCGTCCACCTCCTTGGTCATCCCCTTGATTGGAGAGTATCTGCTTTTCACCATGATATTTGTCACCTTGTCCATCATCATCACCGTCTTTGTGCTCAACGTGCACCACCGCTCCCCCCGCACCCACACCATGCCCGACTGGGTGAAGCGGATCTTTCTTGAGGTTGTCCCCCGCCTCCTCTTCATGCAACGGCCCTCGGCAGTGAAGGAGAATTGCAAGAAGCTGATTGAATCCAGGCACAAACTAGCCTCTTCTCCGCAGCTTTGGTCTGAGACCGAAGTGGAGCCTAAGTTTACGACCTCCTCTTCAAACAGCCCCCAGAGCAAAGAACCGTCGCCCACCCCTTCCTTCTGTGGTCATCTTGAGGAGAAAGCCAAACCCCAGACTGTCGGCAAGTCACCTTCTCTCCAGTACTCTGCGCTACACCAGGAGCCAACACAGGCTAGCTGTTCCTCACTCCAGCCCCCCTGCCATCCGCTGAGTGACACCCAGTCCACGTCCATCTCCAAGAGCAGATCATTAAGCATCCAGCAGATGTACAGCCCAAATAAAGTAGAGGATGGGAACATCCGCTGCCGATCCAGGAGCATCCAGTACTGCTACCTGCAAGAGGAGTCCTCCCAGACCAACGGCCAGACCAGTGGCTCTCCAGCATCTCAGCGGTACCATCTAAATGAAAAGCAGCCCCAAAACAAAGCCTTGCAGTGTAAATGCAAGTGTAGAAAGAAGGTGGCAACCAGCTCTTCGGAGCAAGGACCCAAAACTCTCAGCACCAAAGAGCAACACGTTTTGCTGATGTCCCCGGCCTTGAAGCTGGCAGTGGAGGGGGTCCACTACATCGCAGACCACTTGAGAGCCGAGGATGTGGATTTCTCAGTAAGTACAATTGACTGCCTGCCACCCACTGTGGTTGTCAAACGAAGCAACTCATGTAATGAGAACTGGCCGAAAAGCAGATCAAACAATCCCTTCCACCCCTCTGTAGTGTCCACAATGGTATGGAAAACTTTTCAGATTTTGAAACATCTCCATCAGCTTTAGTTATACCCTTGGCTGGGATCCAGTCAATGAGCATTGAGGGCACCAAGGTCTTGCAGGGCTGAGGCACAGGTTAGCAGTGCTTCCCCATTGCTGCTGCCTATGTCATGATCTACCCGTCCAGAAGATTGTAAGCTTATTGTTGAGAACCGCATCTGTCATTCCTCATTTAATCTTGGCAGCCACCACGTAGCTTTCAACAGATTAGCTTTGCTTAGGAATGCACTGTGCTATTCCTCTGGCATTGGGTCTTGTTAAAATAACCGTTGTTCCTAAGCTTAGCATACTGCAGCTCAGAGTTGTAGCTTCGCTTGCCTATAAATAAGAGATCTGGACACCGTTTTATAATGATACAGCAAAGAACCAGAACGCTTGGTGAAAGTAAATCATACCGGATGGAGCTCAGCTGAGCTCTACATGCCCAACCTATGGTCCCACAAGTTGTTAAACACCTCCCATGAGATGCTGAGCACCATAAGTGGAGGTTTGATAGGAGAGTTATAAAATCATGACTAGTGTGGAGAAAGTGAATAGAGAAGTGTTATTTACCCCTTCACATAACATAAGATCTAGGAGGTCACCTGGTGAAATAAATAGGTGTCAGGTTAAGAACAAACGTAAGATAGTACTTCTTCATACAAAACACAGTCGCTTGTGGAATTCATTGCTAGAGGATGTTGCAAGGGTCAAAAGTATAACTGGATTGAGAGGAGAATTAATTAGATAAGTTCATGGAGGACAGGTCCATCAATGACTATTAGCCAAGATAGTCAGGGACATAACCTCATGCTCTGGTGTCCCTAAACCTCTGACTGCCAGAAACTGGGATGGATCACTTGAAATTGACTTGTTTTGTTCATCCCCTCTGAAACATCTGGCACCAGCCACTCTCAGAAGGCAAGCTACTGGGTTAGCTGAATCATTGTTCTGACCCACTATGGCCATGTGTTCAGATGTAAATCCTATTGACTTCAGTGGGAGCTGGTGGTGCTCAGCACCTCACAGGAACCGGCCCCAAGTGTTGCAGAACACAATAACCCACCCCGTAAAGCTCTGATCTGGGAAGGGAAATCTTGTACCACAGCAAGCATCTGATAAAAAGCAAAAAGGAGAACTCACACGCAGTCTCTGCTGCTCATTTGTTGGGAACTTGATCACATTTTACTTTGCAGATAAGCCTCTGAACCATCCCTCTTTTCTTCTGGGCCACAGCCCTACCATAGTGAGTTGAAACTACATGAGTCAAATCCTGCTTTTATGTATTCCAATGTGAATCAGAAATATTTCCACTGACATCAATAGAATTTGGCCCGTATAGTTCCCATGACTTAATAAAAGAGACAATTTCCCCACTCTTTACCAAAACAATGGTACCTTCCATTTCATGCAAATCTCTTTATAAGCTTGTCAATATAAATATAGTGTTGAATAAATGATTATATTGGATTCTTTGTAATCCATCCTTTTCATTTGCATTATAGACAGTGTGTGATGAAAACCACTAGTACGTGTCTTCTCCTCTGATGCCATGTGACACTTTCCCCTTGTGAAATGGTCCGATATCTTCAGGGGAGAGCTGTCCTCATCATGACTGTCAATGTACAAGAGAAAAGAACAGCTTTGTCTTCTGTAAATGAACATTCCACCTCACCGGTCTAATGGGTTAAAAAATACCCAGCATGAGAACTTGTAAACAAATTGGAAAACTATGACCCTAGGGACCAGTGATTCTTAAGCTTTCCTTGGGAATAGATGCTAAGTCTATTATGTTAAGTTGCTTTGTTTTTTTCTCTATTCCCTGCTACATAAATAAGATTGTGTCATCAGAGTTTAGCACCATAGCGACTCTTGAAATTCCCTCAGAAAATAGAAGAGAAAGGACTAGTGGAGAAGACCTGTACCTCAGTGGTTTTTGTAGGGTGGAGCAGCTGAGCTCTCACCACTGACTTTCTGCACTCCCCCAAAAGATTTTGTGGTTTGCTCTTGTTCTGAATCCAGAAAGAAAAGAGCAGAAAGAAATATTACAAATGTGAACTGAAGATGAATTCTTAGGAGTAGAGCTGACGGAAAAATGGGGATTCTATAGGAACTTCCAATAGCTCAACGTTTACTGTCATCCTGACTTGGGATGAAAAATCAAAAGCATTGAAATTTGCCATGGAATGAACATTTCCAAAACATTGCACCAGCTGTAGATAGGTCTACAGCTTCAAAGACACCATCCCTATGCTGCCGAAGCGTGAGCATTTTTAGAGATCTCCACATCATTGCAATGGAGAAAGAGCTTCTCTTGAAGCTCCCGGCTGTTGTTTGTTTAGTATCATCGCCACAATGGACATATTTCTAAATTAAAAATAAATAGTTCATTTAATTAAGTGTTCGAATCAAAAGAAAAATGGGCAAGCAGGAAGCAGCAGTCTGTTACAAAACGTGTCTGCATGCAAATCCAGGCTTATAGTCACACTTGGGGAAATGGCTGAAAATTGAATACGTCCAGTATTTAATAGAAATGCCATCAGAGATTTCTTACAGACTGTGATAAGCAAGACAAGCTGTATGTCAACCTTGAGCTAGAATAACCACGTTGCCTTTTCATTACCACCTATGCATTAACAGCATGGTCTGGAAACACAGTCCCTCATGTTATCACAATGATATCCATTTATGCTTGAGAAATACACTATTTCTGCTGAACAAATGAAGGTGTTATCAGTAATTAGTATCCCAAAATGCTGTGCTGCTGGTAGCCTGCATTACTTGCTCTTTGCCTACTATTTAGGATGCTTGCTTCAGAAACAAAGGTTCGCAGTGTCTTGGAAGGTAGCATTATATTGTGACAGAAAAATCATCCTCTGCATTATAGTAAAACAAAAATGGTCAGACAAAGAATCTTCCTGTTCAAACCACCAGATCTTTCCATTGGCTGAAGGTTCTAATACTGTTCCTATTCTTTAGAAATGATAGGCTGGTTTGTACAACATAGAATCATTAATGGTCCAGTCCATTTAAATATTCAGAACGTTTCCCCCAACCCAAATAAATGTATATGATTGCTTTAAAGAACATAAAAGCTAGGGAGGTGAATTTTCAGTTGGAAATGAGTGAGCAATTTGTAACCAAAACTGTATTCAATACATTTGGCACCTTCTTCTGTTCATAAAGGCCATGATCCAGCAAGGTAATTAAACTCATCATGACTAACTCTACGCACAAGTATTCCCACTGAAGTCAATAGGAACACTCACATTCTTATAATCAGGTACCTGGATGAATCAGGGCTATGTAGTCTGCAGAAACCCTTCTTTTTCTCAAAATGTATTCATCACATAGAATTATTTGCCCATTAAAGGAATAGTAGTTTTTGCCCTACAGGTTTTTCACAGCTCTTCATTGTAAGGATTCAATACACTAAACTTTAGCTGTTCTCAGTGATGTGTAAATCCCATGCTATTGTTTGTGTTCCCCCTTCCTAACTGGGTGACCCTAACTCTTAGAATCAGAGTTCCTGCACAAATACTCACACTTCTGAATTGGATATTTGCTTCCTGCATATGTTCTGCAATATTTGCTTCAAAGTCACTATTTTGGCAACATTGCTAGGAAAGTCATTTCTAGATTAATGATGGGAAGCAAATTCAAGGGAGGTGTGATATGAAGAGATTTAAAAATAAAATTGGAATGATTATTTGGTGCGGGAGAGGGTCGGACCAGAAGTTCCCTCAGCTTTATTTCTAACAGTGTATAGCGGACACTCTTGGGACTACTCTAACTTATGCCACGGGCAATGGCCCATCAGCCAAATACAGGTCCCTGGAGCACATCAGCATTCCAGCCATCCCTCCTCCCCACACCAATCTCATATGCCAGGGGCTGACTGGAGCTGGCATAGGCACTGGCTAGATAGATTCACCTGCAAACTCCCTCTTACCTGGAGGGAGTCTTAGTTGGGGAGATCTGGCTACTTTATAGCTCCTGAACCTTTCTCACAAACAACCTTGGGTGAGCCTCTTAAATCTAGGCTCAATGGTTGTGTGCCAGGTATTGACATCTGTATGAAAGTTGCTGGTGATGTCTCTATAGATTGTACTGCATGGGAATTGCTGTATAGAGGGCAGTCTGAAGGGGAATTTCAGTCAGAGGAAAAGACTATAGAATAGTTTAAAACATCTAATTTCCCTTTCTTCCTTTCTTCTTTTTTGTCTCCTCTCACCCTTTCTTCTTTCTCTCTTCTGTGCTCTGTCTGTGGTGCTGAATGCCAATTGACCAACGTTTGATGCAAATCCATTTTTAAGAAGAGCTGAGTATTCAGTGACGATACAATCAAATTTACAAGCAAATTTCAATTAGAGTGCTTACAATCCTCTCCTGTTTCCTCTCCTGGAACAAAGCAAGAACCTTACGCTTTATTAGCATAAATACATTAAGCTCATTTTTATCATGGATGCTGGAATATTTACTACAAGTGGTTTTCCAATTGTGCATTGGATGGTGAAGTTCAAAATCTGTGCTTGGTTGGTTACATACCTAAGACATCAAATTGTGAAACAGAAACAATCCCCCAGAACTTATCTAGCTCTCCCACACAGCCCAGATGTTGAACATCAAACTTTGAGAGTCACAATCCAATTCACAATCCAACATTGGCTCTCATCCAATGACAAATAAATCATAGAATCTCATGAGTTGCTCGTAGACAACTGATGAACGGTGGGGAGGAAATGAAATTCATAGTCTAAATTATCCTCTCTGAATTGTCATCCTGATCCCAAACTCAGTGGGAATTTTGCCCTGGCTTCCAGTAGTTGCAGGATCAAGATGTAGTCACTCAATTTTGTATTTGAAAGTGACTCTGAGCACTAAACATTAAATATTCTGTTTTCTTCCCTTTAAACTGATTTCAGTAGCGAGTACGAATCTAGGATTTTAATTGCCCAGTGGAGTTTATTCACAGACTGCTTGATATCAATGTAATGGGACTCCTGAGGAATGAATATGTATATAGTCATGGAACTATATGTTAGATTCCGTGTACAGTTTTTTACTACTTTTAAGGGATCTGAGATCTATAAAAGCGTAGGCAGGGAGATACAAGTTATTTTTGTGCATTTTGTTGTAGTGGATGGATCATCAGTATCATGAACTCAACTGTGCACCACTATCACTCAGATTTTGACCTGTATTCTGGCTAATTTTAAAGAGGGCCACTCGAAGTTCTTTGAGGGAAATGATACATTACAAGGAAACAAAAGAGCTCCTCTCAAATGACTTAAGTTGAAGCATTCCATGCCATGATCTCATTGCAGAGATGTCACAAAATATTGGCACTGGGCAAAGAGGACACAAAGTGATTTATGAACATGTTTGTGAATAAATGAGATGAATTCTCTCTGGTGTTAACAATAGGATGAAATTATCCATTGTTTGGTAATAGTCCAGTGACCATTTGTGAGAATGTTTATGAATCTTTGAAGTTTCATGAATCTTAGTACAAAGAAAAATGTAGAGATGTGTTATCTCTTATTTGCTTCTCATCATTTGTTATTCTCCTACGTAAAAAGCTGATTGTTCATTCAGGGAGCAGAAGTAATACCGGATGACATGGATAACAAAAGGAAGTACTAGGAATAGCAAATAATCAAAGACGTGAACAGTTTACGAGTGTGCCATAGGCTATTTGTTTGCATAAGCCATTCAGTGAACATTTATTAATTAAAAACACACCTGAAGATTCACAATTAGTTTGCAAAGGATTTGTGAGCCAAAACAAGACCTAAATGCAGGCAACTTATTTAAAATGAATAATGCTATGAGCTCTACAAACATCACAATGTATTACACAGAGAACTTGAACTTTCACTCTATGACATGTCATGATTTCTCTGCAAATGTCATGACTTATAACAAGCTAAAACTCTGTTGTGAAACCATGACTAATGTAGAAAGAAGAGATGAGAGAGATGTTTAACACAGTGACTCCATTGCATTCATGGAAGCTGTTTTGTTTGACTGTATGTTGGATCATAACACTGTGTTGGATGATAACTAGAATGATATTTATGATGCCACTAAAACTGTGAAATCATGGTGCTTGCTCAGCTGAAATAATGGATTTGTTGACACTTAGAGTCATAGACTTCAAGGTGAGAAGGGACCATTATGATCATCTAGTCTGACCTCTTGCCCAACACAGGCCACAGAATCTCACCCACCCACTCCTGTAATAAATCCCTAATCTATGTCTGAGCTATTAAAGTCCTCAAATCATGGTTTAAAGACTTCAAGGTGCAGAGAATCCTCCAGCAAATGACCCGTGCCCCATGCTGCAGAGGAAGGTGAAAATCCCCAGGGCCTCTGTCAATCTGCCCAGGAGGAAAATTCCTTCCTGACCCCAAATATGGTGATCAGCTAAACCCTGAGCATGTGGGCAAGACTCACCAGCCAGACACCCTGGAAAGAGTTCTCTGTAATAACTCAGATCCCATCCCATCTACCATCTCATCACAGACCATTAGGCATATTTACCGCTAATAGCCAAAGATCAATTAATAGCCAAAATTAGGCTCTCCCATCATCCCCTCCCCTCCACTAACTTATCAAGCTTAGTCTTGAAGCCAGATAGGTCTTTTGCCCCAACTGCTCCCCTTGGAAGGCTGTTCTGGCTTGTCCCTTCCACTGGATCATGAAGGCACCTGTTACACTCCTTGCCCGAGGCCTTGACTAGCTGTACAAAGCACTATAATCCAAGGGAGGAATTTTCCAAAGCACTCAGCTCCACCTTAACTCTGCTCCCCTTTTTAAATAATGCTGAAGTATCATTTTAACTCTTCAAAGATTTAGAACAGTGGAGGGGGTGAGTGCTGGGACTTAGGACACTTGGGTTTTATTCCTACCTCTGCCAATGACTTGCTGCATTTCCTCCAGCAGATCACTTAATCTCAATAGGCCTCAGTTTCTGTATCCATGAAAGGGGCATAGCTACATTTACCCACTTTTGCAACGTACATTGAGATCGATGGATGAGAAGCAGCAAAGTGTTAATGTCTTATTCACAGTTCAGCCTGTTACCTGCACTACAATTGACAGCAAACAACATGCCCCTGAGCCCTGCGATGAGAATATCAAACACCAAGCAGAACATTATAGGAAATGTTAATGGGCATAGCCACATAAATCAAGACTTTACGGTCTGTTCAGACCTCTTTTGGGGGGGAAAAATCGTGGCTGCAGTATTGACAAGGTTGTGACACGCATGTGGGTCTTTATTCCAAGGAATGTTCATCTAGGAACAGTAACTCCTCCTCTGCCATACAGAAATCTATTTGGTCTCCCCAGAGAGAAGATCTTGGGTAAATACTTCCACAGTAACATGAGAGTGGGGTGACAGGGAACAGACATGATCATTTCTCTTACTTGCTGGCTCATTTTCACTCATGACTCAGCAAAGGCTTCCTGGAGTGGGTTGGGATGTTTTAACTCCTCAGGAAAGATGTTTAAGCGGAGGGAGAAATAAACCTTTCCCGCAATTTGCACCTCTGCCTAATTTGAGCCTAGAGTTGTGGCCCATGGAAAATGGGTGATTGCATGCGCAAATAAGCCTAATGAGCTATTTGCATATGCAATATGTGCACAATTGTAATTACATGCGCAAATTAGGCATATCAGAACTGTCTGAAAATCCATCCCCTGTTCATATTTAATAGAATTAATTCCTGCCATTGCACAAGGTGCTTGAATGTAAAACAGACGCTTTCTCTAAGTAAAAGAGAGACATTGTCCTTTCACCATAAGAGCCCTAGTAACACCCCTTGCCTCTCTGTGTTCCCAGGTGAAGGAAGATTGGAAGTATGTTGCAATGGTGATCGACAGAATCTTCCTTTGGATGTTCATCATAGTCTGCTTACTGGGCACTGTTGGTCTCTTCCTTCCCCCTTGGCTGGCAGGAATGATCTAAGAATAGCTGTGGAAAGCAAAGTGCATCCCATTCTATGGATTTTAGTCCACCTGGAAGGAGACAAGAGGAGAGAGCTGGAGACAGCCTCTGTGAATAATTTACTATGTATCTGCGCATGAATTGTTCAGACCGTGCTGTGGACGCCTTCCAAGTTTACATTATTTGCCAAGCCATCCTCATCTTCTATGTCTATTTTAAGGGGGAAATTGTTATTAACATTCATCCATAGCATGGTGCATTTGTTGACATATACGCTACAATGTAAGAATGCAGGCGTGGTCCCTAAAGCAGTACGAACTGACGCATTATTTACAGACCTGCCCCTGGCAAATTAGGCCAATTAGTCTTGATGGGTTTCAGTGTGTCCTGCGTAGTAGGGTTGCGCCATCAAGATGGAACGGTTCAGGACTGTGTGTCCCTGTAAGAGCTGTTTAATAAATAAAGTTTCAAATTTGGATTCCTGGGCAAGAGACTGTCTGTGCGTCAAGGGGAAGGGGAGAAAGGGGGTTTCCAGGTGCAGTCACAGATGGCGAGACCACAAAGGGCGACATCCTTATTCTGCAGCAGACCAGCCCCTTCTGAGTTACCCCTGACCAAAGTCCCAGCAGCAGCACCATCCTCATCAAAGTGTACAGGCCAAGCGTTGAAGTCTTGCCTCGTGAAAAACTGCAGGAGTAAAAGTTTGGCTTCAGCAAGGACCACATAAAACCTAAGCACGGACCTCATGATTTGGCTCACAGTGGGTTTCGATCCATTCACATTAGCCTTTGGCTTGGTTTGCTTTTCTTAATGGAAATCTGCTTGATCACAGACTTCGGCTGCTGCAGAAGGCCGATCGGCTGGACTCTGTCTCTGTGTCTATCAGCAAAGCGTGGAATGCTTGGCACTTGTACAGTAAAGCTTTTAGTATTAAAGGAGAGAAGGGGATGCAGTCATACATAATGGCCCGTTGTTAAATGAGGACACTTGATTAGGATACCTAGATCCCACAAATGGCGCCTTCCATTGGCATTTAGCCAACTAAAGAAGGCATTATGGACTAAGTTCTCAAAAGCCATTCTGGATGCCCCAATTGAGATGTTGGATATCTATAAATGTTAGTCACCTCTGACAAAGTTTGCCTGTGTGCAGAAGTAAATGTCCAGCTGGACAGAGTCTATGTTAGCTGTGAATTGAAAAATTATCCAGAATCACACAGTACAAATGAACTGACCAAGAATCACACCTTGCTTCTGCAATTCTCTAGTTAGTGCTACCAAGAGGGTGAAATTCACCAATGGGCAGAGCCACAAAATGATGTCAGATACTTTGTTTAGAGTCTGTTTACATTGCACACTAGGCTCAGGATGCCAAACTTGCTAGCAGGCACCAGATTCTTAGCTCTGGGGTAGACTGCCCAAAATGGAGCTGGTTATGACGCCCTGATACAGGGAACTTCACTGCACATAGGTGCATAAACAGTTACAGTAGCATGCGAGCGAAGGAGACCATCTGAAAATACAGGCGTCTTCAAAGACCTGGCCAGATTACATGAGCAAAACATCAGCCTGCCAGCCAGAGAGCTTCCGGACTTTATCCAGCAGCCCCCACCTTGCAGCCAGGGTCAGCACAGACAGTTTCTGTCTGCGGACTTCCACTATGAAGCCCATTGGCAAGCATCATCCCTGACAAAGCTTCAGAAAACACACAGTAGGGGCCCACTGGCAGGTGGATGGATTCTACCAAGGAAAATGCTTATGGAATTCAATAGGGATTAATCCAGGAGGACCATAGAGAATTTTCATAGGATTCTAAAGTAATTACTCTAAAAACAAGTAGCATTTGAAGGAGAATGGGATCCTTTCTATCGTTTGGATCGTCCCAGAGAGGGGATATTATTCTCTCTTATTTTTAGGCTGGTCCATTAACATTTTGTATTAGGACTTTCCCTACAAAGGGTTAAATTGGCCAAGAAGCCATATTTTTCATCCTCTCCATCATTTGTTTTGCACTCCCTTTTGCACAATTCACAGGCTACAGCTTCAGTAAAAGGCACCTAATGCCTTAGACATGCAGCTCCCTGATGGTTACACACAACCTGATTGTTACACACAACCTGATTGTTGCACACAAATTTTACCAAGCAACCTGAGGCCAGACACTTTTTTTTAGGGACACTATCAGTTGCAGGTTCAAAACTGGAGGCACAAAATCAGAGGTCACACTGAAGGTGGTTGAAAATTTAAATACTTAGATCTCAGAGTTCAATGAATCTTTACTCCTATGATCTGTGGTGATTTTAAAGTCATATATTTCACATCATGAACTGACTAGTGCACCCACCCACTCTGCTTCCATAAACTCTTGCAGGAAAACAGATGCACTAAGTTGCTATCTCTTCTAATAATTTCCCCATATCTAACTAGCCATCAGACAGTTTGCTTCAGGCAGACTCTGCATAGGAAAGCTACCCCTGAGACCATTCACATGGCTGCACCTCGATTCCAGGCAATGCAGCATAATGGAAATGTTTAAGAACATCACTGGTTGTTAGTAGATATGTGTACATTTCCCTCTCTCCCCAGAAATGTATATTCCTCTAGCTTCCCAGAGGGCATAGGAAAGAAACCCCAACCGTCACTCCCCCCCCCCCCATCAGTCAATCACAAGTCTAGCTTTGCCCATGAAGTGCCAGACTTCAGGCTTATTCTAGACAGCAGAGGTAACATGGTCTGGGAGCAGTTTTATCAGCTTATATTGTCATCCCTCTATGAGTATTTCCTCCAAGAAATATTAACTTCCCTCCAAAATTCACAGCAGTTTCAAGGAGCTTTTATGTTTCTCCTAGGAGTAGTGGTCTGCAGCCCGCTGGTAGGAATGATGATGTATTTGTGATGCAGGAGTGTCTAGGGATTCCGATCAAGGCTCCATTCTACTTGGCAATAAAGATGATGCCCCTGCCCCAGACAGCGTACAGACTAGGTGTCAGACGGGTTGCAACAGGTGGACAAACCAGACAAATGAGGTTGGCAAGTAATAAAAGGAGTGCAGCAGAAAAATCGAAGACACTTTTCCCACCAAAGCCAGGCTGGAGTTGTAGGAATCACGTAGGAGGTAGCTTTAAAGGAGGGATTTTAAAAAGGAGAAAGGTGGCACCTTTTGAATTTCAACGGGGAGGATGATGGGCCTCTGCTGGCATGCATGAGCTTCAATCCTGTCCATTCAGCCTAGGTGGCCAGGGTACCATACCAGACTATGGACCCTCCCTAAGGGAACAATAGTCCAGTTACAGACAAGAGGATCATTGCAAAGATCCAGGAACTAATGCCTCTGAGCTTTGGGGTCCCTTTGCTCACCAGGTGGGAATTCCCAAACTCTCTCAGCTCTCCTAGACTATCATTTGGTTAAGTGCACTTCGAAAGTGGCTGATAGTGTGACTTAGACCTTAGCGTGAAATCCTGGTGTCTCATGGGGATCATGCCGCTATTACAGCAAATTGAACTGAGAGTGACTGGCACGAACACAAAACTGCAATTACCCTCAGTCACAGAAACGTCCTGCAGTGCAGAATAAAACAAACATTTTGACTCACATCAACACTTCAGCCAGTGCCGCTAGGACATCTTAATACCCTTTAGGAATCAGCGCTTTGGGGTCAAGAAGGTTCAAAAAAAAAAAATAAAGATGGAAAATGAAACAGCGTAAACTTTTTACAAACATGTTGCTTATATTTTGGGAGAAAGTCAGGTGCCATTGAAGACGCCCCAGGGATTTTGTAATGCAGATCACGGTCTCTCCCCATTTTGCGGGTATCATAAGACTCTTCAGATAGTGGTAACTCCCTTTCTTTACACAGGGCATAAATTCCTTAGGATTGTGGTCACATCTTTGCTGGGACTCAGAGTAACATGATTCTATCAAGCCCTGCAAAGTGCCCGTGAGGAATGTATTTCCCACAGATGCCTTTCTCCATCCCACCTCTCGGTTTGTAATTAACATCATCTGCTTCAGCCAATTTACTGAAAATATAGGATACTTTGTATTATAGTCTTTAGTGTAGGGAAAGGGGAAAATCCTGCCTCTGTATATCCTTCCCCAGAAATCTTTAAGGTCAAAAAATTGACTCATGCCAACGTGTCCTGGTAAAACCAAAGCCATAGCTAGTCGAATTTAACTCCTACCACTGGATTTCTGATGTACCTCATCACACTGCATAGTTGCTATGGTTTTCTTGCTTTATGCAGAGCAGTAACAAGAGACACTGGGAACTTTCTGAAAGAGTTTGACTGGAATAAAACTGAGACATCAGCCAGAATATAACTATAGAATAATGAGTTATTCTAACCCCCTCTGCCTAGAATTGGATGAGATGAAACATGAAGAGAGATTTTTAGCATATGAAAAACTCGGGAGATGAATCCAGTCAGCCTATTAATATTTTTAGTGGCCCTGCTTGGAACTGATTCATGTTGCCAATTAATTTAAGAAAAAATATACAGGAAACCAACATGGTAATTTAGTGGTAGCATTACTCACTACTTTATCTCTCAGGACAAAATGGCCAGTGTGAGGCTAAGCCTACTGTACTCAAAAGAAACAGTGATATGTCACACAATAACTCCTCTGTCTCAATGTTTTGTCCTACAGCCTCATAAGAAAGAGCAGGCCATTGCCAATGTTAAGAGGTTTGCGATCAGTCAAACAGATATCTAAAAGTGAGCAAGAGGCAAAGCTCTAAACTAGTGCAGCTGCAGTGACTCCAGTGGATTTATTCCTAATTTACAAAAAAGGTACAAATGAATCAGGTTCTGGAAACCTTGTCTGCTTGTGACCTCCTGATTTACTACTTTAATCTGTATACCACCTGGCAATTATTTGCCACATCAATTTCCTCCCCACCCCCTACCACCATCTTGCCCCATTTGTCTTGGATCATCTTTTCAGCCAACAAGCTGCAGCTGGCTAACACAACACAATACATGGAGCCAGAATCAATCCTGATGCACCTGCAGTGTTGTAAGTGGGGTAACACCAGAGCCAAACGTGACCCAAGATATCTGCACTGAGATTCTATAGTTGCTTCTCTTGGAATTCAAAAATAAAGCATTTATTAGGCCACCTAATCCAGTCCCCTGCTGTTGTAGGGATCATGCAGCCCCTACAATAACATTTAATTGTCTAGTGTTCCAATCAGTGTAGCTTCCATTAATTCTCTTTCCCATAATCTTTCTCAAAAGGGTATTAGATAAAATATCTTGCACCTATACTCAGAGAGTGCTATATAAATAGACATACCCCTGGTAGGAAGTACATAGACGATGTGATATAATGATAAGGGACCACTCTGAACAGAGACCCAGTTAATAGTCCCTCCTCTCTAATTACTTAGCTCCTTCTGACTCTACCCCTATTTCAGTACTGCCCTTTTATAGGAACTTTTTTCCCCAGCATGCCTTTCTGCTTCTGGCCCTTTAAATTGGGCAGAGCCAGACAGCACAGACCTTAAGGTAGCTATTTTATAACTAATGGCTCCTTACAATATCTTCTTTTCCGCTGGTGAGTGCTCTGTGTTTCTTTTATTTCATTCCCTCTACCCCAATTTCAATTTTCCTCTTTTCTTTCCTAAACAGATGGCAGATCCTCACAAACACCAGGATTTTTTTTGTTGTGACCTGTAAATGTGGAGTAAAACTGGGCTATTTTTGCACAGTTTAGTGGGGTTGTGGCAATTGCCAAAGTGCTATTCACATCTAGTTCCTTGAAATCCCTTTTTTACTCTCACTAAGATGCCCTGGGGGAAAAGCATTTATTAAATGTAGCATGTGGTACTAATAACAGTATGGAGTAGTAGGGGGCTGTATTTTATAAGGCTGGTTAGGAGGTGGAATTAGTGGGAATTGCGGAGTTAGGCATTCCAACAACTGGGCGGGGGGAAGCAATGAAAAAAATTAAGCTGACTAAATATTTTTGAAATGCATCTCTGTTCCAGCCAGTGCCCTACTGTACTATGCAGCATCAAACTCTGCTTAAAAACACAAATAAATATTACAAACCAAATGCCCCATTAGCTTGGGGGAGAGAGAATGTAAAGATGTGATCTCCAACTGCTGACCACAGGGAAAGCAAGTTTGCTTTGCATATATCATGTAGATAGAAAGGTGGGGTTTAGCAAAAATTGGCTCTGTGCATAGGAAGACAATGAGGACCCAGCAAGCTAGCAAAAGTCTGTTTTTTCCCCCCATTCTTTCTCCATTTGAGTGAAGTGGTAATTAAAACTTTCCCATACACAAGGATGAGAGATTGTCCCCACAAGACACCTTTCAACATTCTCCAAACGAGATCAGGCTATATTCCAACTCTGCTGTGAAACCTAGGCTTTGAGTGAGCTATACAATAAAATAACCTGTCAAGTTCACTGTTTGATTTCTTTCATTGGAGCGGCTTGCCTGAGAAAGGATTAGTTCTGATGAAAGCTTTTCAGGATGAGGTCCCTACTGGAAAAGCTTGCTAGGGAAGTTTTCAACAATGCCCTTGTAAAATGTGGGATTATTTTTAACTGCTGTTTACTTTCAAAATGCCAAAGGAGGCCAGAAAAGTACAAGATGTACTAAAGGAAAGGCCAGCAGGGGAAATGATTGGTTGTGCTCACCAAAGAGAGAAGGAATAGTTAATATTCATGAGTGAGTGGCATCAATTTTCATTAACATCTAAAAGTAACTAAGCAAAATTAGGCATGGGTTCTGTTTTTAATGCTTTCCCTTGTCTACATCAGGTCCCCTCCCCCTCCCACATTCCTTTGAACTTCTCTTTCTCTCCATATTATTTTGCCACTGTTGGTTTGAGAGCCTTCTCCTTTGCAGCTCTTACCATCTGGAACAGCTTTAGCAATCTCATCAAATGTTCTAATCTCACTGGACTACCTTTGTCTCCCTTGCCAATTACTCTTGTTCTCGTTTTTAACTTGCAGTTATTAGTTGTGTAACTGTGATTCCCCCTTCCTTGGAAAATATACCAAATAAAGTTGTTTTATTGTATAGGAAATCAGGACGCATAGAGACTCAGTGTGTAATAATGCAGGTCAGTCATAATGAAATTCTGTGTCTACATAGCTAGAGAAACATAGTTATTGGCCAGTTAATAACTTTTACAAATTAGAACTGAATTGGGACACTCACACTTAGAGCTAGCCTTTGGAGTAAATGTGTTTTTTCATTGGAAAATAAACTTTTTGCGGGAAAGAATCTGTTTTGATGAAACCTCATTAGGAAGGTTTCTCTAGTCCAGGATGGAATTTCTAATCAAAACCAGAGACAGACATCCCCCACCCTAGACTAGCCCACATAATACAAAAACTATTTCCCACCCTGCTCTACTTACAAAGTGTACAACCTTACTGCTGTAATTCAAGTAGAGCAGGGACTTGACTCTGGGTTTTCCGCATCCCAGGGTAAGTGCTGTCCTCACCCGGCTATTGGTCATTCTGGGGAGAGGATTTCTTGAAAAACTTGGAAAGGTCTCAATTTTGTCCCACTTCAGAGCAAAAAAATTCCAAAATCTCAAAAGTTGTCATGGGATGGGAAAACAACTTCCTACCCTGCTGTACTCCACGTGTAATGCCTTACTCCTCCAGTAGCCCCACGGACGTCGCTACGACTGCTTGTGCTATCAGGGACTGTTCATGTGTAAGTGCATTTGTTATAAGTGTAAAGTAGCCTAAAATTAGTGTTTACCTGTAAGGGGTTAAGCTAAAGGTAACCTGAGAGGTGGACAACTGACCAATAAAAAATTCCTCATGAGACAAAGGATTTTAAGTTTCAGTTTCTCTCTGGGTCTCTCTCTGTTTACCTCGGCTATGGGATAAACACAGCTATGTCTTTCACTGTAACTATAAATTCTATTAAGTATTGTAGTCAGTAAGTTTAACTTCTTTTTATCACTTGAAAAGTTCTCAGTGGTAAGTGTTGGCTGGGTGCTTCTTGATATTGTAAGCTTCAGCAGAGATATCAACTGCGGGAGAAAATTGCCTTGGGGGAAAGGTTTGGTTTCTAAATCCTTTTGTTGATTATGGTAAATGCTGTTCTATTGATGGTTATAAGGGATTTATTCCTTTCTTTTTTTCTTTTATTAAAATCTTTCTTTTAAAAAGCTGACTGCTTGTTTTCCATTGTGTAAGATCCTGGTTTTGGATCGGGCACGTCTCGCAGGATCAGGCGAGGTTTGGGTTTTTTATTCTCTCAAGCTTTCCAGGGAAGAAAGAAGTTTGGGGGGTTAGTGGAAAGGGAAAGAAGGGTCCCAAACTACCCTAAACCTAGTTTGGTGGTGGCAGCATACCAGGTCCAGATACAGAAAAATTTGTGTTCTGGGAAAAAACATTTTAACCCAAGCTGGTAAAATAAGCTTGGGGGGGGGGAGTATTTCTTTTTTTCATGCGGGTCCCCACATCTGTACCCTAGAGTTCAGAGTGGGGAGGCAATCCTGACAGCATTATACTCTGGCTCTTAATGAACAGAAATCCATTTGTTGCCATTATTATTTGTATTATTGTAGGACTCTGGAGCCCTAGTCATGGACCAGCTTCCTGCTGTGCTATGCACTGTATAAACACCCAGCCAAAAAAGAATCCCTGTTATCCCTGAGGTGAGGGCGATGGGGGAGCGAGAGAGAGGGAGAATCTACTCTGTGCCAGTAGCACAGTTATAGACAAGTATTTCCTTCTCCAAGGCTTTCCGGGGTGGTGCCAGGAGTTTATGCTAAAGGTGGGATGAGTATTTTTGAAGAGTGGTTTATATGAATACTGCTACAGCATACTGGGGAAATAACCACTAATTTAGCTCTGCTCCGCTCCCCTTCCCCACTCCCCTGCCACCGCTGTCATGTGAAAGGTTAAGTTTGTGGTTTGTTCAGCCACCGTCATCTACAGCTGGCTGAAATTCTGTTGCTGATGGACATCCCAGGCGTAGTAATTAATCTATGTATGAGTCCTCTTTCTGTAGTTAGTTACTGCTACTAACAGCTGTTTGAGTAGTACCATGGTCTTATCCAGTGGGCACTGGCATCACCTATAGCTTGCCAATCCGTCATTCTCCTCCATGGTAACCATGAACAGGTCATGCCCAATAGGAAACCACTCTGCCTGGGGGGCTGAAAGCTGTAGGACCTTGTTCCTTCCTCATTCCTAGCTCTTGCTTTAGAAAGTCCCAGTGTTTCCTCCTGTGGAAGGAATTTCCCCTACACGTACCTCTCTCAAGCTATTTACAAATAGAGTAGTTCTGAGCAGCTCACACTGACCAATGGACTCCAGAAAAAGCCAGGATGCAAGTGTGACTGGCCCTGGTGAATGCTGTCAAGTGATACATTTTCCCAAGTGAATGTAGCTAGGCAGGCCCAACTCCACAAAAGTATGTAGGTGCCTAACTTCCACTGATCCAGTCTATGCACCTTTGGGGACCTGGGCCTAATTGCTTTACTGATGTGAGCAGCATATGCTTCCTTAGCTAATGCTTTCTGCTGGTGAGGGGAAGCCCTAGGGGGAGCTTTTGGACTGACCTCCAAATCTAGAAAGAACATTGAAAATTCAGCCAACTGCACTTAGCCATGGTGGTGGGTTTTTCCATGTAGGCAGGTGAAGTGCTAGTGAGGGTGAGGGCTGCAGGCACCGCCCTGATGGGCATTTTTTTACTACCACAATACCTGAAGCATTAGGCTTTTATGCAGATAATGGAAGGGACTGATGCAGCCTGGAGCTGTCCAATCCAAGTAGTCTCTCACACATTGTCATATGGGGGTGCAAAACCTCCTTTGAGTTACTTTTAACTGCCTAATAAACAATTCCAAGTGAGTGAAGTTTTTTCCCACGTTCCCCACCAATGAAGACTCATCTCTATGTAAGCAGGGGACACGCCCTCCAGGGTTCCATTCCATGGCTTAATTTTGAGTCCACGACATCTGCGTGGGTTGTAAGTTTGCTGAATTGGGTCCTGTTATGTCTTTCACCCACAATAAACATAAGCAAATTCCAAATGTTATTTTTACCAAAGGAGCCTGAGTTGCACCTGCCACAGATGCACAACTGTGTAAACAGATCATCTAACCGAGGAGTTATGGAGAGTGCAAACAGGGAACTTCTAGGTGCAGGTTTTTATTCGCATAGGCAATAACCCATGTGGGACTGTCTCGAATTTTAAAAGCTGACCCTTGTATTGCAATTATTCATGGACAAAAATATTTGAAAGCAGTTACAATGTAGCTCTGGTCTGGGACCAATACAAGCTGGTACAATATAAAATAACAAACAATTACCATTAAGGTGTTGCACTACTAGTATCAAGATACATTTGGTATGAATATGTACAATTATGACCTGTACAATTAGAATGTCAGGCAATAACAAATACCTCTAGTATCCTACTGATAAAAATGAGGCCTATGGCTATGAAGTATTCTATGTGATACAATGGAAGAGTGTTACTATGCGCCTAGAAGGTAGATATGGAAAAGGCCAAGGAGGTTATCTAGGCCATCCCCTGTCAATGCACAGATGCTCTATTTTCTAGTACTTTGCTTGAGATGTAGGTGCCTGCGCTTCAACCATTCCTCTGCAAAGATGATTCCATAGTCTAATGATAGTCATGGATATAATGAAACTGGAGGGAAGACTTCAATATTGTGCCAAAGGCAGAAGTAGTAACACCAATATTAGACTTTATTCCACTGTCACCCCACAGATAACAAGGCAGTGTCTGTATGGTATGGATTTGCATCTTTCGGTACCTTGTTCTGTTTTGCTCAGCTATTGGTGACCCACAATAATGACTGAAAAAATAAAGCATAAGTGGATGAACATGAGACATTGCTCCAGACTGTTTTTGAACATTTCATATACCATTAATGATACTTTTTGCTCAGCTTTCTTGCAATTTTGACAACTTGAACTCTATTTCTTTACCCTGTTGTGGGATGCCTGACATCAGTTCAGACACACCAACTGTCCAGTGCAAAATGTTTCAGATAATAACATAGAAATATATGTGAGAGGGGATGACTGGGTATTATCTGCATACAGTCTGGGTTTGTGGTAGTGTTTTGTGCTTAGTTTAGAGTTCTATGTTTCATACAAAAATCCAGTGCAACCGGAGGATGGGGTGGGGTGTTTCTATTGGGTGTTCAAGTTGCAGTTACACTCTGGCTAGATAGAACCTTAGTGAAGAAATTTCCAAAGGACAGAGACCTGTCCACGGTAGCCCATGCCTCAATCATGGGATGGAATCTGCATTTGGAGACAAAAACAAGAGATACTACTGAACAGAAGAATAAATACAACACAAAGTACTGAGGGTGCAGAATTAGTCCTTCCTCCTTAACAATCTTCTCTCAGGCACCAACTAGTGTCTGTACTTAATAGGACTTAATGTAGTTGGGCATCTCTTATGCTATGAGATTGGGAGGTATATTGAGGCTTTAATAGGTCCTGTCACTGGTACCATGACGATACCCCAAGTTAATTGACAAGATACGCCAATAACTAAATTGGGTAGCTCAGCATTAGAGAAAAAGCCTTTCACATAAGGGAAAATAGGGCCATCCTTATGGAGCAGAAGCATCTTTAAAAATCTGCTTTGCCTTTTTGAGATGTGGTCCACATAAATGGAGAAGAGAGGAAATACAGATACAGTTAAATAAAGAAGCACAGCTTCATCTGACAGGGAGGGTGAAAATATCATTCAGGAGAAGTCTTGAACCACTTCCCCATCCTGTACATGATGGCATAGTAGGCCAGTTTACAGACATGACTGCTTTGAAAAAATGGCTATTTTGAGGAGAAGGTCAATATTACAGACTATAAATGGTCAGTCACAGGAGAATGCCTTATTGCAGCAGAAGTTTAATGACTCCAGGTTGAATATAAATACTAGAGATTAAAACTGTGACTTAACTATTTAATATTTTACATAGGCCAAGGTCAAATGTTCAAGGGTTATGAATCTAGAGGGATGATTGAGCAGAAAGCCTGGTGGTTTATAGAAACCAGGCATAAGTGCTTCTCAAGAAGAATTTCCTAGTTCCTTCATGAGGTACGGAGCAGAGGTCATATCCAAGTAGCTCTAACCCACCAAGAGTAGCATTATCTCATGCAACCCAAAGCCTCCAAAACTGGCTTTAGTCTGCCACATAATGTGTTTTGTTGTGAGAAGGGGAAATATTTATGTGAGAGAGATGGACAGATGAGTAAAGAGCAGAGCTATGCAGTTATTACAGGTTA
Source organism: Dermatemys mawii (assembly GCA_007922305.1). Lineage (NCBI taxonomy): Eukaryota > Metazoa > Chordata > Testudines > Dermatemydidae > Dermatemys > Dermatemys mawii. The sequence continues at coordinate 25,195,424 of ML677360.1, read as the reverse complement.
ATCCAACCATTGTTGAATGTTCAGCAGCCAGTCAGAAGAACTTTTTTCACATGGTTTGTGTTAAGTACTTAGTAAAGAATGTTTTCCAGGATAGACTGTCTTTGAAGCACGGGAAAAATAAATTAAGTAATAATAATAATAATAATAATAGTTCTAATACAAGTTAGTCAGGTAGCCAAAGACACATCAATGGGGCAGCTTCTAAAATCATCACCTTCATATAAAGCATCAGGACTTACCTCTTGTGCCTGCCCTGTAGCATCCAGAGATATCACAACCACCTGGGTATCCAGGTACCCCAGGATGGCCTCTGGCACCAGGAAAACCTGGAGGACCGGTGCTCCCAGGGGAACCCTTCAGACCTGGATCCCCTATGACTTGTTTTCCTGGAGGGCCTGAGAAATGAATGGCATCTCAAACAGTACAGTATAACTCTGCTGGTCCAATGCAATATTGATTCTCTGATGGCACACAACTACTACCAGTTATCTGGGGACTTTCCCTACTCCCTCTTGAAGGAAGATGAGGTTGGAGAGTCCCCACGGCATCCCGATGAAGACCCATGGACCTCTTGCCCAGTTCCTGCAATTTACCCCTTTTCTGCTGTTCACCAGTGCCTTAGAAGCTTTGTGATGTGGCCAGCATCACTCTGGCTGAATAAGTCTAGAAGGAATCCTCGTCTGCACTCATCGGTGCTGTCTCCTAAACATCAGGAAGGGGACTTGCAGGAGTATGATGACAGAGCCTTACCCTCAGGGAGCACTTCCAGCCCCTGGTGAGCCGGGCTCAGGATTAGGGAATTTTGCCACCATTCCCACATGGAGAGTTACCAGCCTCTAAGCCCAAGATCCTGGTGGGGTTCATTGGTTTTATGTCTTTAGCTGTCAACAGTAATAATCCTAAATATATGAAAAAATACTTTCTATAATGCTCTCCTGCTGGAGCCTGCTGTCACTCAAGTCAACAACAGTCCCATTGATTTCAGCTAAAGCAGATCAGGCTCTTCGGGAGGGGAGAATTTAGAGAGATTTTAGGCTCCAACAAAGAGGAGCCAATTTTCAAAGGGCCTTCCACTTTGTGAGCTACATCTTCAACTGGTTTATGCCATCTGAACATCTGGCCCTGTCTGCACAAAACTCTGCAATAGTGTAGGCAATGTGAAAAGTCTGTGTGTAAATTGTGTAATTAAAGCACACAATTACCTAGTTGGTATATTCAAAGGGAGGCTCTTTGGAAAATATGTCCCATGAGGTCTTAGGAACAGAGGAACTGCCATACTGGAGCAGACCCATGGGCCATATGGTCTAGTTTCCTGCTCCTGACAGGGGCCAGCACCAGGTGCTTCAGATGAAGGTGCCAGAAATCCCACTAGAGGCAGATTTAGGCTCATCTCCGTGTCAAGAGTGTTGCTTTGAAGTTGGGATGTGGCTGTTGCAAGCTATGCCCAAAGCTGTTTGCTCCCACCCCTTGGGAGCACAGATGAAGAGTCAACATTATGATTGAAACCAAAAGCCTGTATTCACTGTACCTGCTCGTCCTCTTGGTCCCTGGCTCCCGTGCTCCCTGGCTCCAGCCATCCCTTTCTCACCCTTGGGTCCTGGTCCTCCTGTTTGAGAAGGAGAGAGAAATGTCACTTACCAGAGCTTCACAGCTTTCCCTGAACCAACACCCTCTACTCCAGCCTCCCCATAAGGTGGCTCTTAGGTGCTATGGTCAATTAAACCACAAACGTAGATTAAAAATGGAAGGAAATTCTACATGAAATAGGAGACAGCAGCTCTCCTTGCACATGCCCACAGTGATTTCCTTTTCTTTCTCTCCCAGTGTTTTCATCTTTAATATTGCTGCACGTGTCTCTTTGGAGCTGTAGCCAAAAGCTTCCTCTAAGAGCCGACTCATAATACGCTGTTTTATTAAGCCACTGGTGGCTGCCAGGATGTTGGTGCAGTCAAGATTTGCCCTGTAATTACACAAAAGTTCCAGCAACACTTTCCCCTTGCATGGGCAGGAGCTTTAAGTTTGAGGCCAAGAGGCCAGAGATAAGAGAATATTTTCTCCAAAGCTCATGAGTTCTACTCCAAAAAGCAGTCAGCAAGTGCTTTGCCCACTGCGGGAGGGAGAAATAAGAAGCTTTGCACGTTGCTCTCATTCTTACATGGGAAAATAACTGTTGGCCATATGCTGGCACCTTTACTTAGTCCTTAGATTGACTTCAAGGGGAGTTTTCACCAAGTAAGACTTTCAGATTTGGCCCTGTGAATTCTTTTGGTCCTGGCCCAGGAGGCAGTTTTATGGGGTACAGCATTGTACCCAAAGATAATGAGAGCCCACCTTCGATGGTGGGTGATGCTGCTGGGTAGTAAATCCTCCTGGTTTTTGTTGATTAATATGTATAGGCACATGAGCGTCTGGAGGCATCGACCAAGACTGCACTCCATTGGGCTGGATGATGTGAACACCCGCGCACAAACACACAAGGTCCCTACTCCAAAGAGCTTGTAATCTGAGATAGGCAACAATACAATGGATGGGAGAAAGAGGTACAATCCAATACTGGAATCCTTCCGGCCCCATCAAACTTTGCTTCAGGGCACAAACAAGGTTCCCGTACCTCCAACTGTGCTGGGCTACTCTTTGCATATAATGGAAACATAATTAGTAACATAAACCTCAGCCATACCTGGCAGAGCATTAAAGAATCTGACAATAAACACACCTGGTGTGTGTAAGCAAGCTCCATAGCCAGCATATATCTAGTACAGGAGTGAGAGTGACCAGACAGCAAATGTGAAAAATTGTGAATCAATACAATATATATCTGGGCTCAGGGCTCATATCGACCTGGAACAAGAGTTCATTTTACATGAAGAAGCTACTCCTCGTTAGCTACTATGTCTGAAAGTATGAAGGCCATGGTAAAGCCTAACTTAAGAATATTTCAGTCAGTACCTCTTTCCCCAGGATACCCATCTTTGCCTGGCTGTCCTGGGATACCGTCTTCTCCTCTTTCTCCTCTAGTACCAGCGATACCCGGAAGACCTGGTGGTCCAGGTCCTCCTGGCTTCAATGTGTCATCCCACACAGGAACTGGCTTCCTTGTATGTTCGTGGATGAATGAGTCGAATTTCAACACATGAGCTGAGAAGGCAAGTCAGAAAATAAACTGCCTCATCTCCACTCCAGAGAAGATGCTGAGATGAGCCAAAGGCCTCAGGTCAGAACCCCTGCTGGCATTAATTTAATCTGGGTGGATAAAATAAGAAAGGGTCCAAGAGACTTTTGCCCACCCTCGGGCCAACCCCTAACCAGGCTCAGGAAAGGTTCTGTAAGTTCTTCCAACCAAATAAATAATTGGAAACTGTCAAATGTAAAGCTATAGAGGACTTGTCTTACGTTTGGAGCCAAGTCAGGGCCAGCATGTGGGTTGAGATCCAATAGTGCCAACAAATCTCTCAAAATATTGGCTGCATCTATACAAGACATCCCCTCCCCGCTCCCAAGCCTTTTCTGTTTCTGGATCCAAAATTGTCACTATATTTAGTTCAAGGACTCCGCTTAGAACCCTTCACTGAAGTCAGTGGAAGGCCTCCTGCCAATGGATTTTGGATCAGGCTCTTCATTGTGTGGTGAAACTTTAAGTACCGTAGAAGCACGACTACCCAAGGAGACATGTTATACTCACTCTGAATCATCTGCTCACAAGCCTGACTAACCAGCTGGTAAATAGTGGCCAGGGATTGTGGTTCACCCTAAAGTAAAATTAAAACTAATTAAATACTTTTGAAATGAAGTGGATAGAATGTAATTTTTCTGATGGCACATTCTTACCAACCGCTTGAGCTCTCTAGATATCCATCACAATGAGATATCTCTATTTATTCATCAATAGGCTTTGAAACAAAGTCTTAACTGGTAAATATCAATAATTTTATTTTTCCTTGTACCCACAAGTTGACCAATAGTAATAAAAAATGAATATTAATAAATTAACCACAACTAGAGAATATTTTTGCATATATGTTTATATAGCTTGAAGGCTGATAAGTGTGTCTAGATGATAAGTCAGTACTAAGTGATGCTTAAAATTAATATGATTAAACATAATTTTATGCCTTTATTTCTGAATCGTTAATGAACGAATCTTGACTCCTATGCTCATTACCTGCTGAATAAGTAACAATTGTTTTGAGTTTTTTCTTAAAGTTTTTGCACAGCAGGATATAAACTACTTCGAAATACAGACTGATAATAGCCATGAAAATTCATAACTCCAAAAATGGAACCCTTCCAAGCCTCTTTCGAAAACTTCCGTCTGTGGCCGGTACTGTTGTGATCGATGTGCAATCTTACCCAGAATTAAACAAAAACTGGGGACAAGACCCAGGAAAAAACAGCAACCACCACATAAAAAAAGTTCATAAAAGGAAGAGCTGGTGAAAAAGGAGGGGTGACTAAATCAGCTTCAAATAGAAAAAAGTCTTGCTCCCAGTCTCGAAGGCCAGAGGTGCAGGAAGAAGGGATTGCTGCTGCACTTTCTGGCTTGAAATAGTAATAGCAACTCAAATACATGGTTTCTGCCTTCAACGCCCACACTTTAAAAACTCTTCCAGCGGCACTTTCTAAGGGCGCGTCTACACTGCAAAGAAAATCCCATGGGGTCAGGCTTCAGGGCCTGTATGAACCGACTTGGGCTCATGGGACTTAGGCCACAGGGCTGACAATAGCAGTGTCCGTGTTCCCACTCAGGCTGGAGTGCAGGCTCTGAAACACGGTGACAGGGGAGGGTCTCAAAACCCAGGCTCCTGTCTGAGCAGGAATGTCTACACTGCTATTTTTAGCCCCACAGCACGAGACTGAATCGGTTGACCTGGGCTCTGAGATTCAGCGCCATGTGTTTTTCTTTGCAGCGCAGATGTACCCAAAGACCAGGGCAAAGGGAACTGAGTGAGAAAGAGGTCCAGCGAAGAGCCTTCTCAGGGCATGAGTCAAAGCCCATTGAAGGGAATGGAATGACTTCCATTGACTTCAATGTCTGTCAGGTTCTGCATGAGGAGAAACATTGTGGCAAATTCCATATTTGCATCACCTATAGACAAGGCTTGAGTTTTGCCAGTTCTCATGTGTAATTTACTGGCTGACTGACTGCGTGCTGGTACAAGAGCTGTGTGCATTCTCTGGCACCCAGTGCTACCTAGCAGTAACCAGGCCAAGTAACAAAGGGTCAAAACCAGCTAAGTCATTTAGGAGTGTAAATCTAATTGAAGGTCAATGGAACTTACGCCCCCGTTGACATCAAAGGAAGGCCAGTCACCCTTCAAAATAGGAATCAGGCCCGTTAGAAAATTCTAGGCAGAGTTGCCAGGGGAAAATCCCCCCTCAATATCTAAACCCCAGATTTTCAGCTTGTGTAAATCCCTTGATTCCAGTGGACCTGCAGCTATTTACAGTAACTGAGGCTCTAACCTAGAAAATTTTGTTCTGACTTAGTCAATTAGCATGTAAATACATTTTTATAGAAAAATCCTTAATGGAAGTCAAGTAGTTGGTGGGCTTCTCCCCTCCCCCCCATTACTGAGACTAAGCCTGTTGCAATATTACGTTAGGTTCCCAAGGAACAGGCATTCAGGTGAATGGAAAGTCAAGAAGCAAGAGGTAAATGAGAGAGTTCAGCACTGAAATGGCTTAATCGCGTCACTTGTACAGCTGCTTAGAGTCCGCTGCCCTTTCAGTGCGGCACTCAGTAACTGTGCTGCACAACATAAAGAACTCCAAGGAGAAAACACTCACTTTCTCTCCCCTTTCCCCCTTTGGACCAGGCAGACCCTGTGGAGAAAACAGAGCAAAAATGACCCCTTTTTTAACTGGGAGGAGGTGAAAAATGGAAAGCAAAAGGTCAATTTAATAAAAGCCGGCATTATTACAGTACTTTCCTGTTGTGATTCTCAAGAGAAGAGCCAGCGCTATGTTTACAGGCTAACTCCAAATTAAGGGCCACATTTCCAGTCGATCTTTTCAGGTGCTCCTTCCAAAACTGTAGTCTCAGCCATTTGCATGCATAAACCCCCACAAATGTGCATGCAGTTGCACAGAGGAAGCTGATATGTACATGCACCACCTCATTCTTCGACATCTATGGTTGTATATCACAGAACTATGCATAATGCATGTACAGATGCCATTTATTTGGCCAGAAACATGTGAATCAGTAAATACTGAGGCTGTAGTTAAGGAGATATACACTCCCGCCACAACAGAAATCCAAATTTGTACGAATAATGGAGGGTTTTTATTAAGGATAACAACACTTAAGGAGCAACAGGAAAAGACCGATGCCATCTAAAAGGCAGCATCAGAGCTGCCAAAACACTACAGATCTGCCTTTGATCCAAGGTAAGCTCTCCTCACATGCACAGAGCTCTTCATCTGAGCTAAAGGGACAACTGCAAAGTTCAGATGTGGGCTAAGGCTTGCCCAAAAAGTTTGGTTCTGTGGGTTTGGTTCAGACCCATCTCTAGTGATTTCTTTCTCTAGTCCAGGATCTTTCACGGGAAATTTTTGACCACTAGATTTTATTTAGTTCAGAATCCTGCAGAGGGCAATGCCTGTCACGACCAACTAGCCCTGAGCCTCCTCCTAGACAGTTGCCAGCCAGGTCTTTGATGAATAGCCACAGTCCCTTCCACCAGAAGAGATGGCTCTGAACCAACGCTCTCTGAGCTACACACATTCAAACTTTGAAGAAGTTCAGATGCAGAGATGAACTTTGCAGCTGCAGCTCATTTCCACTGAGGACTCTGTCAGGTTCCACGCTCTCATCAGGCACTCCTGGAGTACCACATCATAAAAACAACAACTTACCGTGGGTCCAACATCACCTGGAGGTCCTCGCTCTCCGCTACTGCCTCGGGAACCTGTTATTCCTTGGAAACCCTGCAGAAATTAAATTGTGAAATGCAGCTACAGAGAAGGCCCAGTCAGCTGCACCCTTTCTTCTTCTGCTACTTGAGGCTGACATCTCCCTATGGCTCCAAGGGCACCAGCAGAATCAGTTTACCAGGCTCCGTGAAAGGCATTGTGCCCTTAGGGTTTATGTCAGTGCACCATCCAACCATGAAGAAAATGTTAAGAGTGTATCATGTGTGAGTCATGTTCACGTCATTTTCTATTACTGTCTCAATTATGGTCAGGAGAGCAGATGAGAGTTGTGTCCATGACCTGCAGTGTGGTTTTTCCCTGTCAGGTGTTAGTTCTCTCATTCGATATTGAGATTATTTTAGTCTTAGCCCAGAGCACATCTATTTTTGGACAGTCAGCACTTCTCTTTTAGAGCTGTGCTTCCCTCTAATGTGTAACTGCATCAATAATGAAGAATTGTTTAAGGGGAAAAAAACCCCCAACCCTGCATGCTCTAGACATCTCCGTCTGCTCCCCGGTTGTATTTCTGCAGTTGCCAGAATTGTATAGGAAAACGGCTACTTATTTGCTATATATTTGTAATTTGTCACCCACTGGATTCCAGTCAATAGTGACTGACAGCTATTTAGTGATCTAGGGGAAATGAGATGGAGGTTTCAATGCAATTCCTAGTGCACAAGTGGCATCTTCACTACTGAAAGCCTGGTCTGTTGGTTCATGCCGGGACTCAGTGAATCTGGGTTCACTTCCCGTGTCTGCCATGTACAGCCTGAAGTTCAGTAGTTGGTCACTGAGCCTCTCAATCCCTCAGCTCCTTATCTGTAAGGTGTAGACAGAATGATTCACCACCACCCATGGTGTTGAGAGATGTGACTGGAGCCTTATAAATACGTAGATGAACTCCAGGGCTGTCCTTGGTGAAACCCAAGCTAAGAATTTGTGCTTGGGAGCAACTCAGGTCCCACTGCATAGGCAGAGCTGAGGGAGGAGATCTTGCTTGGCGTCATGTCCAGCACCAGCTAGTGACTTCAGCCTAGCATCCTGTATGCCTTAAACTCATCCCCAATTTAAGAAAGAGGACCAGTAGCCAGCTGGACCACCTAACCTTCTGGCAAAGCACTTGTCTCTCTAGAGGCTGCTCACTAGATCGGTCTACTGCTGCTACCAGCTAACAGAGTTTCTCCTTAAGCTGAAGCAGTAGAGGTCTCTGCTGCTGTGCTGAAAGTCCCAGGTTCTAACCCTATGATGACCCATGCCAGGGGATGGTGACATCGGCTCCAGTGGAAAATGCAGCAAGTCAGCAGGAAGTGAAAGTTATTGCTGATGACAAGCTTTATACGGACAGTTTGTGCAAGCTCTTACCCTGGGTCCTGGTGGCCCCGGAGGCCCTGCTGTGCCTTCCAGTCCTCTCACCCCCTGCAAACCCAACAGTGTGTTAACGAGAGGGTCCTCACAGCACTAGTGAGAGCTGAGGGTGCAGTGATGTGATGTCTTACTGCAACGGCTGTTTAGCCAGGGCTTATCAAGGGAACATCACAACGGCCAATCACACAAGAACGTTGGAAACTGCTCAGCCAAATAAATCTACCTGAAGAATTTTTTGGCCAAATTTGAGACATCTGGATCCTCAGTTCACCCATCCCTGCTGCTCAGGCTCGCTCTGTGCTAGCAATACCAACCGTCGGGCAGATAGTGGAGAAAACCGCAAACGCTGCCTCTCGACAGCGGAACGTCCATACTTACTCCAAAATGCTGTGAGAAGAATGGGACCCCAGAGCTCTTTGCTAGGTAAGGTGCCATGGGGGAAGTACCCAGAGAGTAAATCTCTAATCCACAGTCTCAAGCCAATTCCTCCCCTCCCCCCGTGCACTTTGCCAGGCACTTTTTACAGGAAGTGGTGCAGATACAGTCTGGCCAAAAGTTTTCAAACCTGAGTGAAGTGAGACACCCAAGTCCATATTTGCACACTTAAAAGCAGGCCAGTTTTCAGAGGTGCGACGCAACCTCAGTTTCCCTCACACACACCAGGACCGAGGGGGTGCTCAAGATCTCTACAAATCAGGCCATATATGGCATGTGAGGTGCTCAGGTTTGAAAATCTGGGTCTGTGTTTTTTTACCTTTGCCCCTTGAATGCCATCTCTGCCCGGAGCTCCCTGGGCACCAGGAATACCCTGGAAAACAGAATTGCTGGTTAAGTCTGGCATCCAGCCATTACATCCCACTTCAAATGTTTCATGGCAGAAATAGAGGCAACCGCCACAGAGGACAATCAGGCACAGCAGGACCAAACAGAAACAGAGCACTAAAATGTCAACAAAATCCCATTTTCAGCCTGCTGTATTTCCAGGTGTATGAAACTGAAGTCCCCCTCGTTCACCATCAGAAGGTCGGACTCCTCTTCTCTCTCCTCCCCCATGTCTTACAGCACCTTCCAGAACAGGGAGTCCCAAAAGACTTTTACAGGCCCAACTGGATTTCCTGCCTCTTTTGCACTGGGGATACTGAGGAAGTGGTAGAGAAGAGGGGTGGAAGTCAGCTTGCTGGCTCTGCCATTGCTTCACTGTATGTCCACCGCCCAGTTTATTCTTCGGGAAATGGGCCCCATAATACTTGTAAGGTTGCGGGGAGGCAGAACTGATTCGTGTTTGTCGCACTCCTGTGCGGGCTCGGATAGGAGCGCACACTAGCAGTGCAAGGTGTTCCTGCAGATATCCTGTGTGGAGGAGCTGTGGTTTCAAAGTGCGGAATGGCACAATAACCACCAACTCCTTGGATTTTAGAGGTTCAGCAGGGAAATAGGTAATTCTTTGAGTCCAAGGAGTGACGTCGATTATATTACCTGCATGCCTGATATTCCAGTGTCACCTTTCTCCCCTTTAATTCCTGGTGGTCCCTGGAATCAAAATGTAACAATAGAGTTGCATGTATTCTGCACCATCCCTTAAGTTGGGCTGCAGTCTACCTGTCCATGACTACTCATCACTAATGGTCAGTTCAGCGGGACCATGACCCCACTCCCTCCACACGCCCTTTGAAGTGATCTGGGGGATCCCTGCACACATCCGTACCTGACCCTTTTGTCTGGCATTTGCATGCAGGTATGTGTGTATATACACATACGTGCAGTGTATATTGCTTCTTCAACCCTTGCTCATTGCTTCTCTAACCATGATTACTGTGCTACTGAAATTTGAATCCTCTGTTGGGCTCTTCAAGGGCTTGACTAGGGATCAGCTATCCCCCGTGGCCAGTTTTTAAACCAGAATTTAGGGTCTTGTCAACATTAGAAAAACTAGCCATCCCTATAATAGCAACAGTGCAGCTAGTAGTAATAGCATTGTAAGCACTGACGTAGAGAGGGCCCAGGTGTTTTTATCACCACATCTCTGTAACAAGGAAAACCAAACTCCCCTCCCCCATACAGCTGTATCTTTCACACAGAGCAAAAGAGATCACGTACCACTGGGCCCTGCACGGTGATTCCTTGGAAGCCTGGTGACCCCTGTTGTCCACCCGGACCCTCTGGTCCGACTTGTCCAGGAAGACCTGGCTCGCCCTAAAGCCAGTCAAAGAAATGAAACCAAACATGGGGAGGAATCTCAGCGACTTCTGTAGGCATTGACTGCACCGTACAACCTGTGTCAGCACAAAGCAGCTACTGGATGCAAAAGGAAGAGGCAAGGGGTGGAAGGGTCCAGTACCCTCAGCTGTTCAGCCCTTTGTCTTCGCAGTCCCAGGTTCTGATCTGGTTTCCAGGGAAGTCAACAGCAAAATTCCCACTGATTTCCAGGGAAGCAGGAGCAGCCCTGCCCTATAGCAAATTATTCTAATGATTGGAGCTAGTCAAAAAATAGGGGGGGTGGGAAGTTCCGCAAAGACTTCGCTGAAAACGATGTCCATTTTTCAATGTCTTTTTCTGACCAGCTCTAACAATGATGCTGGCTTCTGTGCAGTTAGTTTGAAAAAGGAAAGCAGTGGGGTTTTTCCCCCTTGCTTCTTTACTGGATTCTGACAATCATACTTCAATGGGCAATGACTCCAATTTGCAAACGCTCCAGGTGTGGATTTCAATGCCATCCCTACCCCCCACGAAATTACAGGATGTTCAGATTCAGCCTTTTGTTCCGTGTTCCTCTCCTGCAGAGATATCCCCCATTTCTGTGGCTCTCCCTGTACCTCACACCTTTCCCAAGCACACCGAGGCACGTGGTCAGATCAGCCCCACACGGCAGGGAGTATAAGAGCAGCACAAAACTGGGATGAACATTTTCTGATGGAACCGGCTTGTTTTCTTAGGAAGAAGCTTATCGGATCCATGTACTTAATCAACACAACAAGGTGTCTGGAGAGTTTTGGAGCAGGGATCACAGCCTCATCGCACAGCTCTGAGCGCCCACTTGGTGCTTAAATAATCATGTCATTTTCTATTCGATTACAGACATTTTCATTGTTCTGTTTCTCAAAATCTCGGGATCCCTGCCCTAATGTAGTAAGAAGGTTCAATTATTAATGCAGGAATGAATTCAGACCTGGGGTAAGTAAATGTAAGTCGATTGAAGTTAATGGAGTTGCATTTGCTCATCCCAGGTCTCCATAGGATCTATAGGCATATAGCTGCCTGAAAGAAAATCAAAGTCAGAATGCTGTCATTACTCACCTTCGGCCCTGGTTCCCCTTGTTCCCCTTGTGGTCCTCTTCTCCCAGGATTGCCCTGCCAAAGTGGGACAAAGCACAAGACTCTCTTGTTATTAATATTAAGTAGTGCCTGTACTGCAGTAGCACTTAAGGACCACAGTACAGCACCATGGTACTAGATACTGTACGCACAGATCATAAAATGCTTCCTGCCCCAGAAGAGCTTGCTAGAGGGGGATATGACAAACAGAGCAGGAAGCGAAAGGTAACAGCGAGATACTAGTGAGTGTGAAAAGTGGCGGTCACTGCACACCTGCTGCTGGACCGTCCGTCACAGCAGACTTCTAAGGAGAAATCTGAAGGGAGGACAATGAGGGGCTTTGTGGATGCTTATTTCTTCCAGGCATGAGGAGCAGCACAGGAGAAAGCCTGAAGTTGCTTGGGTTTGTAACTGTGACAAACGGGTGCCGAAGGCGACATCGTGACAGTGGGGGTTGGCTCCTTGTGGTTTTGCACTTCCATGGAAAATCTAGGATGGAAGCAATTTTTCCGCTCTGGCTCCTTCATTCCGTAGCAGCATGGGCGGCTCTGCAAATGGGAACATTAACCCCAAGCAAAGAGTTTAGGTGAGTGGAGGCCCCCAAGAGGCTCTGAAGGCAGATCCGAATTAGGGCTTCACCCAGTTTTTCAAGGACTCAGATCCGGCATTCTAGTTGAGTCCCATCTCTAGCTCACAATCAGCTCAGCCCACACAGGAACTGCAATCGTGAAAGCTCTCTCCACGACCCTGAGTGGATGCAGAAAGCTCCTCTCATGCTCCCGGCACGTACATACAACGGCCTGGCCACCATATGGCCATAGGTGAGACTGCCACAAATGCATTTTGAGAGGGATGAACAGTAACAAGCAGGTAATGGTCACATCCCCTGTGGCAATCTCCTCTCAGGCCAATGGTGTAAGAGATCAGAATCAGACCCCCCGCGCCCGTATTTTAGAATAGTCCATTCAGTGGGACCATGGAAATGCAAAGGAAGCATTTCGTGATGGCGCTGAGATTACACACTCATTTCTCAAAGTGCTTCTCATGGAGTGATGCTGATTAATCTCTATTTCAGCCACTTGCAGCGAGCTGGGGCTGGAACATCAGCTCATACTTGTACAGACTCGAGAGAACACATTCTGCTTTACATAATCTCCAGATGAGCACACGCACAGCAGGGAAGGGTAGTGTACCCAGGGAGACCTGGTTCATCTGCGCATCTGCATCTCAGAGGAATCTAATCTTCTAGCATGTCCAGGTGCTGCATGAACTATTGACGTTTTAATCTGATGGCTTCTGTTTGTGAATCTAAAGCGCAGTGGATTTGGATTAAGCAAGTCTGACTAGGAGCTTTGCTAGAGGTTGTTTATGGGGTGCTCCAAAGGGGCCTATCCCTACGCAAAAGGGGCTCATTAAGGAAGAGTGGATGTGTACAAGAGATCCTTGCTCACTATGGAATAACTTTATACAAGTTAAGTGTCTTGGCCCTGTAGCAAACTGATCAGGGTTCTATGATGCATGAAGCATATGTGTCATAACAGTATTCCCAGTCATGCTGAAAGAAAACCCCTTACTCCCCTAAAATACACTGAAGCGACATTTAAACTAGAAGGCCGCATGAGCTCATAATTATGCATGTAACAGGTTATCATAGAATCATAGGACTGGAAGGGACCTCGAGAGGTCATCTAGTCAAGTCCCCTGGACTCATGGCAGGACTAATTATCTAGAGAATTCCTGACAGGTGTTTGTCTAACCTACTCTTAAAAATCCCCAGTGATGGAGATTCCACAAGCTCCTTAGGCAATTTATTCCAGTGCATAACAAGACTGACAGTTAGGACATTTTTCCTAATGTCCAACCTAAACCTCACTTACCGCAATTTAGGCCCATTGCTTCTTGTCCTATCCTCAGAGGTTAAGAAGACCTCTCCCTCTGTCCAGTGTCTGCTGAGATTGTGAGTTCATGGCAGGGACCATGTCCTTTGCACATGGCTGCCAGACAATACAAACATTTCTAGGAACAAATGTGAGAAGGCAAACTTACAGGGGGCCCTGGAGGACCTGGCAGGCCTGGGATGCCTGAAGTGCAGGTGCAGGAAGGAGTCACGGCAGGGCAGGTCTCTTCATTTCTCTGAGAGAGAGAGAGACAGAGACAGAGAGAAAGAAAGGAAAAGGAAAGACAGACTCAAAAATTAGTTTGAATTTCATGATTCAGGCACTAAGCTCATTAAAAGTAGGGCTGTTGATTAATCGCAGTTAACTCACGCGATTAACTCAGAAAAATTAATCACAGTTTTAATCACTCTGTTAAACAACAGAATACCAATTTAAATTTATTAAATATGTTTAAATGTTTTTCTACATTTTAAAATATATTGATTGCATTTAGAACACAGATAACAAAGTGCACAGTGCTCATTTTGTAATAAAAAATAATATACATATTTGCACTGTAAAAATGATAAAAAAAATTTGTATTTTTCAATTCACCTCACACAAGTACTCTAGTGCAATCTCTATATCATGAAGGTGCAATTTACAAATATAGATTTTTTTGTTGTTGTTTAACTGCACTCCAGAACAAAACAATGTAAAACTTTGGAGCCTGCAAGTTCGCTCTGTCCTACTACTTATTCGGCTAATTGTTAAGACAAACAAGTTTGTTTACATTTACAGGAGATAATGCTGCCCACTTCTTATTTACAATGTCACCTGAAAGTGAGAATAGGCACTTTTGTAGCCGGCATTGCAAGGTATTTAAGTACCAGATATGCTAAACATTCGTATGCCCTTTCATGCTTCAGCCACCATTCCAGAGGACATGCTTCCATGATGATGACACTTGTTAAAAAAATAATGCTTTAATTAAATTTGTGACTGAACTCCTTGGGGAGAATTGTATGTCTCCTACTCTGTTTTACCCACATTCTGCCGTATATTTTATGTTATAGCAGTTTCCGATGGTGACCCAGCACATGTTGTTCATTTTAAGAAAAAACCTTTACCACAGATTTGACAAAACGCAAAGAAGATACCAATGTGAGATTTCTAAAGATAGCTACAGCACTCAACCTGAGGTTTAAGAATCTGAAGTGCCTTCCAAAATCTGAAAGGAATTAGGTGTGGAGCATACTTTCAGAAGTCTTAAAAGAGCAACACTCTGATGTGGAAACTACAGAACCTCAACCACAAAAAAAGAAAATCAACCTTCTGCTGCTCACATGGCATATGACCAAGATGATGAAAATAAACATGTGCTGGTCCACACTGCTTTGGATTGTTATCAAGCAAAACCCATCATCGGCACAGACGCATGTCCCCTGGAATGGTCGTTGAAGCATGAAGGGACATATCAATCTTTAGTGCATCTGGCGCATATGTATCTTGGTACAACGACTACAACAGTGCTACGAGAACACCTGTTTTCACTTTCAGGTGATATTGTAAATAAGAAGAGACCAGCATTATCTAGTGCAAATGTAAACAAACTTGTTTGTCTTAGCAATTAGCTGAATAAGAAGTAGGACTGACTGGACTCGTAGGCTCTAAAGTTTTCCATTGTTTTATTTTTGAAAGCATTTATTTTTTGTACATAATTCCATATTTGGTGCATTGTTGGAGATAAAGTCCACAATTCGAATTGGAATATTTTGGTTTTCATCTGAAGTATTTCAGTTTTAAGCTCAAAACCAAAACATTTTTGGATTTTAGCATTCATTTTTTCAGTGAAAATCAAAATTTGCTGCAGAAAACTCCCACAAACTAGAAATCCCAAGAAAAAAATGTTTCAGAAACCGGATACACTGCACTTCCAAAACCAAATGTACTTGCCAGAACCTTGGCAGCTGCTACTTAAAACTGACATTCTTGTCCACTGAATGTCAATTTCAGGCAGCTGCTGGGAGTCCAATGCAGGCTATCCCAAGCCAGGGACCCTGGGGCTTTCAGACTCATGTGCCAGCGGGTCCCCAAAGCTATTTTCACCCATCATTTTAGGTTTGAGGAATTGGCATTTTCTGATGCAGCTTTGTTCATCTTCTGACCCTATCAAAAGTCTATTGAAAAAGTGTCATTTCCTTGTGGCACACTCCCCAGTTTCATCGCAATGAGCACCTAGGTCATTCATATCTCACCAGTGCCGGGAGCTCACAACATCTATCTTCCTCTGCCCATGAGCCATTGCAAACAATCTGTAAAGACTGCAGCTGGAACTGCGGAGCAAAGAGAATTAGACGAGTCACATGGAGAGTTACAAACATGACAGGTGGGTTGGCTGTGTAACCTGCCCTTTCCAGGGCCGTGCATAATTATTCTACCCGCTGCTGAAGAAGGGAGGCCACCTAACGAAAATGTAGGTGTAGAAAAAAAGGATAGAACTGCACGGTAGTTGTTGTTTTTTTAAATATAGTGCCTCCAGGTGTGCTGATGAACAGCAATTATGCAGGTTATTGTATGTTCCCAACAATAGCTCACGCCAAGTCTTGTTAAGATGTCAACGAGAATAATAGCTCATGTGATGGCAAGCCGTAGGGTGATCTGGCAGGAAGCTGTGCAAGTTCTTGGCCACTTCTGGCTGCAGTAGAATGCAAAAATAACCTTATGTCAGTGACCATCATGCACTTTCTCCCCTTCCCCTGCCCACTGCCCACACAGACACATTCCTTCTGAGGCCATTGTACAAACTGCAGACACAAGGCAATGGAGACAGAATTTAGAAGGGGCAGCTGGCCATTGGACTGAATTGCAAGTCTCAGGCCTTGGAGGCCGCAGCCTTGCGAAGTGAACTCTCTACGCTCATCCATGCTACCAACACCTCTGTTTCTGCTTTACTCACACTGCAGCAACCGCCGCTCCCAAGGCCCTGGGTAATTGGCTTCAACACAAACCAAAATGTAAAAAGACAACTTTGCTGCCTCCACTCAAAGACAGTGGTAGAAGAACAAAAGCAGCCGATATTCCTGGGAGATGCAGCCTCCACCTCCAAATAAATCTGCCCTCCTTCTCAGCCTCTCCCTAGACTGCCAGATCTTTCCGTTTTGATTAGCAAAAGAGCAAATGCAGCATGAGACCCAAGAAAGAAAAAGGGGGGAGATGTATTTAAAACCCACCATTTTTAAAAATGACATTTTTACCAAATCAAATCTTTCCCCCCAGGCATTGAATGATGAGTGAGCGGAGTGACTGAAGGAGTGGGATGTGCAGCATATGGATAGAAAATGAGCCCCATACATCAAACGGCACTTAGAAATGTCTTAAATAAGGTTTGATGATAACCAATAATGAGGCACTCTGTCTCCTCAAGAGCAGCAGAGCTGCAGAAGACATGAAGCTTCGTTAGGCTTGAAGCGCGATGGGAGTAGAGGAGGTCTGGGCTGTTCATTAGTAGCTCCTCAATGACTGGATTCTGATAGCTAAGCTGCTAAAAGGAAAAACTAGGGAGGGATAGAGGATATTTTCCTCCAAGGCAGAGATCTGACAGGGCTGCTGTCAGTCTAAACCACCACAGTATTTCTTTGGCAAATAAAATCAGAGCTGCTCGAATCCTGCTTTGTTATGAATCTGTTCCCATCGTATAGCTCATTCCTTTGATGGCATCTCTCATGGTATATTACACGACTCCACTTCCTCCTGGTGTTAGCTGAGGCTGCATGCAATCCAGAGGGGCCAGATTACTTGTGCAGCGCTGCCTTCAGGTGTGGAACACTGCAGTCAGCTGATCTGTTCTTATTTGCAACCCCTAGATCTATCAGTCAGAGTGCTATGGAGCAGGTGCCTAATTTATCCTTGCCCTGCACCCTGTGTATTCATTCAAACCAGTGCAAATCATTCCCATGAAATCAATGGGAGCCAGGTGCCAAAATACCTTTGAGGCTCTGCACCACGGGGCATAAAACACTACCAGATCAGCCACTGGAGTGCTTTTACACTTATTTTGCAGGATGTAAATGGTGCTTGCTTTTCTCATGGGACAATCAGCCCAAGACTATTGAACTTCAGGGCATGGAGCAAAGCCAAGATGTTTATTTTTTCTTCTATCTATGGGGCAAAAGTGAGCTTTTGTTTGCAGCGAAGTCTGGTGTTGCGATGGGTTTTCTTGCATTGTAATTTATGGTGACTGCTCTGAGTATTGTTTTACAGTCATTCAATTACAGTTATTCAGGGACAGTACACTTTTGAGAATTTTAGACCACATGAAATCCAACTGAATGTGTTGCCCCTGTGATTACTAGTAAAGAGGATGGATCGAGACTGTTCTCAGTGGTACCAGATGACAGAACAAGGAGTAATGGTCTCAAGTTGCAGTGGAGGAGGTTTAAGTTGGATATTAGGAAAAACTTTTTCACTAGGAGGGTGGTGAAGCACTTGAATGGGTTACCTAGGGAGGTGGTGGAATCTTCTTCCTTAGAGGTTTTTAAGGTCAGGCTTGACAAAGGCCTTGGTGGGATGATTTAGTTGGGGATTAGGTCTTGCTTTGAGCTGAGTGCTGGACTAGAACCTCCTGAGGCCCCTTCCAACGCTGATATTCTATGACTCTATGTGGCTGCTGCCACTCCATGGCAGCTGATGTATAAAGTCTTCTCTTTTAGAAGCAATCTAGTAACCCTCCTCCCTTTTTCAGCCAATTGCAACAGAATCTATATTTGCTTGGGTTCCAAGACTATGTAGTATTAAAGCACCATGCAAGCTGCTCTCCCACAGATCAGGGTGTGAGCTGATGTGGTTATGTGGCACACACATGCTGTGCTACATCTCATCACAAACTCCCAAAGGCAGGAGGAGAAATTGAAAATGTTGCATTAAAAATGATCATCAGATTTCAAAAGCTGCATAGGTGTATAACACTTCCCCTACGTCACAGAGGGGACTCAACACAAGAGTGATGGGGAGAGGAGACAGTAATTCTATTCTGATTTGTATCCCATCCACCCCTGAATCAAGACACGAGACTCCTCATTAAAACTAATAAACACTGGACTTACTGCCGCTGACCCACTCCTGGGTCCCCTGGTTCCTGTCAGTTTTCCTAGCATGATGAAGCCAGCAGTGGAGACGCTTCCCATAGCGTTGATCGGTTTCTCTGCTATTTTCTTACAGTCCAAGTAGAGTTTGATCCTGAAATGGCTCACGGCTACGTGCACCTGGACAACAATTACAAATAGATATGTTGGACCTCGCCTGTTGGACGGAGGATTCTTTTTAATCATGTATCTGGCAGAGTTCATATCTACTTCTGCAATCAAAGGCATCATTTTTTGTGCATGGGTGAAAGCCCTAGAGAGTGAACTCCTCTATGGACAATAATACTTTGCCCTAAGGGACATCAAAACCATTGGAGAGTCAAAGTTTCAGATGACTGGATGGGAGGAGGTAGTCCAATCCGCACTGACGTCTGCATTCAGGATCTCCTATTTTTAGCTTTCCTGACTATGAACGGTTGGGCCAGTTTTCCCAGGGACAGCCAGCTCCAAAGCTCCCCAGTGCTCCTGAAGAGTTTAAGAGCTATGCAAGAGGAGAGCTCACCTTCAGATTCCCAGGCCTCTCCTCCAGCCACCCCTGAGCAAGCCAGGAATCCTGGTGCGCGGAAGCCTTCTGCCCATAACAGTGTTGGTAAAGATGGTGAAAAGTGCAATGAGCTTCAGCACACAGTTTCGGTTAAAACAACAAACAGCCCTCTGTATGCACTGAAGGCTTTGGAGCACAGCACTTTTGGCTTCCTCAAGGACAACTTTTGAGCCGGAGAAAAGGGACGCAGGATAGGGCTGCGAGCTGGAGCACAGTTCTTCTGCAATCAAACCCTGAAGACGTACAGGAGCTCAGCATAACCAAGAGTTTGAGTAAACTGAGATCTAGTTCATCAGACTTTGCTTGCACCTAAAGAGCCATAGGAGCCCATTGTTGGATGTCAGTCCTCTTCTGGAGGAGCCATTCCTGGAGTTATGATGTGAAGTACATCAGCCTCCAAAATTAGTTTAGTCCTTGGGTTGTCTACTGAGACAGTTGTTAAGTATAGCAGGGCAATTTTTTTTTGACAAACAGTAAGTTTGCCAAAAAAACCCACATTTTTTCAAAACCCCTTAACTATTCATGAATTTGGGTAGAATATAGCAAATAGTTTTAGCTGGAAAAAAATAAAAAGGAGAGGTTCAGCCATTTTGTTTTGACATTTCTGAAACAAAATGTTTTGACATTTTGAAACGAAATGGTGTTTTGTTTTGAAATATAGCTAATTTATAACCCCAAAAAAATAAGTGAGAAAAATATCCAAAAAATTACCCAAAACAAAATGAAAAGCTCCCAAAATTGTTTTGTCTGACTCAAATCAAACAAAAAAAATCAGTTTCAGCTGAAACCAAACCACATTTCTCCCCCTCCCCCAAAGTTTTCAGATTGATTCCCAAACCAAAAAAGTTCATTATTTACTCAGGTCTAGTTGTAAGATGCTAATGTGGGGGGAGGGTTTTAATTTCTAAATTAAAAAAAAGTTCGGGACAATTTTGATGAAAAATTCAAAGAAAATATTCCCCGATTTTCAGTTAATCAAGTTAATTTTTTTAAAGTTTTTGACTTTAAAATAAATAAATAAATAAAATAAGTAGAGGGGTGCAGGTCATTATTTCTTCCCTCCCAGCCAGTTATACTGTCATTAGCAACCTGATCAAGACTTGGAGTGGTTAACTAGTGCTGAAAGAATACCCCATTAGCAGTCCCTGAGCTATGTTAAGGCCTCCGAAAATGGACCTATACTTTAATCCAAAGATCTCTTTTTCTGCCACACCTGAAAATGCAGGGCTTTTCCTTTATAATCTTCTAGTGCTAGTCTCGGTCTCAATTATTCTGTTTGGAAAGTGGTTATGAACAGCAAATACAAAGATGATGTTCGGTACAGATGGGAAAAAAAGAATGTGTTTTTCTCTTGCATATTTAACATAAAACTAAACAAAACCACTTAAAGATGAAAATGTATGCAGGACATTTAAGGTAACAGGCAGTATGGAGCGTACCGATCGATGGATGGGACATGAAATCCCCACTGTGTTTGGCACTGCTTTAAAGCACCATGAAAGGCGTTTTCGAAAGCCTACTTCACTGTAGCTTTCAATGAGACTGAAATCCATGCCTTCATCATGACAAATACTGTACACTACAGGCATGGCACTTTTGAGTGATTATACCTGCCATTGGGGGGCAGGTCAGAGGGTTAGAAGGCACATGGCCAAACGTTAAGCAGCTTTAGCCACCTGAGAAGTCACTAAAGATTCAAAATGTACCTCCAGCCACCTCCAATTTCATCAAAATTGTCCCCAACTTTTTTTTGATGCCTCCAGCCAAGATCATTAATATTCCAAAGACTGGGCATAAGCTAGAAGGGCAGAGAGGGATGCTTATAGGAGTTCTAAGGTGGGCTGAGAAGGAACCATGTGGAGACACCTTCAAAGGAACTTTTCAAGTTTTGGAAGGTGGGCAGTCAAACCAGAACTTAATCAGTGTCTCCAGTGCAGCAGCTACACTGGGGAGTGACTTTAGGAAAAATATGAGACAGAATATTGTCCCCATAGATGCATCCGACGAAGTGGGTATTAGCCCACGAAAGCTTATGCTCTAAAAAAATTTTTAGTTAGTCTTTAAGGTGCTACAGGACTCTTTGTCATGTCCCCATAGTGTCTCTGCACAGGGGACCATGGTGTGAGGGGCCTCAAGGATGGTAACAAGCCAGGCACATGAAAGAAACTTGAAAAGTATAGCCACGCAAGGATCCAGGTCAGACAGCAGTCACCTGCAGGGCAGAGGTGACCTCACTGACAAACTGTCCAAGGCGAGGAGCCAAGGAGAAAGGAACAGCAGATGTCGACTTCCTAGTGAATGTGACAAGGTTTCTTTTATATAATGATCTGAACTGCACCCACCTAGTTGAGATCTTGCCAGGTAGGGCCCAAGCTCTGCTATACAGACTCTGTTTTGCTCCCTCTTGAATAAGGGCTTTTAATGAGAGTGTTCAAGGCTTGCACTGTGTCAAGGTAAAGTTACCGTGGAAGGTCTTTGGAGGGAAGACACTCTTCCGACCTCTTGCAAGAAGCATTCAGGAATAAAACACTACCTACTCTGGAGGAGTGCCCGCTGCCTAGATACAGGCTGTGGGGAGTGCAGTAGAAAAAAGAACATTCTGTCTTTACAAGATGAGAAATTATAGTGCCCCAGCTCTCTGCCATTTTCCCCACATTTCTCCCTGTCTCCAGATCCCCCATCTATCTTGTGCTGATCCATCTTTCTTTAACCATCCCCCTCTCTAGCCTCCAGAACAGAGTTACTGCTCCTCTGGAAATCTTGTGTTACAGCCGCCCCCTTCTATTCAGGTTAGGACTGATCTTCTCCACAAAGTGTTTTATGTATCATGTACAAAGGATGTGCCATAAAAAGCTATTGTTTTCCACTGCTTTGTAACGTTGTTGTCCCAAAATTAAAAGACAGCCTCATTACTAATGACTTCTAACAAATCTGCCAGGTGCCCTCAACTTTGAGCTTTTCCAGCCCTTTCACAGCTTAGCCCATGTTCCCCCAAAATACCTACTATTAGGCCTATCCACCTCAGCCCCAGTTCATACTACAATCAGCCATTCCAGTCCTTTGCCTCTTGTGAGTAGGAGATTCCTTCTGCTAAACTGAGTGGTGATTTTATGGCCAGGACTAGACAAAGTCTTGCAAATTGTTTTGCACATAGACTGCGATTCAGGCATTTAACTTTAAGGCCAAGAGGCCATAAGTAGTCTCACTGACTTCAAAGGGACTATTTAACAGCTTAAACATTCACAAGACTGGGACCAGAGGTAAAGGATAATGCAATTATATAAGTACGATTCTATGCACCATTGGGACTACCACACTGCATCATAAATGGACACGCATACACTCCACTGCACATATCAATTGAGACATACATATCAGGGGCAATATTAAAATCAAGGCAAGTGAACTGAATGAGCAACTATGTTAGCTCTTATAATGCATCCCTTATGGAAAAAAATGCATATTTTTCACAGGGTGGTTATATCTTTGCTAAAGCATTGATATAAAAATATAAAATATTTATACTGTACAAAACTGGCAAAAAATCATATTTAGAAAGGAAGCGCATGATTCAACATATATTACATATATTTCACTACTGTAGCATTTCATGTTTCCACCAAATATTACATTTTAAATATGACAATTAGCCAAGTTTGTAATGTGTAGATATATTTTATATACTTACATGTATTTTAAATATATCCAACTATGTTAGATATGTTCAATACTTGGAAAATATGTCTCAAAATTCCTTACAATTGCTAATCAACACAAATAGGTTGGCCAATTTGCTAATGACTTTTTAAAGAACATTCTTATAACCACTCTTCAGTTCAAATAATATATATCAACTGCATTTTTTTTCTCAGCCTGCCCTTGTGAGATAATCATCTAAGTTACTCCCTCCCTTGATAAGGACCTTATGAAAGCTCCCATAGAATATCTTCTTCACTTCCTGTTGGTCAAAAGTGACTTCCTGTAAATCAGCTTTGTAGTCATGATTGAAATAGGTCAAGGATTTCTTACTGGCTGCGGGGGAAAATAGGACAAATGAGAACTTAGAATTAAAATAGAATTTGATTTCACCTGAAAAAAAAATAGGCTTAAACATACTGAAACACTTAATACTTGTCAAGCTTTGAAAGCACAAACAAAGGAACATAATGGTCAAAGTAAAGAGTACATTGCAAAATGAAGTAAATAAAATTAGCGTTTTTGTGGGTTTTTAACTATACAGGAAAATATTTGCATATGTTATTTCAAAAGCTTCTGTAATGGTCATGCTGGACACTGGCAAGTTTCAATAATAAAACTGTCCGAGTACAGAAGTTGGTTCTGTCACTCTTTCAAATACCTGAATCGATCTATACTATATGAAACCTTACAGTCAAGTATAACCCCGAGGAGTGGCTGGAAGTCCTCATCTGTTAGCTGCCACACAGCAAAGGGCTCTTTGGGAGCCTCCGGAAGGAGCCGGAGGAGGATGCTGATGGTGTGCGCAGACGGAATCCCAGAGAGAAGGTTTTCACTGGAATGAGACAAGCAGAAGTCAGTTCAGTGACTAAAAATAATGAATGCCAGGGGGCTAATGTTCTACCTTCCTGGCAACCAGAACAGTTCTGAGGTACAGACAGAGTGGTGGTACCGAGGCATGATGACCTGAGTGAGTATCATTTGTGGGAATCAAATACAGGGCCAGATCCTCTGCTGGTGTAAGGATGAAGTTGAAGGAGTTACCCCAGCAGAGAATTTGCTCCGTATTTTGTACATTCCTCTTGGGTTTTAAAAACACATGCAGAATTTTGCATGTGCAGGGCTTCCCTGTGGCCTTATCACAGTGTCACAAGGGAGGTACAGGTCCAGTCATCATGGTCAAACTGTCACTCCCTGTGGTGGATCAGGGAACGCTGAAGAGACAGTAAATACAGCCTTGTATCATTCAAAGGAGACACTTCTGGTAGCTTATTGAGCTACTCTGATGGACTCTGAAAGAGTCCTATCCAAAACTCCTTGTCAAGAAGAATGAATGATGGCTGTGATGGCTGGGGGAGAAAACGAGGGGAAGATTTTCAGACCGTGACAGAGGTACTTAGAAGTCCCTTACAAAAAGATACCTGAGCCATACTAAGATCACTTGTGAAATTTGGGACTGAAAAATGAAACCCGTGAGAGGATGTGTAACGAGTCCAGCTATGGATTCCTGAGAAGGTCTGGCTTTCTCTTCTATACTTCTGGTCCAAACTTGTTCCACAGCACTTACTGCATGCAAACGTCACTCAAAAGGCATTGGTCAAAACTGAATGCAGAAAGCAAAATTAGCCATGTCGCAGATACATTCGTAATCTGCATGGGCCACATTTGCAGGAGTAGATACACAACTCTTCAACTATCTTTTCAAGACTGCTTCAAACGTTACATCAAGTTTTGTTTTGTTTTAAATGATATCATGTCCTTGGAAGGGCATATTTGTGTATCTGATACTCCTACTGGTTGAGCAAATGGATTTGTCTATGCTTTTTTAAATAATTAGAGCCTTCTGAATTCCCCTACTCTGTTTATTGTAAGAAGCTTTGCTTCTTTAAATAAGATTAAAATGATCCCACTGCTGTAGTAATTAGGCTTCAAAACTGACTAAAACAAAACTGACTATTAAAAGTCAAATCTGCCCTGGTTTATACTCCATAATGCTACTGGGGTCATTGGCACTTCCTGGAATGAACGTTGACCCATGATGATGCATAGGGCTTTGAGAAGGAGCCCAACTAACGAGATGCACAGTAAAGTTATATTCCAAAGTCACTGGTTAATGCTACTTGCCAATTAAAATCAAGCTGCCCAGTGTAGCTATGAGCTTGTATTTTACAACAGTAATTATCAGACTGCAAATCAGGAACATTAGAGGAAAAGGTGAAAGAGGTTAAAAAGGTCCTGCCCCAATCATGTTTCTAGCTGAGACGTTGCCTCAAAGTTTGATCTTTTAAGTGCATGTGGATGAGGAGAGGAGTGGTCATGGAAAGAATTAAATGTATCCCCAACAGAGGACAATTAAACAGAACTCTACGGTCATCACATGCGGTCTTTCAGCACTTAATTCTGGACAGCACTGATATTGAAGACACACGGCTAAAACAGGGAAGGTCCCAGTAGTCACCTAAAATCTAAGCTTGACCTTGCAAAAACTGAATGACCCAGTCACGACACTGTATTCAATGAAGTTTCTATGTCCCATGATGTGATCCATCTTGAGGCAATTCAGGGGCTGATTTATAGATTAGCACACAATACACGTCTTCTAATGGGGGGAAAAGCTTTGCATTCTTTTCAGTTTCACTACGGTGAGGTTAGCATTCATAGCATTTTCACCAGGAAACTGCCAGTTGGGTGTTCACTAGGCCAGTATCCACCCCCACCAGTCAATATCCTTCATTTAGAGTGACCAGACAGCAAGTGTGAAAAATCGAGACGGGGTTGAGGGTAATAGGAGCTATATAAGAAAAAGACCCAAAAATTGCAACTGCCCCTATAAAATCAATCTGGTCACCCTACCTTCATGTGGACCAGAGACAATGGTTATACAGCAGACAGAGAATAAATTCCTATTAGAGTCAATGTGGTTCTCATCTACCTTCCCAAACTACCTTGTTTTCTGAGTTAGCTGAATATCTCTGAAGAGAGTGTAAGTACGGGTCCCGCTGAACACATATGGTTCCATGGCCACTCCTTTAATGGAGGCATATTCTTTTTCCACCAGTCCAAAAGCTGCCATCATGTCAAATCCTGGAGCAGACAGAGAAGGGCAGAGAAAGAAATACTTAGAGATAGTAGGGAAAACAATGGTTTGTAAGGGATCTGCCTGAGCAACGGTGGCTCTTAGTTTTCTCCAAGGGCAAGTGCATTCCGGTAAGGAGGAAGGCTATTAGGTATAACTAATCATCAGCCTGATCAAAACACTCTCCATACTGTACCCGTGTTCTGACTTGAATCCCCTGTGTTTCTCATCACAGTGACCCTTTGGCTTAGGAGAAATATTCACAGATCCATCTTCCAGATGCAGCTAACCCAGGAACAGAAAATTTTCAGGCTAGATTTTCCAAGATGCCTAGGACCCCACTCCTCCCCTCTGGGAACCACTGCAAATTCTACCCATTTGGAACAATGGGCTGAGTACTTTTGAAACTCTGCCCCTAAGCAACTTGCTAAAAGTTACAGGGAAAGTTTGTGGCAGAGTTGGCGAGAACAGAACCTAACCCCTGAAGTGGTGGACTTTTGTCTACTCATTAGACCATATATAATGCTTCAAATCTGCGTTGTTTAGGTCACCTACCGGATGGAGATAGCAAAGCTCACCCCTCTGATATTCTTTGAGATCCACAGATGAAAACTATGTAGGCAGGTGCATAGAATTATTATTGGGCACATTTTTCAGCAGAGATAGTTAAAAGCCCAGAGAGGCTGAGTGAGCTAGCTAGAAGGTATTGTTGCTTACTTGATTAGACACTGGCCATGCAATCCAAAGATTTATTTTGAGATAAATGATGAATGAATAATATTTATTATGGAGCAGAGTTAAGGTTGTTTTATTATAAAATATGATTTTTTTTACATTTGAAAAAATGTTTGTTTACTATGTGAGCAGCGTAAGATCCAGGAGGTTGTTAATTATTTGTTTCCTTGCTTTAACATCCATGGGTTTTATAAATGATAGATGACACACTGTATTTACCTAAGAACCTTAAAAATATATTTGGGTTATTTGTTCCTGGAACGAAGTAATTACTGTTCACAAGTGCCTCAGCCTAATAAATAAGAGTGGCACTTTTAAAAAAAATCTACAAAATGAAAAAAAAAACCTAAAAAAATTTGCTTTGAAAAAACCCACAAATTATAATGAGTTCTGCCTTTTCAACTTGATGCCAAATATTATCATAAAAGAAGTAGATTCTCTCCAGTAATTGCTTAGGGAAGGGGAAAAAAAGAGAGAGAATTATTATCTGCTACAAAATGTTTTCTCTCATGTGCGAGAGCCTTGAAAGTTGGTCAAGTGAAGCATTTCCATTTCTCTCTTCGTTTCTCAAGTACTGCCCAGAGGTGACCTGCCTTATACGATCAACAAAGATTTTCCTCCTGACATCTTTGACATCATCTCCAGCTTCATGTAGCTCATCTCTCTTTCCCAGCCCGTCATTAAAGCTCTATGAGTCACTTTCTTATTTCAGATTTTAATACAAGCAGATCTTGCAGTCGGGTGTTTTTTTAAAAAAATTTATCGGAACTTACAGCAGGCTGGGGAGGCTGAGGGGAAATAACCAGTTCGTTTTAAAGAGAAAGGGGGACACGTTCATCACATCATTTTCCCTTTCAATCTGCACTCTCCCTTCTCAGCACCACTTACTATTGATTGGATCTCGGTTCTGGTGGGTATTTTGCATTTGGGCTGCTATAATGCACATTGTCACTCTGCAGCGTTTAGAGCGTTCACAGATTATTCTGACCGATTTCAGACCCATTTCTCTCAGATTTAAGAACCCTGGGATTGGCATATTATCACCTCCATTAAAATGTATAGCAAATAGAATAACAATGTTTAAAAGTAAAATTTAAATTATAGTTATAACCCTATTATTAATTCACCAGTGAAACAGCTTTGGCACTGGGCTATTTCTCTTGATGAATCACCTGTATCACGCAAGACACTTACAGAGAAATATAGGCAATACAGGAAATACAGTTTGCTTAGGTATTATGACTTGATTAGTTTGGCCTGGACATACATAGACTGAGTAGTCTTGTGGGAGTGTGGCGAGAGAGTCAAACAGGACAGTCTATAGATCTTAGATACTTATCTGGCCCCTTTTACCAGAGGATCTGGGCACCTCCCAGTCTCTGATGTATATATCCTCACAACACCTCTATGGGGCAGAGAAGTCCTATTATCATTATCCCTCTTTTATGGATGGGGAACTCAGGCAGAGAGAGACTCAGGGTATGTCTACATTTCAGCTGGGAGGGGTGATTTCCAGCTCATCACGCGAGCTCCGCCCAAGTGATCACTTAAAAATAGCAAAAACAACAAGGAGTCCTTGTGGGGCCTTAGAGGCTAACCAATTTATTAGCCCATGAAAGCTTGTGCCCAAATAAATTTGTATTTATTTAATTTATTTAAATTATTTAAATTAGTTTCCAAGGTGCCACAAGGACTTCTGGTTGTTTTTGCTGATACAGACTAACACAGCTACTACTCTAAAAAAATAACAGTGTGTCTGAAGCACCATGGATGGCTCCCCTAAGCACTGCCCGACACCTGGGTATGTACAGACAGCTAGCCTGAAGCGTGGCCCATGCAGCCACAGATACACTGCTATTTTTAAGTGCTACTCAACCAGAGCTAGCGTGGGTATGTCTACATGAACTGGGAATCACATCTCCCAGCTCAAAGGAGTCCTTGGCAGGGCTAGAGATTGAACCCAGGTCCTCTGAATCTCAGGCTAGAGCCCACTAGATCTCCCTAGGAAGATGCCAGGCTGGGGCTACCATACAGGCAGTACAAGTCACTTCCTATATATATATATATATCTCGACAACAGCACTCGGGCTATGGGGAGATGACCTTAATGTGTGCCAGGCAAGCTTTTGTAACAGCGATGTAGACTAAAGATTAGTCAGGATCAGACAGTGTTTCCACATTCATGCCAGAGCCCACCTGGGACTGAGAACTAGTAAGGTACCTTGCAGAGAGCCTTCAGTGGGACGGATAGTGGGGCAAGCTGCAGGAGGAAAAAAAACAAGGGAAAAGTCTTGAGAATTAATGGAATTCAAATTGGCAATTTATTACAGGAATAGAGCAGACATGGCTGTGGTCTGCAGCAGAATGGAAAGCACATAGAGATCTAGTGAGTGAGTCTCTGTAGACATCTTGGCACAGATATTGCAATATCCTACAATATGGTCAATTCCATGAGGCCAGGGCCCGGCCTGATGGTAGCAATAATCATTACACTAATGGGCAATCTGACAGCATACATTTGGGCCATATTTTCAATGGCTTGAAGACATACTGGTTGGAAACTTGTACGCTATGCAAACTTGGGACTATGACAAGAAGCTGCATATGCACTTAGCCAATCTGCACATGCAAACGTGGAAGTTTGCAAGGTTTCGCATGGCTCGCTCATCACTCGAGCCTTTGAAATGATTGCTCTTTATCAGCAGACCCCTTCATCGTAACTTTGTTTTGATTCAGTCTTCTATTACTGCTTGCCCATTGTGGTCTTAAATGCAGGTATAATGGGCTTTTCCTTTGATATTTCTGGTTAGTTGTAGTCTGGACACTTAAACCTATAATGCATATGTAATTGTCCAGTATGTGTAAACACTTGGTGTAACTGCATTGCAAAACAAAGGAACACAACTGCACAACCCTTTTTGAGCACAGAGCTAAGGTTTCATCTTTGCAAAATTTGTCTCTCTGCGTCATTTTTAAGTGGTAAAGCCAAGTTTCTCAGAAGCTAGTATAAGCAACCACATGCACAAAATCTGTTCATGCATTTACACACAAAGTGTGCATATGCAATTGCCATGGCTGCATATGCAATTGCGATAATTGCACACGAAGACTATGCATATCCATAGAATTCTGAAAATCTGGATGTAAGTTCATTCTTTCATTTTTATTCATTTGTTATTAAATTTTGGAACTTCATCTTTAAAAAAAAACCCAGTTGGTAATCCTTTGCCATTCACCTTTTCAGGAAATCCTCTCCTCAAGCTTAGAACATCCCTGAGGCAGCGAGAGCGAAATATACGGATGCTACTCATACACATTAGAGACAAAGGACTAGAATCAAAAGCTCTTTGGTGACAAGTTATAAAGTGCTCTCCCCATTTAAGTGGTTCGGGTATGGCAGTGTTTTAGAAAACAGAGCATGAATGTTACTTTCAATTATTTGCTGCTGTTTAAATCCCAGGGCCATGGATGCCAGATGGAACTGGGACAAGAAAAATATTTGAGAGTCAGAGATGTCCCTGAAAATCAAGCACACTTGAGAGGTTGGCTATTTCATAAATGGCTTTTTAGGTCACTAGTTTAATGCAGTTTAGCAGCTTGATACATTAGGGTTGCATTATAAAGATTGTGTTGCTATTACCACATCACATGGTATTTCATAGCTCACCAGACGAGCAGGGTTCCAATTTTCAGTACTTGACTACTCTAAAAGGTAGGAGAAGCTGGTCATTCCCTCCCCATTCCCCCTGGCAAATAAACGTGCGCCTGAAAAGCCCAGTTCCCTGCGTTAATTTTTAACCTCTTTTACCTACCAAGTATAAGCCACAGGCTGTTGGTACCACAGCACTGTGGGGTGTGAAACTGACCAGAAGGCTGTGAGTTTGATGGCCCTGGGCCTATGGACATCAGGTACTAAACCGAAAGGGTAACATTTTCCATTGGCCTCCATTATTTTGAGGTACACTGGTTTGCATGCACATAAAGCAAGATTTTTCTTTCTGGAAGAGTTCTATGGAATTGGGATTAGAACCAGTACTGGGGGATAAAGAAATGGAATAGGATTCTATTAAAATGGTCAGTCCCTGGGTGAGCTCCACCGCTGACTTCCTCCTGCTCTCTCTCAGAGCGTTCCTTCTAGGTCTTGGGCCATTGCCTCTCTTTGGGGGTGGAACCACACAATTCTCCCAATCTCAGACCAGGCCTTGGATTGTAGTCCCCTGTGTATCAAGTGTGATCACCTCAGCAGGTCGGACTGACCTCCAGACCCTGCAATTCTGTTCTCCCCAGGCAATGACAGCGCCAATCAGCGACCAAACAGCTTCCTTAAAGCAAAGTGTCATTTGTTTAGAACAAAAGCGTTTCAGAGAAACCAGATCTCCAAAACAGCCACACAGCCTGCACACGTACTTCCCCTAGCTGAGAAAGTGCATCTTAAGCTTCCAAGTCTTCCCAGATGAGCCCCCACTTATAATGCCGACAGAGCCCGGTCATTGATAGGTGAAATGGAGCCTGGGGCCTCTGAAGCTCCATGTATGAGCCGCTATTGCATGAGCTAAAAGCCACATGCTTCTTCACCAGGCTGTAGCAGGCTCATTAATCCCTAGAGAGGAATAGAGCACCACACCAAGTAGGTATGAGTTACATCTACACCTTCTGGGTTTACATTAGACTCACGCTGGAAAGATACATGTCCCCAGCATCATCTTCCACGGTGTGAGAAATGACTTGCACCCCATCCTACTTGAAGTGCTAAGCCTCTGCTGCTGCAAGAGGACGCTTGTGAATTTCAGCCTTATCCCACGCAACTTACCCTCTGCTTTGAAGGGAACGGAGCCCTGTGTCGAGGGCAGTTTAGCCAAGGCAGAAGCTGTAAGAATAAATGCATTTGTGAGTCCTGATTCTGGGACTGTGATGTTTGGCTCACTATTGTTCACGGTTATTAGACCTGGCCTGTGCTCCCTTCAGACTGGAAACAATAGCTTGGGAATGGGATATGAAATCACATTGTTTGAGCCATGTCTTGGTCCCATTGCTCCAAGTGGGGACCTATTGCCTCCAATCTATCGCCCCTTTTCAAAAAGGTTAGATGTTCATTTTCCTATTGGAATATCCCTGCAGGGCACCAGTTGTACCCTGAAAATGTTGCACCCTAATTTTTGTGCCTGCAGAATGGACCGTGGTTGTACATCCAAGTACATGCACCTCTAACTACCTGATTTGCAAACACAGCCTGGTAGCTACATCTGGATTCTTTTTTGTATTACTGAGATTTATACCCACGGTTAAACCTTCTACACAAATTATATCCGCAAAAGGATGGCCAACCCTTCAGAAAGTCTGGCCCTATACGTAAGCTGCTTATCCTACACAAGCAAGTAAATCTTCATATACTTCCAGGGTGAAACTAATCTGAGGAGTATCTCTGTTGACTTTCACAGAGTTACACTGAGATTAATTTAGCCACATCGGCCTCTGGCCCTTTAACTTTCAATGTTGCTTTTCCCTGTTACTCATTCCAAGCCATAGCTTAATAGGGGGAATGGCAGCATCACACTTTTGTCAATTATTGGAGATCTCTGGATAAAAGGTAAGTGCCTACTGATTTGCTTACCAGTTTGGGCACTAGTGGATACAGCATCACTCTCTCCTGTGTCATGGACAGCAGAAACCATCACCTTGTACGCTGTGTTGGGAAGCAGAGACTGCAGGGTCACTCCGCTGTTTTTACCAGAAACCATTATCTACAGCAGAGATGAGAAAGACTCTTACATACCAGCAGGATTCTCCTTTTGGCTTTTATTCATTTGCTAAGACAAGTAGGCAGGAGAGAGATAGCTCAGTGGTTTGAGCATTAGCCTGTTAAACCCAGTGTTGTGAGTTCAGCCCTTGAGGGGGCAATTTAGGGATATGGGGCAAAAATCTATTGGATGGTTTAATTGGGGAGTGGCCCTGTTTTGAGCAGGAGGTTAGACTAGATGATCTCCTGAGGCCCCTTCCCTCTCTGATATTCTATGAATATACAGCAATGGCAAAGCAGTTCAGACTAAGAGCCGATGACCACAGTAGAGCTGAGAAAACTTTTTTCTGCCAAAACAGCAGATCCAGTGACATTGAAACATTTCTCAAGTTCATGCTGGTTTCTGGTTTCCCCAAACTGTTTCAGTGGGTGGGGGAAGGGGAAATCCCAAAACTTCAAAATGTTTCCTTTCAACATTTTCTACATGAAACCTTTCACTTTTTCGGTTTGAAATCACTTTCAATTTCAACATTTCCTTCCATTTTATTTTTACAAACATTTTTTAAAAATTAAAAATGAATAAAACAGCTTTGTCTGGACAAAATGTTTCATTTGACCCAAAATGATTTTTTTTGGTTGCCACGAAAATGTTGAAAAAAAACATTTTTAATTCAACCTGAAAATACTTTAAAAATGGTTTTTTGAATCGTGAGTGAAACAAAAAATCCTCCCCCGCAAAAGAGCCCTTAGATTCCCACTAGGTGCTGAGACTGCCCCTCAGCTCATCAGGGAAGATTTTCAAAGGTACAGTAGGGAGTTATGTATCCCGCTTCCATTAAAAGTTTTCTTATTTATTCTGGAAAATGTCCCCTGTTAGCATTTTCCTAATGGATATCTGAATTGGACAGGCCTACTGGTCTCAGGCCAATGTTGCCTCAGTTAAATGGAAACACTGAGGGAGTTTCATCAGCCATGGTTTCTTGCTTTGTTTTCCTATTGAAGCTACAGATTGGAGGAAGAAAGTCAACAGACCAGGTTTATCTAGGAGCTGGGCAGCTCTGTACGAACCTGAGGACATTCTCCATCCAGATCAATTTCAAACTTCCTTAAAGTACTGCAGTCGGACTGGGTCTAAATGGAGAATTTGAGTGCTAAAGGTTAATGCTTAATCACATTAGGTCAGACTAGGGGATTTGTCCTTAATCCTCCACCTAGTGGAAATGCAACTCTCTGGTGTATGGCAACGGAGAGGATAAAAGAGGCAGCTGTAGTCTGAGGGGCTTTGACTGCAATGAATTCTCCTGGTGTTTTATACAGAAGTCCATGGAAGAGCCTAAAAGGCTTTGGTTTGAACTCACAACTGAACATCCCCTTCCTGTCTCTAACGCTCTGCCATTAATCAGATGGAGAAAGTGAGTTGCTCTTATACTCTTGACCAAATTCATCCTTGGGGTAAGCCCACTGGCTTCAGTAGAAACACATCTGGGATGACACTGGCCCCGTGTCTCTTTAGTCAAGTATCTGGCACGTCCAAAAGCAGCTGAGGACTTACAGTTTGCTGAGCGCTGTCATTAGATTCAGGAGTGTAAGTTACTCGATAGTATCGTATGTGGCTGCCAGGGTGTCTCCAGTGGACCTGCAGGCTACTGGGGGTCTCCGAGTCTATAACAAGGTTGGTGGGTGGGCTCTGGGAAACTGCAGCAGGGAACAAAGATGACAGGCAGACAGCGATGGATCAAAACAAGACCAAAACCACTCCCGGTCTGGCACATTAGTAAGTGCTTAACTGCTCCGCTACCATACTAGTGAGAGCTCAGAATAGAGACAGAGAGGGTGTCACTTCAGGGCCAGGGAACGAGAGAGACTGAGATCTTGGGGGGAGTGGATTGCCTAAAGGGTATAAAGAGAGGACTCAACACCGAGACAAGAGAGGCCTGGGAGCTAGAAGAAAAACTCTGGAGATGAGAAGGGAGACCTAGAAGGATAAAAAGAAATTATATATATTTCTTTTTATGCTTTTAGGTCTCCCTTCTCATAAAATATATATATAAAATGTACCTCATACATACCCAAGATGACATGAATATCTGGCCCAAGATATAAAGGAGGACATTGTGAAATGGCGTTAGAGTTGACCCGGAGTGGATCGGACTCTCCAATTTACTCTGATGTCATTGCTAAGTTGACATTGTCCAATAAACGCAACAGTCATCTGTCCCTTCTTGTTTTTAAATTCAGTTTCTTACTTCTGAAGCAGTTTTATACAAGGTTTGGGTGTGATTCCTGTTGCATATCCTGAGCTGAATGTGACTCCTACAGCGGTAAGGGTCTCAGAGCCCAGGCTCCAGACCAAGCCCAATTGTCTATGTTGAAATTTTTAGCCACAAAGCCCAAGGCCTGTGAGCCTAACTCAATAGATCTAGGCTCCGAGACTTGGTGCTGCAGGTCTTTTAATGCAATGTAGATGCACCGTAAGACAATGGCTGAGGAGGCCAACTGCAAGAAAGGGATGGGCCACCTCCCCCTTGACGCAAGATTCAAGCGTGTCACAAGATTCTTCACTGCTCAAAATTCTTCCCAAAAGAGGATCATTTTAGCCTTCCATCAATTCACCAAGTGGCGTCAGAGATGCAGAGGGAAGCAGTCACCAAAAGAAGTTCTAGGGGTGCAATCCTGCCTCCATTGATGACAACGGGAGTTCTGTTATTGACTTTAATGGAGCCAGGATTTCAATTTTCACTCCTAGAGTGCCAAAGCAAAAATCACTCCAGGGCAGGACCAAGGTGCCATCTCACAGCTTTGCAGGGGGGAAAAGGGAGCACGCGCCTGTAACTGATATTATAAGTCTTCACATGCACCCTGTCTCCCCTGCCCCCAAAAATATCTACACAAATATAAATGCAGTGGGACCTAAATTCCCCAGAGCAACTAGGGATATTGGCTACCTCCATTTCTGGCTAACCCACCTGAAACACCTTAATAGAGGACTGGCTTTCAGAAAGCGGGTGCTCAAGATCCTATAAGGTCTCTCAGGTTGGTCACCCCAAATCACCAACCCCTTAGCTGGTCCAATAAGAGATAATACCTCACCCACCTTGCCTCTCAAGCCACTTGTAGACATTTAGGGCTGGGCTGTTCTGTTGTTCAAACCTGCGTTATTGGCTTGTGACTAGTTCTGAGACTTCCCTTCCCTGAAGCCCTAGAGATTTCACGCTGGTCACTTACCGGTTCTGTGGAGAATAGAGACAGTGTTGCTTCGTGCTCCATCCTTGTAATAGGCCCAAATTGATATCTGGTATTCGGTGTTCTTTTTCAATCCTGGTATGCTGGCAGCAGCCAGGTTCCCAGCAACGGACAGCTGTAGCATGGAGGAGAAATGGACGTAAGTGGAGTTCCCAGTCAGCTATGACTACCTGGTTGAGTATGGCATCTTCAAATATCAAATCCTTTCATAAGGAGAGGCACTGTTCTCTAACAAGTCTCTTCCAACAAAGGACTGATCACCTCAGATAGAATGATCTGAATGTTCTTTGCATAAGGACACCCAGTGTTTGCAGAGTTATAAAGAAACCAGGATGACTATCATCAGACCCTTGTTTCTGATGTTCTTGCAAAAGCCCAGCCACAGTTAAGCTGTTGACCAGTAAACAGAAGGGAAGGTTAAACAGAAGCTCTCCCAACTTTTTGTAACCTGCAGGATGCTTTACGAAAACTTGTATGGCCATGCATGAGGAATTAGAGGTCATCAAAACTCTACCCCATCTCCCCTCCAACTCCTGTTTTTACTTTAAATGAACATTTCATAGTAGGAGCTCAAGAGCTCGTGAGGTTTAAGCCGGTGGTGGGGAGAGAAGGGGAAGTAGTTTTGTTTATGCCTCTCTCTCACACACACACCCTGAGGTACTGCACACTGATGTAATTTTATTGAAGTCAATGGAGCAATGGGAATTCACACCAGCTGAGGATCTGACCCATTGTTTTGCATGTGGAGAAGACAAGTGGTACCTAGATGCTGGCAAAGGACATTGGGGCCAGATCCTATCCTCATGGCTTTCATAAGTGTAGATGAACTACAGTAAAATTTGGTCCTAGTTAATGTTCTGTAGATGCCTCAATGGGCAGAGCTCACAATGAGAAACAGGAGTGCTGGAGCCCAAGGCTCAGCCTCGGAGGCCTTGAGGCCCCATGGTCTATCCTTGTAGCAGAGTGTGACCCCTTGGAGGACTGGCACACAGAAGGGATCTTCCCACAGGACTGCTTAAAGGCTAGGACATTGCACAGATCCTGTAAATCCAGGACACCACCTCATTCTCCCCAGACCTATACTGTATCATACCTCCTGAGAGCTCTCTTCTCCAAGGGCATTCCATCTAATCTGATAAACCAGGACATCAGAGGCAGCGACTGCTTCCCATTGCAACTGGACATTGTTTCCTGAGAGCTCAGTCACCTTCAGGTCACTTGGTGGTGGAACCTTTACTGAAAGACACAAAGGAGACAAGCTTCAGGAGCTGGTGGTACAGAACAGATGGTCAAGTCTTTTCGGGTGTCTTCCTTATTTTATAATTTTGGATGAATTTGTTTAAACTTTAGAGCTCCTAGGAGTTTACAGGACTCCCAGTGGCGGCTTGGGCCAGGAGCAGTATAGACAAGCGTACAATGCAGCAGACCCATCTCGGCACATAAATAATATGACATGCACAACAATCCTGCAAAGATTTATTTGAGTTTTGCCCTG
The DNA here is from genome assembly GCA_007922305.1 of Dermatemys mawii. Taxonomy (NCBI): domain Eukaryota; kingdom Metazoa; phylum Chordata; order Testudines; family Dermatemydidae; genus Dermatemys; species Dermatemys mawii. The sequence goes on along the minus strand of ML677360.1, from coordinate 25,158,285 downwards.
ATGGCTTTTATCCCCCATCCACTGGGTTCACTCTCTGCGAATATTCTAGCACATGCACATTTTAAGCCTGAACGCACAGATACCCACCCATCTCACTGCACGTGGGAAGGGTTTTAACCAGGCTGCAAATTTATTAGACAAATTACATCCAAGGTTCCTGTCCAAGACCAGCCTAGCACAGTCACCTGACAACCCCTTGATCCTTCGCCAGTTCTTGGGGTGCTCCCACCGTGGGGGTAGCCAATCATCACATCAGGAGCTTCCCTGTGCACCTCCACCCCCATCCCTCCCCCTTTCAGGGGTTGAAGCGAGAGGGGACTTTGACCTCCCAGCCAGCACTGCCATAAAGTGTATTGGTGGGGAGGTCTCCCAGGGCTAGTGTCCCATGTCACATTTGTCCCTAGGAGGTTAGACATGATGCCCCCATTTCATAAGAAGATGCTCTTGGGATGCCCCCTGCATTACCTCTTTGGATCTGGAGCCTAAATCAGCAAGTTCCTGTAGTGGGCCCCTACCAGAACTTGCAATAACTAAACGACTGTTCCTTAGGTCCCAGCTTATTTATTCCAATGTTGTTATTTCCCCAGCAGAAAAGAGACAACTATTTATCTGCTTCGTTTGCAGAGTTTTCCTATACAAATTAGGTGCCTCCCTCTACAGAACTTAATGCAGCTCTCAGTGGTGAAAACTGGGGTGCCTCCTGGCCCCCCACCCACCAACAGGGAAGGGGAAGGAGGGAAAAGTGCTGCTGGGAGCCTGTGCCAAATCTTTCTGGAGCTGTTACAAACTCTGCAGTGACCTGGAGGTCAAAGGTTCCATCCCATTAGCCTTCCCCTGACTACACTTAATGGAGCTCAGGAGACAGCCGAGTACTGTACTGCCGGCCCACTGCACAGAGCTGCACACAGTCCCCGACGTCCTGGCAAGGCCCAGCAGGGTAACGAGTGGCTGGGAGTTGGAGGCGTACGTAAATGGATGAGGACTCTGCTACTGCCAACGGGAGACTTCCAAGGGCTTTCCTATCATAACTAAACTGCACCAAGGACTAGCTCACTTCTGCTAATGGAAAATTAAGAGTTTCTGCTGATTACATAATCCTCAGAGGAGACAGACAGACAAACACTGTTATTCTCCAGTCTTGTTTAAGAGCAGTCAGCCAGCTTCTTTCACCAATTCTCCAGGAGGGGCCATCTCAGAGGAGTTCACCTCACCGACACGGCTACCATCCTCTACACTCCTGTCCTGGATGACAGACAGGTATGTCCACATGAGGCATTTAAGTCTCCAGGTAGAAACGTGGCAGAACTCAACAAATTGCAGCCTCAATTTGCTCTGAGGTCGAAGATTTGTCTGAACCAGAAAACCCCAGCTGTGAACATCCCTGAACTTTGGCATCTGGGTCCAGATCTAAACTTTTGGCTGGCTGGCACTTAGGCACCTAACTTTATAATGGACCTTGAACCAAACACCTATTGATCCTCATCCTCTGCCTCTGCTCTACTTACATGTGGTAACGTTGCCTGTAAGTGGAAGGGATTCGCCTTCATTATAAACGGAGCTGACACTAATGAAGTACTGGGTGAGAGAGGACAGAGGTCTCAGCACCGTGGATGATGCACTGTTGGGAACTTCGACCTGCAATGAAACAGAAACACCAGGGTCAGGACTGTAGCATGGAGCAAGGGCAAAGAGGGGCTTGGAATTCGGGATGGTTGTCCAAAAACCCACCCGTTTCGAGGCACCGTCATTGTTAAAATGCTGCAGGCACGTGAGCAGCCTGTCAGGAGACAGCAGAGTTCTTGACAGCCCACGGTGACGGTGCCTCTTATGCAGAAGGAAAGATGGGGAGGGTTTTATTATAGCCACACATAGGATGCGTGACTCCATATGAAACGTTTGGACCTTGTGAGGAAATTCCCTATTACTCTGTTTCCCTATTACCCTGTCTTCTGGAAATGCAGGGGTCCTGCCCTTGCACAGGTATACACCAACTGATGAATCAAGTCCTACAGGGCTACATTCTGTTCTCAGTAACACAGATGTACATCTGGAGTAACTCCGCAGCCAAGTCATTGGAGTGGAGAGTGCATTCACACTCCACTGCTGGTCTCCGGGTTTCAGCATGTTCCAGCGTCCCCTAAGCAAGGACTTGCCTCCCCAGCATTGCTCCCTTGGCTTGAGATGTAGGTCACCCGATGAGCTCTCACAGCAGGCGAAGCCACGTCCCAGCTGACCTTGACAGACCCATGGCTGATCTCAGAGAACCTCAGGTGTCTAGGAGGGCTCAGTGCCACTGCAACAGTAATTAGCAAAAGGACACGGTGAAGATTTTTAAGCCTATACGTGTAAAGCTACCGGTTGCCTCCTGCTGCTATGGCCATCTTAACGACTGGACTTTTCCCACTGTGGGATGGACCACTATCTGATTTCATTGTTACACAGGTCTATATGATGCCCGGGGAGAATGACTGGTGTATGGTTAGAGAAAGGGTCAAATAAATCCACCTACTCCCCAAGATCCAAAGAGCTCAAAACTTTCAGGAACTTCCATTCTAGACACTGATCCTAATTTTGTCCCTAGTCCCATTCCTCCGGTGGGTGAAACCCACTGGAATAGGTGCTTGGATGCTGTGGCAGTGGGTGAGCTATGAGAAGATATATGCAACTTCAGCTCTGAACACCCCAAAATCTGAAGCAGTTTGAATCCAGATCTGACCTCCCCGTTCTGAATTTCAAGGAGATTCAGTCACAGTTTGCTTGGACAGAACCACTGACTTTCCCAGCCCTGTACCCCAGACTAGAGCTGTTCATGACAAAGCTTCTTGTACATCTAGAGGTAGCCTCAGAGAATCACCTACATTTAGCATTAGCCAGGGAAAAGGGAGCCTGCTTACAAGCTATGTGAAAAATGCATGAAGCATCTCAGTTAATAAGTCTCTCTTGCCAATCGTGCACCATTCATCAAACCACTTATGCTCCTGCCTAAGGGGTCTGAGGGAAGGAAGTAAAACGTACAGGTGGTTTCCTGGATGCTGGCTGGATCACTTGCCTCTTCCCCGTACATTGCATACACCGCTACGGAGTACTCCGTGCTGGGAGACAGCCCGTCCAGCAGAACCTCTGGCTGTTCCACTTTCACCTACCACAGGATAAAGAGTGACTCTCAGAGAGGTATACTGTGGTTAGCTCCCCATAGTATCCTCTAACAAAACAAGAGCAAAGCAGGGCTGCAGAGACAGGAGTCTAAGGCCACAGCTGGTCTGTCTTGTTGGGTACGTCTGTACTTCAAGCTGAGGACGTGATGCCCAACTCGAGAAGACAAATTTGCACTGGCCATCCTTGAGCTAGCTCAGTATGGATAAAAACAAAAACACAAACTTTTTACTTGGCCTTCCCGTTTTTATACTTGTTCATCGCAGCAGGATTGTCACCACCTACTGCATCCAGAGCAGAACTGCACGCACTAAACCTGCACAGGACAGTTTGTTTTGTAATGCTGCTTATTGAAAAAAACCTCATATCTGCCTTGTAATCAGAGAAACAGTCTAGGAGTTTTTAATGGAAAGGCTAGAATTTGATGGGGTGGGAAGCATTTTCTGGACACACCAAATTAATTAACTCCACAGCTTTAGTGCTTTAAATTCTGTGTGAGCAGATGGAATTACTATGGGACTGCCCAGGCATATATTAAAAAAAATAAATAAAAAGTTACCCCTGCTCACCCATCCCAATATCACATCTTAAAGACACCATTTATATATTGAAATACTGAGAGTGCAGTACAAACACGAACTACTGCATCTTCAGAGCAATCCTGGGTTGCAAGGGTTACTATCCCCATCTGATGAGGTAGGGAAACCAAGGCAGAGCAGTTATACAACTTGCCCAAGGCCACCCAGAAAATAAGTGGCAGAGCCTTTGAAAGCCTGGCTCCCAGCCTCAAGCTCCACCAACTAGACTACACTTCTTCTCAACACCGAGCAAGGAAGCCACAAACTTTTTTGACAAGATGCCTGGCTCCAGGCACATCATTTTGTACATTTGAGATAGTTCATTAAAAATGCATGTTGGATTAGATGAGCTGAGAGCTCCTTTACTCCTTCTTTCAACTCTGTGGTATTATTTAAGGTTTATTCAAAGCCATAAGGGTGAGTTATATTTAAGTAAATAAAACTGACGTGCCAAATCTACATTTTGAAATCCAAAATATTTTTTTCATTTATGTATAGCAAGTGGATAGGGTGCTGGACTGGGACTTAGGAGACCTGGGTTCAATTCCCCAGTCTACCACTGCCCTGCTGGGTGACCTTGGGCAAGTCACTTTCCCTCAGTTTTTCCCATCTGTAAAATGGAGATAACAATCCCAACCTCCTTTGTAATCCACTTTGAGATCTACTGATCAAAAGTGCTATATAAGAACCATGGATTGTTATTTCTAAATATGGGCTCACTCCACAAACGAATTCCATGTTTAGACCCACGGCTTACACTCAGAGCTTTATAGTAATAGAGTGTAGCTGGGAAGTTTGCAAATCGGAACCCTCCCAAAAGCCTGCATTAATTCAGATCCGCTTTGACTTAGGAGAGATTTAAATGAAAGTCAGTGAAGTAACTCTCATGCAGACCTGGGATTTAAGTTTGGGCCCCGTATCTCTGACTATATCCAGTGCGGCAAAAGGAATAATGATAAGTATGTTCAGCTATACCTCTTTGATATCATCCTCCGCTCCATTGGGGGCCGCTGAACAGAGCACCAGGTACTGAGTAGCTCCACTTGCTGGCTGCCAGCTCAGTCTTAGACGTCTGTGGCTCACTTCGGACACTCGCAGGGAAAGGGGTGGTGACAAAGCTACTCGGATGAAGGAAAACATAACAGAAAGATTCACAAGGAAGTTGATCATTTCTGTCCTTAACCCTTCCCGCCTCCCCCCCACCACACACACTAAGATTCAAGGATGTCTAAACTGTACATCAGAGCAAAGCAGTTAGGGTAAAGCTATTTTAGGAGATGTGTATATAATGCTGCTATAACAGAGAATCATCAGAATCCAGTCAGAAGGCCTTATTGGTTGTTCCTGTGGCCGGGGAATATCTTTGACATGTGGAACTCTCATCACAATGTTTCCTTGTCACGTGCTCATTTAACGCCAAACTTTCCTTCAAGATAGATATTGTTTAGCAAACATTAGCAATAAAAAAGAAACAATGGGCAGAGAAGGTACTAAGACTTGGGAACCTCTGGACAAACTTGACAGCGGTTAGTCAGCTGAGACAACAGCCTATCATGCCAATCAACACTGTCTCATTGTTTCCTTGTGCTCCCCTATCTGTATCTACCTGTTGGCTCTTGCCTTACACTTAGCTTGTAAGATCCTTGGGCCAAGTAAGAGTGTGAGTGTGAACACACCACCTAGCACAATGGGGTCCTGGTCTCCTAGATACTTCCACAATACAAATTAATTATAATTTGGAACAGAGGGGGAAAATCAGAAGCAACAGGATCAAAAACCTTTCTAGAAATTTATATAGTCACCGCAGGGCAACCCAAAGGCACAACTTGCTCCTTAATAGCAGTACCTGTAAAACATCTACCTCATGAGGCTTGTTTCTGCCTTTGCAAGTTTCAGTAGCCTACACAGATTCCTTCCCCCCGGCTCACACCAATCAGCCCCAGTCAGTCTCAGTGTTTAACTGCCTGAATGCATTTTCAATGTCTATTTTAAAATTGGCTCTTTCTTGACCTTTCGGGGGACGTTCTGGGGAAAATCCTAGTACAAAAATCTCCCTCTTTCAATTATTGCATCACAGGGGAACAGCAAGAATCTCCAACATTTTAAAAGAAGAGCTGCAGTGTGAGTGAACAAGCCAAAAAGAAAAACCCATAAGGGAAGTGTGTGTAGGAGGGTATGTGAGTATGTGTACCACATTTCCAGGCACTTGATGCCCCAAAACTCCTGGGATGGGATGTCATTCCATCAGCATCTTAGAATTCAATCCTGAGAATGTGATCCAGGACTGGACGAGTAAAGTTAGATAGCATAGTTAGAAAAACAATAAAATCAAACAAAAAGCTTGATGCTGAGTCCAGTATGTCTGGGTAACACTGTTTCTTCCTGCCAGAATACTAAAGAGCTAATTTTCTCTCCTGAGGAATGTTCATTTTGTTTGTGGTCAAACATGATTTCCAGAAGTCCCGATTTCCCTCGGTCATGCAAAAACATTTACTGACGTTAAAGGGGATTTTGCCTGAAGCATCAAGATTCCGACACACATTTTTTTATTTTTTTTAAAAAAAGGGCATCACCTATATGCATAGCCTGCTTAAAGAGCTGACTCAGACACACCCCATACATGGGGCAACCACTCAGGGATTGGGGAAGTACTGAGGCAGTGAGGAAATCAGCACAGAGAGAACTAGGGCTTCAGGAAGGAAGATGCTTGGGGCCTGGGAAGAGAAAAGTTGTACAAAGCAGAGAGGGATGCTGTGAAGGCTAGACTAGAGCTCGCTACTCATGACCTACACGTCGAAGTGATACCCCTCAGCCCATCTCCAACTGCATTTTCATAAATAGGAAACACCGAAACCAGGTATTCTGTGTGCGAAGTCAAATTGACAAGCTGGGTGGAGGAGGCAGATCCGTCTAAGACGACCTGGAAAACACAGAGAGAGGCCATAAGAGGTTGTGGCATCAGCAGTTCCGGAGCAGAGGAAGCAATCGAACAAACTAGCACCAGCTGCATTTATACCTAGCAACCATGCTGTGCCTGGAACATGAAGGCTGAAAGCCCTTGTAACTTCACACTGGCTAGTGTCATTCTAGACACCTTCCTGCCTGTCCCAAACAAAGGAAGAAAAGCCCTTCAATAAATTAAGCTTTTAATTTACTTTTCTGATCCACAGCATCCACCATGAGTCACAGGTACATGCTCAGTGTGACGTAGGAGCAGCATGTTCTCTGCTGGTGACATCACTCCCCTACGCTGCAGATGGGAACCTGCTCTGTTATTTAGGTGAGTTGCACCGACCCTTTTGTAGCTGGGGGGAGTCAACTCTACGGAGATGGCAATGGCAGCATGCCAGGAACGGAGAATTTAAGCAAATATAGACTGCGAGGTGGGGCTGGCAGCTGAGAGGCTCAGAATCTATTTCCCTAAAGTACTTTGCAATCACAGCAAATCACAGTGGGAACATGCCAAAGTGTGGCAGCCATGCAGGGAATTGCAAACCAGGGCTGTTTGCTCAGAGGAAAGCCTATGGGTGAAATGGGTGGAGGCGTATATTTACTGAGCCAAAGACAGCCTAACCCCGCTCAAGTCACTGGGGTTATACAGTTGTAACTGAGGAAGAACTACCAAGAGCAAGGCCATAAAAGTGTCAGCCAGGGCACTTTATTATTATGTCTATGTTTCCAACAGTCTGCAAGATACTTTACAGATAAGAATGAAGGGAAAGTCCCTGCCCTGAAGAGCTTAAAATAGGCAACCTACAATGAGGTGATGAGGATTGTGTAAGGGAGAGAAGAGAACAGAGACAAGAAGAGACAAAATCAGCATAAGCATGACCAAAAAGTAAAGTTCTTGTCATTTCCATGTAGTGTGCTGATAAGGTTGACACCCACATCAGATTAAAAAACAACACACGTTAGGCATCCAACTCCCATTGATGTCTAATGAGAGATGGGTGCCTAACTGCTCTTTGTGTTCCTGAAAAGTCTATTCAAGTCTAGTCCAAGTTTGCTCTAGTTGCCAGCCACCCCACTCATCCAAACACAGGATCTCCTACCTCTTTGGGGATTCCTCCCCTGGATGGGTAATATACAATCCTATATTTCTTTGGTGGTCTCAGCGGAGGATTCCAGGAAAGGTGCATGCTTCTGGAGGTCACCTCTGATATTATAAGGTCGGTGGGACTCAGATGGGGATCAGTGTTGGCTGAGACAGCTTTCACAGGACTGCCTATGAGTTCAAAAACTATGTTACCTTCTCCTATTATCTTAACATGCCAAATGCACTTTCTACTTCTTTTTATCAAGTGACATGTCCTAATCCAGTTACAGCCTTCTTCCCTAAATACACAGGATGTGTTCCAGCCTACCATGAAATGAACGTTTAAAAGTTGGTCCAAGGGGAAATATAAAAATCCCATTAAGGATTGTATTTTGTTGGAGGCTGAGAATATATTTTACATTTGAATTTGAGTCACTGCTAACCGATTCAACAGGCGGCCAAGCATTTGCCAGTTTCAAAGACTTAGTCAAACTGAACCAGAAAAAGTCTGTTTAAAAAAAAAAAAAGCACACCCATTTTCTCTGGGCTATCGCACGCCTGAGAAAAACTGGTCTAATTATATCAGACCAGATACAGACTAACAGAGAAGGGTCCATTTATTTTGTCAAATTCCAAACCCACTTGAATAAAGGTGCATTTGAAAGTTGAACTCTCCCAATTGTATTTTAGGAAAATCCTTGAAAAAAATGAGCAGAGATTAAAAATTGGAGGAGGAGGAGGGAACCCCCCCCCCCGCAAATATAGTATTGGTACTGGGCACTCAGTCTAATATTTGATTGGAGAAGTCCTTCAGTCTAGTTCTAGCTTCTCTTTAGCTAGAAAACCCACACTTATTCATATTTAGCTAACCAAAAAAGGCTTATATTCAATAATTTTGCAATCTTTACCCACCCAACAAAAGCCCAACGAGCTCACAAATTAATCCTTTGCTTTGGATATCTGAATAATGAACCCAGCAGGCAGTGATGCAGCTGCACAGGGAAAGTTTGGGAGAGACCCAGGTTGTTGTTCATGTGCATTGAAGTGGATAAATTGGACAGGTAAGTCCCCCCCCCTCTCTGCACCAATGTATTCACCTATTGTTATTTATGTATGGTACCACCCACTACATCCTTTCCAACCGAGAAAAGTCTCTGCCGAAGCGGCTCACAGTCTAAGGATGCAGGGGAGGAGAAGGGGAACCACACACCTTTATACCTACATCAGCTCATCCCATTGTAGGCAGCCTGGCAGAAGCAGATCTTTGAAGGGGACTTCAGCATGGAGAGGGTAGGAGCCATGCAGATGAACCAAGGGAGGCTGTATCATGCATAGGGGATCATGTGGAAGAAGGTGACTGCATGAGAGGTGGCAAACAGGTGGGCAAGGTGAAGTGAGGATCACTGGCAGAGCAGTGGAGATAGCTGAAAGAGAGGATACATAGAGAAAGGTAGAGGTAGACAGAGCTCTGGAGGTGGTGACAATACGCTGATCTATGATATAATAGCAGGTGGGGAGCCAGTGGAAGGATTTGAAGAGGGGATCAAATGGACGGGTGAGGAAGGGGAGTTCAGCAGGTGCCTTTGGCATGGACCGCAGGGGGAGATGGGGAAGCCGTGCTAGCCAGTAGGACTGAACAGGGATTGCAGGCTTTTATCTCACCTGTGTTTTCACTCTTGTGCTTCTCTTTGATCCTGGTGCACAAGACCTGGGTGAGCCTGCTGACCAGCGAGCTGAGCAGGGGGAAATCCAGCACGTTATAAACAGTGAGCTCCAGGGGCTCCGATGCCACTTGTCTCAGCTCTGCCTCATCTGCATTTTTCACCCCTGAAAAAAGAGAGAGCAAAGAGCTAAGAAAACTCCCAGGGGACGAACAAGACTCAGGGACCCTATTTAATGTCCCTGTGCGGGAGCCAAGCACAACTTCAGTTTCTTGGATAAAAATGCCTCCTAGCCTTCCCCACAGGGTGGTGCTACTCTGCATTACCCTGAAGTCCTGCCTGTAACTATAAGCACAATCTGGTCTATGTCTGGATTGTGTTTAAATACAGTGGAGTCAGGGGATCTTCTGTGGTCCAGAGCGACACTTGCGAATCCTCCTAAAAGTTCCCCTTCTATCCTGTTACTGCAGGCCTGGCTACCACAGAGGCTGATAATATTCCACTAAAAGACAAATCATATGTAGAACATATGTAGAAATCATATGTAGAAATCAATGAATGAATGAATAACACTTTGATATTTACGAGGTGCCAGCTTCCTCCACAGAGAATCTGCTGTTCACTAGAACATAAAGCTCCATCACAAAACCTTGTTTTTCTTTTCACAAATCCAACCCTGCAGATCATCTGTGCGCAAAGGGTCTGAATCTCCATTGTTCTGCCTCTTGTGTGGTCACTTACCTGTATGGAAAGCAGGTCCCAATTTGGAGAGTGTTTTACTTCTTCTCACAGATATAAATGTCTATACAAGATGCAGAACAGTGGAGAATCAGGTCCAATGCCTCGTGCCTGTAGAATGCCTTGACTTACCCTTGAACATTAAAGATGTGGAGAGAGGTCCTGGTGTAAAGCAGTGAAATTCCAGTGAGGTCAATGAAGTCACCCCATCTACATCAGATGGGGATCTGGCCATTAGCACACAATCCTCCGGGAAGGTGTTTCTCCTGAGATTTTCTTTGTGTAACAGGCAAAAAGTAACCAACACCAAAAGGTATCTTCTATTTCACAAATATGCTCATCTTCCCCAGCTTGATGTGGGGATTAGAACTGGACCAAACCAAGACTTTGGATTAAAGCATCCCCATACTTTGGAAAAGATCCAGCTTTGGCTGTCATGGCTTGGGCCCATCTCTAGCTGGCATCCACCTCCATAATTTTTTGCCATATTAGTCTGGGGCCAGGTAGTATTTCCTTGTCCAACCCAGGACTGTGTTTTTGTTCTGCATTTGTAAAGTTCCTAGCATAGTGCGATCCTGCTCCATGACTACAGCTCCTAAGCACTGCAGCAATAATTATCTGGGCAGGTGGTTTAAATCTCTTTCCTCTTTGGAGACTATAACTCAAGTTCTGACAGTCTAGAGTCAAAATACACAAACACTGCGAACATTTCTAAGCAAAACAATAAGGGAAAGTGTCTAAGCAGGCAATACATTAAAATGCACAGGTTTTAAAGTATTATGCTGTAGACTCTATTACATTCAGCATCTTCATTCAGTATATTAAGTAAAGTACATTGCAAAAGATATAGCCATACAGTGGTAGTCAATGAATTCTTTATGGTGTACTCACCATAAACCACTTCTAGTGCAGCGGGGTAATATTTTATTGTTTAATTTTATTCCTCTTGCATTAACCTTTACTAGATAAATTCAGTTATAATTGACACGTCCTCTCCCAATCCTTTTATGCCTCCTTATTGCTGCCAGATGGCAAAGAGCAGATAAGACTATTAGAAATACAGAATGTTAATCAAATGAATGTAATTGGAGGCAGATTGGCAGACAGGTTGGGAATTTAACCGAATGGTTCTCTTTCGAAATGGCTAATTCATCTAAACCAAAACTGTTCATGGGATAGGATCAATTCAGCAAATTTTCAACTCAAAATTTCTTTTGAAAAAAAAAAAAAAGTTTTGAAATTGTCAAAACATTTTGTTTGAATATCCTGAAAAAGAAAAAAAAATCAAATTTTCCAATTTGAAGCAATTTTGTTTCAAAATTTAAGCTAATTTTAATAATTTAAAATGCTTCTATCTACCTGAAACCACAATTCATGAAAAAATTTGAGATTGACTCTTTTGTCCCAGTGGGAACTTTTTTGACATCTCAAATTTTTTTGCAGGATAGGAAAACCATTTCATGTCCAGCTCTGATAGGTTTGTTTAATTCCATTTTGAGGTAAAACAGTTTAGTAATCATGGGTCTCCCATTATGCAAATCTGAGGCTGTTAGATATTTTGATGTGCAGGTGGTGAGAAAACTTTTAATTAAAACTAATCTAGTTTTTAAAAACAACAACACAACTTCCCACCGCTGGCCATTCCTTGAAGATTCTATCTATCCATCATGTCTGAATGATGCACTCATGGCCCATCTGGACGTGGTAAAATGATATCCAACCAACAGGCCAAATTTATGGGTAAGATTTTTCCAAGGCACTCAGTGTTGACCTAACACTGCTCTGATTAAAGTCCAATAGAGTTTTACCATTGATTTCAAAGGTAACAGAGTTAAGCAAACCCTGCTTGGTGGTGTTAATAGCCATAATCTTACCAATGGCAAATATTTCTATGCCCATATTTTTCAAGGTCTGGGCAATCAGGTTGGCATCGTCCTGTGATTTTCCGTCAGTCAAGAGGATCACCAGCTTAACTGCGTCCGACCTGGCGCCAGCTTCAGGTGTCAGATTTTGTTCTAGGACATGGGACAAAGCGAGTCCTTGGGAAGAAAGAAGAATGGAATGAGATCCCTGAAAACAAGATTGCAGAGATGTACATGCCTTGGGAAGTACAAACACCTTTCGTCAAAACTGGGTATGCTAGTTCTGCATGAGGGACACAAACACAGCTCCTGTGCGGTGGGGATGATCTCCTATGTTGCAATCTGAAAGAGATGGTTGTAAACCGGTCTTATAAATAAGGCTCCAGTGGGGCTTCCTTTATAAATAAACCTTTGGCGGGTAACGAGTTAGAACTGACATTTCTGTCATTTCCAAGTTTTTCTCTCACTTCACTGCAGACCTACATGCTGCTCTGCGACTGTGGGGCTGTTCATAGGCATGTGATGTTAGTTGCTTTGTTTCAAGGGATCTCTAAAGTTTCAGTTTCAAGTAGAACTCTGCGCCCATGGGAAGAATGATGGCGATTTTGCAAACAAATAAGAGAACAAAGGTAAGGCAAACTGTGGGCAGATAAAACAAGACAATGTCCCTTTAAACAAAATGTATGTGCAAAACGGTGTGCCTGATTTATTCCATTTTTGCTTGCTATCAAAGTAGTTGTGCATGGGAACTAGGCTTGACATTCCACACGGACATTTGATAAAATCAGGCCCCAGATGGATCAGCAGCATAAATAATCCAAAACCAGAACACAATGAACGTTACCAAGTCACTTATGGACCTCTTACCTGGTCATGAATGTAATGAAACACTAAGATCTTAGGCAAAGCCAACAATGCCCTAGGTGTTGTCCAACCATTAATGAAGGCAAAGTTCCTGCCTTGAAGATCATACAATGTACAGCCTCAATTCAGCAAAAGCACTTAAGCATGCACTTAACTCCCACTGCTTCAAGTACGGCAGTGCTCTGCTGAATCGGGGCAGACAAAGCGTAGGGGAAAAGGGGTAAAATACAAGCCAAATGCTCAAGATGGTGACATAAGGTTTCAATCACACAACGAATAGTTCCCAGGTGTTCCCAGCACAGTGGCAGCTGCTCCTCTGATGGTGGCATGACCCCAGCCTTAGAATGGCCATATTCAGTCATTATTTCCTGTAGCGATGCAGTCAAAGGAGTACCAGTCGTGCCTTTCGTTTTGCTGGAGCAAGACTGCTATCACAGCATGGCGGGAGAGGCTGCACTTGCACATGCGAGAGAAGCCCAGGCCCCTTCTCCTTCATTACCAATGACTTAGGTCAGACAGATCTGCACCATGTACAGCGATTGCACTGTATTCTCGGAACTAATGCTGCTTTAGTCCTGCATCCAGTTCAGACACATCCAGCCAGAATCTTCCTCCCTTCATGTGGAGGATGCTAAGCTATTGGCTAATGACCATAGAGGGGTTTTACATTCAGCCAAGCCAGGGACAGACAGAGGGGGAGCTGAAAATAAAGCTTGCGTTACCTGTGAAAGTGTTGCCGCCTTTATATCGCAGGTTCCGCACCGCCTCTAACACCTCGTCTCTTGTGACGTAGGTGTTCAGGTTCCACTCTGTTCGTGGATCGCTGCTGTACTGGGACAAACCTGGGCAAGGCGAGAGAGTCAGAGTGCAACCAAGGGGAGAAGTAGCCAGATGAAAGCTGCTTTTCTCCCAGGATGGCCACAGATAGGCAGCGCTGGCTACTGGAGAGAGCCCCAGACTGGTAGCAGCAGATCTGGGATCTACTTCCAGTTCCACAACTGGCCTCCTGTGGGCAAAGTCACCTCTCTACGACTATTTCTCCACCTGTGAAAGTGGGACAATGGTACTCACTCCCCTGCAATGCGCTTTGAGAGCTGAAGCGCTGTGTAAGATCTAGGTATTCTTGTAATTATTTCCCAGCCCAAAGTTTCAGGCACAGTCCTCGCTAAAATTAGGGTAGCTGCCAGGTTCCTATTTCATCCCAGACTTCCCTTCTGCTTTTCCCTTTCACCTCCCTCTCCGTACATGCTTCTCCTTTCTCCCTTTAGTTACACTGGCCCAACTTTTCTAAAATGGACTTTCAGCTTCTCCACCCCAGCTTGTCGTTATTATTTAGTTGTTGTATTGCCACGGTGCACGGAAGCCTCATTGTGGACCAGGACTTTGAGGCACCGAATGGCCAAAGTGCTCCTGAAAATGTTGGGTACAGCACACACAGTAGTTGTCTGTTACAACCACTAGAGGTCAGACAAGAACCGTTGTCAATACACAAGTGCAAAGGGGCTGACTGAGAACAAAGTGCAAAAATGCAACTCCTACAGCTGCCCGGAGGGGCACTTAAATAAGATAGAGTTAGATGGGACCTAATGCCCTCCAGGGACTATTCGTAGGACATGGCACTCAAAGGGCTACGTTTATTATCCTTCTAGCTCTGCTGCTTAAAAATGCATTTGTTCACTTTTGTGAAAAACAAAGCTATTAGCAGATTATTTAGGATCGTAGAACACACCCCCTCTCCAAGGGCAGGAGACATTCCCAGGAGAGGAGATGTGCTGGGTTTTATGATGATTCTGGATCTGGAAGGATGGAGACAAAGAAGCTCTCTTACCTATCCTTATCTTTTCCCGGGCAATGTTGAAAGGTGAAACCAAGGTGCTCAGGAACTCCCTGACCAGCTTGAAGTTGCTGCGTCCAATGCTCCAAGACCCATCCACCAGCAGGACGATATCAGTTGTGGCAGATGTGTCGCACTGAAACTGAGGACCTAGGAGACAAAGTGACTGAAATCAGTCAGAGGATGCAGGAGTTGTGACAAGAGATCCCCAGCACCATGAATCAAAACACATCCCCTTATTCTTGACAAGATTCATGAATGTTTGTAAACTAGAGGGTTTGTATTCAACCAGCTGTAGTTCAGATTGTAGGAAGGAAGGAAGGAAGGAAGGAAGGAAGGAAGGAAGGAAGGAAGTGAACTTCTTCTTGGAGATGCCATAAAAATACCTAAGTCTACTGGGAATGTCCTTCTCCCTGTGCTTGGATAGTTCAGGGGCAATTACCCCTCTTTGGGTAGCATGGTCAATAATTTTAGGCTGAATAACTTTCCTGAGTGCATTCTGGAGGTGTAGAAGTTGTGTTAGGAACAAGACTCACCTCTCTTTAAAGTTTCCTTGGTGTGTTTTTCTTGGCCTAGATCTCCTCGCTCAGACTGAGTGGGGCTGCGCAGAGTTGTTTTCAGCATTGCCGGTGTTTCTGTCACACTGAACTTGGCGTTTGGTTTCCTCCCGAGGGTTTCACTTGAGTCCTTGGAGACGGCTGCCTTCTGTCTTCTCTTCTCAGGTCTGTCTTTTGCTGCACTCCACAGCACCACAAAGAGAAACAGCCCATTCTCCTCAGCACACCACGCATGTCCCGTTCAGAGGAACAAGCTGAATGCACTGGAACACACTGGCTAAGTGTGTGTATCTCACCACTGAGTTCTACTGGATGGAATGGCAGACTGGCACAAGCATGTTTGACTGTGTCAGGCTCAGAGGGGCTGGATCACAGAGGCTAGAAGCCCTAACCCTGATGCTGCTAATGGAGTTTCTCTTATCAGTGAAGAGGTAGGGACCTAGGTTTTTGGAACCAAAAGTCTTAAATTCTATCACTGCAGTAGATCCTGGACTTCAATACGGCCATGCCAAGTGTTATGAACTAGGGCTGTGATGTCTACATATAACCAGCCCTGGACTTCTTTATAAAAGGGCTAGTACTCAGTTACCAGATGTGACTGCCTCCCTTGGATTTGAATTCCTGCACGCCCCAGATGTGCATGGACAAACTTTGTCTGGCTGGAGGGGAATCAGATGCAATATGCCGATTACTGTGCACCTGAAGATTTACCTAACGGCTGAATTTGGCCAATTGTCAGGGTGGTTTTTAACTGATCAAAGGCTTCAGAAAAATAGGCCTCTGCATTCTCAGATCAAATTCTCAGAGGTGAAGCAAGGAGAGGTCTTGTCCTTACACTTCCACAAGACCTTTAGGAATCCTTCTGGACTCTCAGACAGGGAGTCCTGTCTCTGACTCAGAACATTGCTGGGAAATATTCCTTTCTGATGGTCAGATTATATTGTATTATTTGGATTGTGGCAGCATCTAGAACCTCCAATTGCAGACTAGGGCTCCATTGCACTAGGAGCTGTACAAACATAGAACAGTAAGATGGCCGCTACCCCATTCCCCTTCCTTCCCACATCTGCCACCCTGCCTCCTCCTGGCTTTCTGTGGCTGCTGGCCTGTGCACTGACCCTGCACATACCTGTCTGTGTTGAGGCTTCACTCGGAGCCAGTGACATTGTCTTAGCCCCTGGAATGTGCTCGGTTGCTGTATTTCTCAAAGGGGTGACGCTCTTTCCCAGGGAAGTCGCGGTGTTTCTTTGGAGACTTCTAGCCTGCGAGATGTTTTTCAGCTCCTGAACTGCAAGAGCAGCAGCAGCAAAGGAGAAGGCGGAGAAGCAAAGGGAGTCGGCGTCAACCTGGTGCCACTGAAATCGGCCCCACCAACTCCGGCTCTCCCTGTGCTCTCTCCTGCCACTCTGGTCACAATCACTACAAAAAGACCGTTTGCAATGCCATGTCTGTGTCCAACGCCACTCCCAGTATGTTGAAATTGCCAGCACAGAGTGTGACTGTAGCTGGAGGAGACACACCCAAGCTAGGTCTGATCAGGGACAGGGAAGCTGCAGAACCACATGCTTCAATATGGGCTAGCCCTGCATGTAATTACCCAGTGCTCTGGGAGGGAATGTGCAACCCCCACTGAAATATGTGCAGCTGCAACTTCCTTGCTCCATTAAAGCAAGCTCGGGTGCATCCAGTGACTGCAGCACAGACCTGCCCTTAGGATACGTCTATACGACGCGCCGGATCAGCGGGTAGCGTTCGATGTATTGGGGATCGATTTATCGTGTCTCGTCTAGACGCGATAAATCAATCACCGCACGCGCTTCCCGTCGACTCCGGAACTTCATCTCGGCACGAGGCAGAAGTGGAGTCGACGGGGGAGCGACCGCGGTCGACTCATCGCCATGGGGACGGCCAGGTAAGTCGAACTAAGATACTGTGACTTCAGCTATACTAGTCGCGTAGCTGAGTTGCGTATCTTAGGTCAGCCCTTCCTCCCGCCGTGGTAGCCCAGCCGTTAGACGATTAACTCGGCGGAAACCCACTTGTCTGGGCACCGGAAGCCATGCCACCAGGGACAGCACATCCCACACATCATACTTACTCACAAATTTCCTTTTAGCAAACAGGGCTTCTTGAGAGCCATGGAGCACATAGATTTGCAGGGTGTATTCCTTCGTGGGGCTCAGCCCCCCCACGGTTGCCTTTGGCGTTTTGGTTTTCAGCATGACTTCCTGTTCCGGGTCACCTGGCATGGGGTTTTGAGGGGAAAGACACAAAAGAGACACCCTTGAAAACAGGCTTGAGGCAGACTGTGGGAAACTTCCGAGCCGTGATGGGGGGGTCTCAACTGCAGGACATCTACCAATCCAAGTTACTTATACAGCCTCCTTTACTGGAGTGTATGATCACTTCTCAATTTTAGTGTATACATACGTCCTGGCAATGCGCCCGGTAGGTCGAGCAATGCTTTTATTTCCATTTTATCATTCAGGGAATGAGGCCCAGAGAGATTTGGCCCAAATGTGCAAAATTGACTTCTAATTTTGAGTGTCCAGTTTTGTACCCTTTGGGGGGCAGCTTCTTTAGAGGTGTTGAGCACCACAGCAGGTCAGGAATTTTGCCATTAGCTGATTTCCCATCCAAACAAAATATTGGTTTGTTGAAACCAAAACTGTTTGTGGGAAAGAGTCGGTTTTGATCCATTTCTCTGCCCTCAAAAGTTGAAACGTTTCAAAACTGGTTAGAACGTCCTGATTTGATATCGTCTAAACAAAAAATTCCGGGGTCCTTGCTGGAAGTGACTTTTTCTTTTGAAATCAGAGTTAATTATAGTAAAAAATCGTGAACTAAAATAAAAAATAGTTCAAATGGAAACAAAATGTTTCTGAATTGTCTAAGCAAAATGTATCAATTGATGCAAACTGATTTGTTTTATTTTACTTTGGTTCATGAAAATTTGAGATTTTGATTGTTCTTCCTGATTCATGGTGGGAAAATATTTTCCCAGTACAAGAAAATCATTTCCTGCCCATCTCTCCTGAGCATCCACCTCTGTCCTTGGTTTCCTAGGGAGCCGTTGGTGTCTGGCACCTCTGGAAATCGGAACCATTAAGTCTAAAATCTGGACACAAAACTAAGTGCCACTTTTGAAAGTTTATGTCTAAGTGACTTGGCCATGGTTGCACAAGGAGTCTGTGGCACAGCAGGGACCGGAATCTGAACCACTTGGTGGTACCCTAACCAGTGAGTCATCCCTCCTCTCTCTCTGTCACTTTCACCCCAACTATCTGAGCAAACCCCATTTCTCTCTGGCTGATTCAGTTGCTCTATCCAGACAAGGCCATTGCTGGAAGTGGCGCCTTCTATTAGCAGGGCTAGCCTAGGTTTCAAAGAGCCTGTGACCAGATCTCACAGCCCACCCCCCACAACAAATGCTTAGTTGCTAGACAAGTGCAGATGCCATTGGGAGGGATGAGGGAAAATATTTTGCTTAATTTCAAACCATCAAATATACTGGGGAAATCCTGCTGCTGTGCTAGCTTGTGATGCTGCTGTCCAGGGATGGCTGGCTGGAGAGACGGAGAAGTTGAGTAGAAAGGGGAGGCCACAGGGCACTGACAGATCAAACAGTCCATGGCAGCTCTATTACCATCAGATGTCTGGCAACAACTGCCAACAGCACTATTGCTCCTGGAGCTGTCAGTTGTTTGGTGGTGTCACACAGAAACGCTAGTTGCACAGAGCAGCTTCACATGTGACTGAAGGCTGGGATCACCACCACCCGTCAGTCTAAGACAGGAGCTGCTGAGGAGAGCTGAGCAGTGACATTGCTAAGGGCTTCATCGCTGAAAGGTCTGAAGCTCCTGGAAAGATCTCGTAGGGCAATTCAAATAATCCTAGGGGAAGAAAGGAAGGAGGATTCTGGCTCCAAGACAAACCCATGCTTCCTTCAGCTATAAGGAGACATCTCTGATGAGACTGATTGAGTGGAGTGTGTAATCACAAAACCAAGAGGAAGGGAGACATTGAGAGAAAGAGACAACTGCTCCCTGGACTGCTAGTCTGTGACTGACTGAGTTGACAGGTCCATGCGTCTGAAACTATGACTGACAGGTTTCTGACCCTTAAGCTTCTGAACTGATGTCTTTTTTAAGGTCCAGAAATTACTCTTTAAATCTGAGCACTAGGGAAGGCCTTAGACATGCAGCAGTGAGTGTGTGTGAGGAGGGAATTTCCTGGAACGCTGGAATTCTGACCACTCTCCCGTGCACACTGCAGCCCTGGCTGTCACTGGGGTTGGGAAAGTGAGAAACATTCTACCCCAGCTGAGCAAAGAGGTGCCTGCAGAGTGAGAAGCAAGGCTGGTGAAAGCCCAGCCAGCAAGGGGGCGGGTGCGTGCATGCGTTCCTTGCTGATAGCTGCCTTCCTCTGCCTCACTGTAAGGCCCTTCAGTGACCCAGCCAGAGACAGCACCACACCACTGTGATCAGCAGAAGTGCTCGGCAAAAATCCCTTGGCATAAGAGAGCAGTAGATGGATGGATGTTGCCCATGAAGGGGCCCCAGCTCCGGAATCTGTTCCCCAGCTTGGGCTTCTGGAGCCTGGAAATTCTACAACCCTCTCTCCCTCCAAAACCCCTAGCAAAAGGGGCAGTAGAATTCAATGGATTTTTTTCTGTCAGAGGGAGTCTATAGTCGGAATTTGAGCTGCGTGCTCCCTTGGTGTGAGATTTTACCATTATTTTAGTGGATTTAATTCCTGTCAAACCTTCAGGGCTGCAGAGAGAGGTGCCCTGCAAAGCAGAATAATACAAAAATGTCAGACACCATGCATGGCATTGTCAGACAAGATGGTGTCAAAGTGGGCACTTCCCCTCTCCAGGGATGACAAAATCAGTGCGTAACATATGGTTGTGGGTTCTGGGGATCTTATGGAACAGCACACTAAATCTTGCCAGTCACTCAGGGACTGTATTAATATGCAGAAGCTGATTCAAGACCTCAGGAACCAGAATTAGTATGCAGGACAATGGTGAAGAGCTGCTCCCCCATTGTTTTGACATGACTATCTAGAAACACAAACATTCCAGGAAATTAGACTGCGTGGATAAGCCAAGAGACTGTGCAAACAATGCTCTAAACCATCCCTGATGAAATGCACAGGCTGTAAATGTGGATAGAAAGTAGGTCAGAAGTTCTCCCACCTGGAAGCACAAGATAAAGCTCTGACAGAGCTTTGAAGATCCTGGTGAAAAAGCAGTACCTTTGAAGTACAAGATTCCCAGCGCTGCCCAAGGGAGTTTGGAGCTTAACGTTCCTGAGCTTTGAGTGGAAGTTGGGTGCCAGAGTCCTTTAGATTGCTTTGAAAATCCCAGCCAGAGATGCTGCTGCCTCAGCAGCCCAGGGAGGAGGTTGTGAGGGGCACAAGGAGGTTCTAATATCACTAGTCGCTGAAGATTATTCAGACCATCACAGAAAGCAGCAGCGGCCTCATCCCACTCAGCAGCACAGGACGGCAGCACTAACAATGAGCTTATTGACAGTCAAACCCACATCCCCGTGCCCCTTGAGGTGCACTAGCTGAAAGCTGGGCTTGGCCGGCTCCTGCAACCTGTATCCCTTGCACAGTCAAATCCAGATCCCAGCAGGACGTACCTGCCATGGGCTTCACTTGAACCTTGTATCCGTTGGTGTTCCCTTCGGTTTCTTTCCATTTCATCTGTAGCCTGTCTTCCGAGAGGACGGTCAGTTTCAACCGGCTTGGCCCTGGAGAAAAAGCAGAAACATCACTTGTGTTCAGTCCAGAGGCACCTGTGGCAAGCTGATCATAGTCCACACATACTCGCCACCTGTCTGCTTTTCAGATGAATCCATCAGTCCCCGTGATTTTGAAGGAGCAGGTTCCATGTAGCTAGTTTTTCTTCCTCTCATCTAAGGGAGAATCCATCTGTTCTCATGGCTCAAACCGGCCATGACTTTAAGGAGTTTACCATGACCAGCAATTTACTGAGCAAGACACCCTCCGTTTGTTGTTACTGATAAGCAAAACAGCGCAAGTGACAAGGAGGGCAAGCATCACCGCGTGGCCATCTAGGCACATGCTAGATCATAAAGGCAACGGAGACCAAAGGGGATCCAGGGCTTTTGCACTAGTTGACCTGCAGCCCCATAGTGTAACATCTACACTTTGAGCAATGAGCATAACCAGAGTGGCGAGCGGGGATAACGGTCCCGAGATTCTACAGTCCACAATTCTGCAGAGAGAGTTTCCCAGGCAGATCCAAGGCCAGATGTTAAAAAATACACAGGCTGATCAAGGGTAAGTAACAACCCCTGATAGGACTGTAATTCTGAAGGCAGCAAGCTCCAGCTTGTACCAGCCCCCAAACCTCCTGCTGCTGCAGGGAGGCAGCAAACAACCAACAAATGCAGAAGAAAATGCAGAAAGAAGCAAGACGTAGAATGTGTTTGGCACATGCCAGGAGTCTCATGATTGGGACGTGGGCAGTCATGCCTAGTGGCTGGAGCAGGAGTCGGTAGCCAGGAGTGGAGTCTAGAGCCAGAGCCACTGGTCACAGCCAAAGTCAGAGGCCAAGAATCAGAGCTGAGGGTTAGAACCAGGTTACCAGGAGCGAGGCCAGGCAGGGGTAGGGCTAGGTTCCAGACAGGAACAAGGAGCTGCCAGAGCTATTTCAGCTGTAGACAAATGCTGCTTGCTGGTGCTGGGCTTAAGAGCTGGTCTGCTGACTCTTCTCACCAATCAGGTGGCATAGCCATTCAGGCAGCCTATTACAGGGCAGCTCTGCTTGTTAGATTGCCACAGCCTGGTTCTAATGCAGATCCTGATTCCTGACACCCATTCCCTTTAAATGGCCATTTCAGAGAGATTCCCTATCTCTAGATTCCCTATCTCAGAGAGATTCCCTGCCCTCCAATTCCCTATCTTCCAAATCGATCCCTAAACTCATGTTACTCTTTTAAATGATGATGACTCTTAGCTGAAACGTAGCTACAAAATACCTCTACTTGATCAGATGTAGGATGTAAACCAGGCAGATTTATAGTCCTTCCACCTGAATATCACATACAATTTAAAAGCAACCTTTTCAGTAGGTTTCCCTAGTTGCGCCCAGGAAATTCAGCATGGGAGTGTGTCCTCCAACTGCATTTTCAAAAATGTGCAGTAAAAATGTGGAAACAATTGCTCATTTCATTTGTAATCACCATGATTGCAAAGGCAAACTGGTAACTAAGACTACAAATGGTCAATTATGGATATTTGCGTGCATGATTACCAGAGTTGCACATGCAATTGTCATAACTTAGTTCAAAAATCAGGAATGCAATTGCAGGAGCACAGTTTAAAAAGCAGCATTTGCACATGTAAAACTGGTAAGTGAATGCACAAATACTGAATTGTGCATTGAATTAGCAGTTGCAGTGACCATTTCCTGTTTTGCAAATACATAGACACATCTGCATTTGTGAAATGTGTGACGACAGAGAGACCCCCTAAAAAATGTACATCCTAAAAGTCAACAATGAACAACATTCTTGAGGACCAAAACACAGCCTGGACACACCATCAAAGTCGAGGAGTTTGATTACTCTTTAGAAACCATTTAGGAACCCCTTACCCTTCCCCTATTTCGTGATTCATGATAGCGAACTCAGAAACACCCGGGGGTTCAATGTTCAGAACTGACCAACTGTGCTTGTAGGGAAAAGCCTCCCATTGAATGGCACTATGGAATTGAACATGTCTTCCACTCAGATGCCTTCTGCCGTCTTTTACTGGGTAGTCACAACCGAAGACACAAAGCAGCAGCTAGCAATGGTTTAGGCAATGAGGGCCCAACATCTGCACCTTAACCTTTTGATCCAGACACTTCCTGAAAACATCTCGGCTAGCAGACAACTATTTCGGGAAAACAAAGCTCAGATTCATATATCACCCAGGCAAAAACAAAACGGAGGAAATGAAAAGTCTTTTTTTTCCTTCCCCCGCACCCTGTCTTTTAAAGAGCAAGGGCAGAGAATGCTGGAAGGACCAGACCCAGAGTCAAGTCTAAGCAGAAATGGGGAAAGAGAATGGAACAATGACGGATTCATCGCGTGATGAAACAGGGAGCTGTCTTCTGATGGACACATGCCATCCAGCTTTTCAGTCCTAACTCCAGGATCCCAAAACTTAAAAAGGCTGGAGTGCCCGCAGATGAATATGAGGACAAGACTCTCTAAAGAGCTGTTATATTCTGGATGCAAATGAGTTCCAGCTCCCTGAAAGCCCCACTGTCTGTCTGCCCTGGGTTCCACATACACTCTTTGATATTGTAACCTTGCTCTCCAATTGACTGGGAGTTATAGCCGGGCTCTAAATGGAAGCCTTGGGAGACAGCAGCTACGCAGCATGGATGGATGTTCTTGCAAATCCAGACAGACTGCCACCTTCCAAGAAACCCAAGCACTGATCACTTACCCAGAAGATTCTGAACACAGCAGAACCAGCATGGACCTCCTGCTGAAAGGGGCACGGTGCAAAGAGGCTACACGGGAGACCTTCACGCTCCCTGCATGTCTCGGAGCACAGTTCACGGCAATCTCCCACAGCCTTGTGGAGAGGGGACTGGAGGATAGGTTTGGTGGAAAATTGGTTTAATCTTTGTCTCTGTGTTTTCTTCTTCAAAACTGTTTGCTTTATGAGTAAAAATAAAGAAGAGGGTTTGCATAACCACGAGGCCTGCAAACCCGGCCCCAGCTGTTAAAAGTCATCATAAGCTTTTCCCTGCTCATTCCTCAATCCCAAATAATAATTATGCCACAGGAACTTCAGGAGCAATTCTACAGACCAGAATAGACGTCAGCTCTCTCTCTCCAGTAGCTGGATTGGCTCTCCAGTGCTAGAAGCAGAAGTGATTAGTTTCATCAGCAAAGGGAGTGGATCCATAACTTTCTAAAACCACTTTTCCTCGCCATAACTGCACTTTAAAACTCCCCTTCACCACATGAATCACCCTTCTCCCATTACCCACCTGATCATCTATCCAGCACACAACGTCATCCCGGAGAATTAAGGAAGCACTGCTGCCAGCCAACCAGGTGGCATGGAGATCCACATTAGGAACGCATGTGCTCTGTGTGTAGTTATCCCCGTTGTGTTCACACTAGTTCTGCTAACCTTTCTTGTGATACTGCAACAGTCAGGCCTAAACAACTCAACAGTATTGGAAATATGAAGGGTCCTTTATTAATGGTTGCATTAGAAACGAGCCTGACTCTAAAGTGGGACATCTAAAGTGGGTACGTCACTTGAATCCACCTGGCACTCAGGTGCCTTCAGACAATGCAGACCCTTATCCATTTTGTGCCTGTCCCCAGAAGGCAGGAGGTGCTGTGATTGCATAGCCAGAGGTGGTGCAAGGTCTAAGAGGCAAAATCATAAGTCTCTGGAAGCCTTTGTTAAGTGCTTATATAAGGGACTTACTGGAGTGAAGTATCTCTCCCTCTCCCCCCAGCACAGAGAGATGTGAGATGCCACAAAGTAAGCCACCTTGACATTTTTTTAATCATAGAATCATAGAATATCAGGGTTGGAAGGGACCTCAGGAGGTATCTAGTCCAACCCCCTGCTCAAAGCAGGACCAGTCCCAACTAAATCATCCCAGCTAGGTCTTGGTCAAGCCTGACTGTAAAAACCTCTAACGAAGGAGATTCCACCACCTCCCTAGGTAACCCATTCCAGTGCTTCACCACCCTCCTAGTGAAAAAGTTTTTCCTAATATCCAACCTAAACCTCCCCCACTGCAACTTGAGACCATTACTCCTTGTTCTGTCAATGCTGACCTTTGTTTGCAGGAAACCGGGGAGAGCACTAATAATCAGACACTCGGTTATGGATGTCACTATAAAGAGCAATTTAGCTGGCACTGAAATAACAGGATTCTGTGCGACGAGGAAACCTTGCAAAGTGCCACTGTAATTTGGATGTGGTCAGCATTTTGGCTGCTGGCGGTTTATACCAGTTTGAGTCCCATTCCTAAAACAAAACCAAAGTCCTTCAGGGGGGTAGGACAGAGTTACCTTCTCCAGTGTGGATGGAGAAGAACATTCCCTTTCAGCCATCCCCCTTGCAGTCTCTGCCTTTCAGATTTGGGGCCTCTCATATCAAATGATATCTTTCTGGGGCTACTTTTGGGGATTCTGGGTCAGTACTTCCAGGTATTCAAAACAGAAATGGCTTCAATTGTATTTGCCCCCCACTTCCAAATTCCATCCTTTGGGTCTCTCTGTATAAAGGATCAAAAATGAACCCCAGATTGAAACCTTCCCCAACACACACACACACACACACACACACACACACACACACACACACAC
>ML677360.1:24757115-25132619 GCA_007922305.1 Dermatemys mawii | reverse complement strand
ACACACACACACACACACACACACACACACACACACACACACACACCCTTTGATCAGGTGCAGTGTTCAAAAGTTATCGGGTTACAAATAAACCGAGAAATGTGATGAAGTTGAGTACAGGGCCTTGGACCAACTAGATGTTAGCTTAGCTCAGGTGACAGCCAGTCCCTTAGTTATCATATCCAATGCCTATTTTAAAAGTGATCAGAGAGCCCGTGCTTACCTTGACCATTCCCGTGTCCCATGACATGACTTGCCAAGGTTATGCAGGCAAACAAGAAGGAACTGTGACTCAGCATGACGTCCTGGTCCTATATGGAGAGGAAAAGGCACGTTATGTCTAACAACATAACAAACAAAACCTCACTTACTGCATGGACTAATTTGGCTCCCTTGTTGATAAATAGAAGAGTGAATGCTCCCCTCTCCCGCCTAGCAGCAGTCACCCTAAGACTGGACTGAGGGGATCACTAACAGGCAATTTAATGAGGTTGCCACTGTTGCCATCTACAACGAGCCATTCGGCCTCCAGGACCATCACTAGTTTCAACACAGCTAACAGAGCAGACTTTGGCCCTGTGTTTCTTTATACCTGCTTGATTTAAACAACATTTTTTTTATCCTCTCTCAGCACTGTGAAGCCAGTACAGGTACGGAAAGGCAGTTCTCGTCTGCTGCAGTGTAAGTATCATCAGCAAAATTGCCAGTTCTGAATTCAGAATTGCCTGGGTTTTTGAAAATAATAAAATTTTTCCCCAATCATCACAGCAAAAGTCAAAACACAGCTACATCAGAATAACCCAGCACGTCTCTTGGGTCTCTGGAATACAATATAAGGGGAGGGAAAGAACTGAAACAAGTCCACACTTTATGCCCACTACAGAAGCACTATTCAGTGAACACTCTCCAAAGCCCAGATTGTTTGACATTGCGATTGTTGTGATGATGGAGCAGAAGGGACGCAGCTCTGTAATCACACACCTGATTGCGCTTGTAGCACCAGCAGTCCAGAGATGAGGACCAAGTTAACTCTTGGCCTAACTTCACTGATGTTACACAAGGGACACATTTGGATAGTTTTTTTGTTTTGACTTGTCTCCTGAGCAGCGTTGAAAAGAGGAGGAATATTCAAGGTTCAAAGTTGAAAGTGTTGCCTGCTTTTAATGCGTGTCGAAACCCTAAACTCAAAGCAAAACTCCGGGAACAGTATTGAGACTCTTGTACAATTAAAACATTGACAGTGACAACATTCAGATCTACATCCAGGTCTGCATGGACCCAGGGCTTCAATCCTTCAACATTCGTGGTGCAGATGGACAGACTTGCCATGCAAGCTCCTTGCTGTGGCTGATGATCCAAAACCCAGTCAGTGGGAGTCTTTCCCTAATGTTGGCAGACCCTTGGTTCATAGCTCGTAGTTCAAAGATGCTCAGATTCAAGACCTGGGATTGGCTCTGGGTGCTGCCTGACTCTGTCACTGCTGAATGAACAACTGTTGTGCTTTTGGGGCTTAGGGAATTCAAAAAAGCCAGATGTTGCGATAAAAGCAGCCTACAATTTCACAGATCCCCCTGCTGCTCCTGCTTCAGAACATCCTGAGGAACTTGCACACCTGCTAACCTGGATACACACAAACTATTCGCTCCCACTCACCAGGGCTACATTGGGAAACTTCACTCAGCCTGTTTCGCCTGCATCAAAACACCACCGGCAGCATGGAAGAGGCTGGCTGCAGAGCGATATGAACAATCGTGCTAGCATGCAGCGCTTGGTACCCCATCCCTATCCACCGCAATCAGCCCTCTCTCCGCAATGCCTTCTGCTTCACAAGATGGATGACAAAGGTAGAGCAAAGCCCCTCTTCCCGGGGGAGGTGATCGTTTTCAATCATATCACCGCAGGACTCGCTCGGTGAGCGGTTCGCATGCCTCCATCTGCCTTCCTGCAATGCCAAGCAATCTCATCCCAGCTCCTTCGGCTTTCCGAACAATCAGTGCCTGACGACAAGCATCTCTTTACGTACCGCTTTCTGCCCCAGTGCCAGCAAGGACTGGCTTTTGATTCCTCCACCCGCAGAAGGGGTTCTGCATGTTTTCAAAGCCATTTGTTTCCTCTCTCTCCCACCAAAGCTCTCATTAGGGAGAAAAGCAACACCATGATGCATGGCTGCATAGGGAAGGCAGCAGGAGATTGGGAGCTTGTCATGTTCTCTGGGCAACACCAAGGAAGGGAGAAGTGCAATCAAAGGACGATTAGAACTGCAGTGTTTTAGGCCATATATCTGCATTGTCTAAGACCCTGATCCTTTGCTCTCCTTGTTCAATGGGAGTTACGGGCACTCGGCACCTTGCAGGATGGGGCCTTCAAGACGTTACAGGCCTCTGGGGGGTAAAATCCAGATCTCATCCCCAGTTAACCATTTTTAAACATTTTAAATCCACAGTTTTATTCCTGAGAAATATTCAAGTAAAACCGATTGTCATTTAGGTAGGTCCTACAGAAAAACAAACTTTTTTATTCTGGGGCTGCCCCAATAACACTGTTACGGATAGGCTGAAATAGCCACTGCAGCTCCTCTAGGCCAGCTGCACAGGAGTGGAGGCCACTAGATCTGCATAAACCCAGATCCAGGGTCCCGCAGAGGCCTGCACTAAGCCTTTGGTACTGGCTTTGGTACCGGCTTTGGTACCAGTGGGGTTGGTGCAGGGACCCTCACAGTACCCACACAGCCCTTCTTCAGCACTGAACTAGCCAGTAGAACCTGTCACACTTTGCACTGAAACTTGTTTTGTAAAAGAAAATTAAAACCACCAACACACACAGGCTTTTTGACAACATTTCCGATTTTCCTCAATATTTTGCATGGGCTTCAGGCAAAGAACAATTCTTTTTTTTTCTTCAGTTTTTCAATGAAAACTTGAAAAAAGCCACAAAATAGTTAAGTGAAAATGATTTTCTTCCAATTTCCCTCTCAGCTTTATATGAAAAACAAAACACTTTTTTGCCACCTGTAACAACAAGGGAGGTCTGAACACTGGCCCTCCATACCACCTGTCAATTTCCCTCTGAAGGTGTTACACGCATCTGGCTAAAATGAGGGAGGGGGGGAGTTGTTTGTTTTATTTAAAAGAGGTGGGGAGATGCCAACTTTGGGCCTGCCAATCTTGAGAGCAAGTCCATAATTCACTTTGATAATGGTTTCATGTGTTGGGCAAACAGTTGTCAATCTGAACCCTAAAGTGGACCATCTGAAGTGAAAGGTCTGAGCCAAACCCCCAAATCTAAACCTGACGTGAAATATGAATCCAGACCTGAATTTTCTGACTGGTCCCCTACTTATAATACCAACACCCTGAAGCCAGAGAGCCCTGGAATTTGGGACAGGGGTTCGAAATATAGAACTGGGTTTCCTACTTCAGGCTCTTCTCTAATGTAAGAGAAATTCATCTTCATGCAGAAAAGAAGGATTTTTCTCTTATGGAAATATTTTGTTGGTTATTTACCCAGTCCATTTCCACTGCTCTCATCAGGTAGTGATGAGTCCCTCTTTCATTGCCACAGTCATGAGACATAATGGCCTTGGCTCATTGCTCCTTCACACGCCATGAAGAGATTTGCAAGAACCTGGGGTACCCCTGAACAAACTGTTCCAATTATAGACCAAGGGGGAAATTCTATTTGGCTTTCTAAAGAGTGGCTCTGAATCTATAGCAGTGAGAGTGAGGGCACTGTTTGTGAACCAAAAATTGGATTCTCCTCTCTGACACTGGTGTAAATCAGGACAAAGGACCCCTTCCAAAGCTCAATGGAAACACTCCCATCAACTTCAACAGGCTGTGAATCAGATCCAACTCCACTGAAGTCAGTGGATTTACACCAGGGCAAAACCAATTCAAGTGATGGAACATCCGGCCCAATGTCTCATGGTTCCTATGTTTAAAGTTTATTTTACTGGCCTTGTTTCACACAGTCCAATGTATAATCAGCATCTGCCACTTCTACAGCTACACTGGTCAATCTTATTCCTTTTGGCATAGACAGGTTGTATACACTAGTTCTACCATTCACTCTGCAGCAAAATTTCGATTTAGTACAAGATGATGGACAGTTACAAAGTGGCCTCTGGCAATTTTCTATTTCCCACCAATTGTGTCAGCTCCTCATTGGTTAAAAGGTCGGCCAGGATTTCCTACTCTTTTAATCCAGGAACCGTATGGAAAGACATGCAAGTTGCAACGTATGGTAGTTAACTTACACCCCTGCCGTGCATGGTGTTTATTGCAAGGCACACTCAGCAGTGTGAAACAATTGCAGTTTGCACTGAAAATCTGGAAGCTTAGGCATCTTGCTTCTCATTTCCATTTTATATAGCTATTTTCCTGGAAAAATATCCACATTTTGAATTGTGTTGAGGTAAAGATCAACCTTCATATCAAAAACTGCAAAGCCTGCCTTTTTATGAATGCCTCATGCAAAGCCAACAATTCGGGACTTGCAAAAAAGGCCCTGAATTAAAATTAGGAATACAAAATTGTTAATTGCTCCTTATTTATTGTGCCAGCAATCTTTCCCATAGCTCTTCTAGGAAGATCAGAGGCAAAGAGAATGCCATCTGGAGCAATAATATTGAATTGTATATGGGTTTCTCCACTTCAGCAAAGATTAAGCTGGATCCAAAGTCCATTAAGTAAAGAAAGCAAAGTAATTAATAACAGCTGCTTCTTATATAATGCTTTTTGATATAAAATTTTCCCTGTTTACATTAATGGGTGTTGGATCAAGCCCATTGCAATATTCTAATTCAGACAGAAGACCGTACCTTTAAGCTTCAGTGGGGAGAGTAATATATTTATCGTGTTTATCAAGTGTTGACTCAGAAAAGAACCCAATGGTAAGAAGTACATCTGCATCCTTATGGCTTAGTGCATAGAAAACTAGACTAGGACTCAGGAGACCTGGGTTCTGCTACAGGCCTGCTAGGTTACCTTAGGTAGGTCACCTCACCTCTGTGCCTCAGTTTCCCCACCTGTAAAGTGAAAAACAACAATACTGAGCTTCTGGGTAAAGTGCTTTGAGGCCCAGATCTGGAAAGCATGGATGAGAGTTAGGCAGTGTTATCCCTCCCGCAACCGCAGGTGAGGGAGATTTCAGACCCTAAGGTTTAACTGCTGAACAGCAAATCGCCTCCCATGTTGTTCCACCTGTTTATTCCTGCCATAAATGGTGTAAGCATTCAACCATGCAGAGGTGAGGTGCAAGATACTGACAGGACCAATATGACATCATCTCTTCTGACAGCACAGAGCCTCTGGAATGAGGATTCCTTTCTCCCATTACTCACTCAGGGAAGGAATTCATGGACAGTACATAGAGCACGATACCTATTTCCCAGCCACTAGGATTTCCTGTATTTGGGAACATTCTACCTTTCAAAATAATATTATTATTGTTGTTATAATATAGGAGTAGCACTCAAAGGCTCCAATCAGGTTCAGAGCACTGGTGCTGCACAAATGCATCAGGAAAGTGTCCCTACCATAAAACCCTAGACAGTCTAAATTAAACAAGATGCAACAAGCTAACAATAAACAATAGGAAAGGAGGAAGCTAGCAGCAAGAGTCAGCAAGAAGAGCATGCATTTACATTGTCTGCCTTAGCTGATCGTTAAAAATATCGAATTCATTTATATTAGCAACTCTCTCCCCTAGCCATTGTCAACTGGCAGTTTCTCATCCGTATCAAGTGCATTTTGAGGTGGGATTTGAAGATGAGTGCCGGATGACATGTTCCAAGTTTGACAGAAGTTTTTCAAAATTTTTATTTTCAACCAAAAAAAAATTAGGTTTTCTACAAAATTAGCATGCTTTTCACGTGGCTCCGCTGAAGGTGCAGTCTTGTGGCCTAGGTCAGAGAGGATTTTCCATTCACAAGAGGCTGCATGAGAAAAACCACAAAGATACTCGTGGGAGAAGACAACGGGAGAAATCCAGCATCGTTGGCAGAGTGGAATTTCCTTTCAGAGATTGTCACACCTGGTGCTGGTAAGCTCAGTTAGTTCTACGCTTCCCAAACGCCTTCCAGAGTCAGTCACCTGCACCAGATCCCAGGAAGAGATACCCTGCTTAGCATCATGAGGTGACTTGCTATCTCGGGACTGGAATAATTGCAAAATCAGTCTAGAAATAAAACACCCATGAATAGGTGGGAAAGCTGATTAGGAATTTTTCAAAAAAGTGTGAGGGTTTTTTGGTGAAAAATACCTAGTCATCAAAACCAAAACATTTTGTGGGATGCTTTTCCAGAACCTGCCATACTTTTGATTATGCAGTCAGGGCTGCATGTTGTGCTGTATAAAACGAGCAAAGGGCCAGGACTCCTCTAAACCAATATTTTCTCACGCCACCCTGCAAGGCGCATAGCATCTTTGTTTTTGCTCCTGTGTTTACCTCCACCATGTTCAACAGGTGAATTGAAGAGAATTTAAACATGCTATTAATAGCATTTGAAAGGGACTTGGAAGCTGCAGAAAGGTTAGGAGAGACAAGCCTCAAAGGAATACTAAGGTACTAGGGTCCCTTACAGCATGAAAATTCCCCAAACCATTGATAAGCTTAGTCCCAGTTTGGTACAGGCATATAAACACAGAAACAACTGGGGAAAAACAATCCAGACAACCAGCGTTATCATCAAACCTTCAGCTGTGAGCTAACAAACCCTTCTAACTACTTCATTGCTAGTAAGAGGTTCCCTCAGGTTGTGTACCACAAAAACGTAACCAAAGATCAAAACTGGGTTCCTTTTCTAATGTCCACCACTCTCTAATGGTGAGTGGACATTAGAAATGGACATTCACTATCCACAGAGCCTCAAGTGATTATAAGAAAGACATTCCTGTCAGTTCTGGGGAAATTTACACTTCATCACAGGATAATGTGAGTTTAAAAGTTACTTCACCTTAAAGAGATCAAAATTCTAAGCTTTCAGGACCTATTGTCACCATGGAATTGAGAACTGTACAAACAATCAAACTTTGGCTAGGTCAGTGCACTAGCTGGAAGTTTCACAAAGTTTGCAGGTCTATAAAAGTTATTTATTTTGTCAAGAGAAAGGAAAGAGTAAAGGCAAAAAAGCACGCTCTACAGCCCCATGTAGCCTGGCAAAAAGAAATCGAAACAACTTTGAAACCAATAATGATCTGTCACAAACCTTTGCTTTTCAATTTTATTTTCCCTGAAGTTAGCTGGGGAAGTGCGAAGAATCCGACTACATTCTTGATCTCTGACAAAGGAAGCCAGCACTTCGCTTGAAAGATTTCTTGACTGCTGACAGAGAGAGAGAGGGAAAGAAAGAGAGAGAGAGAGAACGCACGACTGATTTCTCTCCACCCTCTTTGCACACCAAGCACAGAACAGCAGGTTTGGGCTGCTGTACATGGCTAATCAAACCTGGTTTGTAAAATAGATTATTTTATTTTTCTGCAAGCCTTGCTTGATTTCGTTAGTCTTATTGAGAGAGCTCAAATACTAACCATCCAGCAAGAAGGAGATTATGAATTTCTTGGGAGGGCAGCAAGGAAGCAAGGTGGAATTCCTTTGCATTTTACTAACTCAGAATTAGAAATTGCTCAAGCTGGACATTTCCACATCTGATGAAGTTACCTGAATGTTTCAGTGGCCCTGATCCTGCATGTCTTTGAGCAAAGTTAAGCACACCTAAAAGTTCTGCAAACCTGGGACCTGAATCATGGGAGCAGAGTTCGATGCTGCTGAAATCTTATTAACTGCGGGGTGTAATTTTGGGCCCAAATTGTGGAAGTTTCACAACATTAGCAGCGCTTGCAGGATTTACACTGTTTTGGGCCAAAATCCTCTGAAAACAGTAGTGTTGGTGAAATATTGTCAGCTTTTTTATCTGACCCACCACCAAAGTTAGAGAGTCAGGTTTGCAACTGGAGATTATTCTGAAAGAATCCTCTTCTTCCACCAGCAGCACTACCGAGGTTCAATGAAAGATGTAGAGTTTGAACCCACTGCCCAGACAGTGACATCCTTACTGTGTTATAATTTTTAGACTATATTTTAAAAAGAGATCTCCAATGTGGAGACATTGGCATAACAGTGGCAGTATCCTATTGTGTCACAATTAGAGCTGGTGAAAAACTTGGAATTTCCATTGCATGAGGAAGTCCAACATTATGGAATTTTCTTTCATCCTGAATCAGAATGAAAAAGCAAAAGTTTTCCACACAATGAAATTTCTGAAAAATGTCACTTCAGAAATATTTAAAATACATAAAAGTGCTTCATTTTATACTTTTAATATTAAATAAACTATTGTAATATAATATAGTTCACACAAAAACTGAAACAAACAGCTTTAACCTTATCAAAAGAAAACAAAGTGTGTTTCATAATCCCTTCACTGTAACCCACATGCTTTTCCCTTGAAATAAAGCAATTTACTTTTCTTGGAATTCCCATGGATTTTAATAGCTGCCTATAGTTGCTACTGTTTGCCTAAAACTAAAAGGATGAGTGAAATAGAACACTGTGCCCCACCCCGATCTGAACTTTGGAAAAAATATCTTGATCCAGACCCAAACTTCATTACTGGGTTTGGGGCCTCTGTGCTCAGTTCTAGATCCAAAGAAAAGTTGGTAAGGTATCCCTCTCTGCTTGTCTTAAGATCACTGCATGGGAACATGACAATGTGGACCTTTACTGGCCTTTCCTACATTTAGAGAGAACCCTACAGTTTGGAGTAGATCCTAGAGTTGACACACAACATATGCATCCAAGTCAAGCTGAAGTTTAAATGAGTGTATCTATTAAGATGCTCTGGATATCAATCAGCTTTCTTTACATGTGGTTTATTTCACCTGGCTGGAAATGGGAACTGCCAGCATCTTGATAAATGGATTGAAAGATTGCCCTGTTTCCCTTGAGTGCCTACAAGGACTTCGGTGTATCCTCCACTACAATATCTTGCTGTCCAATATTATAGTGATTTGCTGAGCAGTATCACAACAAATCCCCATGCTAGCTGCACCAATGAGAGGGGAATGAATAGTTGTCTTTCATCAACAGCAGAGGCAATGCAAGAGGATGCAGTAAATCAATAGAGCAGCCATTTCTACAGTCATGTCCATTTATGATGCACACTTGAGGACAGCATCTACAGTTGGGCTCAGATTTTCAGGTCAGCTCCAATTTAGGCCCCAAATTAAGTGGGTTACTGAGCTGCTCACCTGACTGATAGACAAGCTTTTTGGACTCTCCAGTTGCCTGGCTAGCCGATTGAGCATGTTTCATGTCAGAGATACAGCAGGAATCGTTCAGTGTTCCCAAAATAATATATTGCAGAATTTCAGGTCTGCAAAAGAAATTTGAGTTTTTGGCTTTTTTGTCCCATTCCGGGATGAAAAGATTCCAAGAAATGTTTCCTCCCCAACGGACAGAAATTCCATTTCCCTGTCAGCTCCAGTAATGAATTAACTCACAACTGTTGGGAGCAAAGGCATATTTAGGTCTGACAGAAGCCTGCTGTAGATTTGAAGAGTCGGTTGTGATAACATTTAACAGCGTAAGCGTAAGTAGAAGAGTGTATGTGTAAGAAACTGCAGAGTAATCCTGGTGAGTGTTGTGCACATGTAAGACAAAATTCCTCCACATGAAGACAAAATTCCAGATTAGACATTTCTCATTGCAAAATCGATTTCTCAAAACAGAAATTTTCCACAGGAAAGAGACCCATCAGGCCCCGTGGAAACTCTGCCGTGGGGAGAGACCGTGATATATGGTGGGAGATGTAGTATGGAGAGCAAGGTCCCTAGGGGAGAATGGGGCATTGCAGCATCTCTGATGGATGTAGAGATTAACATTAAACCATTTTTCTGTTTCCAAATTGACATTTTCCGGAACTCCTCATTCTGGAAGAATAAAAAAACCCAAACCCTGCACATATTGATATCACATCCGAATTCAGGATAAAAACAAAATGTAGCAATATCAGAATGACCCATTAGATGGAAATTCCATTTTTCTATCAGTCCTAACGTGGAGTCTTCTTACAGTTCGGGATTAACAGACAAGTCAAGGTAAAAAAAAAAAAAAGAAGTTGGACTCTATCCATTCTCCACATTGCACCATTTTCACAGTAAAAGACGATCACTGGAAGTTGGTTTAGATCTCTGCCTCCTCAAGGATTTTAAGTCTCTGGCGCCTGTTGGAAAACAAGCCTGTGCCCAACTGGAACAACAGTCACAGCCCAATATTTCTTTGGTATATTTATTTTTTTAATTATTTGTATTACACGTCTATAGAATATCAGGTTTATGAGACATTACACCATCAGAGGGAGGAGTGTTGTGCACTGAAGAAAGAGATGAAAGAGAAACTATCAAATCAAATATTAAAGCACTGACAAATCAGGATCTAAACAGATTTTATTTTAAAAAGACACCTTCAGTTACACTAGTTTTAAAAATAGAGTTAAAAAGACTTTCAAAAATTTAAATGTTGGAAACCTCTCAGATGCTTCAAAAATAAAAGTTTTTTCCCTTAAGTATGTCCATTTCCACCTGGAAAAGGTGTCTCTTTCCTGTTTATAAGGAAACATAACTCACTGTGGCATTCTTTGCTTTATTTCTTGATGTGGTCAACAGCACCACATACTGCATCATCTGGAATGTGTACAGCTTTCAGATAAGTGTTTTTAGTTGACTCTTCATGCTGGGAAGTCTCCTGAGCTCAGATATTCTGCTCAGGGTCATCACACAAGAATGGTAGGTTTTTTAAACAAAAACAATGAGCTTCTCATCATTTACCGGTTCCTGGAGATCAAACAAACTCAGTTCAATTCTTAGTTGACTTGCAACTTGACCTCAGGCCCTTGAGGGTGAAAGGACCATGCGCACTAAGGACCCAATCCTAAGTGTGGCCAAGCACCTCCATTGACTCTAAAAGGAGCTGTAGGTGCTCATCATCTCTCAAGATTAGGCACTGAGCCACAAATAGCTCAGTCCTGTCTGAGCCGAAGAGACCTGCCCGATTAGATTCCAATTACTTAAGACAAGTTAAAATGTCAGGCTACATTTCAGGCCTAGTCTCTTAGAATGAGAGACCAGGTGTGGCCCTTCCCCTAATTTTAGCAGAATCATGTAACTGATCACTGCATCCTTTAGTAGCTGAAGCCTCCTGCCTCTAGGAACAGTGATGGAGAGAGGATTCCTCACTCATTCAATGGCTTCCATGACTTCCAGAACAAGCGTTCGCGGGCCCGTCATGATGAGGCTGCTGATGGTCGGATAGTCCAAGTGCAGGACGTACATTCCATTCACAGAGAAAACAAATTGACACACCTGCAGTGGAGAGAGAGGAACGTTTTAC
Organism: Dermatemys mawii; assembly: GCA_007922305.1. Taxonomy (NCBI): domain Eukaryota; kingdom Metazoa; phylum Chordata; order Testudines; family Dermatemydidae; genus Dermatemys; species Dermatemys mawii. The sequence goes on along the minus strand of ML677360.1, from coordinate 25,121,231 downwards.
AGTGAGGTGACTATACTGCAACTGCACCTGCTCAGAAGAGTGAGACTTTGTGATGAAGGTATCTGTTACTAAATCCTACAACCAGAAAACATTTTATGCACTTCATAAATTGCACTAATAGTGACTGGATTCTTAATGGCAACCAAAGGGATTTATATGGGGAGCAAATGGTGAATGCAAAACCCTTTCATGAGCAGGTCACATACACGTAAAAAGCAGACAGTGAGATTTGATGTTAATCTTTGGTAATTTTTTTAAATAATGAAATCAGAAGAAAGGGTTGGATGAAACCAGCTCTTGTGCAAATGGAACAAATTCACCTGCACCTGTTCCCTTCCAATCCTGCCTGAAGCACATGAGCAAGTCTAACTGTTTCTGTCTCTGAAGAATCTTATTACTTGAAATATCCCAACAAGTGACTTGAAGGATAAACAAGATCTGTACAAAAATTATGCCTCGACTTCTGGGGGCGGTTATGAATTTCCTCTTTCCTTTACTCTTGGAAATTGATCTTCAACCAGAGCACAAAGCCCATTTATATTTGGTTTGTTGGTCTAAAATGGTTTTCAGAAGCTCAGCTCATTGCATAGGAACTGGAATCAGCAGAACGATTACAAGATGAATGACAGCAAACTCTCCTCCCTGTCCCCAAAGGGAATGATTTATCACTGCAGAGTCATTCTGCAGCTTTCCCATGCAAAGAAAAATAATTCCACACACAACTTTCTTTTTACTAAGACAGAACACACTTATAGCCCCAGGAGCTTTAATACTGGGTATTTCAAAGCAGTCTGCTGCTCTTTCCCTGCATTAAATAATTTATAAGCAGCATATTAACAATTAGAACTGATTGGCAATTTTCCATCAAAAAGGGTTTTTTTGGATATTTGTTTTTTTGTTTTGTTTTATTGACAGAAAACGTCTCCACAAAATCAAAGTCCCATGGGAAAAAATTTCAATTTTGTCAAAAAAATTCACATTTTTCATGTTTCATTCTAAACGTTCTGATTTCTTGACCCGAATCAAAATGTTTTGGTTTGAGTCAGTTCAACATTAGCTCGCTTCTGTCTGAGTTGCTGCAATGCCTCATGGGAGTTTTAGTTCAGGCATCTCATGCCCCCATCTTTGTCTGAGGGTTGGGTTCCAGGCTGGACTAAATCCCCCATGATGTACTACAATTTCCCCTGCCCCAGTTGAACTGCCATAATGCATCATGGGAGTCATAGTCCATCTGGCCCATAGCAAAGAAGGAGGGCATGATGTATCTGAACTACAAATCTCATGAAACATTGCAGCAACTGAGGTGGGTGCAGTTCAGTGTAAAACCAAGCCACTACAACAACATTTCCAAAAAGAAGTTTTTCTGAACTTCCCATCCCTTGGATGGTGTCAATATTTTGACTTTTCATCCTGACTGAGGACAAAGATAAATGTTGAAATCCCAGTTACAGAAGGGAAAGAACAGGCAGTTTTCTAGTGAATACATAACATGCTGGCGGTGTGTGTATCACAGCTCCCTCAACATCTGGTCTGCTAGAGGATAACAGCCAATTAATGCTACCAGTAATGAGTTACTCCTTTAGCTGAAGTAGTAGAGGTCTGTGCTGAAGGTCCTGGGTTTGAGCCCCATTGACAAACCACATATGAGGAGAATCATTACAAACAGGATGCTGATGAAACTGAAGAGGATGACATTGACTGGAGTCAGATCCAGCCAAGGACAGGCACTGTGCAAACCTCCCTCACACAGCTGTGACAAAGAATAACTGTGTCTTGCAGCAGCTCTGCTGTGTTCTTCTAGGTCTCTCCTGAACAGAGCACAACAGCCTTAACATTCAAATTGTTTCTCCAAAATAAACTCATCAGGAGACCTACAAGCCTAGAGTCAGTTTCAGGCTCCCACCGTGCAGTATGCGACACAGGTATTTGTTGACACCAGTCTAGAGAGGTAACGCAATGTAATGGGCCATACAATGTTTCCTTTACACTGGCTCTCCCCTACTCCGAGGTTTAGATCACATAAGCCCTGGAAAAGAGCCAGACCCCAGCCACCTTAACACACACAGGTCCCATTTCTGGCAAAGACGTGCACGCTTTGCAATCCTCATCCCAGGCATCACAGGGACTGCTACAGCTTTGGAACATAGCAGTGAGTGATGACTGAATTCACCCCCACTGTGTATTAATGCCGGGGATGAATTTGAACCAACATGTTTGATCGGCATACAAGTGATATACCAGGAAGATCCAGATTATACGGTACCTTCATGCCTGCTGCAGCCGCAGGTCCTCCGGGGTCCACAGCCTGGATATGACAGGGTCTCCCTCCACGGACCACAAACCCCCAGCCCACAGCATCCCCCACAATCTACAAGTAGAACAGAGGGACTGTAAGGGCCTCACAAAGATTTTTCTTGCCTTCATGTAGATGGCCACGCAAAGGAGTTCTTCTAAAGTGGTCAGTGTTTAGCTTTTCACCATTATCACTTCAACTAGTGAATGTCTCACATATTCTACAGTGAGATAAACTCTAGAGGGGGCCAGCCAGCTACAGAAAACACAGAAGTGACAAAGAGTCCTGTGGCACCTTAAAGACAAACAAAAGTATTGAAGCATAAGCTTTTGTGGGCTAATACACACTTTGTCGGATGCATGCAGTGGAAGTATGTAGATGGAGGTATAAATAAGTAGGCAAGAACCAGGTTAGAGATAACAAGGTTAGTTCAATCAGGCTGAACTACCTTGTTATCACTAATCAGAGAGGATGAGGTCCTCTTCTAGCAACTGATCTGGAGGTGTGAACACAGAGAGGAGAAACTGCTTTTGTAGTTAGCTAGCCATACATAGTCTTTGTTTAATCCTTAGCTGATGGTGTCAAATTTGCAAATGAACTGTAGCTCAGCAGTTTCTCTTTGAAGTCTGGTCTTGAAGTTTTTTTGCTGCAAGATGGTTACCTTTAAATCTGTCATTGTGTGTCCAGGGAGACTGAAGTGTTCTCCTACAGGTTTTTGTATATTGCCATTCCTAATATCTGATTTGTGTCCATTAACACGGAGTATCTTAATAAATTTAGAGATGCCTTCAGCTATCTGCAAGTGGATCATAGGAACCAGGGGCACAGAGTGGCATGCAAAGGCAATCAACCTGTGACAGGGAAGGGAAATGAATATTTGGTCTACGGTATGCGAGTATATCGGAATTAGCCATGGTATATCAAATTAAAACTAAATCTGTCCACATAACCAACCCGGTTTTGTCGACTTAAAGGGCTCTTAAAAGCAGTTTCTGTACTCCACCTCGGCAAGGGGCGTACCACTAAAATTGACATTGCTGTTCCAGATTTGAGGTACCGTGGACACAATTTGACGGTATTGGCCTCCGGGAGCTATCCCAAAATGTTCCATTGTGACCACTCTGGACAACACTTTCAATTCAGATGCACTAGCCAGGTAGTCAGGAAAAGCCCCAGGGAACTTTTGAATTTCATTTTCTGCAGTCTCAGAGTCACAAAAGAGCTCCAGCATGGACCGAACTGGATCTGGAGGTACTGGATCTGACTGCAGTATTGAGAGAAGAATCTGTGCAGGCAGAACTCCATTAAAAAAATAAAGGAATACCAATGGGCAGCGGAGATTGTGGGGACTGTCAAATAGCTACCCACGGTGCACTGCTTCAAGAGTTGATGCTAGCCATGGACGCACTCTGTGGACGCACTCTGCAGACTTAACACGCTTAGTGGGGACACACGTGATCGACTGTATAAAACCTCTTCCGAAAAATCAACTTCTATAAATTCGATATAATTTCGTACTGTAGACGGACCCCCAGTGTAAGTGAGGCTGCCGTGTACAAGACTAGATGGAATGCAACGGCATTTTCTCCTTTCTCCAACACATATACAAAACGTCACCAAGTGGCAGTAACCTGGGGACCAGGTTCAAAAGACAAGACTATCCCAGGGCACCAGCTCATGAGCCTCCTGTGAATCAAACAAAGGAAAAAGGTCCTGAGGACGTGAGGTTCAGTCCTGGTTTAAACACACAGGCGTGAAAAACAACAGCACCTAGAAAGCTAGCAGAGCAGCCAGGAAGGGGTTAGCATTCCTGCTAATGTAACAGCGTTCGGACAGGTCACTTACGGTTAGCGTTTTCTTGATGTATGGAGCCCCAGGGGACAAGAGCTCCTCATTGGTGACAGGCCTCTTTAGCACTAGAGCCAAAGGTGACAGATCCAATTATAATCATGCGGGCAAAGGTTAAATACAATTTAATGCATAACAAGGAAGACTGGCAAGTACCAGCCTGGAGAATGGATGCACAAACCATCCAAAGCTTTTCTGTGCAAAAACTATGAGAACAGAGCAGGTCTGAGACAAATTCAAAGACGACTTCCTTATCCATATCTCTTCTATACAAGTATTAGAACTGGCGGGGAAAGTTTCTACCTCTCACAACAAAAAGAGGGCAGGGAGGGTGGTTTAAAACAAGAGAAAAAAAGAGTAAGGTTTTGAAAATGGAAATTAAGATTCTGTTTTCCAAAGAGAACCTGAAATATTTTGATCAACACAAAACAATTTGTTTTCTTCAAAAAGTTTGTGTCGAAATTAAACATGTTGCAAAGTGCTGTAATATACACACATATTTGTAAAGCCCAACATTAAAGGGTCTTTCTCCTTAAAAAGACCAAAACACCACCACAGATCTGCAGCTTCTAAGCATACTGGTTTGGAGATGCAATGAACCTCTTCAAAAAGACAGCCCCCCTCAGAAAACTTTTCTCAAAAGTGGTGTACAAGTAAACATGCTCAAGGGACCATAACTTAAAAACCTTTCTGATAAAATAGTGCTAGTTTTTAAACCAGAAAAGGTCTGCCCGGAGAGGAGAGGAGAGGAGGCATACAATATTTCCAGGAAAAATAGTTTCATTGCAATGAGAAGTAGATTTATAAAAATTTGGCTTACAAGAAGCCAGCTTCAACCTTAACTATGGAATGGCAAAACTAAGGCCTTTCTGGTGCCAATCCCTTTGCCAAGCCAAGATCACCCTGCCCCCGGGTCTCGGCACTAGAACAGGAATTGATCTACTGCACACAAGATGAACTTCCCTACTGTTGTTCATGTAATTCCACCCTTTCCTTTTAGGCCTGTTGAAATTAGCCTTCTTATCACTAGTCTCAAGTCTAATGTCATCTCTTCAGCCCTTCTGAGCATTAGATAAGTGGCACTGAAAAGGAGACCTCACCTGATTTGGGGTTGCATTCAGCTGCTGGCAAGAATCCCAGGCTGGGCGTCGGAGTGAAATACGGGTTGGAACTTCCGGCGAGAGAGGTGACGCTGCTCCTCCGGACGGCTGAGACTATTTTGATCTCCTTGTTGGGCTGGACTGAAGGACACAGATACAACTCCTCCCAGTCTGGGCTACGGGCCTGTAGACTGGTTTGGCTAGAGTTTGGCCTGCTTTTTCAGCCCAGGTTTGACAGTTAGAGAAGCAGTTCTTCTCTCCCTTCAATGCACACACGTCCCCATGCCCTCAGCCAAGGAATTCAGTCCTTACAAAATACCCAGCCCACTTTTGCAGACTCGGGAGGGCTGAATGATTTAGGAAACTCTAAACCTTCAGAGACTCTCCCTTCACTGGTCTTTACCTAGCAAGGCCTGTGGGTGTGAGGGCTCATGGATTCCAAGGGACCACTGTCATCGTCTGATTCTAGATTGGCCTCCTGGATAACACAGGCCAGAGAACTGCCCCACAATAATCCCTCATGCATATACTTCAGAAAACCATTCAATCTTCATTTAAAAACTGTCAGTGACGGAGAATCCACCACGATCCTTGGTCATTTATTCCAGTGGTTCATTTACTCTCACCATTACAAATGTACGTTTTATTTCTGGTCTGAATTTGTCTAAATTCAACTTCCAGCCATTGGATCGTGTTGTACCTTTCTCTGCTAGATTGGAGAGCCCATTATTAAATATCTGTTGATATTGTGGGTACTTATGGACTATGTCGTCATCCCTTAACCCATAGGTGCCAACTTTCCCCAGCACCGGTAGGTGTTCACGCTGCCCCCGCCCCAACTCCACCCCTTCCCAGCCCTCATTCCAACCCCTTCCCCAAAGTCCCCGCCCCCACCTCTGCCCCCTCCCTACCGCTGTTGGACCCCCTTCCCCAAATCCCCACCCTGGCCCCGCCTCCTCCCCTAAGCACACCGCGTTCCCCCTCCCTCTTCCTCCCTCCCAGCTGCTTGACACAGCTGTTTTGAGGCACAAGTGCTGGGAGCTAGGGGGAAAAAGCAGGCACACTCGGGAGGAGGCGGAGCGGAGGTGAAGGCGCGCTGGGCGGGGAGCTGCCGATGGGTGCAGAGTCGATGCCTACGCCCTAACCTTCTCTTTCAGCTAAATAGATTGAGCTCCATGAGTCTATCATGAAGAGCATGTTTTCTAATCCTTTACTCATTCTCGGGGCTCTTTTCAGAACATTCTACAACTTATCAACCTCCTTCTTGAGCGGTGGACACCAGAACTGGACACAGTATTCCAGCAGTGGTCGCACCAATGCCAGATACAGAGGTAAAGAGTCAGAGTCTCTCTACTCTTGAGATCTCTACTCTTGAGATTCCCCTATATACACATCCCAGGCAGAGGTGAAAGTAAGCCGTCCAGTCCGGTACGTCGTACCAGCAAGAGCCAATACACAGCTGACCGTACCGGCATGGGGTAGCTTCCCCATGGCTCCCAGCAACCATTGGAGCCTCTGGTCCTTTAAATTGCTCCCAGAGCCCTGCTGCTGGAGCCCTGGGTTAGCAGTGAGGTCGGCATCAGGGAGCCCCAGGGCTATGGCGATGGTTTAAAGGGCCCTGGGCTCCTGGCAGTGGCCAGAGCCTCTGGATCTTTAAATCACTGCCAGAGACCCAGGGCTCCCAGCTGCCGGGCCCGCTATCGCTACCATGGGGCTCCGGCAATGACTTAAAGAACCTGGGGCGTCTGGCCACAGCTACCGCAGCCAGAGCCCCTTTAAATTGCCAATGGAGCCTGAAGGTAGCAGCGGCAATTTAAAGGGCCCAGGGATTTAAATGCCCCACTCCAGCATCCCTGATTACCCGAGAGGAAGCTGGTGTTGCCCTGCTCCGGGTTGAGCTTGCGGAGGCAGAAGGGGCTGTCAGGGCTCTCTGACAAAGCCCGGGGCGAGTTCTCGTTGAGCAGCTCCGTGAGCCGTCGCCTCCGGCGGAAGTTGATCCAGAACTGGTAGAGCAGGTTACTGTCAAAGAAGTGGTGCTTGCCGGAGACTGAGAAGAGAACAGGAAAGGGTAGAGCAGCCGTTGCGGGGGCTCATAGCAAAAGGGAGCGACATCTTCGCCATTCAGCAGCAGGGCTGGAGGAGACCGCCTGCTGCAATGTTACCAATTCTAGTGAGTGTCACAATATTTGGTGTTTTTCTTAAAGCCCCAGCTCCTGGAGTCACGTGAGGAGGAGAGACTCTCAGCTTTCATTAAAAAACAAAATGTGAGTTTCTAGTCCTCGGGGTTGCAGAGAAAAGCTTGAAAACACAACCCCATAAAAGCTAAAACCAAACCTGAAGCTCAGAAACCAGAAGGCAAATGGAAGGAGCCCATTAATCATTATTTGTAAAGCCTCAAGCTTTTGGGGAGCCTGATTCAGGATTTTTTTTAAATGCTCAAGATTTTCAAGACAAGGTGTGTCCTTATTCCCCTTTTCAGTATCACAAGGGTCTGGTGAGGCAGGGGGCTATTCCATTATCAAACCCAGCCAGGGATGCAGGCTCATCCTTTCCCCTCCCAACCACCCCTCCCCACACTTCTCTAACAGCCAGACACGGCAGGGTATGGGACTACCCCTCCCACAATGCCTTGCATTGCAGGAGCACAGCAAAGTCATGTTGATGATGTCAAGGAAAAAACATTCCAGTGAAAATCCCACAGTCCAGCAAGGCTGAGGTTACCACCAGTCAGTGTCAGGTTTATTGGTGGTACAGAAATAACGGACAGGATGTTAAATTGATGACCAGTGAGGCACGGGCTCATCGGCAGGAATGAGACTTATTTTTCCATCAGTTTGAGGAGGAGGCAGTGGCAGAGAAGGGGTGCTGCTCTATCAGTGCTGTTTACAGCCCCAGAGCAGCTAGAGGTTTTTACTAAACCCCTTCACTGCCGATCGGTTAACACCCTTTTCCAGAGGAATGGAGGCAGCACTCTCACAGAGCCATTGTCTCTCTCTGTCCAAGCAAATTCAGAGCTCCTCTCTGCAAGCTGGGGTGCTGCCGATTCACACCCTGACTTGCCCCGCAGTAACTCGCCATGTAGACGAGCCCTCCGAAATAGAGGGCCTTAGAAATAGGCCAGATACTGAACGAGCCCCTCCCCTTCAACTGCCTTCCTTCTTCATTTCTGATGTTGGCGAGGAATCTCAGATCTGATCTTTCTCTCTGTCTCTCTGAACTCAGAGAGAGGGAGAAAGACACAGCGTGTGTGCCCAAGCAGGCTCCAAGCGTCTGGAAATCCAGATGCAAACCCCCGTTCTGTGGCTTGGGAATGACACTTTGAAGAGAGGCCAAAAAGTGACTCAGATTCCGTCGCAGGCATTCAAGGGTGACATCAGCGGTCCCCTATTCCAAAAATAGAACTAAATGGACCCATTGCTACCTCCAAGGAGAAACTACCACTCGGCACACGACCAGCGTTTGTTACTTGTTATAAATGGGGGTTTGTTCCAGGCAAAGCAAGGCCAGCGAGCTTCACCTTCCTTCCCCATCCCCAGGAATTTCGACTTACCATGCTGAACGATCCCATGTTCCAGCAGCGCTTGGCCCAGCTCCACAGCTTCCTTTCTGTTTGCTGTCTCCCCTTCCTGGATGAGCCAGTCAATCATTTCACAGCCCAGGAATGTCCGCTGGTACTTCACAGAGTTCTCCTCTCTCGCCTTCAGGATGGAGTTTTCTACACTGATCAGCCTGGCACAGAGAAGAGACATGCCAAGGGATAAGGAGCGGGGACCGAGAAGAGTGATCTTTTCTTTTTTCTATAACTACACAAGCAGCTTGGCAGGAGCTAAAGCCAACCAAAACAGTGGTTGTCCCACCTGTTATGAGCAGAGGAAAAATAAACAGTGGCGGGAGGGGGGCAATACATGTTGCTACGCCGTAATATGCTTGATTATGTAACTCCAAGTTAAGCTATGATGAAATAAATGTCCACATAGCCTATTGTGGTGGTTTAACTACATCGGTTTAAAACCACTCCTTTATTTAAAACTAGTGCAGTTTTCTCCGATAGATGGCCATTGGGCTCCCAAGGGAAATGGCAAAAGCCCCATTGCTTAAGACAAGTATGGTGAGAAAAAGCACTTTTAAATGAGATGTTTAACCCACATGATCAGAACCTAAATTTTAGGTCTCATTCAAAACACAGCTGAGGAGACAGGTGAGTCACTCAATAGTTTAATTCACAATGGAAAACACCAGCTAATTCTGAAAAGATTAGCCGTGATGAGCTGTGCAAGTAACTGTAGCAAAACCCAAAGCCGAGTTAGAAAGGTAGCGTGTGAGTTTTGCTTGTTTCAGGGGAATCCAGGCTGCTTTCATGTGGATTTGAATCAAACCCAGGCAAAAGACAGTGGTTTCGGCACAGCCAATTCAAGACAGAGCCCACGAGGCAAAAGGCAACAAAATGTTCCTGTAAACCCTGCAAAGCTAAACGACTAGAAAGGGCACAGCTTAAATGCAGTTAAGCCCGCAGTTTCCTGATGTGTCCACAAGAGGGTAGCCTAACCACACATATGCCCACAGCTAGCTCTCTTTAGAATGCATTTCTTAGGGCTTGTCTGGAATTGAAATGCTATAGCAATACAGCTGGGTCACTATAGCACTTCAGTGTAGACACTACCTACGCCGAAAGGGGGGTTCTCCTGTCACCAGAGGCAAATCACCTCCCAGAGAGGCGGTAGCTAGGTCGATGGAAGAATTCTCCGTCCACCTCACGCTGTCTATACTGGGTGTAAATGTGGCAAGTTGGACAGGAGAATTCCTCCATCAACCTAGCTGCAGCCCCTCGGAGAGACGGATTCACTACATCCATGGAAAAATCTCTTCCGTTGACGCAGGAAGCATCTACTTGACAGTGCTACAGAAGTACGATTACAGAGCCGTACTGCACCACTGTAGCATTGACATACGCTTTGGGGTTGAAACAAGTTTAAACACAGGACTGGATCTGATTTTAGGAAGAGACCACTTCTGAGATTTAGAAATAGAGGGGGTTACAAAAAACAAACAAAATCAAAAGCAAAAAAAACCCAAACCAATCACTGAAATAGAAAATAGCTTCCCTCCCTAGAGGAGAATTGGTATCAGTTGTGATTTTTTTTTTTATGACAAAAATAAAATCTGACCTGTTTCTCTCCTCTCCCTGCCTCCAAACTTTGCCACTGGAAAAGGAGGGGGGTGAGGAAACCAAGAAGCCAAAAAGGTTGAAGGGGGGATTCAAAATCTAAAAACATTACGGCTGTTATGCAAAATGAAAAAAAAATCATGGAAATTTGGGGAAAAAAAGTTATAATTTTTTAAATTTTCCAAGACAAACTAGTAACATTTTTCAATCTGCTTTACCAAGAAGCCAAGGAATGCTTCACATGACGGGAGATGCCAGCAATAACATCCAAGTCCAATGCAGAAAGGATGGTGAGGATCCCTGCTGGTGTAAGGCCAGTGTTTTGCTCAGAAGAGAATAACTAGTGTGAGGAGATTATACACAAACTTCTGGAATTTAGCTCCTCAGTTCCAAAACAAGCCTGTCCAGGTTTCATTTCAGGCAGAGTAGTTAGCCTGCATATAGCTTTTTTATACTTTCTGAAGCACTGTAAAAGCATTGATCATATAAAGACAGCCCCTGCAAGGTCAGTATTTTTCATTCCCATTTAACAGATGGGAGAAAAATAAAAACACCGAGATTAAGGGATTTGCTTAAGGTCAAGGTGAACCAGTAATAGGCTCAAGGTCTGGAACGGCAGGTTCCCATCCCTGTGCTGGGCCCAGTAGAACATACTGGATAATTGATAATACTAGAGAGAAGGGGGAGGGCTGTGGTTGAAGACATGTGATGGGGACTCAGGAAATGTGGAATCAGTTCATGGCTTTGCCACAGACTCCCTGTGTGGTCCCCCTGTGGGTGGATTGGCTGGGCCATCCAGATCTAACAGCCCAGAAAGACCCATCCCCTTTTCATCATTCCTACCTTCCCCACACCCACAAAAGAGGGTCACAACACTGATCAGCTACTTGTGTTCTGCCTTCCAGGCCTATTAAGAGGCTTACTGAAATGCAGAGATCCAGATTCTCCAGCCCATTTCCCCAGTCAGATCCAAAAAAGAAGCTGGCTTTTGACCTGGAGGAGTAATTAGCGAAATCTCCACACACCGAGAGAACCCATCTTTATGCATGTGTGTTTCTGTCTCCCTCTCCCCGACCCTCTCAATGAAAGGAAGCCTTCCATGGAATCTAAGCTACTTATCAGAGCACCCATGTTGCCACAGTATCTTAGCATCGCACAATCTTTAACGCAATTATTCTCACAACACTTCTGTGAGGCAGGACAGTGCTGTTATCCCCTTGTACAGGGGGAAAGTGATGCAGAGAGAATCTAAGTGATTTGCCCACGGTCACACGGGAAGTCTGTGGCAAAGCAGAACCCCAAACGCAGACCTCCCAAATCCTAGGCTAGCACTTTAACCATAGACCTAGAATCCTGTATTCACTGTCAATGGCTCGAAGTCGAGAAGCCCAGATCTGGATCTGAATGTGAACTCCCCTCAAAGTGCCAAAGGAGTCCAGTCCTGCATTCCAGATCACAACCATCTCTGCACTCCAGTGCAGACAGTCCTGCTGCTTTGCTGCAGTGAGAAAGGCAGCAAGGAGTCAGTGCTGGAGATACCAGTTGATGCGATGGAGCAAGAGAAACATTGGCAACAGTTCAGATCCCTGGCTCTGGAGCTGCAGCTGCAAAGGCAGCCAGCAGACCGTGCAGTGATAGACCTTTCCGGAAAGGACTCACGTACGTCTCATAAAGGCTCTGCCCCCTCATGAACACCTTTACATCCTTGTTGAGAGGGAAGGTCCCGTCGTCCTTGCGGAAACGGTACAGCAACTTGGCGTCCTTGTAGTCCGAGTGCTCGTCACAAACTGGAAAGGAAATCAAAGCAGACAACATCAGGGCTGCAAACTTAAATACTGCCCCATAATGCATATGCTAGAGCTGAGCTCCGGACGCCAGCCTGAACACAAGGACAGTTTTCAGTCCTTTAAGAGTTACAGACTGTGACCCAGTTTCCAGACCTCCAACTTTCTGACTACTGCAATGAACTGTATAGAAACCATTCCTGCCTACACTAGGGCAGATGGGCATTTAAACACCAAACAGGGTCCCATGCACAATAGCTGAACACCCATGTCAGCCAGTCACATGTCCAGAACTTTGCTTGAAGGAACTTGAGTGAGTTCTGATCTTTAATAGCTACATTTAGAGCTCTCATTAGACGACTGAATGGAAAAGGAAGGATTTTTTTTAAAAAAAAGTCTAAATGTTGCAGTTCACCTATAACCTTAAAAAAAGAAATGCAACCCTCTCCAAGTCTGCCATATTTAGACAACCTTGGAGAGGGATGGGGCGGGAGATGTAACAGCCAAAAACCTGTTAAATTGCCTCAGAATATTTACATTCCTCTTCCCATATTGCAGATGCTTTGATATCTAAATGCAACTATAAACGAGATTTTTCCACACACTCAATCTGCATCCACTCTGCCCGATTCATTCACCTGGCAATACGGCAATCCATCAGGTCTGACATCAGATCTGTAATGTCAGGTGCATGCAACTACAGCCACCTAATTTAAGGGACCACACCTCATTTGCACCCACACCTTGGTGCAAATGAAGTGTAGTCCTTTAATGAAGTGGCTTAACGAAGTGCATTCCTCATTTGTATATGCCCGATTGGTAGGTGTGTGGAGGTGGCAATGTGCAAATATGTGAGATACCATTGAGAGACAATATGGTCACAGAGAGAGACCACTGTTCTAAGAACCTGGAAGAACTGAGTTCAGCTCTCCATCGACTTACTGTTTGAATTTGAATAAGTCACAAAGCCTTTCTTCCTCAGTTTCCCCTACCTGTAAAATAGGGATAATACCTATTTAGGGAAAGTGCTTTGAGATCCATGGTGAGTTTGCACTAAGTGATAAGTAGAGCAGGTCTAAAGTTTGGGAGGGGTTGTTTCGGAAAAAAGGTTTTCCCCTCATTTGTAAAAATGTTTTCGTTCAGTGGGAAGAAACAACCTATCAATAAAAAACCCAAGAAACATAAAAACATCACCCCCCATGCACAGAGAAAAATTTTTTCCCCTATTGAATTTGGGAGGAGTGGGGGCAGGGGAGGAAGAATTAATCAGAGATTTTAAAAAGTTGCCTTTCAAAGTTTCATATAAAAAAATTTCACAGAAAGTTTGGAGGAAAAAATAAAATGTTCAGTTCTTCAGGAATGTTTTGTGGAACTAGGCCTCCCTTTGCTTGACTGGCTCTAGCGCTAAGTAGTAGGGTAGGACTTAACTTAAAAAACGTGCTCCCTGAATTGCCTTCATGGTGACAAACTGCAATACCACAAACACAAGGTGCGTCAGGCAGGAGGAATTCTATCCAAGTATGCAGCTGTTATATATATATATATATATATATATATGAAGGGGGGTTTCCCACTTTTTGACTAGTGGTGTTAATGGTTCTCATGGTGTTACAATCAGTTTCATAGGAAAGAGATGGATTTTCCTTGCTCTGCACCTTTGCCCTGGTCTACACTGGGGCAGGGGGCGGGGCAGGAAATTGACCTAAGATATGCAACTTCAGCTAGGGGAATAGTGTAGCTGAAGTCAACGTACTTGGGTCGACTTGCCATGGCATCTTCACGGCACTGAGTTGACTGCTGCCGCTCCCCCGTCGACTCCGCATGTGCCTCTCACGGCGGTGGAGTACCGGAGTCGACAGGTGAGCACTTGGGGATTGATGTATTGCGTCTAGACGAGACGTGATAAATTGACCCCCAAAATCGATCACTACCCACCGATTCAGCAGGTAGTGTTGAGCGGGCCTTAGAGGCTTGAGCCCATGGAAAGAAGATGCACTTTTGACGCTTGAAGGCCTAGTGGATAATACCCAATTTCCAATCCTGGGTCCAGTGTATGCTGTAGTCCCTAGTTAGATCATATCTCACAAGTAAGCCATAGCCCAGGTAATGCATTTCATGGTATTCTTCTTGCCTCACTCAAGGGTGTCAGGACTCAGCAAAGAAGGGGAAAATAGATTTTAATTAGATTCCTGGCAGTTCTTTCCACACGGAGGTGAGCAGAGAGCCCTCTTACTAGAGGACTAAGAAAAAGAAATGATCACAAATCAGGAAATAAAAAAGTCGGCCTCATGCATTAACCAGGTGATTGACAGAAACGTGGAAGGATGACGTCTTTGATGACCGAACGCTTCGCTCCTGCCCAGCGTTCCAAAGGCTTTGATCAAATAATGGGTTTCTTTGAAACGGTCAACCTGGCAATGAAAAAAAAAATAGCTGGAAAGGTGGAAAATAATCAGATTTAAGTGTTAATGGTTAACCCTGAACTAATTGCTGCTACTTTATGTTGCTGTGATAAAGCGCAGCAAGAGAGGGTATTTTTATTCATGGCAGCCTAACGTACAAGGCATTAATCTCTCACCAGGCAGCCGGTGACAACAGATACTGTTTGCATTGCAGTGGTCAAGGGGGTTATTTCTAAGCTCCACTACAAAACAGGGGTCAAAGTCAGCGAAAGTTGCACCAGCCTTCCCCCTCCTCAGCTCCGATAAGGAGAGCATAAATGCAAACTCCAGTGTTATCACAGCTCCTGTTGTTAAGGACTTTGCAGCAGGTTTTCAGCTCCTGTTTAGGCGCCTAAATGAAATGGGCAGATTCTTCATCGGAGCACAGTAGCGCCCACTGAGAACAAGGACATATTATCCCGTCTCCCTTCCCCCGCTAATATTGAGAGCGATGGATCAAGGCTCTTCCTGAAACTCTGACCCCTAAAATATGGTATTTCAGCCTTCATTTTATATTCTCCCCCGTTTGGATCTGTCACCAGTCACTCCAGATGTTATAGGGTGAGAAACTCTTCTTAACAAGTCAGAAAGACTAAATTAATATGGGGCTTGCCCCAGTCATTGGTCTGTCCATAATCTAGCACAATGGGTTTGCCACTTTGCACTAGATGCCCGGATGTTACGAGCAACAACTATTTAAATTCACCTTTGATTGTCATTTCCATAAATAATCTTACATTTCCCCAGGCCCATCCATCCTGAAGGGCCCAAACAGTGTCAGCTATAGTCACAAGATCACTAACATGCAGCTACTTCTGGGGCAGAGCTGGACAAGAACACAGGCCATGTACATACTTCCACAGACATTAACTACACCCTCTCTACCTGTGCATACACACAGTATACTGCACCCTCAACTAAGTCAAACATGTTCTCTCTGGATTGTTTGGAGGGAAATTTGGGATTTTGGCGACAGGGTTTTCCACAAAAAGAAACGTGTTTCCTTTCACTGAAAGATTTTAGCTGAAAACGTAAAATGTTGATGAAAACAAATGGGACATATTTGGGGTTCGGTTGGTTTTGCGGGGGGGGTTGTTTTGTTTTTTGGGCTTTTCACGTAAAACTTTCTGTGGAGAAAAATGTTTCAGACTAACCCTCAACGTACAGACACATTTTGTCATTTTTCAGCCAAGAGAAAATCAGCCCGGTCATTTTACAACCCCGCCCCGTTCCAGCCAGAAGTTAAAACCCTGCAGGCCTGAAAGAGAGAGCGGTGTCCCTTGTTCAGAGGGTGGCGGCTCATCTCTGGGCAGGGTGTGTGGAAGGAACAAACAGCGTCCCATAAATAAGGTCTCGCATAACATCTAGCACCTCCTGCTGCTAGTCAGCCCAGAAATATGCCACAAGCAACCTCATACAGAGAGAGAGAGATGTGGGGCCTTTTGCTTCTGGCAAGAATCAAGAAAGACGAGCAAACACAAACTGGAGAGAGTCACCACAACTTCTACAAGCCTCAGAAAGGGCTGAGTGTGAAGTGAAGACCAGAGGAAGAGGGGTTGGGAGAGCGTTCGGGCCAAACTAGCCGTCACCGCCCCCGCAAGACGAGAAAACAGTGAAATATTTGGAGGCCACTGCTCTTAAAAATCATCTTTTTAGACACCTTTCCCTCCTTGTGTCCTACAGCCAGGCTAGAGGGGCAGGATGCTCAGAGAAAGAACCAGGCAATCCATCGCCTCGTGTGTTCTCTGCCCCACAGACCCTGGAGCTCTCCTCACCACAGCCCAAGGCTTGTACACTCCCCACCCCGTCCCAGACTGCAGGAAGAAGGCACCCGAGGAGTCTGTGTTTATTTTGGTTTCAGCCAACATCAGGCTCTGTGTGGCATACACAAGCCAACCTTGTGTGGCTCCTGCAGGGGAAACAGGCTTCCTGTGTATTCTGCCAAACAGTCAGCTAAAAGCTGCACACTTCAGGCTCATTCAGCACAAGTCGCCCTTGCTCCTCCCCCGACCATTTGCTCTCCATTGCAGAGTTCCCCTTTGTTGAGTGCATCACAGAAGGCGCGCATCACTCGACAAGTTCACTCGGCTGGTCAATCACAGAGGCGGTTTCCATTCCCTCAAGTGCCTTGTGGTTACATGGCTTGAGTCTGTGTACTGGACGCTAAGGACAGATGTTACATCGTGCAAAGTTAAGCAGCAATGCAGACAGACTTCCAAGAAGGCAAGAGACCTGGCAGCAAAACCTCCATTCCGTGGGCTATTAAAGAGAGAAGACTACTCTTTTCAATAAGCGCATAGAGAGTAGTTTGAGTCTCTCCGTAAGGAGGGTTCTAGCAAATATCTGCAAAATGTGGATGCATATTCCACCCCCGGTCACAAGGCTGCGTATAACTAGGGTTTGGTTTTAAGACCAACAGACGTGGTAGATTCTCCACACTTGGATTCTACCAGTCACGACCGAGGCGCTGGATGACACGCTCCAGTTCAACCACCGGTTATCGGGCTTGATGCATGAATCAACGGGTGAAATTCAGCCTTATGCAAGAGGACTGAATGGACCCTCTTGGCCTTTTGTTGTTCCAGGGAGGGAGGGAGCAAGTTCTCTTTTATTCGCCGCTAAAAAATTAACTGAGCTGTCTTGCCCACCTCCCCATCCCCTTTCCTCCCCTCGCAGGCCAAGTTGATCACATTCCCTTCTCTAGTCTAAATGGAGCTGGCATTTTCCCTGGCAGGATGGGGTTGGGGACAGGGCTATTAGGTAACCCTGCAATGGGAGCACGTGCAGACGTCGCTTTGCCAGAAGTGCTGTAGCTTTAGTTCTGGGAAGCAGGGCGCAGTTTGTTATTAACCCTCATGAGATTTTTATCTCCGGGAAGAGGAGTTTCAGTTTCTTGAGAACATCATGGGAGTTTTCAATTGTGTGTTAAACCGCTAGATGGTTTTAATTCAGAGGATTGTCTCCCACCAGGTCACCAAAGCAAGAAGATCAGCGCATTGGGATCTGGCTCCAAATATCCTTAAGTTTCAGGGAAGTCGGGTTGATGTGATGTGGGATTTTGGCCCAAGCTCATCTCTAGTAAAGTGAAAGTTAAATGTGAGACAGCCACTCTTTGCACTACCAGCAAGTGCCCACAAACACCTTTCATGCCCACGCACCAAGGGTGAAATCTAACCCCATGTGAAGAGCCAGTCCAGGGCCTGCTTATGCACCGTGCAAGTCTGACCACAAGCTCTCAGACAGGTCTTAAGAAGTGCATCTGTCTTGTACTAATCCTCGATATAGGGCTGAGTTTCACCCTAACTGAATCTCTTTCCTGTGCCTCAGTCAACACAAGCAACAAACAGCCTCACCCTATCTGCAGCGTATGAAGTAATGTGAGTGAGTGAACAGTGCACTGGCCTGACACTCGGGATACCTGGGTTCTATTCCCAACTCTGATGCTGGGTAACCTTGGGCACATCTCCTCCCTCTGTGCCTCAGTTTCCCCATCTGTAAAATAAGGAGAGTGATTCTGACCTCCTTTGTAAAGTATGTCAGGATTGACTAATGTAAAGCACTACATAAAAGCTAGTTGTTATTACTATAGTCACAACCTACTGGTTGCCAGAAGAGTTCTAGAACTATTTCCTTCACCAGGGAAGACAAGGATTTGTCTAAAAATCAGTCTCCAGCCCCAGCTGTCTAGAGAATGGCCAGGCCAGTCCAGTTCTCTCAAAAAGAAAAGGAAATAAATCTGTTAACGCCAACCAGGTTAACTGTGCTAGAACCTAGATAGCAACAGCCATGTTTAAACACGGCTGATAATAGCTACCAGTCATGAGGAGAGAATATACAAAAAAGATTCTATAATTCCCAGAATTGGACCCTAATCCTGCAAGCACTTATACACATGCACAATGGGGGCTTTAATTCTTACCTCTGCCCCCAAGAATTAAAGTATTATTATGCCCTTTTTTCAGATGGAAATATGGAGGCAGAGACTTAACCAAGGAAGGCATAAGTGAGTCAGCATCAGAGTGAGGATAAAATCTCAGGAATTTCTCGCTCTTGCTCCAATGCTCAGTTCTTTAGACCATACCCTTCTCAGGTATCTAACAACATGACCCAGCCAAATGTTTGTATAAAAATAAAGTAAAGCTGTTGTAAGTTAAAAAAAAAAATTAAGAGCCAGAATAGTAGGAGCCATTGGTCAGGACCCGTTTGGAGCTGGGTGCCAAGTGAGTCTTTCCTCTGAGTTGGGTCCAAGACAGGCCTTGAAAAGGGCACTGTACGTTTTTCATTTGCTGCATGTTTGCGTTGGCGCTAGGTATGCCACGATCCAACCACAGCATAGCGCTTGCTGGCATGCAAGCTGCACCACTGTCCCCACCATAGAGATGAGCTGGAAAGTCAAGAGACACTAGGTTGGTGCAGTAAAAATGAATTTTCTTACATTTTTTTTATTCCTTCTATCATGCAGTTTCGGCCTGTTGAGTGTTAGCGTAATACACCCATGTTACAGGGATTCAAGTCCGTAAAAATCTACACCCCAGTATTTTGGCAGCTGCTGAGCAGCAGAGTGGTGTCCAGGACTGGGTGACTGAGCGATAACCAGTTGCATTATTGTTCCCCCTTTCCCCAGGAGACACCCCTCCGGGGGTTATTTTATTCTGCATCCACATTACTGCGGAATACACAGTCTCTCTTCTGGAGCATCTGCAGTGCAAGAGACTGGGAGCATAGTGCAACCTGACAAGTTGTACAATTAAATGGGTGCCCAGTTTTGCACATCTCAAACTCCAGGGGGTCATCCTACTGGCTTCAGCAGAAGCACTCGCATGGTAAAGGGTTGCAGAAGTGGATCCTAAACAGGTAAGTTGGTCTGATAAATGGAAACAGTCAGGGAATTGACTAGTCCAGACACTGAATTTTCTCTCTTGGGCAAGTTAAAGGGTAACTAGAGTTTACAAACCATGATGGATGATGTAATGGTCCATTAGCTTCTGCATTAGGCGGATACCCGTCTCTCGGTCTGGTGCTTCCTTGTGGTCAATCAGCCAGTCTGTAAGCTCCTTTGCAACAAAGCAGTTGGGGTACGTTCGAAGGTGGTGACGCCTGTCCTTAATGAGCTTTCCATCATGAAGTCGAAGCCTAGGAGGAGAGAACACGAAGTGTGTGTGTGTGTAATTTCAGAGGCATTTTAGATTACATGCCCGTGATGGATGTAGCCCCATAGGATGGAGATTATGGTAGTTTAGGCAAAAGACGGGATGTGTAACCACACCTCTTCGAATTGCAAGATTGTGTTAGTTCTCAGAAGGTTTCTGTCTGGTGAGTTTGCTGGTCCCTTCCACTGCTAGTCCTGACCAGAACACAGAGGGAAAAAGTACAGTGGAAGTTTGACCTTCAAAAATCCATTCACCTTGGATTTGGTTTGAACTAGTGCTCATTTTGCCTAAAATCAGCTGATCTTTCCTGAATACTTCACAGTAAACAAATATGCCCATAGGTATGCAACATAAGAGGAGACATTACCAAATTCTATTTTTTTCGTTCTTAAAACACGGGTGAATTATTTCATTGGTGACAGACCACAACAGCTCCAAATGTCTGTCTTCACTACCCGCCAGATCAGCAAGTAGTAACTGATCTATTGGTGATCGATTTATCGCGTCTCATCAAGACGTGATAAATCGATTGCCAAAGGCACTCCCATTGACTCTGGAACTAGCTCGCCAAAAGGCGCAAGCTGGAGTCGACAGGGGAGCCCGCTGCCGCCGTGAGGACGGCAGGTAAGTTGGCCTAAGATGCACCAACTTCAGCTATGTTATTCACGTAGCTGAAGTTGCGTATCTTAGGTCGACAACCCACCCTACTGTAATCCAGCCCTTAGAAATCAATTACTCCCCACTGCCGCCACTCGTACTGCATTGTTAAATTTTACCATCGTCTGCACTAGTCTTAGTCCTTAACAGCATTCTGGGGGTTATTTTAACATTATTCAGAAAATACACAGCAGCTGACTGAGGTTTGTGAAGAAGACAAGAAGAAAATGATTACTTGTGCTTACTCCAGTCTATAGTTAGCTCTCTCATCATCACCAGGAAAGCAAGTCCTGGAGATCAGCTATAGTATTCAGCACTAAGCATCAAACAGTAGTGAGTCATGTTGGGTTGGGATGGGAATGTCAATAAGCAACACTTAGGGTATGGTTACACTTACAAGATTATAGCGCTATTGGTTATAGCGGTCCCCTTATACAGCAATAATAATAGCGCTATTGTATGTCCACACTGAGATGCTCCAGCGTTATAGCATGGCCACATTTGCGGCACTTAATACGGCATTAAGAGCAGCGCATTAGGGCATGTATCCCACAGTACACCTCTTCCTGATCTGGCGCAATGCCTTGTGGTAGGGGGGGCGTCACTTGCGGGGCATTCTATATCCTGTTTGAACTACCCATGATGCTTTTTGGCATATCCCAGCAATCCCTGTGTTTCCTTCCACCTCCGGCGCCATCTTTCAAGGGTTTCAGCACGGCACGCTCCGTCTTCCATTGTCGAGTGCTGCAATGAATCCAGAATTGCTGAGGAACATGCTGACGACTGTCGCCAGCACATCTCTGTGTGCAGTGGAGTTATTCCTTGACATGCAGGATGACAGTGATGAGTCTGAAGACGAGATCGAAGCGGTGAATGCGTTTGACACGAAGCTTCTTGTCTCATTAACGGACATGCTCACGGCTGTTGAACGCCGCTTCTGGGCACGGGAAACGAGCACAGAGTGGTGGGATCGCATCGTCATGCAAGTCTGGGATGACAAGCAGTGGCTGCAAAACTTTCGAATGAGAAAAGCCACTTTCATGGGACTGTGTGCTGAACTCGCCCCTGCCCTGCGGCGCAAGGACACCAGACTGAGAGCTGCCCTCCCGGTGGAGAAGCGGGTGGCTATCGCGATCTGGAAGCTGGCTACACCAGACAGCTACCGATCGGTGGCCAACCAGTTTGGGGTTGGAAAGTCGACCATTGGAGTTGTGCTGATGCAAGTGTGCAGGGCCATTAATCGCATTCTGCTACGAAAAATCGTGACTCTGGATAACGTGCATGACATCGTGGCTGGCTTTGAAGAAATGGGTTTCCCTAACTGTGGAGGGGTGATAGATGGGACCCATATACCTATTCTGGCGCCCGCCCACCTAGCTGAGGAGTACGTTAACCGAAAGGGGTACTTCTCCATGGTTCTCCAGGCGCTTGTGGATCACCGTGGGCGTTTTACTGACATTAACGCTGGCTGGTCTGGAAAGGTGCATGACGCATGCATCTTCCGCAACACCGGCCTGTTCGTGAAGCTGCAAGTCTGGACTTTTTTCCCAGACCAGAGGATCCCCGTGGGGGAAGTGGAAATGCCCATAGTGATTCTTGGTGATCCTGCTTACCCTTTAATGCCCTGGCTCATGAAACCCTACACAGGGAGCCTGGACAGCAGTCAGGAAAGGTTCAACTACAGGCTTAGCCGGTGTCGAATGACTGTGGAGTGTGCTTTTGGGCGTCTCAAGGCGCGCTGGCGCTGTCTTTATGGGAGGCTAGACTTGGCCGAGGGTAGTATCTCCGCGGTTATTTCCGCATGCTGTGCCCTACATAATCTTTGTGAGCGGAAGGGCGAAGGCTTCACTCAGGCATGGTCCTCGGAGGTTCAACGCCTGGAGGCCACATATGCCCGGCCAGAGAGCAGGGTTCTTGGAGGGGACCAGTGCGAGGCTGTTAGGATCAGGGAAGCCTTGAGGGAGCATTTTGAGGCTGAAAGCCAGTTCTAAAGTGAGGTGCAGATGGAGGGAGAGAGGGAGGGAAGGAGGGAGGGAGCATTCTTTTAACAGGAACAGGCATTTGCTTTTCTGTAGCCTGTAATAATGTATGTACACTTAATAAAGAAACCAATTTATTAAGAAGACAATTCTTGTATTGAACAGGTACTTCGGTTGCTGAAAGAAAATATTGTGATGCATGTGAGGGGGAAGCCAGGGGAGGTGCAATGGGGGTGTCATGGGGTCAGTCAGAGATCGGAATATGTCCGGGTCTCTGAGTCTCCAGTGCCCTCACAGTGGCTATGTCCCCCGAACCCCATTTGTGGAGGGCAGTAAGGCATGTTATTAGGGGTAGACTGCAGTGGATAATGGTCCGGGGTTTGGGGGTTGTTCGGTGAAGACAGAGGGGTTGGAGGCAGCTGTGGATGGTGATAACCATTTGGCTGATGATAGTGGCCTGGAGGGTACAGAGGCAAAGAAGGGGAAGGGAGTTGGGGCAAACGATAATTGGGGTGGTGGGTGCGGAGCTTCTCCTCCTGAAGGGTGATAAGCCGCTGCATAGTCTGCAATTGAAGCTGCAGTAATGAGAGCAGCTTGTCGGTGCTTTTCCGACGGTGAATCGCGTTCTCCTTCCGCGCCTTCTCCCTCAACTTGCTCTCATTCTCCCTCCACCTCTGTGCAACTCGATTCTCCGTTACAGCCTGTTGCATTACTTGCTGTACAAGATCCTCTTTGCTCCTTCGTGGCCGCTTCCTCAGTCGCCTGAGCCTCTCAGCTGTTGATAAGAGCGATGGCGAAGGGGTGAAGGACGACCCTTCTAAAATAAAAAGATACATTTAACAGTGGTTCCCTTGTAAAGAGCAGACATGCCTATCATTCCCCCACATTCCCCGTTTGCCTGTCCCGCAGACAGCACAGATACAGCAACGGAGCCCCTGCCATGGTGAGTGTACTCCAGAGGCAAGGGAAATGATTTTTTCCCTGGCCAAGAAAAGCTGTGCCTGGGGAGGGGGTGGGGAGTGCCCGTACGTTGCAGGAGCCACAGTGTGAGCAGCAGGCAGGGGGAAGGATTTCTTCCCTGCCCTGAAAAGCTGTGGCGGGGGAGGGGGTGGGGAGTGCTGGTAAGTTGCAGGAGCCCCACTCTGAGCAGCAGGCAGGGGGAAGGATTTCTTCCCTGCCCTGAAAAGCTGTGGCGGGGGTGGGGGTGTGGAGTGCCGGGAAGTGGCAGGAGCCCTACTCTGAACACTGTTCCAACATTCTCCGTAGGTGTTTGTCCTGGAAGATATCTCGTTGCTTCGAGTCACTGAGGAGCAAAGGGAAGGGATTTTATTAAGATGCGGCTTCCGCCCAGGGCCATATGCAGCTTTCCTATGTGCAGCAATGCTCCCCCCACCCATTGTAGCACAGTGGCAGGGACTAGTGACCGTGACCGGGACAGGGACCACGCTGGCTCTCCCGGGAAACCTGCGCAGGCGCATTGCAAGTGCTCTTATTGAGACCTTTGAAGAGATTACTGATGATGACTACCGCGAGGTGATAGACTACATCAATGCTCTATTCCACATGTAGGCAAGCATGCAAGCATCCCCTTCCACCCCAAGCTGCCTGCCTTCCCCATAGAAAAGCAGCTTTACCTCCGCAATGCACTGCTGAGCTGGCCCCTGCAACCGCCGGACGCTGTGGCTGGCCGCCCTCCTCCTGGCTTTAGAGGAGAGCTCCTGGCTGCATGCCCCCCTACCCTCCTCCTGGCTTGAGAAGAGCTCCAGGTGGAATGCCCCCCTCATCCCTTTCCACCCCAAGCTGCCAGCCTTCCCCATAGAAAAGCAGCTTTACCTCCGCAATCCGCTGCTGAGCTGGCCCCTGCAACTGCCGGACGCTGTGGCTGGCTGCCCTCCTGGGTTGAGAAGAGCTCCTGGCTGCATGCGTCCAGGGACTCCTCCATGCCCTGGGTCGCTGCCGCCTCGTCCTCATCCTTCTCCTCTTCTTCATCCTCCTGGTCTTCGTCCTCCTCCTCACCCCCCCCTTCACTGGTGGGCTGGGAAGTGTCCGTGGTGGTCGATGGAGTGACCGTGGGATCACCACCAAGTATCACGTGCAGCTCCTTATAAAATCTGCAAGTCACCGGGGCTGCCCCG
The DNA here is from genome assembly GCA_007922305.1 of Dermatemys mawii. Classification (NCBI taxonomy): domain Eukaryota; kingdom Metazoa; phylum Chordata; order Testudines; family Dermatemydidae; genus Dermatemys; species Dermatemys mawii. The sequence goes on along the minus strand of ML677360.1, from coordinate 25,096,680 downwards.
GAGCGGCCGTTCACCTCGCGGGCTTTGCGATACGTATTCCTAAGCTCCTTTACCTTAACACGGCACTGCAGAGTGTCCCGCTCATGGCCTCTTTCTGCCAAGGCCCGTGATATCTGCCCATAGGTGTCAAAATTCCTGCGGCTAGACCGCAGCTGAGACTGAACAGCCTCTTCCCCCCAACAGCTGATGAGGTCCAGCACCTCACGATTGCTCCATGCTGGGGATCGCCTATTGCGAGGAGGCATGGCACGTGGAGTCATGATGATCAATCAGAATGATCACCTGCAACGATTCCCTGAGACCACGCCACACAATCAATCAGATCAATGAGAATGATCACCTGCAAGGATTCCCTGAGAGCACGCCACGCTTGGCTGGAGCAAACAGGAAGGGGATTTTCAAATTTCCCTGGAACTTTAAAGGGCGGGTCTGACGTGTGGTCACCTGAGGACAGGACAAAAGAGTTTGCAAGTGATGACCAGAGTGGCTCGAACGGGAATTATGGGACGGGCTGGAGGCCATTGAATGCGCAGTGGGTGTCCACATTCTTCCTGTAGCGCTACAGCAGCTGCGCTACAGCCCTTATTCCCCATGCGTAGGTGGATTAATAATAGCGCTATAACTCAGCGGTTATAGCGCTCTTCGTGCCTTGCCAGTGTGGACGGGGAGGAGGTTATAGCGCTCGTGGGGGCTTTATAGCGCTATAACGTGCCAGTGTAACCATGGCCTTAGTTTTGCTGTATGTATTAGTCTTTGTCAAATACAAGGCAGATCACTGCAGGCAGTTATGAATTCCTACACAAAAAACTTAAAACAGCACACCTTTACCAGTGTGTCCAGTCTGGAATGAATGTCTGGTATGCATGGGATATCAATATTAGAAAGTTAGATTCGGTCTGAGATACTTCCATCAACAAAGAGTCTGGTCTAAAAAAAAATTAAAAAGAAAATAATAAATATCTTTTAGAATTGACAATGTCCAATCTAGTGTGGTTTAGATAGCTGGAGAGGTGGGGATACAGCTGGGACATATACAACTTCTGGAGTCCATTCCTGCAAAACCTCAACACCACACAATGAGTTTGTTATGTCAGCGGAAATATTTGCGTGTGTAAGAGGTTATTTGTATGATTAAGGCTTTAAATTTTGTAATAACCTTCACAGCTGAACAGGGTTACCAATCAAATAGATCTTGTACTCAAGCCAAAATCAAGTGCAAGGACAAAACCAAAGGTATCAAACTTGGCAAGCATTCTGCTTCAGTCACTACTGTTTTCAAAATGTTAACGCTGGAAAATGCACAGGGCATGAATCCTACCCGAACAGGAGCTATCTGATAATATCATTTAACACAAAGATGTTTATAGTTTCAAAACATTCCTTATAAGACGCTCTTGCCCAGGGCCAATATATTCTGCAAAGACATTAATCACGGAGCATTTCTTTGTTTAATGCCTTCAGGTGAGTTTTTCCCCTGCCCACAGCAGAACTTTACATCAATTCTATTAGGTGTCCCATGGATCATTTTCTACACAAGACAATGCTTTGTCTAACAAATTGGAAGAAGCACGCAAACAATTCCCACATCACCACATACAATGCCCTGAAAGCTCCCAGATCCATACAGTATTTATGTTAGAGGATTAAGGGAACGGTCGAACCTCAAAAGTCTGCAGATCGTGAATTATTGGACAAAGGAGAGTTTAATAATTGATGACAGCAGTTAAGACTGCCAATTAAGCAAGAGAATGGAGATGCGTCTGCCCTCTTGGCATTTAGCATATTAAGGGACTTGTGTCTAGCCAGCAAAAATTGCACCTGTGAATACTGCTGTGTATGCACCATCATCTGACTTGTCAGAGTCAGTGCAGCATATGCTGGGCCCAGAGTGGGATTTGTGAATGTAACCAGGTGAGCGCACAGAAGTTGCGATGCTCTTTAAGTGCCTGCATTCAATAATTTGGCCCTGTCACAGGGTCCGGGCAGCCCTGTGTTCCTCTGTTTCCCAATAAAGGTCTTAACACCAATCTTCAGTGTTTCCCAAGTGTCCTTTATCGTGGTTTCCAAGTGACAAGACAGTGCTCCCCCAATCCCCAGACAGTTACCTCACTGTTTTAGTTCACAGGCCTCGAGGCACCTTGCACACAGCCAGGAGACAGCACTACTGCCTGGCCTTCCCCAACTGCCCCTAAGTCAGGGCTTTTGTAGCCAGGTCAGCTTCCTGCCCCAGCTGTAGCCACTCAGCCCCAGCTAAGCCTAGGAGCCTAGGCTCATTAGGGCTGACAGCTGGGCTCCCTGGCCGGATACCAGCGGCTCCTGCTCCTGGCCTCCTTCCAGGAAGCAGGGTTTAAACTGCAGAGGCAGGGCATTTCAGGGGTTTTTACCCCTGCCCTGCCACAGGCCCCCAGTGATCAGAGGGACGGTCTGGTAAAAATTCTAGTTCCGTGGCTGTGCCACATCTATCCGCTGCTCATGTAGCTCTGCAACAACTGGTGTTACGATCAACACGGTCAGAAAATTGGAGTTTAATGGAACGCTGAGGCTCGAGAGCTTTTCAGGGTTGCTCCTCCCACTAGCTCCTCCTCCCTGCCTTTGGACCTTCCTGTAGGCCTCCAGTTTTCTCCACCCCATGAGGGGCCCCATCCACAGTGAATGCAATGGGTGCTGCTTTGCGTGTTAGGTACTTTCCAATTCCACCACCAATAACTAACCCAGCTACATCCTCCCTGCAAAATAAGGCCTCCGTCTGAATCCCAAAAGCGCTGGCCAGACGCCACCACATTCAACATGAAAACTGGAGTCTTTGCGAAAGGCAAACCAGAACTTCAGCAGCATCTGGGGCCCACGGCTACCTAAGCCCCACCCCTGGATCAGCAAAGGCACCAGAGAAAAGGAGACAGTGCAAGGAGGGAGCCTTGCCGTGCTCAGAGGATGTGCGCTCCAATAGAGGAACAAGGAAAGGTTTGAGGTGGTTCTTTTTCCAAACTGGTTCGCTCAGCCTTATATTAGAAGCTTTCCCAGAATTACTATCACTATATGGGGGCATAAGCAGAGGTTCAGCCCAAAAACCCTGCATTTTATTTTAGTTCTGTGAGCATGCAGGGGGCCCACTAGCACACCACAGAGAGGCAAGGAAAGCAGTCCAGTAGCCCAAGGGATTTCCCAATCAAGACATTCAGGCAGAGTTCATGCCTGTATTTTACGGAGATATCGTGGTTTCAGATGACCAGTCAACAAGGACGAATCTCGTATATCCTTGGAAATTTTATCCACGCAGGAAGAGAGCGAACATTTTAAGTCCCAACTTTTCTCTCAAGAGAATAATCAGTCATGCAACATTGAGAACTGCCTTTTATTTTAGGGTTTTGGAGGAGTCGGGGAAGCATCTTGTCAAATTGCTATCAGCATTCGCATGCATTGGATGCCAGTTTCAAAGTCCCCCTGCCCAGTCCACCCGCTCCGTGAAGAGGTAGACAGACATCCCCAAAAATGTTATCTCCTTAGTACACAATGAGAGAACTACTACTTTATAGGAATGTTTCTTACTGATAAGAGTGAAACCAAGAATACTCTATTGCTGTCATGACTCTGAAGAAAACCCTTATATGTTACTTAGGGTATGCAAACATGTAGAACCCAAAGCCACACAAGGATGAGTCCAAACTGAAATTAGTTGGAAAATTTCTGGTTTTGCAGTATTCGGAAGTTGTTTCTGCTTCTGCAGTATTCATTTTTCACTTTTTAGAATTCAGCAAAATCTGTTATACAAATATTATTTAAAATAATCCCCCTGGTTTCTGGTAAATAAAACAATGGTTGATATAAGAGATATTAAATTTAGATAAAACAAACAGAAGAGTAGGCAGTGTCATAATTTTTAAAGCATTTTTGACTATGTCATTTGATTCAAAACTTTTGACCAGCTTTAATTAAAATCCCAGAAGTGAACACTCCCAAACTTTGGGGGAATTCAGCACTCAGTTTGAACACTGAGCCTCAGCACCATCTCTCATGTATAATTACTAAGGCTCTAACGATGCTGTACTGTACGTAGTTCTGAAACCCTGATGACCTACGTTCTCAGTGTGCTGGACCTTTTAATTTCTAGCAAATCTGCCACACTGCTCTAAGAATTACTGCACCATGTAACAGAAGACACACAACATGCTCTCATGTACACAGGACCTTTATTCTTTTTGTTGTTTTTCTTAGTCTACAAAAGCAATTAGACACATTTTGTTCTTTTTGTACGGAACGATGCAACACTGAGTCATAGCTTCCCTGAGACTGGCAGACCTTGGCCCGAAGGTCTGGAAGGTCAACGCCCTGCTCATCCTACTTGGGGAGAGGCTGACAGAGATAGCTACAGCTGCAGTACCGCTGCACTTGGTGAAGACGAAAAGGCTGAGGCTAGTGCTGGAGCAGCTACTGAATTCCATTTTAGAGGTGGATTCGGTCATGGAGATGGTCAGTCTCCTCAGTAGAATTCTCTGGCCATGTTTTTGTGTATAATAAAATAGGAGAAAAACTCAAAAAAACCCAAAACACTACTGAGTATATATCAACAGGCTCTTTGAAGAAATCATTTGACACACGCATGAAGAGTAATTATATTATCTTGAGAAAAGCAAATCTAGCTGAAACTCAGATTGACTTATAGTTATGTTGCTTCCAGATAAAGATTGCTAAATAAGGGTGTGTAATATGACATTTAGACTTTTTCTCCTACGTGCCAAAAACCATTCATGTTCTGCCAAAAAATTAAAAAAGACCAAACAAAAGCCTCCAGAATAATACATGGTGAAACTGGCTGCTAGAATACAAGAGTCAACAGTTATGAAACACTTTCCTTTTTGGCCGTGGCTGCCTGTGCATTTATTTTGGATGGGTTGGTTGGGCAATCATGATGTTTCTTTGTCAAGGTCGCTAGGAGGACACCATTATTCATGCCCTGTGACCTGTTCAAAGCAAATCCACAGAACTTCAAGGTGGGGGGAGAAGCGTGGACATCAAGTGTTCTACAGGTTTATTCACGGGCATTTTTGTTTTGTTTTACATACAAGAGCTCACTGAACAATGGTAATTGTTTAAACACAGAACAGATAATACACTGTCATAGGTTCAGGGCTCAGACAGTTCTCAATGATCTTCTCCCAATGAGAAAGACTCTGATACTTGAATCCAGCTTTCCTTTGATGCTGGGTTTTTTTCTAGTGCTCAAAGGTTTCAGACTGACAGAACAATACCAATCCTACTGCGTTACTGGGGTAACTGGGACACCATGCTGGCACAAGAACCCATGCCTGCAGATCTGATTGCAGGATCAGAGCCCTAGAGAGAAGTCCTCCATCCACAGATTCAGTATGGGCAGTGGTAGGTCCAGCTTCCCCACACTTTTCTACTAGTGCCCCTCACAGCTAGAGTGGCTTAGAAAACATTATATATAATCTGTGAACATGTACTGAAAGAAATGAACATTTCTCAGTTCTTTTGCTCCAGATTTGCATAGAAACTTGCAGGGTTCCTTTAAAAAAAAAAAAAAGATTTGAAGGTTTTTAGTTTTTTCATAGAAAACCTGGAAAAAGTTTAAACAAGGACATTTTCCATAAAAGTTTGCAACTTAAGGAAGGCCGTTTATTGATAAGAAAATAAAGTTGTTGAACCATAAATTGTCACTAGCTCTATTCAAGGAATGTATGGAGAAAACATGTATCATGTAGTATTTCATCTTCATATCCACATAGCTCAAACTTTTCAAGACTGACTAGTGATTTGGAGAAACCTCAACATTTAGGTGGCCAACTTGAAAGGACCTGGTTTTCAGAAAGTTGGTCCCCTAACGGTGTTTCCATATGGTCTCTTCAAAAATTGAGGCACCTAAACATAACCAGCTGCTTTTGAAGATGTTGGCCATCATCTGAACCTGCTGATAACTATACTAAACAACTATAACCTTTATCACTGTGGTTTCTAGGGAGACTGTCCACTAGGAATTGGACTAATACTTCTCAATTCATTTAGAAAAACCTACTGTACAACTATAATGAAACTGAAATCTGTACTGATTCCCTAAATAACTCCAAAAACTTTACAAGCGTGATAGTTGCTCTCCTTCCAAATTTACTCTTTAACTCCACATATTTTATATGCTACACCAAAAGGTATTTGCAGTTCTTGCATTCGGTCACTTCCAGTCCCAGGGAGAGATTAATATTGCCAGACTATGCTGAGTTGAGCACCTGCTTGTTAGCAGGGGGAATGGTTTTCACCTAGTCTTGCAGCTAAATTATAGACTTTGTCTTCATTCTTTTTTTTTTTTAAAAAAGGGGGGGGGCCTATTTTACATCCACATGTCCCTTCTGACCTTGCAATGTATGAACTCTGTGTGGTGACGAGGCACTGGTAAATCTTACCTTGATGTAGCCAGTCCAGGTTAACCCTGTACCACTCACACAGCGTTTACCTTGACTAGCTACACGGAGATAAAGACGACTGGTCTTACCTCCACTTGGGTTTTACATTGAGATAACTATCTTGTACTAGTTCTCTCAATAAAAAACCCTTCGTTTTTTCAGTAAGACATAATCTTAAAATAAACTGAACCACTAGAATATTTTACGTTAGCATCTTCCATCCAAAAAGGCTTTACAGATCATAGGCCAAGTTCTGCCCTTGGCTGTTGGAGTGAGGTTCCCATGACATAGTCATTCTTCCAAAGCAGAGTTCCCAGTCACCGAGGACTGGTATAAATGCTCTGTTGTTCTCATTCTCAGCTTACAATGATGTTTTATACTGAACTAGAGATAATTCCTCTTCTAAGAGGATCAATCTAGACAACTCCCCTGTTCATCGTTACTTTCAGAGGAGAAGAAAGTGTGGCTTCACAAACCAGTGAACCTCCCCAAGTCAGACCCTGGCACAGAAGCAAAGTCTCTATTTTAGAGCAAAAGACTGGCATTTGAAATGCTTAGTAACACTCCAGAGTGAGATGCGGAAGAGTGGCCCTGAAAAAAAAAAGGGGCAAGATTCTTTTGCAAAGTAACCTTTCCTTTCTACTCCGGTCCTTGCAGTCAAATACCCTCACATGCTCTGGAGAAGGGGAGGGCAGCCACAGCAGCACATATGTGAACTGGCTTCTGGAGATACAGCTTTGAGCCATAAAGCCGTAAGATCAACAAAAACAAACTGTGCTGTACTCCCAGTTTGTGTGAGCATGAGTACATTCCTGAGGGGAGGGGAGAGGGTTACATAATTGGACCAGCCAGGTTAGCGCTGCTCCAGTGACACCAAGTTTTTTTTCCCCCTCCTACTTTTAATTTAGGCATGAGAGACCGAGAGCTGAGTTTCAAGAAGATATCCAGGCAAGATCAGGCCTGCTTTCCAGTTGTAAACTTTCTGTAGTAAGGAAAGCCCAGTACTCTGATTTTCAAGGCCAGACTGGACCATCATGATCATCTAGTCCGACCTCCTGCATAACACAGGCCAGAGAATTTCACCCAGTGAGTCCTGCAAAAACACCCCAACCAATACCTTTGTGGTTGAACTACAGTGTACCTTCTAGAAAAAGATATCCGAGCTTGATTTAAAGCTCCCAAGTGATGGAGAATCCACCATGCCCCTTGAAGGGCTGAGATTTTCAATAGGGACTAGCGATTTTTGGTACCTCCATACTGGCCTGCCCAAATAAACACCTTAAATGGGCCTTATTTTCAGAAGTGCCCAGCACTTTGTTTAAGGGGTCAAGTTCAGCACCCAAACAAATCCTTATTCCCTTTTGAAATGCCTGGCCAATCTGTGCAACCATTTGCATTGTGGCTTTGTTCTTCGTGGGAGTGAATGTTCATGTCGTCCCCTCTTTGTTTACCAAAAGGTAAATCCAGGAACATCGTTTCAGTCCACACGTGCTTAGTCCAATCCAAGTGTATAATAGACACAGAACTGAGCTGGTTCATGTGATCATGAAAAATACCCACCGCTACCAGGTAGAGAAGGGCTTGTCTACACAGAAGAGTTCATTTGGATTAAGGTAGGGTGTGAATTTAAAGCAAGGTAGGGTGTGAATTTCAATCCACAATAGCAATAACAGGATAACTCTGTGTGTAGACAAGGTATTTGTTGCATACAGGTGGCAATGACTAAAGCCACGTCTACACTAGTGAACTTATAGTGCACAGCTGTACCAGTGCAACTGCGTCACTATAAGATCACTTCTGTAGCTGCTCTGTGCCGACGGGAGAGAGCTCTCCCATTGACAGAATAAAACCACCAAAATAAAAACAGCAGCGGTAGCTATTTGGCAGGAGAAGCTTCTCCCACCAACACAGTGCTGTGCCCGCTACTCCTTATGCTGCCAAAATTTATGTCACTCGCGGGAGGAGGGTGTTTTCACACCCTGAGCGATATACATTTTGCTGACATAAGTGGTAGTGTAGACATGGTTAATTGGCTTCTTCTACAGAGCACCCCGTAAGCTGATTTTTGCTCTCAGATATATACATACAATGCCCAATAAGTCAATGGAATTTGCATGCACATATACAAAAGAAGATCGGGAAGAGACTCAAGGGATGTAAAATAAACCCAGCCTTGTACAATGTGCTGCTGAGTTACTAATCAGAGACAGGACTTCACTCAGTCAAGAAGAAGGAGATCACTAAGAACTGCCAACTAATTACCAGGAACACATTAGAAGGGGACCAAGCCATTCCGACTGCCTCTTTCTGCAGGTCTGAGGGCCACAGCACAAGGGAGCACAGGATTCCAGAGGATCAGAAAAACGCAGGAGTCTTGGTCGAGTTTGTTTATATCTCTGTCAAGCAGCTATTTCTGGCTTGGAAAGCTGTTTTGACACCAAACAGGCTCATCTCAACAGCCAAGCCAAACTGAGAGCAATTGTGAGCTTCTCAGAAGGCAAACAACCCTGAAGGTAGAGTAAAGATTTGCACAGCCAAACCCAGAACTAAGGCAGGGGCATATAAAAATAGAATAGGACTGAACCTTATTTAGTTACCAAGGTTTGTAGAAGAAAAAACATCAGCCAGTCAGAACCCGGCTCCTTCTTAAAAGTACAGTAGTCTCTTCCACCACTTATGGAGGAGTCCGGTTCCCCCTGCTACGGCCTCAGGCAAGTCACTCAGTCTTTCTGCCTCAGTTTCCCCATCTACAGCCACCTGCCTGGCTGCGTGTTGGAAGGATAAGTTACTCGTAATAAAGAGTGCCACACACATGCCAAGTTTTGCACTCACGGTTGGCCCCTAGGTGCAAAACGCTAAGTCAGATTCACATACCTCAGTACTGGGAGCTTTGGTTTTGCTCACTTCTTGTCTCAACTGGACTATTACAGCCTAGCTATTGGCAGAGGAGGGGGAGTGAAGAAAAGTGGGGAGGGGAGAAGTCAGCTGATCCACAGTGGAGTCTCTCTCTCACTCTTCACTCACCAGTCATACACACTCTCCCCACTCTTGCCCCTTCTTTTCTGCCATGCTGCCCCAAGCAGGGAAGCAGCCAGCCGGGGTTCTCCATAAGAGGGAAGGAGAAAAAGGAAAAGTTGCTTCTGGATTCTTCAAGAGCATCCCAAAAAACAAGACTGTGTCAGAAAGAGGGTTAGCCTCTGATCATGCACAACTCCTGCAGCACCTTCCCTTCCATCGAGACAAGGACTGAGCACGCTCTGGAATCTCGTTATCTGCAGTCAGTTCCATCTGTCCGTAGACACAGTAGGGTAGAGCAGGGCTGGGGTGGCCAACCTGAGCCCGAGAAGGAACCAGAATTTACCAATGTACTTTGCCAAAGAACCACAGTAATACGTCCACAGTCTCCCCATACGCTCCCCCATCTTGCTCCCAGTTCCTCCTGCCCACCAGCAGCCCCGCTGATCAGCATCTCCCCCTCCCTCCCCATCAGCTGTTTCATTGTATTCAGGAGGCTGGAGGGGGGAGCAAGGGCAGGGCAGGCTCAGATGAGGGGGCGGGAAGGGATTGGGGGGCAGGCCCTGTGGCAGAGCCAGGGGTTGAGCAGTGAGCACCCCCCAGCACATTGGAAAGTTGGCGCCTGTAGCTCCAGCCCCAGAGTCGGTACCAATACAAGGAGCCAGAGATTAACTTCTGAAGAGCTGCATGTGGCACCGGAGCCACAAGGTGGCCACCCCTGGGGTAGAGTAAATCTCACTGGTCAGAGCTGCTGGACTGTACTAAATCCATCTGTTGTTGTCCAGGCAACAAGAAGCTCAAGCCTGTTGCAAAGAGCAGGTCAAAGATGCAATGAAGGCTGGTCTTCATTCCCCTGCAGCTGGGAGCAGGGCTCACCTTCTCTGTCCCCATGTCATGTTTGCATCCCAAACAGCAGGTGAAAACGTCATCATCCTAGTGTAAACTAATCTCTCTCAGCTCCCCTACCTCGCTCACTCCCTTTCACTCTTACACCAGCACTTGGTGGCTTTGTTTTATACCCACATGCTCTCCAGCCCAATTCCCCTCATGCATTATTCCTCTCACAGAAACAGCCGCCATCAATCATGCTCACCTCACATGCACCAAACCAACCCAGATAAATCCTGTTCAGGATGAACTGATGCTGCAATGTGCACACCCTAAAGAGCTCCTGGGGACTCGCTCCCACCAGCAAAGCTCTAGATTTCTTGGCATCCTTTCTAATCGAAAGGCTCGTTCTCCAAGCACATTCATGCTGGCAAGCGGAGAGTGAGCTTACCGGGCAAAGAGTGCTACAAGATGGCCGACTTGATGGTACAGATTGTCACACATTTGGCCCAAGTTCTCTTCCTTACTTCTAAGAGTTAGAAACATCTGATGGACCATTTAGCATAATAGAGTAGGAACTCTGTTCATGAGAGGTTAGTCGCAAGCTGTAGTAAATCCATGGCCCCATCTCATGAACATCCCTGTAGAGGACCCAGATGCCACCAGATTGGATTCCCAGGGTAAATTAGATACTGATCCTGCAAGTAGATCCATGCAGATGCATCCTTCTACCTGATAATGGTTTTAGTCCCTTCCTGAATATTTGGGCCCAACATTTTTGACTCTCAAGTGGCCCAGGACATGGTATTTGTGATGTTTACAACAAGGCTGGCCAAAGCACTAGAAAAATATCCTGTAGAGAACAATCCTGCACTGCCCAAGGGATGGGCCATTCCTTAAAGGTCACATTTCTGTGGTGAGCAATTGAAATGATGCCATTCAGTAAAAAGTCCGGCTGCTGCTTCGTTTCCCACTACAGCAGACCTGGGTTCAGTTTTCAAGACCTGGTCACTCATCGCTTAGATCAGGGGTGTGCAAACTTTTTGGCCCGAGGGCCACATTGGGTTTGTGAAATTATATAAAGGGCCGGGTAGGGAAGGCCCCGCCCCCAATCCAGCCCCCTGAGAATCCCTGACCCATCCATCAAACCCCCCCGCCACCTTGTCCCCTGACTCCCTCTTCCACAGACTCCTAACCACCCCCCAGGACCCCACCCCCTACCCAATTCCCCTCTTCCCTGTTCCGACTGCCCCAACCCCTATCCACCTTCCAGCCCCCTAACCCCCACCCCAGAACCCCACCCTCCATCCAACCAACCCTGCTCCCTGACTGCCCTCTCCAAAGCCCCGCACCACCACCCTGGAACTGCCCCCATCCCCCCTCTTACCATAGCAGTCCTGGCCCCCAGAGCTCTGCTTGCGTGGCGTGGCTCTGGGAGACGGGCGACCGCGCAGTCCCAGCATCCGGGGAGTTCCCCACACGGCGCTGCTCCGGGGGAGAGGCCAGCACGCAGCCCCGTCCCCAAGAGCACTCCCCATGCGGCTCTGGGGGAGGGGTGAGCGCACAGCCCCAACCCCCAGGGCGCTCCCCACACGGCACGGCTCCAAGGGAGTGGGCAGGCAGTCCCGGCCCCCAGAACGCTCCCCGTACGGTGCAGCCCCGGACCCCAGAGCTCCCCGCGTGGCGCGGCTCTGGGGGCCGGGGGAAGCATGCAGCCCCGGCCCCCAGAACACTGCCCGCAGGGCTCCGGGGAAGGGGCCAGGGGCAGTCTCTGCAGGCCGGATGGGACAGTCTCGCGGGCCGGAGTTTGCCCACCCCTGACTTAGACTCAAAGTATTGCAAAGGCAGCAAGCTTTGACTCAGAGAGGGAAGGGGCAGTCAAACAGCAATTCTTCTAGCTACGGAGAGCTCTTGGCAACTCCCAGGGCTCAGAAAGAACTATTTAGTGACAAGGCAAGGGGAGGCGTGCGGGACATACAATAACCAGGAGAAGTGGTTGACCCTCACTGCCTTTCTTCATATACTTTGACTGCAAGCTCTTTGGGGCACAAAGTGTTTGTTACTGAGCATCTAGTGCCTGGCACAATGGGCCCTGATGCCATGCTGGGCGTTATAGGCTCTTAGCATAATACAAATAAATAACAATAAGTCCAACACTCCAAGGACCCAAGGGAGTAGGGTGCCTCCCTTCCTGACCTAACTAACAGATCCTAAAATTAGCCAGTGACAGGAGTTCTGGATGCTTCAGGACAGCAAGTACTGTACTCTATTCTCTGCCCAAATAAAAAGCACAGAGCTTAATAAACAGCCTCTGCTTCTGGAGGGAGAGAGATGAGCAGAGATGTTTCCATTTAAAACTAAAGAGGTGTCTGTAAAGTCATTATCCCCTTCGTGTGTCGTCAGGGAAGGAAGCATTGGCTCATTCCTAAAGAGTTTGATCAGATACATTTAAGAAGACAACAATAACTAACCCTGCAAGTGACTGAATGTGGTGTCAGAATTGGGGCAGTTCAAAACAGTGGGTAAAGTGAGGAAGGAACCTACGCTGATGTTTTGGAGACCACACAGACCAGTAAGTTCTGCCACCCGCTGTCTTGTAACCATGAGGGACTTTGTGTTCTGCAGCGATGGCTCAGATCCCTAACACCAGTAACCAGCCCACAAGCAGAACGTCTCACCCTGAATCACAGACTATCAGGGTTGGAAGGGACCTCAGGAGTATCTAGTCCAACCCCCTGCTCAAAGAAGGACTAACCCCAACTAAGTCATCCCAGACAGCTTTCATCAGCCCAGTTACTCTTTGCCGGTTGACACCTACACCTTGTTTTCAGAAGAGACTTGGGCACTTCATCACCTAAATCATTTCTGAAAATGGAACTTGGGGTAAAATTTTCAAAAGTGCCATTCTCACCACTCGCTAAAACTCTTCCGGCCCAGATCAGAGACACAGCGACTAAAACGATCTGCTAGAAACATGCACAGAAGACCAGTGACCTTCTGTTAGCAGCTCAATGTCACAACTCAGACTCCAAGGCTGATAAGGTGTCCTTCTCTCCAAGGAGTATTGAGAAAAACAAGGCTAACATTTGAAAAGCAAATGACTAAACAATGAAGAGGAAGCTGAAGTCTGCTTCCTTCCCAGGTGCCCATGTCCCAGGAACTGCTCATTTTATTTAATGAGGGAAGCTTTTCTCTTAACTTGAGAAGTTTGGGAGGAGAGGACAGTAATAGCCCATGCTAAAAATCCAGGGGTGATTAGTAGAAAGAAACTGATTTTTTAAAAGACAAGTCAGGAAATGGGGGGAGGGTATCAGGAAAAGAAGAGACAGATTTTGATCACTTGGAAACCCCAGAAGGAAGAAAAGCTCTATACAGAAATACTGCTTTGAACCTCAAAGAGCTGTGGAGTGGGGAACACTAGACAGTTTGTAGCCACAAGCCCATTAATAGCCCTTTTAGCCACTTAGTTCAACTTCTTTCCATCCTTGTTTCTCTCTTCTCCCTCCCTACCCCCCTGCAAAATGCATTCGCCGCCTGATTAATAATTACAACCACTCATTTACATAGGCACATCAGGCCAGAGTTGAGTGACAGCAAAAACTCAGGTCTGAGTTCCCCCTTACCTCAGCTGCTCTCCTGCAATCATCACCTCTGCCCTGTGATGTCTCTCCGTTGCTTTATTCTTCAGGCTGTTGCTAATACTCTCCATCCTGGCTCAGGCACACAACAGAGGTAGTAAGAGCTTAGCAGTGCTTGGTGCGGGAGCATGTGTGTGCAAACAGCTGCCTCCCGGCTCTAGAGGACCATTCAGGGAGCTCTTTGACAGCTACAGCTGACGTCCCATTGACTTCCCTGCCTTTCTGTTTACAATATGTGTGACTGCCAGAGTCAACCGATTAGCACTGCCCAGCTCCACTCCTCCTAAGCAGAGCTAAGGCACCTGGTATAGGCTGTTTGCAGCCTCTCTCGGGAAGATGGGAGACAGGAAATTCAGGAGCACTCAGGGGGCTGTTTCCAAAGGATGATTTCCTCCTCTCTCCCTTGACTATGCTCAGTCCTGGCTGTGTAACAGGTAGGTGCAGGTACCTAGTTTTTTTTTTCCTCCTGGATCAGGTCATTTGGAGGTGGAGCCTGCTGCAATCTGATCCTTACTTTGGGTTTCTCCCTTTCTCCCTGCAAACTGCCTTGGGATGAAAGAACCCTTGTGTTCTACCTGGGGAAAGCCAGCTGACTGCTCCAAGAAGCTCAGAGCCTAGCACTGTTGCTGCCCTTAGCCTGCAGCTGCTTTAATGAACAACTCTGAAGCTGAGGAAGGTGGTGTGGTTTTCAATAGGCTGTGGAGTGTCTCTCTCCCCTGAAATCAGGGGAAACTGCTCATTAAGGAGCTGGAACAAGCTAAGCAAAATCAGAGGTGGGCTCTGCAGAAGGATAATTCACAGGGGTAAGCCATTTGGGGTTAGAGACAACAGCAACTAAACACCTTGTGATAGATAGTGGGTCTCTTTTGGCCTGGTCTTCCTTCTCCCGTCAGTGTTGTTGCCCCAGGGGATCCTCACCACTGCTAGAGCAGAGACTCGTGGTGGAGTCATCCACCTGTAGGCTTCCAGAGAAGCAGCTCCTGAAAGCCACGGGGACCTGCATTTCCTAGGGGCTGCCCAGGAGTGGTGGGAGGCCCTTTCATACACACACAGGGGTCCCCTGCCAGAGCAAGCCCTAAGGCCCCAGGGACTTGGCCCCATGCAGTGGGTACTTTGTGCCCAGCATGCACATCATGACAATTAGAGGCCCCAGCCTGAAAATTAAAAAGGAATGCAAACTCTAATAACTCCAGAGGCCTTTGCCCCCTGCCGCCAGTGGGGGATGAAGTCAGTTGACTCTCACGTGAAATACTGAAGCTGCTTTCCAAAGGCTTCGTGGGGCAGAGCCTGGAGCCGTGTATTAACACACACAGGCGAGCCACGCAAACCAGACAGGGGAAGATCTGCCTGAAAGGGTGTCCCTTGACTAGGAAACAAGGCGTGTTCTTACCTCGTGGCAGCTCGCGTGTGGTAATTTATGAAGCTCTTTGGGGATCCTTTGGCATGAAAGTTTCTATGTAAATAGACCATGAAAGGCCCTATATTTCACTAGCCTTCTAGCTCCCCATCCAGGAGGGCTGGGTCTGTTTAGATTGTCACAGTGAGTTCTGAGGCACTGTGGTAAAGTGAGGTAGCTCGCACTGTGGTAACCAGTGAAGACAAAGCAGGGTGTCATTCTCAGGTGTCAGAGGTGGAGGCAAAGACTCCAGGGGCGGGCTAGGGTTTACCACGACCTGTTCACTCATGTTAAGCCTACAACAGCCTGTGATTTTACCTCACATTCATTATCTCACATGAGCTAAAATGAGGCAAGAACACCCCCTTTTTTCCTACTGAAGATGAGGCCGAAGACGCTCCGGGCACATCTACACTGAAGTCATGGGGTGTGATAAAAGCTCAAGTAGCCATCCCCGAGCTAAATTTAATCTGGCTCCGGCCCTGGAACAATGAAACCGTGGCAGCGTGCCCTTCAGCATGTGCTAACCCTGCTGAAACACTGCTCTGGGACCCGAACTAGCTAGATTCAAACTACTTCAGGTAAGTCTACTTGAGCTGGAATTTCTCCAGGATTTCAGTCCAGACAACGCCTCCTCAGAGACCACTCCACCTCCATGCCTGGCCCATTCTCTGTCAAACCTGCTATAGGTATTGCAGAAGTCTCCAGCAGTTTCAGACTATGCCAAGCCTCATGTGCTCCAAGCCTGAGGCATACTGCAATAAGCTAAGGACCATTGACTCAGAGTTCGGAACTGCTCAGTTTCCACTAGCTTTTCATCATTGAATATTTTCTCCTGAAGTAAGAGGATGAGGTCTCCTCTGGGGGAGGCCCAGTCTGTTCTCTGAAGACATGAAAGATTTTTTGATTTATCCCTGTGTCTTTGGCCAGTATTTCCTCTCCCTCACCTGAGCCTCCCTCACTGGCATACTGTGCACGAGAGGTTGCTGCATTTCTGTGTTATATTTACAATTTATGAAGCTCTTTGGGGATCCTTTGGCATGAAAGTTTCTATGTAAATATACAATGAAAGGCCCTATATTTCTCTAACCTTCTAGCTCCCCATCCAGGACTGTCACGGTGATTTCTGAGGCCCTGTGGTAATTTGAGGATAGGCTTAGAAGTCAGCATGCTGTGTCATTGACTTCTCTCAGAGGTAGCCTAACAAGGTATCTCTGCCTTTGTAACTATGTGCACCTGGCTCTATGAACATCAGACACCTCTCATAAGAGGAGTTTTGTCTGTAACCTGGAGGCTGATCTGCAGCATGTCTCCAGTAGAGACAGAAAGCCGCCAGCCAGCAATGTCTACCCCAACTTACTCCAGTTCTTAGATCGCAACACTCCCCCTGGAGCTTGTCAGTGCCATTCCTCTAGCAAGTTAGAAGGGAACCTGAGGTGCTCCTGGTCGCTGGGCATCTCGTGTCCCCTAGTGATTCCCGTGCCAGGCAGCCTGGAAGTGAAGGACCTGAACTGTGAACCACTTAAATGTCAGAGCAAGAGACACCTCAGACATCACTGAGCTGGGTCCCAGGCTAGATCTGTAGCACAGGATTGTATGGTAACCACATGGTATCATTATTGATTCTGCAGTTTGTATTTTTATTGGAAGGTGTACAGGAATATAGCCAGAAATGACATAACCATAGGTCAGTAGCATCATGGTTACACAGAGCTGGTCCTAGAAGATCTAAACATAGACCTTGTATCCAAAAATCCATTGTTGTTCTTCACCCTCAGCTTAAAACAGCTCGCAAATCAATACGGAGCTTTTGAGGTATTTGGCATGTAAGATGTCTCAAGCTGTGGAACTCATTGATTTCCAATTGTTCTATTACAAGTAACAATGATGAAAAAAAACTTACTGTGGTAATTTCTATTTCAATTACTTCTATTAAATCTGTATAAGGGCCTGGAGTGTACCCTTAAGGCCAAAGTCAGCCTGGAGATAACCAGGTGTGACCTCCTCTGACTTGCTCCTATATCTGTTTAGCAATCCTCCTCCTATCTTAGATAGAACCATGTAGTTCTGAATGCAGCTCAGTAGCCTAAAATCAAATTCCAAGTCCAAAATCAAAGTTCATAAAGCGTTTCCTCATACAAACAGGCACCACTTGCATTTATAACAAAGATCTGCAGTAACACTTTGCCCATTCAAATGCTAAACTGGGTGATCTCTTCATCTGCAGGTCTTAGTAACTAAGGCACTGACCTTGCAAAGACTTAACAGTTATGCTTAATTTTGTACACATGAGAAGTCCCACTAACGCTAAGCATGTGTAAGATTGGGGTCAAGAAAATACGCACACATGGGTCTGTCACTGCACACGCCATGATATTTGCCCTGCTGTGCCACCTGTTTTTGCCCTTTAACCTCTGCTCCCAGGGAGGGATAGCACCACTGCTAGTGCTGGCCTTTCCCATCATTACCAACATCTTTTCACAAGGTGTGGGCAGACACAGAAGCAACGCTATTCAGTCTGCAAAGGTCAGCAGAAGAAGAACCAGGAAGTAGTTAATAAAAGTTGTTGTTGACATTGGATGCAATTATATTCCCTTCATCTCAAGCGGGAGTGAAAAAATACTGGCTGGCAGCAACAAGCAAAAATCAAGAGACTGATACAGAGAAAAAAAATCTTGTAAAAGAAAATGCAGGGAGGATGGGACAGGGAGTGAACCACGTCAGCTAGGGAGATTTTTTGCTTCAATTAGAAGCCTAATAAAGCTGAAGTACTAATAAACCAGATGCCAGATTTAATTAGATCAGCTTAGGCAATAGTTCACCATACAGGAACTGGGTAGCTAATATCCCCACCAGAGCACTAGCTCTGTGACATGGATGATTGAGTGTTCTTCTTTGATGGAGAATACAGCCTCTGTCCAAACTAGGTCATTAAACTCAACCTCACCCCTTGCACTGTTCCGCTACAGACTGCAGTTTTCAGCTCAGCCCCATCACATTTGTGTGATAGTTCTGGACCAGACCACCACCAGATCCATCCCCCTCATGTACCGGGGGGGGGGTGCATTTAATCTTCTTAAAATCACGATTACGTTCAATTTTTAGAAGAATGTGACACAGAGGAAGGGAGGAAATCTGACTAAAGGAACCACTCTTGTGATCTTAGACTAGGTCCCAATACTTATCAAGATAGACTGTAACCTTAATACTAACTTCAATTCAGGTCTTCACTGGAAGAACTGAGTTTGGTGAAAGCTCTTCAGTTGAGGCCCGGCTAAGCAGCTGTATTCCATTCACGCCTGGGCACGGCGAATTGGTTTATGTTGTCTTTGATAGCTTTCTGGGGTGGGCGGGTTCTTAAATTATTGAGATGAGCCAAAAATGAACTTCCCAGGCATTCATAAACACAACCTATTGATTTAATAAATAATAAACCTATGTATTTAGATATTTAATTGATTTCTTGGTAACAGACCAAGCAAGCAATGTATGGAGATTTCAGGAGTGAGATAGCTAGCAGGGATGGCTGATCATACATAACGAAGCCATAAGGCTCAAGAAGTTAGAAAGAGGAAAGTCCTGTTGGATCCTCTAGGTGCAGATGCTCAAGCTTTTTAGGAGCCTACCATTGATTTCAATTGGAGCTGAGTGCCTAATTACCTTTGAAGATCTGGGCCCTAGCCCATCCCTTTGGGCTTGTTCCCATCAAACTCTTCTCTGGTGCTCTGTGTAGCCTAGTCTAAGATGTCCCCAGCCAGGCAGTTTTCACCACTTCCCTTTGGAGACTGTTCCGCAATTCACAGATCTCCTGCTCAGGAGATTCCTGGGTGATAGCAGGCCAGATTAATCCTTGGTACAACTATACTGGTTTGAGTAGAGTTACCCCAGGGATATATTTTGCCTAGATTCTTCATTTAGTTTGCATAACTTCTGCTCATCTCTTCCTCATGCCACTCATTAATGCTGCTTCTTGCTTGGCATTCACGCTCTTTAGATAGCTATAGATAGTTGTCAATTCCCCTACTAGCTCTAGAAATAGTCGTGCTATTATCTCTGTTTGTGTTAACCTCCCCCCCATATTAATCCCCCTAGACTCTCAGTTGGGGTAGTGGTTCTCCACCAAACATCTCCCTTCCAATACTGAGGGGCCCAGGAATCCTGCATTCCAAGTGTGGCTTCAACACAGTTCTACTGAGAGAATTCTCCTCTCCCTTTGTTACAACTGACTGCCCACAGCTAAGCAGCTCCAGTTTTGCAGTCATATCACACAGCCAATTGTGTATCTAAATAATCCAGTTTGAGGACCATGATGCATTGTATGCACGCTGGGAGGTTTCAAGAGAACGAGAACCCACCAGAGCTACTAGAACTTACTCCCTTTGTCTCCCAGATAGTCCACTCCCTTATTTAAAATTAACGTTGCAATAAACAGGTTGTTTTCTTTTTCCAGTAACCTAAAACATTAGCAGCACGTGAGGAGGGTAATAACACTGAGCACCTTTCTTCTCTCGCATACCCAATTGCTTAACAACCAATGATTTCATCCAGTCCCTCGAGGCAGCGGAGAGATTGAAGACAGTGCAAAGCTTCTGGGGCTTTTGTATCCTTGACTCTAATGGAACTACAGCAGGGCTGGATTCAGACCGTCAAGAGACGGTGGTGAGCACCTGGGACCTGATCTGCAGAATAGGGTCACCCACTTTCTAATTTCACACCACCAAACACCCTTGCCCTGCCCCTTCCTCAAGGCCATGCCCCTGTCCCCACCCTTATGAGGCTCTGTCCCCCTCTCTCTCTCCCTCCATAGCTCTCTCACTCACTTTCACTGGGCTGGGACAGGGGGTTGGGGTGTGACGCGGGGGGAGGTCTCCAGCTGGGGGTGTGGGCTCGGGGGTGGGGCTGGGGCCAAAGGGTTTGGAGTGTGGGAGCAGGCTTAGGGCTGGGGCAGGGGGCTGGAGTGCAGGGGGGATGCAGGCTCTGGGAGGGAGTTGGAGGGTGGGAGCAGGCTCAGGGCTGGAGTAGGGGGTTTGGGTGCAGGCTCCGAGAGAGGGCTGGAGCAGGGGGTTGGGATGTGGGAGGAGGTGCGGGATGCGAGCTTTGGGATGAAGTTTGGGTGCGGAAGGTGGTTCTGACCTGGACTAGGGGATTGGGGTGAGGGATTTTGGAGGGAGTTAGGGTGCAGGAGGGGTTAGGGTGTAGATAGGGGCATGGGGTCTGGGAGGGAGTTAGGGTGCGGGACAGGGACTTGGGGCGCAGGCTTCTGCCGGGCAGTGCTTACCTAAGGCAGGCTCCCTGCTCTCCCTGGCTCCTCGCTGCTCCTGGAAGCAGCCGGCATATCGCTGTGGCCCCTATGCCAAGGAGTCAGGGGGCTCTGTGCTGCCTGCATGTGCAGGCACCACCCCCACAGCTCCCATTGGCCATGGTTCCCAGCCAATGGGAGCTGCGGATCCAGACCACAGGGCTTCCCCCATCCCCTCTCTAGGCTGTGCTGGCCTTGCAGTGATAGTTTAACTGCAATTTTCAGCCACTGTCAGCTGGCGCTGTCCACACAGTCACAGCCCAGGCAGACCCTACAGGGTGGCTTTATTCCACCTTTTGGCCCTCCTTATTCTGGGCTAATCCCTCTGGGGCTCCTGACATAGAGCAGATCTGCTCCAATTTACATGGTTTGCCCACAGCAGCTGAGAATCCTCAGGACTCTACACAACATGGGATCCCCTCTACTTCCCCAAACCCCACACCTGAACCAAGCCAGTCTCTGGCCTTCCTACACTGTCTCTCTGCAGCTCTCTGCTCACTGTGTGATATTTGTCCCCTTCCGTACCCAAGTCACAGGGGATATGGATCTGCTACAGCCACCTCTCTCTCCCCCATCCCCACCCCGCATATTAGAGGCTTGGAATTTAGCTCAAGATGAAGAGAATCATGCTGCCGTCTCTAGAAGTGCCTAGCTCAGTCCTTGTGGCATCAGCCAGGCTGGTGCCCCTCACACATGCACCAGAGAAGTTCTTCCTTGGTTTACTATGGCTTTTGAAGCCTCGGGAGCCTGGTCCAGCAGCGTACAAGGGAGTGGGCAGAATTTAAATTTAGTTCATCTGCACCAGGCTGGGTCAGCTAAAGCCACTTTCCCTTAGCTGTGCCTGGGCAGAGGGAGTAACAAAGAAGGTGGTGGGGATTCTCCTACCTTGCAGTCAGGGAGCCGTAGAAGAAGGGACAGTAGCCTCATGGTAAATGAAACCTTTTACTACTCAGCCCAGTCCTATGCTGATCTTTGTCTCACCAACAGGAAATGCTGATTCCCTTTATGCTAAGGAGCAGTAGAGGTGTAGCCAGTTGGCTGAATAAATCTAGAGTGGTTACACTTCTCCCATCCAAGTCAAACAGTGAGAGCAGTCTGGCCAGGCAAATAAGAGCCATGATGAACTGTTTGTGTCAGAAAGATCCTTCATATATTGACATTTTTACACACACACACACACACAGTGCATC
This sequence comes from Dermatemys mawii, assembly GCA_007922305.1. Lineage (NCBI taxonomy): Eukaryota > Metazoa > Chordata > Testudines > Dermatemydidae > Dermatemys > Dermatemys mawii. The sequence continues at coordinate 25,074,901 of ML677360.1, read as the reverse complement.
ATGGCCTGACCTGTGTCCCAATGACCACGTTGCATCCTAAACCCGGGGAAACACAGACTCTTCTTGTACACTGGGGCAGGTTCTGAGAAAGGCAGAAACTCTCACCGGCACTGTTCCCTCTCAGCTGTGCACGTGTGCACACGCCCACAGATCCTAAACCCCATGCACACGGCAAAACACCACACACACAAGAATTTGCACAGAAGCACAAACATTTGCACAGAATTTTTTTGTACACACAGCCTGTCAAAAAGTAGAGGGAACATTGCTCACCGATGCCTTAGGATACCTTTACTAGGGGCATTTTCGCACTTACTGTTGTTGGCACTAGCATGACGTTTCACGCCACCTGTGTGTATTTAGGGCTGGTGGGGGACTCTGATCTCGCGCTCTTGGGGAAGGACTGGGTTTACTGTTACCCAGAGCTGCAGCTCCATTTACTGTAACAGACCACTGTGCGCTGACAGCTTGGGACCCCTCTCCCAGATCTGCCTCAGATCTAGCCCCCACTTTAAGCCAGTGGCTCATTACATGAAACTCACCTCCCCTTGTGCTCAGACAAAAGACAAAACTTATTATTAGGGCCAGCTCTCATCGGCCCGTGACTTCCATTTTACAGGTATCTGATCCAGCTCCATCATCCTGGGCCAGCTCATTGAAACCCCTGGATAGGGCCAGTTTTTATTTCACCAATTCCCGATAGCTAATTGACTCCCCACCCTCCCCGCGACCAAAGTGCACCCTGCTCGGCTGCTGTGAGTGGAAGCCACAGTGCCACTTGCTTTATGGTTCTGACCTAAGGCTCTCACAAGCATGGCTTAAGGCTCTGCGCACACTCTCACCATGCCAGAGGACCCATGCTTAGAAGTTACAGTCCCCATCAGCCTGTGACCAGGATCCAACCACCCCCAGTTAGCTCTCGTTTACAATACAGCTATGATCTATACTGTAACCATGCCCACCCTCCTGTGGTAGGGTAGAGTGGCCCAACGGTCCCACTTGCTTTTCCTCTTAGATGCATTATTCTTCCTCCAGAGTTTATGCCATGAGGGTATTGCTGATATTTTACCCATCAGATTTTGAACTTCTTCCAGAACAAACAAATTAAAGATGGAAAATATTTAGAGCAAAGCTCTATGGCAGAGAGAGAATGTTTTGCTGCTATGGTAACCGTTTAAGGTACGGCAACACTTGCAACCAATTTAAAAAAGATTATACGAGTGGAAAGGTTTATTGCTTCTCCAGAGAGCCTTGTGTAAAGTGCCATATGCATCTAAACTAAACATTAACGTATTCACTTAACCCCACTAAAAACAAGGAAGAGGAATTTTAGACCCTCTCTTCACCAATCAGTCCCTAACCATGCGGTTCCTGCAGGGACCAAAGGGGACACCATTACGCAGCAGCTCAGCACAAGGGCACCCTGATGCCTGGGACGTTCACCCTAACCTGCCTGATGGAGGCGCCGCTACACCCAACACGGGGATCCTAACCACTCCCGTTCTCAGGCTGACCCTGGTAAGAGCCACTATCTTTTGGGAAGTGCTGCCTCTGATGAGCAGCAAAGCTGAGTTCCTCACACTTTTGGTCATTAGGGACCAAGCTATCACCAAAGTCAGAAGTTTTGTCCCAGAGGCAGTTGCCTGCCTGATCTGCACACGCAGTCATGGTAACTGTCTGCCCAATGAGGTCACACGCTGTTACACGTCCACCTGGCCTTCTGCAAAATATGGCTCATCGGAGCCCATCACCTTTTTCATAAAAATAAGGGTGTTAACACCATAACCAAATATGCCCTAAAGAGACAGAACGAGGTTCTTTTTACCTCAAGAAAGTCCACTGTAGTTTCAGCATCATCTTTAGTCCACACTCTGTGTTGCATATTGTGGAAGGCACTGCTAAGCATCTGTGAAGCTCCACCCCAGAACTGGCTGCATTTTAGGTGTGGGTAACATGATCCTTAGATATACACCTTACCTATCTCCTCCTCCTCCCCCTGTACACACAGATGTTTAATTAGCTTTCAGCTGAAACATACTATACAACTTATCATTTTGCAGTCCTTGGATACAGTGAATATGCATACATCACTGCAGAGTCATTTCATCTAGGTTTCCCCTCCAGAGAAATTAGCATATCTGAATTTTTCCATTTCAGAGGACTAGTAACCAGTTCAACTCATTAGAAATACAGAAGAGACAGAGGAGCCCGTAGGTAAAACAGGATGTCTTATTTTGTAGCGCAATATCCTGAAAGTTGTTACATCAAGCAGATGCTTCCAGCATCCCCTGTTCTATTTTTGAGTGGGGATGAGGTGCACCCAAAGGAATTGGATGAGCTTGTTTATAAATGATAAATGTGTGAGTCATCAAAAAGGGAAAAAATGTTAGCTGCGTATTTTATTTATGTGACGGCGCTTCAGACATAACGCAGAGGATGCTGCGGACTGTCAAAGTCATCCTTGTCAAGGACTGCAAAGTTTGGATTATTTGTCCAAACTTTGTCCTCCATATTGCAGCTCAGGGCCTGCCGGCAGAAGTAAAAAGTCATGACATGCATAGAACTGCATATTGTAGGGCAAAAGAGACTGGCTGAATTCTTGGTATTAAATTATTTCCATGCTCCCAACTAGCATATTAAATAGCATATTGAATATTGCCTGATGTCAGACATTGTTCATTTCTGTTGTTGCAGCTGGCTGAGGCCCCAGCTACTAGAGACAAGAGAGGTGAGAGAAGTCCAATACAAGATGACTCCTGATGGTGAAAGAGACATGCTGGTCCGATAAAAGATAAAGTATCTTCCTTGTGTCATTTTCCCACTGATATTTATTCAAATCAGCAAAAACTTAGTTTACAGCCAATATTGTAGAATCTCTGATTTTAGGGACTGTGTTTCCATCAAGTGTGTGTGAGAGTCTGCCCCTGTTCAAGTTTATACTCTGCTAAATTGCTACAAGCCAGAGCTGGGGCTGTTTGTAGGTTAGCTCACTGCTTTCTGCCCTGCAACTGCAGAACAAACAACAAAAGATGGAGGTTAGTACACATGAGAGGCCAAAACCTCAACAGTGTTGGAGGACACTGTCCATGCACCTAAGGGTGCAAAGGTGGCTTTGTGCTCCAACACTGGGGCCACTCCACCTAAGAACACCTCCCCCTTGCCCAAGAGAATGCTCCTGTGGCCAGCTAAGCCAGATTTAGGACAGCTTTGCACAGGGGAAGTGTTCAAAAAGTGCCCTAATGCTCTAGAGAATTTGGTCCACCCTTTGTTTCTATCTTGGCAGCCTATAATGAGACAGAATGTATCCAGTGCTGGGGAGATTACGGTGTTGGCAGAAAATGAGCATGCTATTCAACAACTTCTCATTAACCGGTTACAAATCTAAGACTGGAGCTTTCACATCCTTGACCATTTTACCTTTCCTTCCAGAAAATCACAGATATTGGCCCCTCCTGAGGTCAATTGTGTAACAGGTATAACCAGAGGAAATTAGCTCACTACCTACTGCTTTTTCCAGTAGAAAGTGCATATTGCTAACTATGAGCACATAAAGTATCATGAATCAAGCCCCTTGAAATCATAAGAACAATTTACAAAAGATAGATTTGTAGGGGGCAAAGCTTTAATTTGTTTTCTGGGTTTTGAGTCTTTAGGGGACACGTTTTCAAGTTTTTCCTCCAGAAATATGAAGGCTAGAAATTTACTTATTTTTTTCACATGAATGCTGAGATTCTCACATCACGTGACTCCAGAAGCTGGAGCTTGAAACAACACAAACATCACAAGACTTATGATACAAATCCTGAGAGTCTGCAACACTGGAAATCAACAAACTTGTGTAACAGAAACCATCGCTTGTGTAACAGCGATGTCATCTTCGTTCCCCTTTTTCTCATCGTTTTTAGGGGGTGGGAGGGAGGTTATTCCCAGCCTTCTCCCTCCCTCCAACAACCCCCAGGTTAAAAAAAACCTCAAGCCAAGGCTGTAGTGTCATGTCCCTCTAAATGGACATAGTTCCCGCTGGAGATACTCCAGAGTGACAGGAAGTGCTCCTACCCCTATCATGTCAATATCAGAATTATCTATCCCATCTCTAACTGGATTTCACTAATTACTTTGCTCTGTGGTCATATCTCCTCCTTCTCATTCATGTTTAGTGAGCCATGCAAAGGAAACACATTGCATTCAACTACTGCTATTCCAGCAAAACCAGAAAAAAAGAGTGTGGATGAGAAAAGCAGCATGGAATCATCTAGCATAACAAGGTTCTCTTATTTTTATTTTAAAATGTCCAGATTTGCCTGTCTGAGGACCCTGGAACAAAGGGTGTTGTAGCAATGGTTTTACATGGCATACTTACGTATTTTCTAGGAAATTTTTTAATATTTGTTTAGTAGAAAATGGGAACTGCCCTTTTTTAAAAAAATCAAGTAGGGCACTTGAAGCAAATGCACATACTTGTTTTAGGAATCCTGCCTGTAGGTCCAGAGCAGGACTGGCAGAAAACTGGCAAACTAAATAGGCAAGCCAAAAGGGCTGCAGGGGAAAGCGACCAGGAGAGGTCAAGTGATTTGCCCAAGGCCTCTCAGCTGGTGAATGGCAGAGTCAGGAAAACAATTCAAGTCTCCTGATTCCTGTGCCCTATCCAATAGCTTACTCTGCCTCTCAATAATTGGAGTATTTCATAAACAGGCAGTAGCTGATTCTGGAATCAAAGTCTTCCCCGGGGTATGGAAGGCCTCACAAACTTTAGACAGGTAAGGAATAATCCCTCAGCTTCTGTACTCAACCCCTACTCTTTCACACTGCAGTAGGAACACACTAATGAGGTTATAATTAACATTGCACTTAGCTTGCCCGGAACACACTTTCTGCTGTGTTCTGTGTGATCCTAACCAGACCCATTTTAAAACATTTGCTCTGTGAGCAATTGCTGGAGCAGACATGAACAGAGACTCATTAATGGCACTGGATCAGGCACTGGTGTTGCTAAGAATCAATACACTAAGCCCTAGAAATATCACCCTCCTCCCCTTCCGACCCTCACTACCTTCCCATCAAAGAAAAGAGTTTGTGTTGGTCTAAATCAGACTAAACTTGGCATTTTAAACTGGCTTCATCCAGTAAGCTGCAGTAGCTCAGCCAGAGGGAAGGAAGACCCAAAAATCACAGGCAGAAGCAACAAAGGAAGAACATCACAACATCCAAGCGTAATGTTTGGGTAAAAGTCGAACACAGAGAAGAGGTGCAGGGAACAGAGGATGTGGTGAGAAGATGGGGGAGCAAGGAGATGAACAAGGCTGCTAGCATTGTGTCTAATTAAACTGGGTTTGTTTAATTACAGCAGGTAGTAAAATAACCCCCTCTGACGGCCACAAAGAAAATTGCTGCTGCTGTTGATCATGCATAAGGACCTCACCTTGTCATTAGGAGCTCCCAAGTTTTATTCACATAAATCTGTGAATAATTCACTGTTCATTTCTACTTAATAGATCACCTTTAAATAAAAGACTGAGACCACATGTGAAATGTTGTCCAAAACTATTCCTAAAACCAATAAACTTTAAAAAGCAGGATTTAGTGTTGGTCTTTCATCAAATGTAGAGGTCAACATGAATCTTTATATGCTAGCTGCTTTCGTCCCCCTTGGCACCTGCACCAATTTCCTCCCTCCTTCACCATCATCTTTAAACCCAGCCACTGCCCAGGTGAGCTCATGTCAGAGTCACTAACTTCCAGCCAAAATGTGTGTGATCCCAACTACACGTGGGCATGAATGACACCACTTAGCTGCCCTAGGATTCCATGTCAGGGATGAGGTATGTCCCTACACACCAGCCCATTTTCACATTGTTACTGTAGTAAAAGATACTGTCCTTATTAGGATACCATTCTCTCTTTAGATTACCCCACAGTATCCATTTGAGTAACAATCCGCTTCAGTTGTGTTAGGGAGACCACCTCCATTAAACAACCTATTTTGTACATCCCTTAAGTGATCCTTTAAATCAGTTTTGACAGTATTGAAGACAAAAAGAGAGGCCCACACAGAAAAGATGGTATTTCTAGGCTTTTAAAATTAAGTGTAGTTCCTTCAGGAGATTGACACCGCTCTATTCCATTTCTCTTTGCTTTATTGTAATGCTCTTTTAAAAGGACACTGCAGTTCAAGTCCAGTACCACTCCATAGAACAAGGAATATTGTTCACTGAAACTGCCATTCCCGTGAATGTCACATAACACATAAGGAAAATTAAAGATACAGTGCCCCCCTCATTTACCAAACTTCGGCTGGTACAAAAATGGCTCTAAAAGAGGTCATTCTAGGCCATTACAATCCAACACTCTAGTAATGGGCATTAGATTCCACTTCTTTACTTTTATTCCAGCTCTAGATTGCACAAATCTGCCTTGGGCAGGCATTTTAAAATTAGATCACTTACAAAGGCAATTGGGATACTGACACGCTTCCGTTGATTGCTATTTTGACCTCAAGAAGGGGGCACTGCATCTTTAAATCTTATTTCCTGGATTAGAATACAAAGGAGGTTTCACTCACACTTGTTAAATTATTGCACAGATTATTACACTGAAATACATTATCTACCTGTGGAATGTTACAATGTTTGGAGTGGGGGAAAAAAGCAGCAGCATTATCATACGGATCAAGAATTAAGGAGAGTTACCCAAAGATTTCTTGAAATTTAGTAACTAGTGACAAAGACAATATGAAAGCAACATTTCAAAATCTTAAATGCTAGAAACAGAAGATCCAGTTTCTGGTTTGGGAACACAAGAATGAAGATGTTTTGCTCCTTTGCAAACAGCACCGAGTTTGAACGCCTTAGAAATTCTGTGCTGTAAATCTGCCACTGATGAGCTCCATCAGTTTAAATGAAATGGAGATTGAAACTCTGGGAAGGCTAACCTGGGTGATGCAGTATCCAATCGAAAACTTCCCCAATCATCATTTCCCCAGTGTTCATCTCCCCTTCATTTTTTTTTAAAAAAAATTTTTTTTGTCATGCTAGTGAAAGGTGCAAGACAGAGTTCTGAAAACAGACATCCTGTTTATCACAAAACAGGCACAGCATACTGTGGCACTATAGGGTTGCATACCTGGAGAACATGTCTCAGACTCAGTGCTGGGCCACATCTACACAGCTGAGGTTCCACCATTCAGTTATTGGTATGTCTCAAGACTGTAATAGTGCCAGCTGGGAGGGTGCTTTTTAGGATAAGAAAACACTTCAGCCAAGAACTGGGCTTTGACACCACCCCCTTCCCCAAATGAACAGCTTTCAAATGGCAGTGACTTCCTATCCAACTAGTAGCTATTAAACTAAAACCAAGGAGAACAAAATCTGGCTGAAGAAAATGCCCTAGTTTCACCCTCTTCTCACCTCTACTTGAAGACATGCTAGACCATTTGGATTCCGATGAGCAAAAAATTCATTTTTGATTCAGCAACAGGGCCAGTTTTATTGTTCCATTTGTATCTTCCACTACAATGCTACTTTTTAATAGCCCTACAATACCTCTCTGGAAGTGCAAGGGTATGTTAGGAGTCCCCACAACAGTGCAAAGGAGGAAGCTATTCCTTCACCTTCTCCTGGATTGGAAGAACACCACTGTCACAAAGTTGTACCCAGTCAGGGTGCTGACTTTGACTATGTTCAAGTATAGGCCTAAAAACTATGTTGAGCCAATCTTAGCTGCAAGTGTGATGTAAACAATTCCCTATTAGGCAAACCACAAAGGTGGGAAGAATAGGAACAATAGTATATGCACATGAAATTATTTTTAAATACATTGCTCATCCTATTACAGAAAGCTATTTCAGGAGGCTAGCAGAAAAAAAAGACAGTAATAAAATAGTACACAGGAAGCTGAATCAGCTTCACATCACTTTAGACAAATAACTTCAGAAGTCAGGCAACCCAGCTAATGGGGTGCATTTTGCTGTCATTACTACTACAACACTTCACAAAAGATAATTGCTAGTCAAAGTCTGGGCAATACCACTTCATGTACAAATCTCACAGCATGGCCTTCAAAGTACATGCGTTAGTTTCAAGCTGGGCAGTAGACAAGTGAAAGGAAGAACAAGTAACAGAAGTGAATGCATAAAATACAAGAATTGTTACATGTTTAACATGAAGTCAAGCCATGACAACAGTATCTCTGAAACAAAAGAGTAGAAATTCCAGTAAAACCACTCATATGGACTCTGGCTGTAAATGTTCTTGAAAATGGTGCCCTACCACAAGCAGCACCAGAATCTTAGATCTTGCTGTGCTGTTGCCATTTTAAAAAGGGTCATTCGGCAACTAGGATTCCTTAGTGAGACACACAAAGCCTTGTGTTAGTCTGGCACAAGCAAACTCTGGATAATTACTAGCATTGCGTCAAGTACTCAGGTTAGGTGTGGGTGTCAACATATCAGATCAAAAAATATTCAGTTGATAATTAGAAAGACTATAGTGATGAAAATACACTAAACAATCCTGCAAGATCAAAATTTCTCCACAATATAAATACAGATGTTACTGCTAAGACTATAAACCAAGAAACCATTAATACTTTTGAGTAATTTGTGATTTTTTTTTTTCTGGCTGCTGAAGACAGTTAATTTATGATCAATATCTATTGGTTAAATCTGAACCTTCTCTGTGGTGAATGACAGAAATATAGCTGAGACAGAAAACATATCAAATAATCAGCATCAGCTATCATTGGGTCAGCTTGTCAATACAAAGATATTCTTACTGTCTAAAGGCTCACAAATAATGTCTATGGTACAGAATTCCACAATGGTATCTGAAGTATTACCCAATGGCACCATGATTTGAAGTTTTCAAGTGACTTCTAACTACAATATTCAGTTCTACTGTATATTTACAACATTACACCACAGTAACAATAAAAAAATAGAGCTACACCCCACCCACGGCAGATATAATACTTAACATAAGACACCGTCAATAAAGAAAACATCTGAATTCTTCTATTTTAGCTTTCCATACTCAAAAATTATGGGTTTATAATTTGTGAAAAGGTTAAAAAAAAAAATCAGAGTTGAGACCTGATTAGAGCCTCTGAAATTTTTTTTTTTTTTTTTTTAAAGGTATTGGGGAAATTGTGGAGGAAAAGGGGGTTTAAACAATTATAGAATTGTTTCTATTTGATAAATTGAAGAGAAGATTAGCTTAATCAATCTGCTGAATTTAAGTTTCACTGTTAAATCCATAGTATATTCACCTCAAAATTAGCTTGTCTCTATTTTTAACAATGTTTTGTTTTCACTCTCTTCTCCCATTTTGTCTTACTATTGCTGGATTTTTCCAAAGTTTCATTGCTGTTGTGGTCAACACATGCTGATAAAAGCTCAAGCAGAAAAGATGAAAACTTTCATTTCAACAAAACCATAGCAGCTGAAATTAGGAATCTGGAAGGAAGAAAGCTAAAGAGAGGAAGACACTTCTTAATAGTTTAAGGAAAAAATACCACAACTCTGCATGATACACCTGCAGAAAATCTGCACTGTGTACATCCCTAAATCGAAGGGCAAGAACAAGAAGTGGTGCCATTCTGAACACTCCTATATGGTTGGGTTGACAAAATGGTGAATTACATACTAAATTATCCAGCTCTAGTTTTTTTCCTCATCTAGGAATTCTTTCCACAAGAAAAAAAGGTTTAAAAAAAGTTATCAAACTTTGCAAAGTTTAAAAATACAGTTTCAATAAAAAGTGTCTTAATGGCCATTTTTAACTGCCAGATTTAATGCAGTCCCAGCAGTAGAGAGAGGCATTTAAACTGGTACTTATTCAACTACAGTTCACTCGTTCAATTGCTGGCTCTCTCCTCCTTTCCCTGCATCAACCCACCCCAGATGTTCTCTAGAACTTCATTAGAAGTTAGGAATACTTGAGGGGCAATCCTAAGAAACTATACATGCAATATCGTGCCATGAAAACATGCTTGCACTGATTTGTTCCTCTGAATTCTCATTTTAAGAAGTTAGCATACCCAGCTCCAATAGCGCTATGAGGAGGAGAATATATCTATTACTATCCTTTATATGATGGAAGAGCCATATCTTCATATGGTCATGATGAGACTGACACACTATTTGTTTTTCTAAACAGGAACAGAAGAAAGGAGAATGAAGGGGAAGCACATGATAACAGGTCAATAAGGACAACCATGTTAATCCAGTTGTGCGTGAAACTTTTTTCATCAGAGAGTATGGACTCCTTCCTTTGCCATGCAAAGCAGGGTTACAGAGTCCTACCAGTTCTGGTTATCCCACCCATCATCAGCTGCTGAAGACATTTTTGTCATTTTCTTGGGGGATTTTTTGGTCTTGCTTTCCCCTCCTGCATTTTCCCAGTTGGTCTCCCAGTTTTCCCAGCTGTCGCTGTTACTGTTCTTGTTGTTGGAGACTGTCCCCGAACCCCAGACGTCCCAGCTATCAGAGCTCTTCTTCTCTGTGGAATTGTCCACATAGGTCCAACTGTCACTGCTAGGGGATTTGTGAGCCTTGGGTGGGTCTGAGTTGCCAAAGGTTTCCCAGAAGCTTTGATCTACAGCATTGTTCTGGTAGCTCTCTCCTCCGCTGTTCTGATAGCTGTCTCCCTCAGGTGGTCTTTAAAGCAAAAAGAACAGAGGTGTGGGAAAATATCAGCTTTTGTACCACTCATCTCACCTTACTGAATTAATAAATCTCCTTAAACGTAAATCTTGACCCCCAGCTCCTACTAAGCTTGTCTGTCATCACCTTATAAATTAGGTATTTCTGCATTTAATTTTACAGCTGAGACATTAACTAACAAGAACAGACAAAAATAGTGCCAGTATCCTTTGCTCAAAGCAATTTGGAGATGACAAAGATGAGCAAGGCAGAAGAACTTGAATGAATATATTTAGAATGGAGTCTGCCTTGGGTTTTAACTTCCAGATTTAGCTGGTTTGGGTAATCACCTTGAAAATATAAAAGATGATGTATTCCATGTGAGTTAAAAAACGTTATTCAGAGATATGTTGGCTTCAATGCACTACCCAGGGCTGATGGCTAGCTAAATTAAATCGTTGTGTGCCCCCATATTACCTGTTTATAATATTAAATGGTATTTGTGTGCCCCTACAGTATATATTTATTACCTTTGAAAACCAGTGAAAATTTGATGAAAGAAAAATGTTTCTTCCTATTAAAATTGAAGACACTAGTATTGCTGAGGGAAAGGTTTCCCTGCTACTTTTCTGTTATAGGGAAAACACAGAGTATATCTTGACATACTTTATGAATCCATGTATTTTAGAGAGAAGAAAACACAAAACAAAAAGATAGTACCTTTCAGAAAGCTCATCTGATTTGCTGGAAAAGAAAGTGGTGACATCCCGCCATCCCTTAGTGCCAACTCCCTGAACCTGGAAAAGAAACGAACAAGGTTATTTCACATTTAATGAATTATTTTGTATTTGGACTGAGCTCACACATTTATTCTAATAAAGACTGCTACCCAAAATCCACAAAATCCACTGCTACACAAAATCCACCACAGAACACAACCCTGTGTATATGAAGACATGTATTGAAAGCAGCCTCACAAAGTTCGACTCACTCACTCAGGAGGCCACCATGGCAATTAAAATTGCATATCTTTTGTCATCATCATGGCAAGTCATTGTTATGTCTAGGCTATTAAGTTTTCATTACGATTTTGCAAGGCCCATGAGAAAAACATTGACTGGACAGTGCTTAGCAAGTGAGCAACAATCAAAAAAATGGATAGGCAACCAGGGCTTACTTTTTACATCTGATTGCTGATAGTGACAGCTTTTGACTTTTATCTTCGAATTTTCTAATGAAAATGTTGGGATTGCTCGGAGCAGGAAGGGGCACCTGATTCTCCATTGCGCTTTTGTAATGTCATTGTGAAAATGCAAAACTTTACCAATTCAGAATGGTAATATTTTCCATCCACTTTGCAGTAGTGTGAATGGCAGCATAAAGTACTGGGCAACAGACTCAGACCTCATGTTTTTAGCCCCAGACTCCAACTTGGTATGCCAACTTTTATGCATAAATGGTGTGCCCCAGAAAAGTGGTGACGCTCCACTTTTGCATGCATCTAATGACCAGAATGGCTATAGATGGGGAGCTATCCACATTCATCAATCTGTTTCACTGTAGATTTTATAAATCGGCAAGAATAAAAGTCAGGGACTTAATGGATATTTAGTAACATACATTAAACAGGTATAAGAAACTAGGTACATGGCTAGATCTTCACAAGCGAGAAAATACTGGAACAGATCTATCTTGATATCCTTAGCTTATGAAGCCCTGTCTAGAACTTTTAAACCATTATGAAATTTAGTATTGTTTAACAAGGCTTATGTCCATGCTAAGCAAGTTTTAAACTAAATATAGCTATAGAATGGTGTTTAGATGCTAAGTAATTTTGAATGCAATTAATCAAATCACCATAAACTAGGAGCCATATTCTGATCTCAATTACCCTAATGTAAATCCAGAGGTAATACAAAGACAACAATGTTTAACTAAGTTCCAGATCTGCTGCAGGGTCTGTATTAATTTGCACAGCAATAGTGTAAATATACCTAAGTGGTTTCACCAACGGTTTCCAAAAGCAATTTCATTTTAGTGCTCATGTGGACAGATCAAAAGTTAATTTCTTGAATGTTACTGTTGAAGGAATTCCAAAACACATTTTCCTTCTGTTAGGCTGAGATCATAAGCACAACCCATGAAACAGCATCAACAACAAGCACTAGTCTGAAATCCAAATACACCAATGGGGGCTCTACGTACAATGGGGCAAACTGCCAGGCTTTGAGCAAAATGGACAAGACATTAATTCACTTTTTTGTTGAAGCATTCCATCATTTCAAGCAGGAAAAACTCCTGGCATTGTGACTTCCAATATTTACTTTAACTGCCCACAACAGTAAGGACATCAACAGCACTAGGCAATGCTGATCAAATTACTGAAATAGCATATTATAAAAATGTTGCAAGTGTCCTGAAACTAGCAGTAGTAGGGAGCACTTACCACGTTATCAAGAAATGTCAGCATAATGGGAAAAAGGTACATGTTAATAAGGTTAATAAGTGTACATATTTTATTTAAGCTGTCTCCATATTCTTTAGCACACATTTACTGTCAAACATTTGGGTCACTGCTTCTATTACAAGTCTATATTTTGCTGTCAGTGTAAGCATTATTCAGATGCTACTAAGATCTGATAAATGTATCTGTAGCTATTTACACTACAATCTGTGTATTAAGCTATTTTATGACAATTGCATAAGCAATCTTGCATTTCAAATATCCCTTTCCCAGATTACTTGTATTGAGTACAGATAAATAGCAAAAAGCAGAAACTAACTAATCTTATGGACTGTGTTTTGTAAGACACTTATCACTTGTGTTTATGTGACCTGTGCACATGAATGAATATGGAGACTGGCTTAGTGTCTGGCCTCCTAATGGGTAGGCAGGCCCCTTCATACCTTGGTGGCTAGATGAGATACCCCCATGGAGAACTCATCAAACATTTTTCCCTCTTTCACCTAGATGAATCAAAATGTCTGTAGTTAGTCATGAAACAAGACGGTGTCTACAGCTTAAAACAAGACAGTTTGTGATAACAGCTACAGACCAAAAGTTAAAAACAAGCTAAAGTATATTTGACTCAGACAATGAGGTTAAGAAAATAAAATATGAAGTTTGCTGCGACTAACGGGCTGATTCTCAGTTCCTTACAGTTAGTGGGACTCTTTCCATTGACTTATTTGGGCTTTGGATTGGCACTATTACAGGAAACTTGAGAATTGGGGGAAGAGCAGGAGTGGGAAAAACACCGCACACAGAAACTTACTGCATGGCCATTTATAAAGAATATGTTTTACTGCATAAAATAGTACTCTGGAAAGACTGAAAACAAGGTAACTATAAGAATGGATTCCAAGAAGATGTTTTTACCATTTACACAAATCTACTGAAAACTTTACAAAAACTTTGATATCCTTGTCTCCGGATCATTTGGAGCACATTGGAATTTAGCTTCTCAGCTGGTGTAAAACAATCACCCCAATACAAAAGCATATGAGTGACTTGATATAGTTACACATGGGGCAAACTGTAACTGGCTACTGTCAATTAGGTAACTCTAGAAAATAATTTTATTTAGAATAAACTAACAAAGCATTACCCAAGGGAAGTTTACCATTATTTACCTTCCCTAATGTGCAACATCATTCACTATAGTAGCCTTCAAAACATGGAAGTCAGCTACATGAGAAGTACCCTAAGAAAATGTACTGGCTGCAATATATTATAAATTATCCTATTTGCATCTATACAAAATTTATCATCTATACCAAAACAAAAATCTTGATAAGATTCATTGCTGTAAAAAGATTCTATTCTGGACATGAGTCAGGATTACATTAGATAGTGGAAAACTCCATATTAAAAAAAAGACAATGTAATGAGTGTGTGATACAAGGGGACTGATTTACTTGGGTGACAGGCTTAATTTTTTCAAATCAGACATGAATCCATATTCTACAGTGCTGGTACTATGTTCCCACATGAAACAAAAAATGATGTATTTACCACAACAGTAAAAAATAAGTATGTCTAGGAAAAGATTTATAGGTAAGTAGAGCATCACATTCTCATACATGAAGGCCTAATTATAGAAATTTTGGGACTGATCCAAAATCTGTAGACGTACAGGATAAATTAAATGCACGTCACCTGGGAAAAAGATATAAAAAGTGTGTTACACATTAACAGGGAAGACAATATTTGACCCCTTATGGAGATTCTATGATTAAAATAGGTAAAATTAGCCAGCACCACTCACTCAGAATGGCTTTTTTCTTTTTTTTTTTCGCCAGCTGGATTATCTGGAAAGCACACATAGCATTCATTCGTGTATCTACAGCTAAAGTGTAAATAACTATACATGTGAGGAGACAGGCTTTTCTTCTGCTTTTGATCCTTTAAAACTATATTCTAAATTCCACTAAATATAGCAATAATTTCAGAAATGACACTAACAGTTAATCTTTTCCTAGTAAAATGACTAAATAGGGTAAAAGGACGAGTATATTCTATTTTATGAATATAGATAATCCTTGAGATTATCTGATTAAGGCAAGGATCTAAAAAAATCAAGATCACATTTCTTTTAAAAAAAAAAAAAACCTATCAGTTAGAAACCACATGACTGATCAGATTATATTAACCCTTATGTAGCTGTGGATGCTCTGATATGCTTTCAAGATGCTTATTTGAAAGAGAACAGTAGTAGCAGTCAGAAGAGTGACTACTATGAAATTAAACACTAACGTAATATTACTAATCAAAATATTTGCTTATCACTGACCTCTCTAGCCAATTCAGAGTTGCCATGAGGAGTTCTGAATGGAGTCCTAGCCACTCTTCCATCACATGAAGGAAGATGGCGGTAACAGGGCATCCCAAGGGAAAGAGAACAAAGCAAGATAAAATAGGGATCTCTCAGGATTGATTTGGACATGAAGCCTGTCAAAATTAGGACAATTCTGCCACTTGAACATTCTTTTGGTAACATTAATATTTAATTATTTGGCATTTTCCCTCTGCTTTTGTGCCAGGATATGTAAAATAACTAAACATGCTGGCAAACTATTTGTGGCAGGGAAAAACAAAATTACTTCCTGGGTAATACAAAAATACTCTGCAAGTAATTTACTCGTTTCCAAAGTTACCTTTTCCTGTGCAGGTTTGAGAACATTTTCATTTAAAGTCTGACCTAACTCTGATGCCTATTTAAAAGCAAAACAAAAGTAAAGTCAGTTATATTTTCCGTCATAAAACACAGCCAACATATACTGCCAAGAAACTAGCCTCCAGGCGACTCAAAGAACATAGGACAGAAAAGCCTTAAGCTTTGCCTCATACAAGCAACACAGTGAGCTAGAAGCACACACAATGCAACACTACAGAGAAAGTGCTAGCAGAAAAAGAAAACACAGATAAAAGGCAATAAAGTCTGCTGAAAGTTTCCACAGCCCCAGAAAGGTCTGTCCTTGAGCAGGCACAACCTTTCAACCAGCAAGAAGGCAGCCCTCTTGCTAAGCCATGAGCTTTAGCAAATATTTTGAAAACCTCTGAGCAGCTGTACCCTTACATGTTCTTGTTAATGGGATTGCCAGCAGAAACATGCTTTTTCCATCAGGAAAGAATATTAATTCTTTCACAATGAAATACTCCCTTCCTCTGACGCAGGCAATGTCATCTATTAAAAACCAATTCCCTGTTTCTAGGCAATACACCACAGTCATACCCACGTGAAAGGATGATTAAACTATTTTTTCGCTTACGCTTCTCTCTCTGCTGAGATGTGCAGACATTCTAGGAGGAACACTGTAATTATATCTAGGATAGAGGCACAAAGCTGTTGTTCTTTAGAGAGAAGGTTCACAGCATGCAAATCCACACTAGGAGTGAGGCAGTCACAGATGAGTTTGGCAGGACAATATTAAAAGGACAGTGACTTGGAATAATTTTCAGTTATGAAAAACTCCTTCTCTCAATGTCCATAAAACAAGCTTTAACCAACCACTGGGTGACAAGTACATTACAGTGATTAGTTCCTGAAGAGCTGCTTATGTGCTAAGCTGCTGCCATTTATTCTCTTTATAAATAAATATTTGCAAAAACCCAAAACACAAAAATCCCCACAGAATTAGAATCAGCATATTTTATGCCTATGACATTGTCCAATTTATTGTCATAAAAAGGTATAATTAACTATGGGTCGTGATTGAAGAATATTGAATATGATACTTAAGGGAGTAATGGATCACTGAAGACCCTTTGTACATTAACAGGACTGCACAATTTTGCAGATGGGTCTAGAAAGGGTCAGTGGGTGATACAACTGTCTTCTTTTGAAACACTGGGTATTGGCCAATGTGAAAGACAGGATTTCAAACTCTATAAAACCTATGGTGTGATCCAGTACAAACACACACTATATTCCTTCTGTGGTGCTTTCTTACTAAATTCTGGCTTCAAATGGCACTCCAAAGCTATTCTGTGTATATATCATTCTTGAATTCCACATGCAGAAGGAAAAACTGACACCATTAACATTTGCAAGTAGCATGGCTTGCAGTGCAGAATGTTCTTTAACATACCAGAGGGCAGAACTGACTCTCTTTAATTTAAAATATTTTAAATAGGCTTGAACATTATATACAGAATGATGCACACAACACTATTAAAAAAATAACTGACTTAAAAAGAGGAAATAAAAAAAAAGAACACAGCTCAGGAGCAAACACACATATTCAGCACGAAGAGTGACAAAGCGCCCATGCACGTGAATATATGTGAGGGCTTTACCGGCTCTGGCTGCTGCTTGTAGCCCCAAAACTTTACCCAGAAAGCACAAGAGAAAGAGCAAGGAAGGTAGAAGAAGCAGCTTTTAGCAAAAAAATTGAAGCATTTCTCAGGCAAGTTAATCCTTTTCCAATTCCAGGCTCTACTGACAAGAGAAATAACGAGCAGAAGTTTGTTTAATGTCCAGTGGCTAAACTTAATTACAGAATACATGGCCACCACAGTTCAGAGTCAGCCAGATTCTAAATGTGTGCTATAAAGCAACAGATCAGGTTGTTAATTAGCACATTCGAGCTACCATTAATATGGCTCACGAGCTGAAGAAGAACAATCTGCTAAAGTGCTTGTCAGTAGATCTGATGAGCTTCTACATTTAGTTATCTATATTATAAAGATGCACACCCACTCTAAATGTAACAGTCTATAAAGGACAGGTTTCAAAATGGAAAATCATATGTAGAGGAAGACCTATATAACACTAAACTTTTCCCATACAAGCCAAGCGATAAATCTCTTCTGGCTCTTAGCTAGGGTTCAAATTGAAGTCTTACTGAGTGACATTTTCTTTGTTTATCCTTCAAAAACACAATTTTAGTTTATAATGTGAGATAGTGACATACTAGTGCCTCTAACACCATGCTAACCACCAAGACTTCTCATGCATTTCCCAATCCTGTTTTGAACACAGTCCCCCAGGTAGCGCAGGCTTATGCTGTACACACATGAATCAAGGTTCAAGAGCAAGACTCTTCCATGTACTATACATAATCCCTTTCCAACCCAAAACATAACATTCAGATTTTGGCACATAATTAATCATATCCCTTGGATAATTCAAGGAGTAAAGCCAGATTTTTGCTTTCCAGCTTCGGGATTTTCAAAAACATTCCACAAACACAGACCATGTTTATGTCAGAGATGTGGGCAACTCGGGTGTGACTGTCCCTGCTTTAATCCTAGTATAAAAATGAAATATTTTATATTTGAAATCATTGCCTGTTTACACATAAGTATCTTAACTCAATATTATTCAATGTGCTGTTATTTTCAATTCACACAATGGAATGAGCATATATATTCTATTAATACACGTACTTAATGATCACAAACAAAAATTAGAAGTATATACTTTAAGGAGAAACCATCCTTAAGTTTCTCAAAAACACAATCAAACCAATATTGTATGGCATCAAACCATTCATTCAACTGTTTAATTTCAATAGCAAATCACTACACCCATTATTTATGTTTGCAGTAAAAATGTCACAATCCCTGTGGAAATAAAACCTAACATGTAGTTTTTAAGAGACCATATCCTAGCATATAGTTATACAGATGCAAATATGCAGCACTGAGGATACACACCATGGTTTCATAAGGACCACCTCTAAGACATTTTGTACGATTGATGTAAAGATAATTGGTAGAGATTCCTAATAAGCCTGTAAATGCAAACAACACAGAGCTACTTGTTTTAATCACCTTTTGAGTTGCTTGAGATCCAAATTTGGTAGCCTGTAAAATGGGGGGGAAAAAAAAATCATTTGTTTAGATCAACTTGATATTTTCTCCCGAATAAACAAACAGACATGGTGAGTGAAATCCTGGTCCCAGCTGAAACCAATGGGAGTTTTGATGTTGGACTTCAATGGTGCCCAGGATTTCATGCTCTGTTTCTTAGAACATATTTAGATGTAAAGAAAATACACTCCTTCCATCCTTCTATGAAGGAATCAATGGTATATATAAATGAACAAAAACTGGGATTTTTTTAATAAAGCAATTTTCACAAAAAAGTTTATCCCCTCATTTTTTAAAAATATTGAAATATTTACTAGCTCTAATTGTAAGTCTATAGCTACTTATATAATCCCCAAGACACATATATAAAACAAACAATTTGCCAAAAGGGGATATAAAGACCAGGGAAAACACTGTAGCCCAGTTTTGCCAGAAACTCCCTCTCAACTCAGAATTCTAGACACCATCTTTCTTTGATGTGCTATCTAAGTAAATCACTCTGAGTTATCTATCAGAGTAAATCTACAGAACTAAAAAACAAAAACACAGCAACTGACCAAATCAACAATGTATAGCTCAGTGCGAAATTTCTGCAGAACACACTAACTTGGCCTGACTCAGCACTAATCCACACCCTTGCCAAGAAAACAAAACTCCTTTAAACAAAGAATGGTACTTAAATTTTAATTATTCTCTTGATATCTATGTGCAGTGTTCCAATTATTTACAGAATTGCCTAACCAAAGCTATGTATGCATATCCAAAAATAAATACATGGAAAATACAGGAAGTAGGACCAATGTCCAAAATACGAAATTCTCATGAATTCATAGGAGTGAGAGGCCTACAGCAGATGAGAAGGGCACAAACTGAAGTGTGGGGTGGTTTGTCAAGGGTTGCTGGCACTAGATGGTAAATTACGTTTAATTCTGTGGTGGGATGTCTGAAAGTTTGGATGTATAAGGCTTTGGTAGCTTGATTCTAGAGGCTCTTAGTCAGGCATCTACCTCCAGCAGCTATTTCCCCTTCAGTGGCCAACTTAGTGTGGCTGAAAGCTGAGAAACTCTGCTGGAAGACAGAGATCCCATGTGATGAGGAGAGAATGAAGACAGTTTTCAGGCTCTTTGATCTTGTAGCGGTGGGAAAGGGGAGACAAGACTGGAACATGTTTATATGGTGGTGGTCACATGGCTGGTATTTGATATGGTGTGGGACAACAAGGATCCCTAACCTTTGATTCAGGCTGTTGAGTGCAAGGTCAAAGGGATCACAGCTCATGATTTAATCATTACCATTAGTGAAAAATTATGCACACCAAAGAAGGCAGAGACTCCAAAGGACAGATCAAATGCCTTAAAATATTTTTAGCTCTCAATCACTGGTCTGCCAGTCCTCACACTCTAAAAACTCTTCTTTGTTCTACTTCATTCCATCTGCTTGAATTTCAGAATACTGCAATATTGTGTGTGTGTGTGTGTGTGTGTACGTACACACACTGCTCATCACCATAATTCTGAAATACTAAAAACACAAGCCCCTGTCACTGCAAAACAAAAATCACAGTAGAATATAGCTTTTTAGATTCTGTTCAAAAGAGCATCATGCAAACATCTGGGAAAAGGTATGCTAGAACTCAAAAGGGAAAGGAATGGAACATAAGCACATTTGCAAACATGATTGTGTCTCCATAATGTTCACTTTTCATTGTAAATTTAGATCTAGAGTCCAAGTGTAGTTTTTAGAAACTGAACTAAAAAAATTGCATAGCTTCTTATCCACTGTGCATATAAATCTGCATATGAAAACTTGTACCAAAGATCATGCACAGCTTTGCTTATACTTAGTACATAAAACATTTCAATTTTTTCAAGTGATTGTATGTGTGGAGGATCTAGAAGTCAGGGGTTCAGCTTATAATACGGAACATTTATTATTTATTTCAAGATAAATCCCTGTCAAGAGGACAAATCAAGCTAACAGAATCCTTATACCACTGCAACAATAAGACTGAAATAGCTTATTTACTTACACCCTCTTTAGCTGCTGAGGCAAACTTGCTCGCTCCAGTTGTAAAACTGCTCCATCCCTTTAAAAAAAAAAAAAGAGGCGGTAGTGACTAAGATTAATTTAACATGTAATAGTGAAACAGATTTAATATATTCTGTGGCACATCCTGTCTTATAGCCATAGGAGATGCCCACTGATTGAGACAGATTTGTTTGTGGCAAAGATCCACCGCGCTGGAAAAAAAAAAAAAAAAAAAAAAAAAAAACACTGCGGTGAATTTCCCTTGTTCTCTTGTGCATTCCCATGGTACAAATCCTAATTATAATGACTGTAACATGAACAATCCTGAACATGGGTTATTCTAATGGAGAAAACTTCACAAAGCTTTTGTTTCTCTCTAAACACATGCTATCATTGTGAAAATGTAAGAGAAGACAAAATGTTGGTAGACCCCTAATAAGTATAGGACATGTCAAGATTAGTTTCTGTTTTGTGAGAGTTAACATCTGGGGGAAAGGGCAAAGGGCAAAGTGAAATTTAAGCATAAGCCTGGAAGAAGCTGAAAAGGGAGCCAAGAGCCAGCACCTTCAAACAAAACAAAACAAGAATTAAGGGGCTCATAAGAAACAGATGCATTATTGATTTTTTTTCTTGTTTATAGGAACCAGAAGTTGTTTTAGGCTCTCTTTTTTTGGACTTGTATATTCCTGATATTTAAAGCCTTGTTTTGCCTGGTTTCCACCCCCTCCCCACCCCCCCAGAGATCTTCATCAAGTTCAGAAAACTACTGATCGAGTTTCCTGAGTCCTTAGTTATTGTAATAGGATGCGGAATCTATAATGAAGATTATTTCCTCACAGTGAGGCATTTGATAAGGAGCTACCGAGAAAAGGGGGACAGTTTAAACATTCTCCCTCTCTCATTTGTTCAGCTTCCAGTTCCCTGATACTTGTGATATACTACTATTAGTTACCCAGTCATGCAGAAACTTTCAATGAAAAAGGCAAAATGTGAAATTCTCATGTAAAACAAAAAGAAAACAAACTCTGGCATACTTTTCAGGCCTTCTTGATACACATTATAAAGAAACAAGGAAGGGACACTGACAGATTTTTTTCCTTTGCAGGCCACTTGCAAGTAAATTTGTTAAGCTATGAAGCGGCACTCTTTCAGTGCTACTTCACAACAGCCGCATGGATCAGATATACCCTTATAACTGCCCCTATAGTTGGTATGTCAATTTTGAAGCACAGATATTCCACTGGTACATGGAAACTTGTGAGCATCTCTGCAAAAATGCTGAAAATAATACAAGAAAAGGTCAAGGTGCTTTGCTCATCATGCTTTGCACTGAATTTGGCTAATCCCATAAAGGAAGGTGGAGGGTCTGTACTCAGCAGTCCCTGTAAAGACTCCAGTGAAATGCCTTCATTAGTAGTCTCATCTTGCTTTGTTTCATTCTGATAAAAGAAATGACAATGATGGTGTTGATGAGCGAATGGCAAGGCTTGCGGGACAACAGACAACCTAAACTGAAATTCCAGATTACAGAGCAGGTTGGATAACTATTTTTCTCATCTCAATCTAATCAGCATCAACTCTTCAGCAAATCATCACCTAATGAGTAACAACAAGGACAGGAGGGAGCTTTACACACGCATTTGATTTTTTTAGGTTCATTCCTCATACATTATAAGGAAAATTGTTTTCCTCAATTGGATAAGAATTCAAGCAAATGAAAAACTTCAACCACTTTGCAAAGAATTTTTGTGTTAACATAAAGGTTTTTAAGGTGCAGTTTGTGTGTTTAGTCACAAGAGGTCATTTTAGTCACTAGTTTCAAATCAGATCATATTTGAATGTCTGTCAAAGTCAAAGTTTGGGAGCCACTGATCTAACAGCCCGCAAACCCCTTTCACTAAATTATGAAATCTCGTGAACCCCCTGATGTGACTTTTCCTCTCAGCTAATTTTCGCCTCAAAAAAACCAACAGGCTTGTCGAGTTGTGCAGGATGCCTAGTTTCTAACTAGTGCCAAAGTAGAAAAGGTTTGACGCTGCTGTTTGCTAAAACGTTACCACAAATCACACACAGTGGTTTTGAACGTTCTTGATCACCAATGCATGTAAAATCAATCATATTTTCTTTTCTTTGTAAGTGACTTTCCAGGACTATCACGATCATTAGATTTAGATTTTTCACAGTGTGGACTTGAGGAAAAGTTTCGCCTCACTTAAAAACTCCTTGCTTACAAAATCAGACATAAAAATACAAAAGTGTCACAAAACACTATTATTGAAAAACTGCTGACTTTCTCATTTTTACAATACAATATATTGTTCTTACATTTCAGTATACAGAGAAGCATAAACAAGTCACTGCCTATGAAATTTTAGTTTGTAGTGACTTCACTAGTGCTTTTTGTGTAGCTTATTGTAAAACTAAGCAAATATCTAGATGTGTTTATGTACACCGTGGTAGACCTCTATGTACCTCCAGGTACCCCTGGTTGAGAACCACTGATTTAGATGATATTTTCACCATCTGTGAATACCTTTTCCCATGACCTCCACCCTTCTTTAGGGTCCTGTGCTATATGAAACTTCTACCCCATTCCTTCCCCATATTTGAAAGGTACAAAACTGTATTTGAAGGGTGGTGTACAGATGAATGCAGAAGCAAGTCTGAATGCCTCTATGCTAGGTCATGGTGCTGTAATGAAATCTTGCATACACCATGCAGAAAACTCAAGGAAGCAAAACACCTAGGCATGTGTCAAATATGAGAGCTGCAGACCCAAGGAAAACTTCCAGACCAGCTAGAATTCTCTCTGAAGGAATCGTCAGATCACAGAGAAGAAACTAGGAGCACAAAAAAAGCAGCCACAGGGGATGGGGCAGGGAGGTTTGTTGGTTTCACTTAAAGATGTAACCCATCCAGGAGTTCCATGAAATACAAATAAGTCTGAGCAAACTGACTTTTGCATGTTCCTAATGCTGAAAGTAACCATTCACAATGGTATTTGACTTCTATACTTCTATGGCTGAGTGGAAGATCCGCAACAAGAGTGTGTTGGGGAGAAAGGGAACAGGGATATTATATACGCTTGCAAATATGAGCAATTCCTAAAGGAAAATCCAAATCTCCCCACATTTTTCCTTACATTAGGTATCAAAGAATCTATTTATACTCCCACAGCCCATCACTAGGGCATCTCTTGCCCCTGGTAAACAGTTTGCTACTTGTAACTGCACATTCCTCGCCAATAGTAAAGCGGTCATTTATTTTCATGTTATGAAGTTCACGCTTGGAACCCTGTTAAGACTGTCTCCATCTGTCTTTCTGACCTGCATCTTAGGCTTAATGTGTCGGAGAAGTTGTGTCTTCTCAAAGCAATCTGATCAAAAGTCCTAAGTGTTAACAACAGAAATAAGCAGTGTTCCTCAGATGCACATGTATTGCATATTTCCCATTTACAGCTATTAATTTTCTCTCTATTCATATTTCCATAATCTGGGCTACAAATAGACAAACATACTGCTAATAGTCACAGAAAGCTCAGAGAAAGAATCTCCTTACCGAGTATAACGAAGACATGGCATTATTGAGGAAGTCGTCATCCTTTTTCGGAGGGTTGACTGTGTTCCCAAATCCCACATAGCGATTCTCCTGGCCACTAAATTGCACACCATCAGAAAACAATTGTAGTTTTAATGAAATCCATAATAATTATAATTTATATTTTTGCTCTGAAACAAAAATTCAGGTGTACCTTATGTTTTAAATATTTTCATACACCTTAAAATAAAGGACTGGTAGAATTTGAATCAGCGGTACAGGTAAACTGTGTACATGACTCCCCTATTCAGCTCTACTTTTGCACCTTATTTTTAACATGTAAGAACACCACTACACAATTATGTAAAGCTAGTGAATGTGCACTAAAGACAAGAAAGCCTCCTTGCAGATTTTATCATCTCAGTAAAATAGATCACTTGGTACTTCAGAGCTGTGGTCTCTCTTTGCATACAACTCACTGCATTAACTGAAGAGCCTAGTGGTATCGTTATTAAATACTTAAGTTTCACACACTTTGATCTAGGCTATTGAATCTGAAAGCTTCATAGACCAGGAGGCCACCATGGCGATAAAGCTAGTGTCTATATTTGACTTACAAGCCTCAGCTTCACTGCACATCAAACCTTTCCTTGATACATAGGAAAGAAAAGGTCCTTTTTAATGCTTTTATATCTAATCCTTTGTCATGTATTATCACTTATTTTATACCCAGTGAGGATGTGACGATAGTCTGGTATGGTCCAATGGATTAACAGAGCCATATGTAAACTGACAGAAAATATTAAGGTCCTAGTCTAGGGTATTCTGAAGGGCCATGACACACAATGGTTGATATAGAAGTGTCTAATTTAATAAACTTTACCCTTGATAGGAGCTGAAATCATCATTTAACCAGTCTTCAAAAGCTTTGTCGGAAGAGCCAGCTGCATTCTGGGACGGTCCAGCAGAACTAATCAAATGAACGATTTTTAGGAAGTTAAACTACATGAAGCATAAAGAAAAATTACTTTGCTCATCACAGAATCTTGTGCTGAAGACCTATCAGAATTTTACTTCCATCAGGTGAAAGCATCTGAGTATCTTTTAACTTGCGGAGAAAAAAAGTGTAAACAAGTCAATGGTCTTGACACCACTTTTAGTCTGCTAGCACTTGGTGGTTATTGTAGAACTTGCCACTCAAGTTGCTGGTTCTCCTTGTTTCTAGTTCCTTGTACAGGTAATCCTGGCTCTTTATTGCCAAGAAGAATCAGAAGCACCTGAAAGCACGATATGCTTCTACCAGGGATCCAGAAACATCACAGTAAGAGAAACACAGATACCTTCAGGGACTGGAGCCAACAGCTAGAATAGAGCTGACAGCCACGAAAGGGAGAGGGCTATCATGGTGAAGGTAGAAGAGGGGACCAGGTGTCTGACCATGACTGAGAGGAAGATAGTTCATGCAGCGACAGTGAAGTGTATTCAGGGAAGAAAGGAGAGAGAAACAATGGGACAGAAAGCAAAAATAAGCAAGACATTTGCTGTATTCTGGACAGCTACAATACACTAAAGGTTTTCCTATTTTGAATGTAAGGAAATACTGTAGTAGCCAGTTGGGAAATTATGCAAGCACAAGTGGGAGGGACTGTAGCTAGTACAATTACAATCTCTATTAAAATGTGGTTCACAGTGAAGAAAGTTTAGATAATCACTGCTGTAGGCCAAGGTACCTGAAGCTTGCCCAAATTCTTAGCTAAAAGACAGTCAAAAAAAAGATTCAGTGGGGAGGACAGGGTGGCCAAACTAACATGCCACCACTTCCTATCCAAAGTCAGAGAAGAGCAACTTCACTAAGCTAGCTGCTGAGCTATGGCTGGACATTAAAATGCCAACCAAGGAGACTGAAGCTGAAACATGGTAATAGTAGTAAAATGGTAAATATCTAGGAAAACAAATCTGAGGCAGATAATAGTTCCCCAATTAAAAAATGTCTTTGTCATCTGTTTTCTCAGGCACAGCTTCCAAAGAAATAAGAAGGTGAAAAAGTTAACCTGATTATGGAAATGGAAGTACTTCTACTTTAGGCGTCTCATCTCCATCAGAGTGCTGCCAGTGGAGCACAAATAGTCTGTCAGCAGATAGCGAGATCAAACTGTATGAGAACTGGATAACTAGAATTCATACCGATGAGCTGAAGACAGGGCCATCTTGGGCTGAGGTGGAGTCCAGTTTCTGGCAGCAGAAGTTTCAAGAGACCATTCCTTGCCCTCAGCTAAAGTAGCCACCTAAAGAGGGGGGAAAGTGTTAAGAACATGGTGAGGTCCCAATTTTCAAATAAAATGAAAATGTAGAAGTAGCCTTCAATAGAGTGTCAGTCAGTTGGAGCAGCCAAAGAAACAGGCAAAGTAGGAACTGCTGCATGGGACAGAGGATAAAATGGTGTTTAGCTGATGCAGCTCCCACTCCCAGCATTCCAAAACCCAGAGCTGTGCAAAGTCAACCTCTTACATTGTGGGGACAGTAGCATCCAGGTGGTGACTCCCTCTCAGATGGTCTTCAAGAAAAACTGCTGGGAGGAACCAACAGCCAATGGGAGCAGCTCCAGAGGCAGCCAAAGCAGGGCTGTGGCCATTCAGAGATTTTCCTACAGTTTTGCCCGGACTTTCCCTCAGCTGTTTCCTGCAAAGTTCTTCCTCGTGTTCTCTTCACCTTAGCTTCCACACTTGCCCAACTTACCCTCTTCTTCCCTGTCCTGCTAGAGACCTGTCCATCCCAACTCCCCTTCCCAGCTCCCCAAAATAGTAAGATCTAAGGACTA
This sequence comes from Dermatemys mawii, assembly GCA_007922305.1. Taxonomy (NCBI): domain Eukaryota; kingdom Metazoa; phylum Chordata; order Testudines; family Dermatemydidae; genus Dermatemys; species Dermatemys mawii. The sequence goes on along the minus strand of ML677360.1, from coordinate 25,047,565 downwards.
CAGTATGAGAAACTAGGAGACATTAAGCCATTAAGACATTCCCTCTTCTAGCAGCAGAGTGTCCCAAACCAACAATTCATAAGTGGCACAACTAGACCTATGTTGGCAAACCAATTTCAAAACTGTGTAAGAGCTCCAGCCAGTGTAGAATGTAGCTTCTCAGTTTAGTGGTGCAGGCCATCATAAATGCACAACTCCTGTGTGTTCAAGTCTCCTCAATTTCCAAGTGCATATTTGAATTCTGAGGGGTTTCATTTTGAGAAAGTGCACAAAGCTTCTTTTTGGAATAGATTTTGCATTTCCAGCGCAGGCATGGATTTTGCTGCTCTTCATGATCTCACTAGCTCTTGGCAGAGTAATCTGCCATTTTGTATCCACCAGAAAAGTAGTGATGGCAATTAATTGGGCCCTTCTGAGTAAAATAGTCTGATGCAACAAGCAGCTGACTTTCAGGTGGTATAAACTGGCATAGATCCATTACGTTCAGCTGAGCTACAACAAATTACACCATTGATAATCTGGCGATCATGGCCAAACAAAAACTAAGGACATTAATGAAAATTTCTAGAGAACGAGCTTTTTGCAGATTACAGAACTTCAAGTCTCACTCTCTCTCAGGAACTCAACAGGTTTTTACAAAGATGTTCCAAGATTTAATAAGTGTTTGTCAATGCTTTGAGATTTTCAAATGGGAGGCATTAAGGACGCACAAATTATTATTCATCTACGTTTACCTTATCTCTAAAGAGAGCTGCAGCTTTGCTGTTGTATTTCTCCTGCATTGACCAGCAAGGATCATAATCCTCCTGAGACTCCAGAAATTCTCGAAATTTGTTATTACCACCAGCCTTCATCTTTTCCAGCTCAATGTCCTTCCATTTGTCCATAGTGACAGAGCGTACAAAGCTGAAAATCAGAATTAGAGAGGAAACACCTCATTATTTATTGCTATAGTTCTATCATAACACAAAATTAACACACCTCATTGGCAGCTATACCAAAAATAAGGCCTTTAGAAATGCCACTGATAGCAGTTGCACTTTTACTGAGATTGCTTCCTACCCTGCAGGGAGGAAAAGCACTATAGCAAAAAAGCCTTATGAGTTTTCCCTGTTGGAAAAAAAAACTGAAAAGTGAATTCCACTTCAAAAGGTGACAGTCTGCGCAAATGAAACAAAATTTCAGTATCGCAACCGAAATTCTGAATTGCCTATCAAAATCATTTCACAGAAAATATTTTCCAGACATTTTCCAAACTGTTTGCTACTCTTTACTACCACTCATCCCTCAGGAGTGCACTTAGAATGAACTTCAGGTACTCAACAAGTCAGTCTGTCTCATACCTAAAACGACCTCATCCAATGGCATTTATGACTGAGATTAGTGTCGCTCAGCTTTGGTCCATAAATTAGTGCTGCTGCTTATTATTCCCCAAGGAAAACAAATAGGCCTCTATTGTTAATGCTTAAATATTCCATCAAAGAAAAGGTAAAAGATCTCCTTTTCACCAAGGCCCTACAAACCTTTGCTCCATCCACATCTCTATGCTTATTTCCTCTTATCCTCTCTTGGCCCTTACCCTCCACACATCTCCCTTTGTGTCTGTGCTTCATACCTTCTTTCATGTAACAGTTGGAATAGTTTTCACTTCTTATTCACTGAACACTCTTGACTTCTTAGTGACCTTCAAGTCATCCTTTAAAACCCACTAAGTGTCCCCCTAGTATTAGTGTTCTCATTCCTGAATTTTCTTTCCCTTCTTATCTGAATAATTGTTCCATATTCTACATCTCTATGTTAGATTTAGACCCAGGACCATACATGGGTACGTGTGTTGGAAGGGGTAGAGGCTGTTTGTTCACGGGCTCATTTTAGAATATAAAAGTACTTTGTGTGCTCGACAGGAACCTCTATAAACAACTTCCATTCTGTGATCTGTAATGCACAGTGTACATTTATAGCACTACATACATGCTTTATAGTAGTACTATGATTGTCTTAGTTCAATTTTAAAACCACCTGCTACCACTAGAGTTTGTTAGCCTACAAGAATAGACAAATTTAAAATAGGATACAACACGAAAAACTGACGGTACTTGAGATCTCCTAAATCTCTCCATAACATTAAATTTGGTTCATGGCGAGGTAACGTACTGCAGTAACTTAATTTAATCATATGTGTACTTACAATACTAACTCATTTTTAGTTTCTAGAGTGCACAGTGAATTAACAATATATCATATTCTGAGTTGCAAAATTCTAAATTGCTATGCTTCAGTAGAACAGCAAAACTTGAATCTCCACAGCTATATTCAAAAAGATACTCCTTGCAATAACTTCCATATTTTTCCCCTGAAGAGAAAATTGTAAATCTTGTCTGTCTGTTCCCAAGACTGACCTGAGGTGAACTCCCAAGCCTCTGTGTTTTCCTGAGCATTCCAGACAGATCCAGATTCCATACGTCACACTCACCCATTGGGGGTTAAATGCACCACACTCAAAACAGACCTATAAGAGAAAAAATATTGTCCATAACTCTCAGTCATCGTTCGTTCCAGGCAAAACTTTCAGAGCACAAAGAAAATCATAAAAAAAGCTACTTGCAGCATATAAATTCAGAATTAGGAGTTGTTAGTGTTTAAAGACTTCTTCCTCATATAACTTCCATTACATAGTCATTTAGAAAGTGCCTGGAGGCTTTAACGTTTTATAGGCAGAACCATTCATGTTAACTGACTCAGACTAGCGAAATACAAGCCAAACTGATGTTTCTATCTCTAGAAAGACAGAATTAAACACTCTACCCTCAGGGCACCATATAAATATATTATGAAATAACTTTGTTTCACATGTCCATGAAGAACAAAACACACAACTAAAATTTATGGTTTTTTAGGATTGCGTTGAGGGGGAGAAAACAGTCTAACAGGTAAAGAATAACTTGGGTGGAATTAGTTCTATGTCATGGAGAACTAGCAACTAGCATGGCTCCAGCACCAATCCAGGCAGGCATTTAAAAAAAACACAAACATACTTGTGTACCTGGCAGCTTCAGTTTTTCCTATAGCAGGGATTTAAATATAGTTTGTCGTCATGTCACGTGGGGGCAACTGACAAAGTTTCAACTATCATTAGAAACAAAATTCGCTGAGGGACTGGCTGACAAACTACCAGTGGTTTACTGAATCACTAGAACCACTCAAAGGAGTTATGCCCAATACTTGACCCTTTATCAATCTTATTGTAAGACAACTTAATGAAAGTATATACATATCCAATCTGAATCTTAAAATTTACTAGCTATGCTAATACCATTATTAAAATATCTCCAGAGAACAAATTCAGTTGCCTGAAATGGACTGAAAAGTATTTGTTGCTGCTTAATTAAATTCTTCAAACAATATATATAAATATATATCAACCTCCTTACATTGTTCTCATCTTGCACTCTGACTTCTTTAAGAACTTTCCTTGTTCTTGGACTTGCCATGTTTCTATAATGGGGGAAAACACAATTTTAAATACTTTAAAACAAATTACATATCAAGTGCTGATCAAATGCTCAGCACTAGTACAAGATGCAAAGACTAATCCTGCAGCAAAAAGTTTACAATCTAAAATTTTTGAAGAGGCGCAGTCAATTGTGTATTTGTTCCTTGTTACGTGAAACAGATATGATTAATATAACAAATTAAAGTAAAATGATGCATTTTTCAGCTTACTGCGTGCATTTGGCACTTTGCATAGTCAGTTACAGTTGCTGCTTTATGTATCAATGGGATATCACTAACAAAGAGGCTCCTGTGCCTGCTCTTCCATAGCTTTACAAGAACATGGTTAACAGCTGCACATTCAAAACCTGAAGATGTACACAGTAATACATAGGCAGGCATACACATACAAATGCAGTGGGTGGCAGGAGAGGCAACCCAAAACACTTCTGATGATGCTGCTCTCAAACCCACCCACTCCCTCTGCATAAAGACCCTTATAAACCCTAACCAGAGTCCCAGCAAAGCAGCAGAAACCCTTATAAAATTTCAAAATTCTATACACGCTATTTAAAAGGAGGCTCTATAAGAAAGTTGCTTTTTATGAAAAAATAATTTTTAAAAAGAGGTTCAGAGTTTCCCTTTAAAAATTAGATTTTAAGAAATACATTCTACTGTAAGTTTTTATGTGAAATATACTTTAAGCTGTGATCAGCTCTGCAATACTGTACTACAGACTTGAAAATCAGCGTGAAAAGTAACAGCTGCTAAAGTGCATGAAGCAAAGTTACACTAGATTTTAGGATACATTCAGCAAGGAACTTGGATTTACATGTAGTACATTTATCTGAAGCACTGACATTCTGATCAATGGGATTGCAACCTACATACAATTTAGTTGCTTAGGATGTAGGGTGAAATAAAACATGACAATTTGGATAAGATGAAATTATTCAAAGCTTATAATAAATAGGGTTGTATGGTACTTATTTTGCTGTACTTTAAACACTACCAGCTCTTTTTTCCTTGTCCTTCACACCCCAAGCTTTTCCCTACCAAAAAAAAGCTATTTGAACGTCCAAAATTCACTGAAAAATAGACATAGAAATGTCAGGCTGACCTAGGAGCAATGCAGAGCACAACATTCAGAATACAGGAGGGATCAGGAAAAAAGCAGAAAAGAATGGGTCAGTGTCTGAACCTATTAAAAAAAATCAAAAGGCTTGTTTTCAAACGTGAAGGCCTTTGACTGAAGGAAAGGGTATTGTTTCATTTGTCTCTGAGGCTTCCATATTACTGTTTTTGAGAAGTGTGGTTTAGTGGACTATGCAAAGGCCTGGGGCAGCTGTAATTGAGTTTTTTTACTCTCACTCAATGTGTGCCTTTAAGCAAATAGCTAAATCCTTTTTCCTTCTGTAACATGAGAATACTACTATTTAATTCACCAAATTATTGAGGGAGTTCATATTCACAACACTTTATGGTGTAAGTAAGTGCTAAGTACCATTCCAAAACACAGACATGTCCACAACTGGAAAAAGTTAAACCTTTCCAAATTTCCAACCTTTACATTATGTTTTTCCCCCTGCAAAAAAAAAAATCCCTTAATCTTTAATTGTGCCATAACTGCCATACAGGTTTATAGTAAACACTAACCTAGACCACTTAAAATGTTTTAGGTATTTTATTTCTGAATTTAAGATAATAGTCTAATTAAAAGTGGTAATCTGTTGGTAGATAATAAAGGTGGAGGATATATTTAGTTACATAATTTTCTTCTATTCTCCCTCAACTCTCCCTTTAAAGGGTTGTTTTTTCAAGTTTGCATTATGATGCATAGGTATGTGATGTCCCTCTCTGGTGTTATTTGCCTGCCCTTCTTTGAAAGTCCCATATCAGTACTTCTCCCTCATCTAGAAATGCTAGAGCTGGTCTTCATTCAGAATAGCGGGCGGGGGGGGGGGGGGAGAGGAGATGGGGGCTGTCTGCTCCAATCAGAAAACCTTCTAGCCTTATTGGCCAAAGTTCTAAACAGATGTCCTCCTCTGGCCAAGATGCACTGTGGTTCTTCTGGTGGAGGAGGAAGAATCTGAAGCAAATCTTTTGGCCTAGACTTGCACTGGTTACTGGGGGAGAGATCTGATTGCCCTGCTCAACACCCTCTGCCTCTGCTCTCCTACCCCTTTCACCATGCAGCTCATCAGCAGAGCTTGATGGGGGAGGTTGAAAAAATGAAGTCAGGCTGCCATGCTGTTCTCCCCCTACCCACAATGCTCCATCTGGCTGGCAAAATGCAGAAGACCCAAGTGCAGAAGGAACTTAAGCTTCTGATTCAGATGACATAGCTGTAGAGTGGGATTCCATTACTCAAGAGAAAGTATTGCAGGGATAGTTGTAAAGTGGTGAGTCTGATCACAGCAACTTTACAGTGCTATGGAAGTCATGAATCTTCACAGCACCTCCGTGAGGTAGACAATACCCATTGTACAGATGGGGAAAGGGAGGCAGAGAGAGGTTAAGTGAATTACACAGGGCTAACGAGAGACCTATCGAACCAGGATTAGAATTCAGAAGTCCCTGGCTTCCAGTTTTGAGCTCAGACTATGTGTCTCTCCAGTACTCTTTACTAGTAGTCCTCTCAATCCCAAATCATCTAGTCCCCCCACAATGTTTATTTTCTATGTGAATGTGATTCAGTTACGGGTTCATTTGTTCCGAGCATCACACGGTCATTAAAGTCAACCTAGAAACACTAGAACCCTGTTTATCCAACCCTCCGTTATCCAACAATTTTTATACAGACAACCAGAGCACAAAGGTCCAGAATGGTGCAATCTCTCTCCTGGCCGCTAAATGGCACTGCAGCATTGCACTTTGCCATTCGCCGGTTTATCTGGATTTTTGATCATCAGATCTGGTCTGTGGCCCCAATTAGACAGGATAAACCGGGTTCTGCTGTAGTCTAAGAGTTAAGCCACAACCATAGTAATATACTAACAGTTCATAATTTTACACACACATTTACAGATATTGGTCATCTTCTGGATTTCAGTTCAGGATCTGGCAAGAACAATCAGAATTTGGAATTCTGTTTGGTAGTTGGATTCCTTGAACCTGCACTGTAGACACAGAACACTTTAAATTACAGTGTAGCTTAATCACTGAACCTCTGCGCAGTCATCTAATCAACACTGCCTCTATTCTACAGTACACTAAACACTGTTTTTCTGATTTTCTACAAATTATAAATACTGAAAAGGCAGAGAACAAATTACAAAGAAAAGTAACATTTATCTTGTGGAAATAAGTTTTCTTTGAGGAATGTAACTCTGTTTAAAGTATTCCCTCCAATATTAAGGGGGAAAAGAAGATTAAATATTGAATGGAAAAGAGAGTTTATTATAAATACACAATTGAGACAAACACACGTACAAATTAACCGTGAAATTTTAGACTAAATGTGCCATCTAAAATTCTACAGCAAAGCAAGTTTTTAATGGATTAGTATATTAAGTACTCTGGACTGTTTTGTTTCCTGATCTTGAATATTCAAATCAATTGCTTCCACACTGGAGAGTAAAAGTGTACTCTGTGCATTTCCTACAGCAATGATTCATTTCACAAACCAGGACGTCACCCATGCTGACTGCCTCAGCACTGAAAAATTGTCTTATTTACCCAAACCATCTATTAATCATCCTTTTGTTATCCTAAAAGCAAATGAAGAGGTAGTAGCAGCAGCTTATTTAGAAGTTGTGATGTTCAGTGTTTAAAACACCTATAGTAAGACTTTGAAACTCTGACACGGTGGACTAGTCACATGGTTGAAACTCTAAAGAGTTTTGCAATACACTATATGAAGGATATTATATAAAAAAAGTAAACCATGTGATGGGGTAGGTTCCAGATATCTTAGTTTACAGATTTCATCGGGATTAAAGATCTCTTAGGTAAGATGGTGGTATCAGTCTGCGGGGCATAACTTTTTAAAATGGTTTAACTGTTCATACAAACACTCTCAAGCCATTTTTTCAAGTTAGATGCTTTTCCACACTGACCAGCACAACCATCTTACCTGAAACTAAGCTCAAGATGAGAAGATGGAAGAGATTCTGAATCCACATCCCAATGAAGCCTGTAAGCCAGGATAATCAGATCCAGGCTCAGTTCTTGAAGACTGTTTCAGAACATGGTCAACTTTCTAATGAGGATAGACACATCTCCTCTCTAGAAGACTTATTTGGCAGGTCAGGGGAAAAGGGAAGAGACAAAAGAGCAGTGCTCTTAAAAACAGTTCCAGTGCACAGTCTCATTTGAAGCAGTACTTAAAAAAAAATAATATTTTTTCCTTTCCGCCTTTAGAGCGCAAGAGCAAACAATCAAAACCACCGGGGAGAGGCTGCACTCTACCCAGAGGGTGGTTGAGCTGGGGCCCCATCTGCACTGATGACTGGAAGGTGGGGACCATCTGCAAGGCTTGTCCCCGTGAAGGAACAAGACCCAGCAGCTGTAACCCTGGCTGGCAAGGCCCTGTCACAGCCATACCTAGAGACTCCAAGGGGCAGGACCTCAGACCCCAGGCTTCCCTCTGGCTCCCCACACCCCAGGACCAGAAGCCTTGGGCAGGGAAGGGGGCTGCAGCGAGCTTCCTGCAGAACCCTCCCGGGTGGGGGAGAAGGGCTAAAAGCGGGGGGGGGAGGGGTGCTGAGACCAAGGCCGAGGGGAGCCAGCTGGAGGGGTCCAGAGAAGGTCAGGGGGGTGAGGCAGGCCAAGGGGAGCCGGCTGGGGGGCTCGGTCCGGGGGGGCTCGGTAGGCCAAGGCCGCGGGGAGCCGGCTAGGGGAGTCCGGGGGGAGGTCGGGGGCTGAGGGAGGCCAAGGGAAGCCGTTAGGGGGGTCCCGTTGGGGGGGGGGGGTGCGGTAGGCCAAGGCCGAGGGGAGCCGGGGCCGGGCTGAAAGGGGAGCCGGGCCCAGGAGCCCCGCGGGGGGGAGAGGTAGGGGCGGGAGAAGCGGGAAGGCCGGGCGTCCCCCGGCTGGGGGCTGGAGCTCGGCTGCCCCTCCCGGGGCCCGGCTCTGTACCTCCTGCGGCAGCGGGCGGCCCCGGCTCTCGCTCTCCGCCGGCTCCTCACAGCGCAGCCGCCGCCGGCCCCGGCTACGTTGCAAGTTTGCAAAGCCTGCTGGGTAAAGGGACGGGGTTAACCCCCTCGGGCCCGGCGGGGGTGGGCGGACATTGGACAGCCAGACAGAGGAGAGGGACACAGACAGACAGACAGACGCTGGCTCGGAGGGGGACACACAAACACACACTGGCATTGCTGGGCGGACAGACACACAGACACACAGACACAGCCAGCTGCCCAAAGAGACACCCAGAGGGGGACAGGCAGGCCCAGGAACAGACCTCACTGGGGCAGAGACTGTTCTCCAGGCTAGACTGTGCCCCATTGTGGGCTCAGTGGAACTGAGGCAGGATCAGGCCCCCAGGGAGTTTGGTGCAGTAGCCAATAGTCTGAAGCTACAAAACTTATTTCACTTGAGCTGTGAAGGTGATTTCCATTAGCTGCTACCCAAAAATCCTCCCTAAAGGTGATGACAGAGCTGATGATATGATAAAAGCAGCTGGCATTGATTTGCAATGGTCAGAGCCGAAGGTTGAGAGCATATTTACACAACCACTCATTTCTTTTTAATCGGTGACTTTAAACTCTTGAGAGCAGTCCTGTAACATTTACATTTGAAACCCACAGAGACAATATGCTGATCATTTTCAGTGCAATGCCTGTTCCAGCCTTCGTACTTAATAAGTGGTGTATTGTCCTGCCATGGTTTTATATGGGAGATTAACAAGAATAACTCTCATTACTGTTAATGGTGGCTACATGCATAACTCCTCCCTTACATCAATGGGAAGATAATGGGCCCAAATATGTGTACATTGGAGGTGTGCAATGAAACATAAAGTAAATTCCACCCATACAATTTGCTCTTCCAGTGAAGGACAAAGTGGCCTCTTCTGATACGTGCCATTATTTTCTGATAACATGAACTAATGTGAAATGAGATTCCCATTATATACACACTGTATGAGAATCTAATTAGAGTGTTCATCATACTATTTCTGTAATTGGTATAGGGCCCAGTGATCAGTATCAGCATTGATTCTGCGGTGTTTCTGACAGGGCTTGTGTTGCATGTTCAGTACTTCATGCTTGCAGCCTCGAGGGAGCACTGTTGTGCAACATTTTTTATATGTCATGAATGATGCAGAACTGGGATATTAACACTGTCTCTATTCTTGGTCAATTTACCAAACATGAACATTCACACACTGTGTCGGCTGCAAGGTCTTCCAGTGGCAGCCCTGGCTGGATGGATCAAAATTGCCACTAATCTCCTGGAGCATGTTAATGCATTCCCTCCTCTTTCACAGAAGATATGATTTATGAATTGCATGGAACAATAAATAGCTCTCTATGCTTACATTTGCTCTATGGTAGCAATATTGCAACCCTTGGTAGTATGAGAGAAGTCTTCACTAATACGATAAATCAGAAGTAGGAGTAAGTACTTGTGTAAGTGACAGTTACAGGATCAGGCCCATTCATTCAGTGGGAATGAGACAAACCCAGCAAACTCTCTCACACACAGCATACAAATGAATCAATGCAGTTCCCTAGCAAGTCTTAATTGCTCTGTTCCTGGAATCTGGGACAGGTACATAACCCCAGTGTCATCTCTGAAATGGGGACAGATATCTGTAGTATGGTAGTATGAAAACATTTAAAATACGAACATGTAGGATTCAGAAAAAAATGTCCTAAATTATATCTTCCCCATTTCCTTGGTTGACTGGCTACTGGTTGGACTTCCAATAGGAAACATTGTTAGCCATAATATTTTGTCATCATGCCTAATTTCAAATACAGTAAATCGTGAGGACATGGAACAAACTGTAAGCTAGAAGGAGACAGAAGGAAAATGCACTCTTTTTGGAAGATTTTTATACTAGTTTTAATGGGTCTTTTCTCTCTTTAATTTCCCCTGCCATTCAAATTCTGCATTGTCATTAATTATAACTTATGTAGGAATAGTAATGAAATCATAGCAACACAACATGGCACTTTTTTAGCTCCCTGTATATCTTCAATAGCCTCCACGTGCTACTGGTAGGAAACGTGAAGAGACTTGGAGCTTTTTGCTCTACTCTGCACCCTATGATTTCCTAATAGCATTTCTTAGAAATAAAACTTTAGTCCCTTTCCTACCCTATGAGTGGTAACTGACTTGTCATTTACACTAAGCTGGTCTGCTTCTAGGAAGAAGGCACCATTTTCCTTTAGAAAGAATTACCCAGTGACTTGTCTCAAAATAAAGACATTAATTACAGTGTTTTTGTCTGGGTTTTGAACAGTGCTGAGTTTGTTATTGGCACATAATGCTATTGCTAATGATAGTAAGTACTTTTGGCCCTGATCCTGCAAAGCCTTAATAACATGGTTAACTTTATACATTTCAGTGATCCCAATTATTTCACTGAGATTACGCATGTGTGTAAGTCTTTGAAGAAATGAGACCTTACGTTTTTAATGTTAATTATATTACATGAGAGAAAAATAACAAAGATACAATGTTAAATGTTATTTTCCATATGAAGATGCTTCAGTAGATCTATTAATTATTATTACATTATTTAATGTTTGCACATTGTGCCATATATATGCACAATGTCTTACAGACTTTGTATAGTAATATAATTAAATTACAAAGCATGTTGTTACTGAAGTTACAGTAGAAATCTCACTTGCCTTTAATAGAATAACTACTTCTCTCTGATTGTACTATATAGCTTGCCTTGTCACTCCCTCTAGTCTCAAATACTTGCTTAGAGATGCTGCCAGGTTGTTGAAAATTACTACCTAGGGTTATATCCACACTTGCAAAATATGTACCCATAATTATTGACTAGTACAGCCTACCAGTGATAACAACAGCAGAAGCTGTTGTGCAGACAAGGCTCTGGCATTTAAAGCACATGAACCCTATCTACATTACAGATTCCGTGTTGCTACCACCGCGTTGCTACGTGTCCTGTTTTACCTAGTGTATACAGGAGCTAGGAGAATGATCAATCTCTTCTTGGACATCTGTTTGAATAGTTTTAGGAAATTCACTGATGACTCAGGCTCACTATTCTGGCTAATCATATTCCTGTCTCCATTCACTACACAACCCAGGACTGTTATATTTTAATGCTTGTATATATCCTACTGTTCAAGTTATTAGGACATCCAGATCATTATCTTTCTCCAGTGACACCTTCCGACAAGATCAGCAGAAATTTTAGGAGGCATTAGCATTTGGATAGTCCCATTGGTCTGAAAGTTAGGCCATGCATATTTTCCAATTTCAGACATGAGTTAAATGTGAAAGTTCTCAGCTTTAGGCAAGATAGATTCACACTTCTAATATTACCAAATTAGAAATCACATGTTCACATAAATCAAGTCTGAGTGTTTATGTAACAGGTAGCTATTATTACACACTGTTGGAGTCTTCTGATAATTTTGTCTATAATAGCCAGTAAGTGCATAAGTGATGATATCATAAACCGGAGCTGCGAAGAGTTTTTATTATCCATTTCATAGCAATAAAGCACTCTGGGAAAGTCATGAGACTTTTGCACTTCTTGGAGACTTAAAGTCACTCAACCAAGACACATCACAATTTATGTCCATGCCAGTCAAAGTCATCAGAATGGCCAAGAGCTGATACTGCTCTGCACCTGAGCCTTGAGGACATTGAACACATTGCAAAATCAGGTCCTAAATGGGTTATGGAGAGTAACGGTGGTTGCTCCAGCTGGGCTGAACCCTCCTCGTTGTGGGGAAAATGGAGAGGGAAGCTTTCATTGCTTCTGCTGTAATGAACCTGCTTTCTGGATGTTTAGAGTTCAGTGTCCAGTGCTTGTCAATTTGGCACATTTCAGGAGCAGTCGCTCACTCAAAAATAAACGCCTGTGAAAATAAATACACTGCTCCTTTTATCTGGCGCCTAGGACATCGCCTGAGGCTTCTTAATTTACCTTACTATAGAGTGGCTGTCAAGGCTTGCTGCTTAACTTTAGAGATTATTCAAAAAGAAAATATTAGTACAAGACACTCCAGAAAATTGTGTGTATTTTGTGTGTGTGTGTGTTTGCACAGTGTAGTGCATAACTGTACATTTCCTGGACAGCTACACTATGCACATGACCCCTCACTCTACACACGGTTGCATACACTGTTTTACTGACTTCTTTAGATGCTCCTTCAATACACATTGTAAAGGGAAATTTTCCTTCATCTTTTCTCCACCACATCACACATGGTTTGTTGAAATGAAACAGTAAAATCCATAACAATTTGTGGGTAGAAAAAAATAAAATAAAAAGGGGAACCTCTCCCCAAAAAAGAATGGCCAGAGAGGACTGCTCCAAATTAGAGAACTCTCTCATACTTTTGGCCCGAGATGTTTTCACATCATTTGCAGAATGCAACTGTTCCATGAAACCCTGGAACAGTCATTTAGTATCAATACTCCATGGAACTTGGCAGCTGCACTGAATTACCACTTGGTCACACTGTCTATTGAAATTGCAGCTGGAAATATGTCTGCAAATCATGCCAGCTTCTCATATTGCAGGAGCTGAGATGTTCAGATGTCAGCTGGGACAGCTTGCTTTCCTGCCTGAATTAATCCCTCCCTCGGCACTCCCTCATACCCGCCCAAGGCCATGCCTTTGAAGGCACCTGTAGTGTTTTTAATGGAATGTTGGAATGCAAATCTGTGAGTCAATAGAGCCCTGTTTTAAGATGCACATCCAAAAGCATACCAGTGGGTCACTTAAAGTTCTCAGCCTCCAGGATATAAATTACATGAATTAGAAAATTAAATAATTGGATAATGGAGGTCTTTAATACTGCTGTTCAAATAGAATTACAATCTGTGGTATAAATATTAAACTAACATGAATGCGGTCATTTAAACTGACAAAATCCAGGAAATTCTGAATTCAGGGTGCTACTCTACCCTCAACTCATGCCTGAATAGTTCTGGGTGCTGGAGGTGCAGATAGGGGGCAGCAGGTAGTCTTGATATACTCTGGAGCTTTCCTCCACTTACTCATCAGTAAATTAATACTTAACTCACCTACTGCTTGGGGTTTTTCCAAGAAATGGAGAGGGAGGATAGGAAGGAACCCTAACCAATGGTTAGAATGCTAGTCTAGGGTTCCCTGTTCCACTGCAGTCTTCCTTGGCAACTTAGGTAAGTCACTGAGGCCCCGATTCTCAAAGGTATTTAGATACCTAACTTTGCTTTAAAACAATGGATGTGAGGAGCCTAAAAACCTTTGAGGATCTGGGCCTTAGCTTCTCCATACCACAGTTCCTCATCTGTAAAATAGGGGAACAACTGCTTCTTACCTTCCAAGGTTTTGTGAGGAGAAATACACTAAAGATTATGAGGTGCTTAGATACTGTGTGATGGAGTCATATGGCTTACCAGAAATGGATTGTGAATCTTCATTAATTAATATTTGTAAAGAAGTTTTCGGTCCTCAGATGAAATGTGCTGGAGAAATGCTAAGTACAGTATTAGGGTGGAATCTTCATCCCTCTGAAGCCAATGGCACAACTTCATGGACTGTAGACCAGTCCAATCCAATCCTTACCTCCTCCTGAATTTTTTTGACATCTTTCCCTTCAGAAATCTCTCTATTCCTGAGTTTGGTTTTTAGGGCTGAACCTACACTTTGTCACTACACATCTTCTCTGCCTGGCTCTGCTGTCCTATGTCTGGTGATTCTTGAAAGCTCAGTACTTTTCTTTTTAAATTAATCCAATAAAACTGTATAGGCCATGGCTCTGTGATGTATTCTGCATGTTGTGTTTTTAATCTTTGATCTACTGGACCCAAATGATTATCACTTTTACATCCCATTCCAATTTTTTACACAATAGGCTGCCAGAGGTCTTTTAGAGCCATTAACATCGATAGTGTCAATGTGGATTTATGGAGCCTTTAATCTGCAGATCCATACCTGTGCAGTCACGCTGAACGCTCAAATCCTTCATGGAATTGCAATGTGACCTTGTCAAAAGTGCTATTCCTTGGCTGCTTTTCTAAGAGACATAAATTAGTCATTTTATACTCTCTTTCTCACTCGCACACACACACACAGGTTATTTTTAATTCTTCTCAAGAAAAGAGGGGAGGAGAGTCATAGAGACATAAGCCTGGTCATTCATGAGACATTTCTTTATGCATATAGGCCTAGATTATCCCCTGTGATACAACTGATTTGCACTGCCTATGAATACTGGACCTAATACAGGCATGCCTGGCTGACATGTAAGAGAATCCTACAGTGGTAAAGAGCCCATATGGCTGATATGGTAGGGGGCATGGCCAATGAAAAGAAAGTGTGTATGGGACTTCCTTGTATCCTAACAACCCTGGCACCTGTATCAGCCCCTGTAGCCATTTGCATTTGAAGCAAGTTAGAGCAGCTTTCAGGTTGCTCTAACTTATTTAAGAAAATTGGACCTGTGTACAGCTGCTCAAGAAGGAGGGAGTGCAAAGGTGAGTAAAGCCACTATTGTGCTCTATCCCTCACCACCCTTTGAGTTGCACAGTGCACTCACTAGCCATAACCAAGGATCTCAGCTAGGCAGCGTATCCCACTTATAGTGAGCTCAGATATGAGAGTAAGGCAAGATGATTGGGAAGGGCATAGGGAGTGAGAAAGGGGATAGGGAGAAATTAAAGCGGAATGCAGGATTCTGTAGTCTCATAGGTGAGGGGAAGCCCTGTGAAAACCATGATTTCCCTACTTAGGTTTCATTATAGCCGCAGCAATATGTCTGAGGCAAAAAGTGTGAGAAAATCTATTATATAAAAAAGTCAGACCACATGCTTCTGAACTCTCTCGCCGCTCAATTACCTGACATGCTGTTTTTCCATAGTTAGCAAGCTCACATGCTCCACCATGCCAGTCTGCTGGGCTACCATCTTTCATTGATTTCCAGTGCTAGGTTATGATCTTGCAAAGTACTCAGTGCTTCCTGCCTAGTGCTGGGCATCTTCAGCTCCCACTGACTTCAGCAAGAGTTGAGGGCACTATGCACCTGGCAGCACCAGGTCCAAAGAGCATAAAAAACTGGGGGAAGAAAACAAAACAAAGGCCATTTTAGCTAATGAAAATAAAAAGAATAAAGAAAAAAAAAAGTATGCAACCAGGACATTTTCACTGCTTCAGCTTTTAGTATCTTTAGTCCTTCTGTAATCTGTAAATAGCTGAATCTGTTTCCAAAAGATATTGAAATTACATTATAAAAGAGAAAACTTATGATCCTGCAAGGAGTTCTGCATGGATGGACCTGTGCACCCACATGAAGCTCTTTGCAGGAAGGGGGCCTATGACATTGCTAGAAAAAAGTCCTTTGCTCACCGAAGAGGGATGGCATGGGGAGTGGCTATGCCATCTTAATCCCAATTGTGACACATTGAACACCAATCGGGTGGCACCATCTCCAGTAGAGAAAGTGTAATTCAATCTCGAGTCCCAGCCAGTCCGGGACACAGCCAAAAATCCACATTTTCAAAAACCCCAAAAGGCCCTACCTCCGAGATGAGACCTTGCATGCCAAGTGATAGCCTGGATTGGAATGGTTTGACTGAGATATAGACCCCTGGGAGGAAAGCTTTGGAATGAGAACTTCCATGGATTCTGTGCTAGTGGGTATCATTCTGATAAAGCAAACTTCAATTTCACCGTACGAAGGAAGGGTCATCAAAGGGATGGTGAAGGATAATCTTGTGGCTCCAGCACAGAACCAAGATCTGCTTTCCTGGGATTTATATTCCCAGGTGTGTCCAGACTCCCTGTGTGACTTTGGGCCTGGGTTTCCAAATGTGGCCTCTATTGGCGGCCCAATTTTAGATACTGAGGGTGAAATCCTAGTCCCACAAAAGTTGATCGCAAAATGCCCATCAGTGTCAATGGAACTGGGATTTCAGACCGTGGGCCTGATTTTCTGAAACACCATGCATCTATGGCTCCACCTGAAGTCAAGAAAAGCTGTGGATATTCAGCAGCTCTGATAATCGCACCTCTGGTGTATATAGTTGGGCATCCAAACATTCAGGTATCCAAAATCTAAATCTACACTGGAAAATGTGGGCCCTAAATCTCTCTGGGTTGCAGTTTCCTCCATTGTGAAATGAGGGTCCTCACATTTTCCTTCCTCACAGGGATGCTGTGTGGCTCAGGAGATCAGTATTATGGAAGCACGTGGCAGTTTGTGGATGACAGGCGCTGTGGAAATGCAAAGTAGCACTCTCAGCAGCATCCCCACAATGTCCAAGGCTTCCCGGGAATCAGAGGGAAAATGACAGATTTCACACACCGGTTATGGCAAATTTCACGGATTGCTCAGGGTTGTTAGGGGAGGTTGTCGAAGCACAAATGTAATTTGTATTGTTTTAAATGGGTCTAGTCATTAGATATGAAAATAAACAGCATGAAACGTTGAGCCCTGCTCTGAGTGTGACTTCTGTTTTCTGAGATGTATTCCTGAGGCTGCCAAGGAGAGAAGAGCAGATTTTGGTTCCAATGGAAGGTCTGCCAGAAGAGCCCAATCGGCTGAGGCTACAGTGGGGATGCGCCATGCCATTGGCTGTCCAGTGCTGTCCATTTTTGTGGCTACTTGGGCTGCCTGTGGTCCCTCTGGCAGAGAGGAGGTGCTAAGATGTGAAGCACTGCAAACTTTCCCAACAGAGTTCCCACCTTTGACTTCTTTGCCTCAGGGTGTCTTTTGGCTTCTGATGGCATTCAATCCAGAAACAACCCTGTACAATTGCTCCTTATTTGCCTCTCCAATGATAATCATAGATTAACATAAACAATTAAATAATGAAGATGTAAAAAAACTCCTGACCTTTGCAACAAATATGGATTAGGACACACCCTCCCTGGATATCACTTATCTTTTTAATCTGGTCCTGAAGTCCTTGAGCAGGCTATATTCCTCCTACTGGTTTCAATAATTGATCCGGGCATGGCATGATTGTTGAATTGGGCTCATCTGTGTCAGATTTATAGAGTTCCAGGACAGCCTGGGCATAGCATCATTTCCAGATAGACTAAATATAGCTTCCTGAGATAAGCAATAAAAGGGGAGGGGGGAAAAGAGATTGGCCATACCCTTTATTTGACTGCTGAAAATCAACTCAAACAAGCACACTTTCTAGAGTAATGCACACATCAGGCCATGAAAAATGGAGGCACAATAAAACAATAGACACAGCACTAGGGGATAATAACACATCAAAAGGGAAGATTACATAAAAACAAAACATGGCTGTGGATTGGAGATCTCCTGGATGCTAATGACTAAAAACTCCCTTGATCAGAGAAAACAAAGGGTAAGAATAACAGAAGGAGTAAATACGCTACAGGAGAGGCAGTTCCTTCTTCTCTCTATTATTTGTTGCAAAGGAGGGCTTTTTAGGCTGTTGAGGAGAGAGTTGGGCCCTGTCTGGGGAAAATATGTTGACATATTTCTAGCAAGCTGTGCTTGATGTAACAAGGCCTGATCTAGGATGGGTTCTGTATGATGTTTAGCAGGGTTATGCCCTGTGTAGGTTAGGCCCTGTCAGCCAGGGAATGATGTTAGCAACTTTCTATCAAAAAACATGTGTAAGTTTATTTGGCAAGAAAGATGCTACCATAGGACCAATTGTGCCCCCAACATCTGTATGTGGAGGGACTCCTAGGTGCTTGACTACTATGGTGAAGGGGGAGAGGGCATAGGAGAACCTAGATTTATAGACAGACGCTCCAAAGTAGGATCTCAACCCTCCTGTTTGGAAGGGGAGAGCGTTCAATTGCCTTTATACGATCATCTCTCCTTTCCTAGGACCCTGCAGAGGGCTCCCTTAGGTCATGATCTGTGCAGGAATGTGGGAGAAATTGGCATCTCTGTGCTGTGTGGGGGTCACATACATCCCCCTTCCAGACCCATGGAGCTCCCCTGGATGGAAGTACAGCGTGGGCTTTATCATTTGGTCTGTGCCACACTCTTTGCACAAGGGATCTCCTTTAAGGGGTGCAGGGAGTTCCCTGAAACATCTGTGGCCAGAGAAGCATGTGTGAGGAGGACAACAGCCAGGGCTCAGAGTTATATTCCCTGATCAAACAATCAGGGAGGAGCTCTACTAGGGGCTCCCTATCTGGTTTTCTTCTGCCTTAGGCTCCTGCAGAGGTTGTACTATGAAAAGGATGACCCCGTCCACAATTCAGAAGACACATGACTGTAGGAAATCAATATTCCTATGAAGAATCCTTCAAGCCACATCCTTAACTCCTCAATTAGGAAAAAAAATCCTATTGACACCCTTTCTGAAATCCCACTGAATTTTTTGCCAGGCAGGAGTTGGATGATCTTTAGGAGCTGTAAACTCTGGACATGGAGAAATTCAAACATTCTTCATTTTTGGGCGGTTTTAAAGGGCCTTTCTAAAGACCTGATCTGGCCTATTTGAAATCAACAAGGGCTTTGCTATTGACTACATTAGGAGCAGGAGCTGGTCCTTAGAATAAATGTCACACAGGCCCAGTCCTACATACCCTTATTCACTCAGAACCCAGTTCAGCAAGACACAAGCATGTGTCTGACTTTCAGCATGTGAATAGTCCCATACACATCAATGAGATACTCCCATGCTTAAAGTTATGTGTCCTTCTAAACTGAAGTCTGAGGTAGCAGGCAATTGGACTAATCATGTGAAAGTAAGGACTACCTGAGTCAGGAAGGGTTTGCAGATTAGGGTCTGGGAGTGTAACTAACTCCCTCAAGAAATACTTACCCTCATGTTGTCTTTTTACTCTTCTTGATAGCCTCTGGAGATTCAATATGGTTTTCTGATGCATAAAAAGGCCTGATCGATGCACTGTTGCCTTTTTTCCTGTCTCAGTTTATTAAGATAAAACTGTAGGAGAAGAATCGTTTCTGTGGCAAGTTATTTATTATTTCAGTCCTGCTATGTTTTGCTATTTCTCTACCATGGGTCCTTTGTGTTATAATTTTGTTTGAAAATATTTGCGCCCATGGAGTTTTCAAAAACAGGAACTGACACAAAGAAAGTAGGAAATTGAAATAAATTACACAGAGGCGAGGTACTTGCAGACACAGCTGCAGTCCAACCTTTTCCACACTGTTCCCAGCTGATAGCAGAGAATTTAACTCAAACCAGCATAATACCAACCTGTTCCTGTTGTTTTTGAAGTAGCATTTTTACATTCTGATGCCAGGGTGCCTGGCCCAAAAGTGCAGTGTGAGACTTTTTTAGTCATATTCTAAAGAAGGTTCCTGCTGCAGCCATAAAAAAATAAAACAAACCTTCAAACATTTCCAGCAAATATAAATACAGAAAAAGTGTCTTAAATCCAGAGCTTTCCAGGCGAGATAATTTGGTGTTTTCTGTGGGCATATTCATTTCAGCTAGAATAAAATGTGTTTCACTGTGTTAGACTGCATTAATTGGCGCATGTCAGATTATGTTCGGTGAACAGATCAGAAAATTCAGTATCTGAAACCAATGGGGTTGTTTTAGGCATTATAGGGAACTTTTTATTTGATTGGGGTTTTTTTCTTTCTTTCATGGCTGCTGATTTGAATAACAATAGTGAAGTTAATATGAGGTTTTCTCACCACTTTGGGCATAAACCTACTTTTCTTGAGTATAATCAAAGAATGCTTTAATGGGCCATTTGTTTCTTCAGCATCATGATGTCCCAGCTACCACCATATTCTGACACTACTGCAACAAGTACTCTTTTGCATTTATTTAAAGGAAAAATGCAACTGATCAGTCATGGTGCCAAAGTCACATTCTGTTCCCAGTGAAGCTAATGGCAAAGCTCCTATTGAGTTCAGAGGGAGAAGGAGCAGGTCAGGGTGGTACACTAAACTTTGCTACTTAGCTTAACGGAAGCTGTGGAGGTACCACATTATAATCAACTGGGTCTTTCACATCTCTTTTTTGTGTGATATTATTATCCTGGTGGGTAGGTGCTTTGCAGCATGAAGCATGCCATAGAACACAGGGTGTATCTGGCCCACTCCTTGGGCTGTGGTGGAGGGAGAAGGGAGTAATGGCTCCCTCTCCTCTGGAGGTCCTCCCACAGAGACTTGGCTTTTATGTGGGGTTGTGCAACACTCAATGTGAACTGTTGCGTCTATCTCTGGGGATTTGCCCTGCACTTGCTGTCTGGCCTAGCAGACAACACACTATTTTGGAACTCATGAAACACTGGTTCTGCTAGTAGCTTGGCCATTGGCCTCCTGGACGACCTTGGCCAAGTCATGGCACTGCTCTGTGCCTCAGTTTCCCCATCTGTAAAATGGGCATAAGGATACTGACCTATTTTGTAAAGTATTATGAGATCTATGGATGAAAAGCACTTTATATAAGCTAGGTATTATGATCTGTGACATGTGTAAAGATATTTGGATAAGTTTATAAAGATCTAGAAGATCTCAAAATGTACCAAAGCATGTGCTTTGATTGCAGAACTTGGTGCAAGGAAATCTATGACCCTTTAAGTCCTTTCTACATCTCGCTTCTATTTATTAATGATTTATATGTGATTTATGCCCAAAGCTAAAATACTAAAAATACTAAAATAAATCCATTAATATGTATGTACATTTTAAAATGAATTTTCCTGTGACTGTGTTACCCCTTTTTCTGTCATAAATATTCTAGTTAATGAGTTTACCGGAAGAAACAGCAAAATAAAGACTACATTTGAGAAAACTGCCACCTGTTCTTAGACTATTTGCAAAGAGAAAAGGAGGTGAAGCTGGCTGAGTAAATCCATTGCCCTGCACTATTTACAAAGCTCTGCTCACACATGATCATACGCATGTGGGGTACATGCAGAACGGTGGGTCTGTGTGTATACCCTCTGCTTCTGCATGAGTCTGTCTGTATACCCTCTGCTTCTACCTGGGCGTTGGGTGCCCCATAAGGAGTAGAAGTGTAGGGTGGGTTTTTGCCGCTTCCCAAATTGACTGGCAGGACCTGATCCCAATCCCACTGACGTCAATGGCAAGGCTGCAAAGATTCCGGAGCAGAGCCTCTATCGGGCATTGCCTTTTTAAGACGGGGGCCCCACGCTCCCGCCTCCCTCCCCCTCCTCCCCAGCAAGCGGATCCCAGGAGGGGGCTCTTTCCCTTGCTCCGCGACCTCGCAGCTGGGAGAGGCAGCTGCTCTCTCAGCCCGGCTGCTGGCAGAGACGGCGGAGGGGGCTGCCCGGTCCCTGGACGCGGCGGAAGGCGGCTGGCTCCGGAGATGGTCGCGAGTAGAGCCCAGTGAATCAGCCCCGCTCCTCGGTCCGGTGCTTTCGGCGTGGAGCGGCTGGAGGGACCCGCGGGGCTGGGGGGAGAATGGGATGCTGCACCGGGCGCTGTACCTTGATTTTCCTCTGCACTTTCCAGCTGGTGAGTAGCCGGCTCTTCCCTCGTGGCTCACGCCGGGACAAGTAGCCGGGCTTCCCCAGTGGGGAACCCCCTCTTTGCACCCCCTTATCCCGCAGGAGGGGGCCGACCCAGGGAAACTTGGACACGTCGCTCCAGCCCAGCTTGATCCGGATCGACACGAGTTGGCACCAATTCTCTACCCCGTGTGAACGGGGGTGGGAGTAGGGGGAAGATTGTTGTGTCTGCGCCCGGATCAACCCTAATTCTCAATCAGAAGAGGAGCAGGCAACTCGTTTCGACTGAGAGATCAGGCACAAACTCGGGAGGGTGGAAAGGGGTGGGGGAACCCAGCCATCAGACTCAGAACAAAAGATTCCCAGGATTTAACTCCACTCCCAAACCGCATTGTTAAGAATTAGGGAGTCCCCGAATATTTTGGGGGGTTGATTGAAAAGTTAAGTCTCACGCAGCCGCTTCCATAATAATGGTTTATTAGAATGATTCATTTGATCACAGCATTGGGCCCCTTTTAACTTTCATCCTTTTGAGTTATAGTCTGAAAGGGGTGGGGGAGTCCGGATGTCATCCAGAATGGACAGTTACTCTTCTTTTTCGGGTGTCTTCATTGTTTTGTTTGTTTATTTAAAATTGGGGGGAGGGGCACCTTTTTAAAAAAAGTCTTGATCTGGTAAGGTCACCCTCTTTTTAAAAAAAAATTAAAAAAATAAACCTGATGTTAAAAGTGGAGAATTCTCATAATAATCATCATCAGCAGCAACAGTAAAAAGTTCAAAAGTGCTGACATAATCAAGATATCAAGAGGCCAAAGGTACTACTATAATATATAAGGCTGCAATGAAAGATTAATTTAATATGTGCTACTTCATTATTGTATGTGTTCATGCATATTTAAAACTACTTATTTAAAACATTCTCTTCATTAATTGTACAAATCTATATAATCAGAAGCAAACTCCTTTAACGTTTGAAATACTGGTTTTCCTACATCATGACTGTCTATTACATCTGCATACATGTCAATGCTGAACTGTGATAAACAAAGGTCTGGCTGTTTTATGATTGTCTGTGCATCTCCCTTGTAGAGGTTCCTCCTTGTCAATTACTAATAGGCTCCAGGGTTTCTCTTGCCTTAAAAAGGAAATGCCATTCCTTTATTTAATTTTGAAGCACGTTTTTTTTTCCCTAAAATTGTTTTATTTTGGAGCATAATCTCTAGATCTTGTTGAGGAAAGGAGCCAGTTGATTTTAAACTCCGTAGTAAATTAGTGCCACTGAGTAGTCTAGCTAAAACTCTGTTTTGGAATTGTTTAGTGAAACAGGAATTTATTTTCCCTGAAGGGTCTGTTCTGTGGAGGAAAGAATCTCTCATTTAGCAGAAACTGAAAGCGGCTAGTTTTTAAAACCTAAACCACTGGTCTAAAATTTGGTGTGGAGAGCAAAGTTTAGGCTACCAAGAGATGTAAGATTTGACTTGTGGATAAATAAAATAGGCAACAAAGTTCTGTTGTTTGCATGAAGCATATTACTAGACATGTTTTATGCATGACGATGATAATAGTGAGTATTTAGTCTTCCAGTGTAAGTGTTCTTTCTCATAATTTTTCACCCATATTGTACAGAAGAAAGAGACTGTAACCATGTTAACATTTGAATAAATGAGTGTTTGAACAGCTAATTGTCTCTTAAATCCAGCAGCGTGTTGGCCTGCTTTAAAAAAAAAAAAACTGCTGGTGCTGCTCTTATTTTTGATAAGCGTGGGAGTTTTCTGGTATCCAGGATACTGAAACAAAGAACCTTGAGAGTTTTTTTTTTTTCCTTAGGACCCTCCTCCTTTAAAAAAAGAATCAGCTTCTTTGCGCATTCTTAAGCAAGTTTGGATGCCTCTGTCTTGGTGATTTCCCATGCTACTTGCCTTGGTAAATTAGTAGAGATGAAAAATGTAAAATATGGGGCGGGAATTCCTGAAGCTCTGTCCTAATGAGAGTGTGATCATGAGCTGTTGGCTAAACTTCCAGTAAGTTACTGGGGGAAGCTGTGATGAGACCTTTTCCCGCTACATTTCCAGCTCTCCTTGTGTGCAAATTGTCACATCATTTATATAGTAATATAGCTAAGTGAGCTGCAATAGAATGAGATACTGTACGTAATGGAATCAATTAATGCAAAAACCAGAAGTGATCAGACCATCATCATTAATAAATGATAAAGATGTGAACTTTCTTTGATCATTGCATGTCTCTGCTCTATTTCACTTGCTATTTTGATTTCTCTATATTCTTCCCTTAGTGCTTCCAGACACTGTGCTTCCCCCAACAAAAATCCTGGGATGAAATTCCAGCTCTACTGCAGTCAATGAGAGTTTTGCCATTGACGTCAGTGGGGTAAGAATTTCACCCCGGTACTTCAAACCTTAATTGCATGCTTTTATACTACTTTGTTTGGAAACTGCACATTCTACTATATATTTCTCTAGTGCAGTAACTGACTTTATTGGGAGTTTTTCTAAATAATAAATACAAGAAAAGCAAGAGTTCAGTTTACAACGGCTTTTGGAGGTCCTATGACTGATTATGTGCAAGTAGTTCCATAGCTGCTAGTTGTGCGTGGAAGTGTTCATGGATCCTGAAATGTTCACAAATTATAGCACAAGTGTATGCCTGAAAAAAATAAAATAGCTGAGTATATTAATCATTGTTGTTTGTTGTTCTCCGGGATTAAAAACATTTGTCAGCCAACTGGATAGCAGAAGCATCAACATGTTAATTAGGTGATCAGCTACACCACATGAATGCCAAATAGATCTCCAGCAATGCACGGGCTGCAAACTCTTTGTCTAAACTGTATAGAGCAAGTTAATGAATACGTTTGAAGAGAATCAGGATTGAGTCTCAGCTGATTCGCTGATCAGAAAGAGGCTACGTTTGTCATGAATAATTTGACTAACTCTAGTCGTAAACTGTCGTTCCCCTGAATGTTCCATACTAAGATTTTGCTCCTTTGGGGCTCTGTGCTGGTGAGCCCAGTGAAAGAAAACACTCTGCTAGTGCTTTTCTTCCCTGCCATCCCTATGCATGCAGCAGGGCAACATAGCACCACTGGTCATGATCCAGCATGGCCTTGAATGGAACTTAAGCACAAGCTTAACGTTAAGCACATGCTTACGTGTGTTGCTAAATCAGGACCATAATGCATAGAAGAGTATTGTATGGAGTGGGCTCAGCTAATATGCCGCCTGCCCCCCACATTCCTAAGGAGGAACCCATATTCAGTAGCATGACAGCTAGCTACTAATACACCTACCCTGTAATACATTTCTGCCTTGGAGAGAGAGCGTAGTTACTCCCACTACCTGGTGCCCCAGACCTGCCAGCAGAAAACCACAAGGCAGTATCTTTGGTCCCCATCACTGTGCTTGTCAAGGGCAGGTTTGGTTCTAGGACTGGCAATCTGTCTTTTCAGTTCACACTGCAAGGGCCCAGTAGTGTGAATTAAGGATGGATGGACACAACTGGTTTTATTGTCTTTATATCACTTTAACTCAGAAACTAATGTTACCTGAATGAACTCCGCCTTCGTCCAACCCATGAATCTTTGCTGAAATAAGAATATTAGGAATTGCTTAAGCAAAACTTAAACAAATTGCATCTTTTGCCAGTGAGGGAAGGGTACCTGGACTCCATCCCTGTGAAGTGCCTTAGAGAAATGTGCAGTATAGAAATTAATGATAGAAAAGATTTTTAGGGCAGGATTTTACAACCTATGTGGAACACTGCAGAGTGCATCACTAGGGAGTATCCACCAGGATCCCCAAAATATTGTGGGATTGGTGGGTCCCAGAAAGGAACCATGGACAGTTGATAGGTTCCAGACAGGAAAAACGTTAATAATTGGTGTGCCAGTCCTTCCTCCCTGCCAGTAAGCAGATCGTTCACACTCATATATTTCTTAAAGTAATAAGTGATTGTGTGCTGAAGGCGCCATCTGAATTTATTTCAACCAGACCAGGCATGGAAAAATTCCCTCCTTCCCCATAATCCGTCCCAACAAATCAAGTAATTGTTGTTTAAATTCAGTCCATGGGTTGGGAGTATGGATGCCAAGCATAGGCCTGGAGGCAATTTTACAGATACATTTAGAACCCCTTCTCCTCCGAGGCTCGATATGGAAAAAATGACAAACATTTCACATTAACAGAGAGAGGAGCCCACACAGAATCTCTACACAGAAACAAACCAAAAGTAACTATATCCATGTATTTATTTCTTCTCTCTCTCTCCTCCCCCCGCCCCTTTTCCTGACAGTCTTTTTAATCTCTTACAGAAGTGGGTGATCAACTCTGGAAGTTATTTGAAAATAGTATAGATCTCTCTCTAGCAACCTTCTCTAATGACTAACATGGCCATGTCAGGTTGATCTGCAGAAAACAGATAAACTAAAACACTGGAAAAATTTTAAAAAGGTACATTGGCTTTTGGGATTGCACAGGGTGTAAATCAGAATAGAATCTGGCCAAAAATGAATAAACATATAAAATATTTCCTACATTACAGGTAGCAACAGACCACCCACTCTCAATCTCCAACACAGGCAGAATTTGGATTCACATACGGGTCCCAACTTTGCAGCTGGCTCTCGGCCCCTCTTTAGATATTGAGCTGAACCAAGTAGCCCAAAACTTTGGTGGAGTTCACACCAGCTAATTCATATGCTCCTTGGGGCGGAACTGTCTCTCTGATGTCCTACAGTCCCAAGCATACTGTCTGCACTGAAGAGCAAGCAAGTATGAGACTCTGCCTGGCCTCTACATGAATGGGGTTGGGAGAGAGGGTATAAGGAGCATAGCCTGGCTAAGAGCCAAGTGGAAGTACATTCTCTGAATTTTTGGAAGTGCGGGGATAGTTCCCTCACTATTCTCTGGGGTGCCCGGCATGCCAAAGTTGTGTGGGAGGAGGAGGTAGGGACATTCTCACCTTTGCCTTCCCACACCAGCCCATGGAGCAGAGACGACACTATTGGGAGAGTTAGCTACACTCCCTGAAGAGGTACTGTATGCTCCCTGAGGCTCCCCCAGGGTGGTATCATAGAGCCATAGACAAGTAGGACTGGAAGAGATGATTTCACACAGTTGTTAATGCTGTGCTGTGCCGAACTGGCAGATTTGAACCCAGAGTAGTTCAGCAAAAGCAGGTGCCCAAATCAGCAGTGTGCCCATTGCTTAGCATACTGATCAGAATCATCTCACTGTTACCTTGTGCTCTCCCATCTTTTTATCACCTTCACCTGTTCTCTCAGCTTATCCTTAGATTGTAAATGCTTCAAAGCAGGGGCTGTCTTCTTGTTATGTTTGTACAGCACCTAGCACAATGGGGCTCTGGTCCCCATCTGTGGTCCTGAAGCACTGTCACAAATTATACAATAAGTATAATAGCCACATTAAACAGAAGTTGTTTCCTGAGTGCGAGTGCCAGACAAAGTTAAGGCTGTGACAATAACGGACTTGGTGTAAAAATTTCCACTGACACTGGTCTTTGGTGGAAAACTGAGGTTTTGACTAAATGAATGTCATCATGGAAAGTGTCCACTTTCCATGGACAACTTTGAGTTTTCATCAAAATCCCAGAAATGTTTTGGCTGAAAATGTTCCGGTTTTGGTTGGTTTGTTTTTTGACAAAAAGTCAAACTTTTCTGTGGAGAAAAGCACAGTTCTCCAAGCAGTTCTTGGACTGGGAGTTCCACTGCAAAGCGGGAGAGCAGCACAAGGGCTTTGTTTTTTGTGCAATATTTGGTATTTCAAAGGTGCTTGCATCCAGAGTTCACATTGCTCAGACAATCCAGATTCATGCTTCCCATTGTGGCAGTAGATTGCCAGTGAGTCCCAGGAATCCTGTGCTTTTGTGTTCTCTAAACCAACCCATTCTGAGGTTTCAGACCATGAATGGAATCTGGGAAGGTCCAAAATAAAAACAGTTCCCTCCACCTTCAATTTCTTTTCCTTAAAGTGTTTTCCACAAGCTTGGTCTAGTTCTTTTGTGATCTTCTTATACATTTTTAATGGATTGGAAGCACAAATAATGCACAGCAGAAATTGTTCTCTGACTTCTGCTGCTGTGCTGATGGACGTGACTTTGTGATGTGGTTTACGTTATATTCTGGGGTTGTGTGTAGTTGGATTGCATCGTTACTTTTCTCACTGAATTTCAGCCCACATAATTAGGGCCCAACCAAATTCACGGCCGTGAAAAATGCATCACAGACCATGAAATCTGGTCTCCTCCCTGTGAAGTCTGGTTGTTTGTGCGCTTTTATCCTGTACTATACAGATTTCACTGGGGAGAGCAGTGTTTCTCACATTGGGGGTCCTGACCCAAAAGGGAGTTCAGGGGGGTCACAAGGTTATTTTAGGGGGGTCACGGTATTGCCACCTTCTGCGCTGTCTTCAGAGCTGGGTGGCCGGAGAGCAGCGGCTGTTGGCTGGGCGCCCAGTTCTGAAGGCAGCGCCTCGCCAGCAGCAGTGCAGAAATGAGGTCGGTAATATTCTGCCATGTCACCCTGACTTCTGCGCTGCTGCTGGCAGTGGCTCTGCCTTCAGAGCTGGGCTCCCAGCCAGCAGCTGCTGCTTTCCAGCTGCCCAGCTCTGAAGGCAGCACCGCAGCCAGCAGCAGCGTAGAAGTAAAGGTAGCAGTACCGCAACCCACCCTACAATAACCTTCCAACTCCCCCTGTCCTTCTGCCCCCCACACACACGGCTCCTTTTTTGGTTCAGGACCCCTACAATTACAATACTGTGAAATTTCAGATTTAAATAACTGAAATCATGAAATTTACATTTTTTAAAAACCCATGACCATGAAATTGACCAACATGGACCATGAATTTGGTAGGTCCCTGCACATAATCCAACCAGTGATGACAGATTTATAACTAAATTAAGAACTTCATCTGGGACGATATATAGCATGTGATTATATCCACTGGTGGTATATAGTATGGTTAGCCTCGCTGCACTGAGTGAGAAAAAAGCCAGAACTAGCCAAAACACAAGAATATCCTCTTCAGACTCAAAACAACTTCTCTCTCCTGCTGCTTTCACTCTAAGTGCCTTGTCTGATTTCTTTGCCGCTGGGATGAGATCACTGGAGATGCAACTTCATGGGTATTTTCCTCTATCACCATATTCTCTGCACTTTTTAGCTGCCCCTGGGTTAGGTTTTCCTGTTCATATCACCCCTGTGCTCTAACTTTCATCTCTCCCTTCTCTCCATACATTTGAACCTTTATGGCATTGCTCTGCCAACAGACTGGGACTTGCCTTTCTTTGTACTGGCTTGTTTCTGCAACCCTTAATTACATTGAGTAGTAATTACCCAAACAAATAATCTCATTGAACTCAACAGGATTATCCTCATGAGTAGTTTGATACTCAGCGTAAGGGCTGCAAAACTGGGGTAGTTATTAGTAACAGATAAAGAGAACTTCCCCTGAGTTTTGGCATATAAAGCAATTAAGGTTATTTGGGATCTGGATTCACCCAAAACTTTGGGAGCCCCCAGGCTGACTTTTCCCCAGTGGCTCTCATTTTTCTTCCTACCTTTGAGGCCCTGCTGATAAAATCCATCCCACCTCAGGTTTCTGGCTGGCAACAGTCCCAGCCTTGCCTGCTGCTCTGTTTCTCACTTGTTTCTTCTGATGGGCCGCTATGCCGCCAGGGCATAGATTTTATAGACTTTGCCTTTTAATCCAGCCCTACTGATGGCTTTTATTTATAATCTGTCCTGCACCTCTCTATTTTATCATGTGACCTCTTTCCCATGCTCTCTACGATTACCCCATATGCTATACTGTGCTCTTCATAATTCTTGAGCTTGATTAACTGCTATGTGAGCAGGTGACACGTGAATACAACAGCGCAAGGTGATCTTGGAGGGGAAAATAGCAGGTACCAGTGGCAGCAGATTATCAGGCTTCCATTTCTTCTTACAGGGTAAGGAAAAGATGAGTCCAAATAACAAAGATGAGGGGCCTCTCTAGCTGCATTGGAGAGAACGTTTTATAGGGTGACGAGACAGCAATTATGAAAAATTGGGATGGGGTGGGAGTGGGGGATAATAGGAGCCTATATAACAAAAAGACCCCAAAATTGGGACTGTTCCTATAAAACTGGGACGTCTGGTCACCCTAGAACATTATTATGTAGGTCCAGAATTTTGAAAGGTTTCTGCGAGGAGTGGAGCAATCCCAGTATTCTTCATTCTCTTTCCCTCCCCTCCATCCCTGACGTGTATCATACCAGCCTGAGGGGTAGCTCATCTCTACAGATCTGCTCTCTGCTCTGTGGTTTATTGTCTTTTATTTTCCATAAGAAAGGAGCCCAGAGTGGAGCCGCTGTCCTCTTTGCTGTGTCTGGGCGCTCGCTCAGATGGAAGGCCAATGGACATGGGGCGTCCAGCACAAGAGAACATTCAGTGTAGTCCAGTGACATCCCACAAGCAGAGCAGAGGTTGTTCCAGTGTGTGTTACATAAGGAGACTCAGTACATTTTCACGGGGGTGGAAAAGGCAGCATTTCTAAGAACCTGCTGCAGGGGACTGTCAGACAGGAGATCTTGGAAGGATAAAATGAGAGAGCAAAAGGCCTGATTCTCATTTACCAGGGTAAATCTGGAGTAACTCCACTTCAGTAGGGATAGTTTATGGTGTTGTTCATGACCTGTCAGATCCTAAATGACATGAGACATGACTATTCCCCACCGCAGTTGTGATCAATGAAATTTGTTCTGCCTTCTTATAAAAGGTGGGCGGGGGAGGCAGGTGCTGACTGAAAATTTTCTGTCTAAATGTTTTTTGATAGAACACTGAGTTATCGACAAAACGAAAATTTCCACAGAACTAGAGGGATCCTGTGTCCTGTTTTGGCTGGGACAGTTCTTTTTTTAAGCCCTGACCCGGACAGTCCAATTTTTTGACAAAAACTGGCTGACAGATCAGTTGGCAAGAACAAATGAACAAATGCCCCGTTTACAAGAAACATTGGGTGTGTCCCCATAGGGGGGTGCAGAGGAACATTGAAGGGGGGTGGTGATGCAAGGTGCTAAGCAGCAGGGCTCTGGGGTCAGTCCCAACCCCAGGTGGTGCAGGTGGCACCCCATAAGTGGCACAGGGTTTGGGGGGGCCCAGCCGGGGCTCGGGGCAGCACTGGGTTCAGGTGTTCAGCCCAAGTTGTGAGTGGGAGGTGACTCTGGTGAGCCCTGTGTGGGTTGGGGGTGGTATGTGGCTTGGATGAACCCCAAACATTTTTACTTTAGGAATTATGGTCACTTACATAGAAAGTGCCTGTTTTCCTCAAAAATGTTGGATATTTTCTGTCTGAAACCCAAGCAATATTTCTGGCAAAAAACCCCAAAGTCTGTCAGTATTCAGCAACGCTTGTCCAAAATTGGTCATCAAAACTGGCAATATTTTCAGTTTTCTTTTTTAATGAATAGTTTAAAAATGTCACTACAACTTTTGACAAAAATGAAGAATGTTTTAGTGTTTGTCAAATTTTTCTATAAGAAACATTTCCTCCCACCCCACCCCACCCTTTTCCAACAAGCTCTATTGCTAACCTTTTGGGCACTCTGCAAACCATTAATCTGACAGAGTTTTGCAAGAAGACTAAGGATATGTTCCTGCAAGGGGAAAACAAAGGGAGAAATGAGCTGTTTCATTGCTTTGGATAATCAGTTGTCTATATAGGGGTATTGAATGCTTTTGGAACATTTTTTATTATTTAAATCTAAAAATATAAATACATGAAATCAAAACCCATTTATGCAGTATCTGTAGTCTGAAGCATTCAAAAGTAATGAATCAGGCCCCCCCAAATCATAGAATTGGCTTAAAATCATGAGATTTTAAAAATAATAAATTTGGAGTTGGGTTTTATTTGGCCTTCTGGCTCTTGAGCATCTAGTGTTCACATTTTCAAGCTTTTCTTTGCTATCAAGAATCTTACTCTAAAACAAAAAACAGAAACAAAAAAAGCTGAGATTCTCTGTGGATAACATGAGTCCCAGAATTGGGACTTTCTGAGAAACAGCCAATATTGTGAAATTCCTGATAAATCGGTAACAGTAGGCAGCCCTGTTTCTCTGGATTTTTACTGGGACAGCTGTGATCAGAACGTGACCCTAAATGTCGATGTAAACCAATAGAGAACAGAAGTTTTATGTTAATTGCACTCCGAGTTTTACATATTTAAATTTGTCTCTTTACGGGGGAAATCTAATAGCAAAGGATCCTGTCCTCACCTGGTATAAATCACATAACCCCACTGACTTCAGTTATGCTGATTTATACCAGTTGAGGATCTGGCCCAAACTGCTTTTTCCAAGCAGTACTTTCGGCCTCATTTATGAAAAGGAATAATTGGCATTTCCCTGGTGTCTGTGGCTTGCTGTCAGCACAGCTGCTTTGGTGTCAGGATGCTAGACATAAGTATGTTGGCTAGCAGAGAAACTGATGCCCCAGATTTTCATTATGTGGTGAGGACTCAATGCAGAAATAAAGAGAGCAGCTTTTTACGATCCCTCTCGTCTATCACTTCCCCTTCTCCCGCATGTTGTTTGGGTGAATCCAAGTTGAGTAATTTATGCATCAATTTCACTGCCACCTTTCCTCTGAAATTATGATATGTAAACTGTGGTCTCAAATGCCATCTGCCACGGCTTAATGAAAATATAATGTGGGAATCAATGCACCAGCTTGCCTCTGTCACCTGCTTATAGAAGGCAAACAATTGGCACTGTTGTGCCAGCTTCCTTTGCCATCTTTCCATGACCGGCCGACTCAGCAGGAAAATGCACCAGCTGTTTTCAGATCCTTCTCAGAGCAGGAGCTTGACTAATAAAGTTTTTTGCTTTGTCCACTGTCTGAAGACAGGATACTTGGCTGGATGCACCATTGGTCTGACTCAATATGGCCATTCTTATTTTCTAAGGCTCATATGAAGGTTTTGAACATGGGACTTTCAGCCCCAAAGCAGAGGCCTTTACTAATTAAGATGAAGTAACAACTCTAGTAGCTCACAGCAGTTAGTAGGTTGTTATCCTCTGTGGATTAGCCATAGCCTGTTATACTTTACAAACATTACATTAAATCCTATTAAAAATATACAGGCTGAATTTCAACCCTAACTGTATGTCTAAATTTATTATTGTACATTTATACATTTAATTTATTACTGCTGTTAATACTATCTGTATTTTTTTTTGTTTTTATTAATTTATTTAAAACAAAACAAGCACTACTCAGAACATCCTGTGTTATACTGGAACGCTTCATCAGGAGGAAAACCAGTGAACTAGTCAGGATATCCAAACTTACAGAAAGCGTCCTGGAACAGCACTCTTATAAAGTGTTTCAAAACATTTAGGAATCCTGAACAGTGAATTGTTGGTGAGAACTCAGAGAGAGTAATTCAGAATCAGCTGTACAGCTTTGTTCTCTCTCTAGCTCCTTAGAGATACAAAACTGGCTTTGTGCCCCAAATTGATCTGAAAACCTAAAAATCCTGAGTTTTATAAATATTGGTTCAAAAAATAGAGGTCCAGAGGGCATAGAAGGACAGTTAGATTTGTTACCTGTAATTCTGAAGAAATTAATCAGTCATTCAGCAATGCTGTATTTTCTTCCCTCAGTGCAATCATGCGATGAAAATCAATAGTGATTGATTCATTTTGTAGCACTCTATAGAAGGGAAGTTGTTTGTGGGCATACTGGGATTGGACTGTGGTTATTGGAAAACCCTGGGCATGCTCTCTCTGTAAACATGGTAACAGTTGCCATTTTTAACAAAATATTTGTTTGCCTTCTTAACCTCCTCTAAAACTTCTCCTTGTTGAATGCATTTTCTTGCATCTAAACATTGGATCTTCTGTTTTCTCCCCAAATATCTCCTTTTTGTAGTGAAACCTCCCCTGATTAAAGTCAATGGGAGTTTTACCATTGACTTGAATGGGGCTCATTGGTTTTAAATGTTGATGGATAGAGATAAAGCATTTTGCTGAGTTCCTAGAATGTTGGCATTTCTGTTAAGTCATGGTCAAATACATCATATGAGTTAGACCTCAAGAGGGTGATTAGTAACATCAGAATGTAAAAATGGCTGTTCTGGGTTATACAAATGGTCCATCTAGCTTAGTATATTGTCTCCATCAATGGCCAGAGTCAAGAGAGAATAAACAGAACAGGTCAATTATTAAGTGATCTATCCCCTGTCATCCACTCCCAGCTTCTGGCAGTTGGAGGTTTTGGGACACCTAGAACACCAGGTTGCATCCCTGAGCATCTTTGGTAGGTCTTTCACTAATGGACCTATCTGCCGTGAACTTACCAAAATTTTTGAACTCAGATATACTTTTGGCCTTTATACTATCCACTGGCAATGAGTTCCATAGGTTGACTATGTGTTGTGTGAAGAAGTAATTCCTTATGTTTGTTTTTAGCCTGCTGTCTCTTAATTTCATTGGGTGACCCCAGTTCTTGTGTTATGTGAATGGGTAAATAGCACTTTTTAATTCACTTTCTCCATGCCATTAATGATTTTATAGACGTCTATCATATCCTTCCTTAGTAGTCCCTTTTCTAAGATGAACAATCCTAGTCTTTTAAAGCTCTCCTCATATGGAAGCTGTTCCATACCCCTATGGAAATCATTTTTGTTGCCCTTCTTTGTACTTTTTCCAATTCTAATATTTTAATTTTTTCCTATTTTTTGTGATGGGGCAACCAGAACTGCATGCAGTATATAAGGTGTGGGTGTATCATGGATTTATATAGTAGCAGTATGATATAGTCTATAGTATCTACCCTTTTCCTAATGGTTCTTGATGCTCTGTTCGGTTGTTTGTTTGGTTTTTTTTGACTGCTGCTGGATGTTGCACAGAGGTTTTCAGAGAACTATCCATGATGATTCCAACTTCTCTTTCTTGAGTGGTAACAGCTAATTTAGACCCCATCATTTTGCATGCATAGTTCAGTTTGTTTTCCATTACATTACTTTGCATTGCATTACTTTGCATTTACCAACATTGAATTTCATCTGCCATTTTGTTGCCTAGTCACCCAGTTTTATGAGACCCCTTTATCACGCTTCACAGTCGTCTTTGGACTTAACTATCTTGAGTAATTTTGTATCATCTGCAAACTTTGCCTCCTCACTGTTTACCTTCTTTTCCAGGTCATTTATGAATATGTGGAACAGAACTGGTCTCAGTACAGGTCCTTAGGAGACCCTGTTATTTATC
The DNA here is from genome assembly GCA_007922305.1 of Dermatemys mawii. Classification (NCBI taxonomy): domain Eukaryota; kingdom Metazoa; phylum Chordata; order Testudines; family Dermatemydidae; genus Dermatemys; species Dermatemys mawii. Next base: position 25,012,243 of record ML677360.1, on the reverse strand, counting down.
TTGCTCCACTGTGAAAATTGATAGGAAACAAAGGGAAGGAATAAACTATCTTTTAACCAGTTACTGATCCATGAAAGGACCTTCTCTCTTATCCCATGACAGCTTACTTTGTTTAGGAGCTTTGGTGTGGAACTTTATCAAAACGGGTGACCAATAATGTTATTATTTCTTGATGTAAATTCAGTCAAGATCTGTGCTCCTGCATCTCCTGGAAGTTCATCTCTACTTTTGGGGTTTGATGTTTGGCTGTTCAGGAGAAATTATTTCACCCAGATCCCAGGAAAACCTGGTAAATGCAGATTTGATTCATCTGCCCACCACCTCACTGCCTCATTCTCTGGTTCTTAATCTTATATTTCCCTTCGCATGAAAGGGCTACAACTGGAAGTTTAATAAACAGCTGGAAACTCAGTACAGAATAGATGAGCTAGCAGAGCAGGAATGTTCAGGTTTATACATCAAATTTTACCCACATAGCTTAGCAATATACTGAATGTGTTCAGCTCACTTATGAGCCTGAGATTTTCTAACGTTTCAGCTACAAACTGGCCCCCTGAATTCTTTGCATTCATAAGGGACACTGTCAGTGTAAAATGACATTAAATTGTGACTGCTCAATATTAACTGTAGGCTCTAGATCGAAGGTCAAATTTTCAGCATGACTTTGAAATTTGTGCACACAAAATCATAATGTGTACTCATTCACCAGCACAGAAAGGGCAATTACATAAGCCAGTGAGATAGAAACACAGTTACCTGATCTGCATATGCAAATACATGTTTTGTACAGGTAAAGAGATGCACACTCACATTTTACAGGAGAAAAAGTCAGACCTTTAAAAATGATTCATATGCATCTCGCATTGATTTGTTTGTATTTTATTTAAGTAAACTTGAAAGGCAAATTTCTCACTGTTAATTACCAAATAGGATGTTACTTTAGCCATGGCAGACACCACATCCTAAGGTGTTATATATACTTAGCATTTATACTACATTAGTACCTAGTGTGACTCCAACTGAACAGACAGTCCACTATCTATATTCTGCATTCATGATATGTGACTATACTTCTCATTGGAGCTGATGCCAAAATGTCTGAGGATAGAATTTTTAAACCTATATCTCCAGGTGGAGATGGAATCGACTTGAAATAGCGTGTAAATGTTCACATCCTGGAACATACAGTGTAGACAATCTGCTTTAAATGGAAGCTTCTTGCTGGAAATAAAATGTTTTCTTCATAGCCCTAATAACTAATACTAGTTAGAAATTGTGGGAAAAAATAAAATTTTGAGAAATTCACACTTCCCCGCCCCATACTTTCTGACCAGCTGTTATAATATTTTGCACTTATATTCTTCAATTCAGAATCACGAAGTACCTTATAAATATAAAGTGCCTTACAAAATCATACCTAAGTGATTTAGGAGTACAACACTCAGTGGGTCTTGTGCTCCTAAGTCACTTGGGTGTTCATAATCCCCTTTTTACATGTTGGGAACCTGAGGTAGAAAGGGGAAAAGGTAAAATTTTCAGAAGTGGCCTCAATTTTGGGGTGCTTAACTTTTGGGTGCCCAACTAGACGTACCTGATTTTCATAAATGTTGAGAAGCAGCAACTCCAAATAAAATCAATGGGAACAGCATAGCATCTCTGAACATTAGGCAAAAAGTGTCCCCAAGTGGGCACTGGAAAACGGAGGCATCCCAAATCAGAGGTCACTTTTGAAAATTGCACTCAATGGGACAGATTTTCAAAGGTATTTAGGTAGCCTAAAAATGCAGATTGGATTTTCCAAAGTGCCTAAGCAGGTTAGGCCCTTAATCCCATTGATTTCAATGGGAGTTAAGGCCTGGGCACTTTTGAAAATCCCACTAGGCACCCATCTGAGTCTTTAGACATCTAAATACTTTTGAAAATCTGCTTCTATGGCACGTCTGCTCTGCAGTTGGAGGTGTGATTGCAGCACGTGTACACATACCTGAGTTAACTTTAATCAGGCTAGCACAGGTGCCAATAGCAGTGAAGCCATGGTAACATGGGTGAATTCTGGTATGTGTAGTGCCTAGCACGTGCGTAAGTGCTCTGCTGAATTAGAGTCTCTGTCAATTTTAAAATGCTGCTGATCATGACACTGCAATAGGGTGGAAGCACAGTTCTTAGCTGCTGCCTGGGGGTAAGAAAAGGAGGGTGAAATCCGTAAAACTCTGGCAAATTTAGTTTCTTTGGCTTGTGTTTTATTTTGCAAAGAGTCTCTCCCACCCCACCCCACCCCCAACCAGCTGTGCAACACTAAATGTGGGAAAGCAGAAGTGCGGCGTGCACTTTCTGGATCCCGGTGGAGGAGATAAATTCTTCTTTGCCCTTTTGCTTTCCTGGGGAAGCAGATGCTGGATGAAAAAGGGTCTATTTGTACAGCAATTGCCCACGGAAAATTCCAAACTGCTGCTCTGTCTGCCCCCACCGCTGGATGATTACAAAAGGGCTCTTATGCTCAGAGCAAAGCTGCATGGAGATGGGGGCAGATCCCAATTTCCTTTATGATTATTGTTAATAATCATCCTAATATCATTTTCCTTATCCGCCATTTCTCTCCCACCCTGAACTTTCTTGTAATGAATTCCCTTCTGTTCCCGTCCACTCTGCAATGACACCAGGCTGATTTGTAATGTAAATTGGCACCCTAGTGTAAAGGCAACCTGCTAGAGCACCGCTGAGCCCTAATTATCATTTTCATTAAACTCCTTCTGTTGATGAATATCTGAGCAATCTGGAGCTGCAGCAGGAGCAAAAGGAAATTAAAGAGACACTACCACTTAGCTGCAATGTCAGGGTCAGGGTCAGGGTCACCCTCCCAGCTGTTTAAGAGAAACTAAAACAGGGCTCTCCCCTTTCCTTTTGGGTAAAGTTCAGAAGCTTTGTTTTGCCTGTAACAACAGGTCCACAAAGGGTCTAATCCTCCCTTCCCCCCACAACACTTCACGCTGGCTTGGCGCCGGGGAGAAACTGGCTTGTGTTAAGTGTTTTACAAGTGATCCATTTGTGACCTAAATAGCGGGATCAGCTGCTAAAGCTCTGCCTAAAACTTAGGGGAACGATTCTGGTCCCATGGAGTCAGGAGTGGGGATTGTCATTGACTTCACGGGCTGCAGGATTGGGCCCTAAGCTTTGAAAACTCCATGGTGAGGGTTGGAAAGAGAACGAGGAGGGGATACAGTGCAACTACCGCCCTGGGGGTTCAAGTGGAAGAGTCAGTCCTTTTATCTAAGGATCCCAAAGCTCATTACAAGCATTAATGAATTGTTATTAATTATCTATTGAGCCCTGCCTGGTGCTCAGAGCCATGCAAAATATAGAGGAATACATGGTCCCCGCTCCAATTATTGATAGTCCAATAATGAAATTTTTGGGTCAGGTTCACTACAACACAATTCCAAGGACAGGAATGGAAAGCCACCTGCAGGGCTGGCTGTCTGCTAGGAGAGTCACAGCCACACAGCACAGCCCTAAAAGTGAGGGCTGTCGACCGGAGCTGGGGGGACAGCCATGGCTGGGATGGCCAGATCTGCACTGATCCGCCTCACTCTGACTGTGGGCTTTCCCGGCAGGTCTCCTAGGTAGGTCTGGACATAAAGATGCTGCCCTCACCCTGGTAGAACTCCTGGTGGAGGGCAGCATTGGCGACACTTTCCCCGGAGAGCCAGTCCCATCCCACCCACGCTGGCAAGCTGCCCCTTCCTGCATTACTGTGAGTGAATTTGATCCATCGTGAAGTGCTTTGAGGTTCTTGAATGGAGGATACTAATAGGAGCACAGAGGATTGTTAGTGGCTGTTGCATGGGGGAGAAAGAGGGTAGGTGGGGCCTGTAGGAGAGACTTTAGGAGTTAGCAAGATCAATGTTGTTCTGTTCATTTGTTTTGTAATTAAGTGTTTAGAGACAAATGCTTGTGGCTCATCACTGTATTAGGTCTGAACACATAACTTCTGGTTTCCTAGGATTTAGAACATGGGTGTGTTAAATTAGTTCAGGATAAGGTTAGTTTATATAGATGTATAGATGTGCACAGTATTCTTGGCCTGACGTTTATCCAGCGCCTGTGATATGCAGAGAGGACTGCATTAGTCTGGGTGCCAATCTCCTCCCACTGGAATGCACGATTAAGGAGTGTTTTCACGATTAAGGAGTGCTATAAGGGGATTGTCAGCTCTGTCATCTCTTGTTTATAAAGAATATTCAAGCAAAGTAACCTGCGTAGCCTGTAAGGGGTCAGGTGACAGGTTCCTGATGCCACTGACAGACAGAATGTATATGCTGCAATTTCACAGGGGACCCTTGGTGGTGGTGAGATGGGAGCTGAGAGTTAGGTAGGTGAAACTGGACAAGGTGGAGTTTCCAGGGTAAAAGTTTTTCCTTCCTCCTGCCTTCAACATTTATGATGAAAGTTACATTGTGAGGCGCCTCTGATTTCCCAATGCAAAATTCATTTTGAAATTTGTAATAGCTACCAAACCTCTCCCACTTCAGCTGTAATGTGTGTTCATCAGTGGCTGGATAGCAAGTGTGTTCCCATGGCTGATGGATACATGCAACAGTAAATTCAGTATCATGACATGCAGAATCATAGCCCGTCTTGAGCAGGAGAAATTTATTACAGAAAGCTTAGGCTTCCACAGAGCTTGAGTCCCAGTTTTGTCTCCTATGTTTACCAAGGAACCCAGGGTGCCAGGAAGTCAATGAAGGACACAGACAGCTGATAACTGAATAATATAGTGCAAGTAAACATATCCTTACATCCAGGATTTTTCTGAAAATGCCCAGTGACACAGTACATGGGAAATGAGGCCAAAGGACTAGTGATGGCATTACTGTCAACTGGAAGAATGATCCTATGGGTGGCAGATCCTAAGTACACATATACCGAACTAGAGGACATGAAGGTGCCAAAAATGTACGCAGAGTTGTTTAATGGATGATTGCTTAGTTGGAGTTAGTTGTTCGTACAAGCCCTCAGAATGACCCAGGATTATTTCTACAGCATTAATAATTAGAAGACACAAAAGATGGCATTTAATTTGAACACCCTTCCAGCCACTTTAATGCCCATGTGCTTCTGGATGTAATGAACCTGGGGAATACAAGGCGCTCCTTGGGAGCAAGCAGACCAAACTTAATAGAGAATGGTGTTTATTTTGTTAAATGGCAGGGCTGACCAAACGTATCTCGGAGACAAGGCCACAAACAGAACCCTCCTGTTCAATTAGTCTCTTGACCTTTGCGGCTCAGCACGGGATGCTAGGAAGGGAGCTGTGGATCACGAGGCCCTAAGGAGTGTGTCCTTGACAACACTTATGGAAGAAAAATGAGACTTCATGAACACAATTGCATACTAGGTCACGAGACGATGACTTTTGGAGGAGCTGAGAGCACTCAGCCCCCAGCAGGATCGGGCCCTGACAGTCTGAATTGGTGGGTGGGATCAATTTTTTTTTCCCTAATAAACTTAATTAAAGAATTTCCTTTTTTGCTGCGTGGAGACAAATTCACTGTGGTAAAGAAGAGGTTTATTGTTTAAATTAATAAACTCATTATCCACAGACTCCACCTTGTCCACACTGCAATTCACCCTGAGACAAATGGAAGGTAATTTTCTGCTCAGCCATAAGGGATTTTCCTCCCTACCCAGGCTTAGCATGAGTTATTGAGGCCTAGATATTTTCACCACTTTCAAAGATGAGAAGGCAAAATTGCAAATCAAATTGCTGGCAGGGCAATGAATAGTCAGTATCCTCAAACCCAAGCATGAGGCAGGCTCCAAAAAACATGAGATTAGCTTAAAAATCAGAAGATTTTTTAAAATAAATTTGAAGTTCTCTAATTTCCTTCTAATGTATGAGCCTTTAGGACTCACATTTTCAAGCTTGTTTCTGCAACCATGAGGGTTAAGAACTTTTTATTTTTTTAAGGAAAGTTGAGAGTCTCTTATAATCCCATGACTCCGGGAGCTGGGGCTTTAAGAAAAAATACAAAATATTGTAAGAGTTGGCAACACTGTGAATATGCACTGAGCTTAACTCAGCAGCCCTTGTACACCAAAACCACCTACTTAGGTCAATGGGAATCTTGGCTGAGTAAGAACTGCTATTTCAAACTCCTGCTGAAGGTTTATAACTATGGAAGTTCTTTCTATTTTAAAGCTGGCTGAGACTTTTAATAACTTGCGTGATGGAGTTTATCAAACAAAGACATATCTAAAAAACTGGCTTTGGCTGGATCTCTGTCCTGAGTTAGGTCAAAGGAAGAATAAATAAAATTAAGTCACAGAATTGGGCACACCTCAAAAACTTTCATTTTTCAGATGAAAATGTTTTGTTTTGTTTTTCTCAATGAAAAGTTTAAAGTTTCTGTGGAAAAAGAAACCATTTTCTGGGCAGCTCTAGTCACTATGCTTAAGAGTCTATAATAGAGTCAGACTGGAAAAAAAACTCCCAGAGATGGCATGAGACCCATTTTGTCAGATTCCTGTGAATTAAACAACCCAACAAAAGTCACTCCTGGAAGGAGCTGGTGGTCTAAGGCTGGTGCTAGCTACCCACTCCAATGACAACATTGGCAAATGTTCATTTGTGAAAAAAAAAAAGGAACACTTTTGTGAACAGGCAAAGTATGTTTTTTTTAATGAGTAAGAACAATTCTTAGTGGCAATTTATGTACTGTGGGGTAGAATCTATATCTGTCCATTTCTTACAGTGGCTGAAGGCAGGAGGAAAAGCTGAATATTTCATCCTAATGCACCTCAGGGCGACGGGCTGGAGGAAAGTGTTATCTCTTTACAACACACACCCCATTGTGTCCCCTTGTGTAACCGGCTAATTGATATACTGTGGTGCTGGCTCTATATGGTACAAATTTGAGCATTAATGTCACACACAAAGCCAATTAAATGCCTGATTGGATGAAGTGGTCACAGTCAAGTGACCCGTTACCAGCCAATCAGGGTTCAGGAATTCTAAATGTCATTATAGTATGTACATTAATTCCCTCCTAAAAGATTAAGCATTTAACCTATGACTACTGGTTCTGATGAGATATAGAAAATCTTTTGCACTCATGGGAGGATACCAAATTGAACTGCTGTGAAATGAGGAGTATTCTCCCTGTTTCCATTTCAAAGGCACAGCCTGATAGCACATGGCAGCATTGCCACGTTTCACAGCACCGTCTGGTTAGTTAAAATTGATCCAAATATGACAGCGGGCGTTACTTCAAAGGGGAGATTAATTTGTTTTGTAGAATACAGCCTGACTCTGAGACAGCTCTCCCCTGCCCCCAGCTGCTCATGCACCCCTTCTCCAGTGCAGAGAGCTGTCATGGGGGAAAAACTGCTTAGCAGCCATGCTTTTTGATCTTCTCCTGTAAGCAGCAATACTGTTTATTTACCCCTTTGAAACACAGATTCTTCTGAACTTTCCCCGCTGTCTTCTGAGCTAGTGGTTTCAGCAAAGAGAACTGTGTTCCTGTGCAGCGTATCTGCCTGCCATTCCTTGGGGTGTACTTTCATTTCTGGCACATTCCGAGCCACAGGGAGGCATATGAATGATTTCCCCACTCTTCCCCAGGGAGGAGGAGGAACCGTGGTCATTTGATAATGGTGACATTCCTCATCATGCTGCTTCACTGGGGCATGCAACTAACTCACGAGGACACAATGAGCATCCCCCAATACTTTAAGCCATTGCAAAAGTTTCACTACCCGGTGCCCAGCTGCTTTCAGAGTACACCCAGGAAGAGAGGCACTGCTTCAGATATGACTACCAGGCGCAGAGTAGGAGCTTCACCAAAAGAGTTCAGTATACAAAGCTAGTCTAAGATATCCTAATAGCTGGACGTGGCAAAGGCCCTTTAGAGGCTCAAGGCTACCCTCTGCAAGTGAGGGAGTAAATACTGGATATTATGCTACACTTAATCTTGGGCATTGCTGGTAAATTTTGGCAACTGGTTTGTGGGTAAAAAATAAATACCAGTTGTACTCTGAATGCTGTTAGGCACCTTTGTTTTGCTAGAGCTGATCCCACTTTCTAAGGATTTGGTACCAGTCACGGTTTTAGACATAGCATGTTTGGGATGGAGCAATACTTTGTATGTAGGAGAGAGTCAAGGGATGGGAGGAGGCACTAGCCCATTCACCTTCACCTTGCTTGAGCTGTGAACATATCATTGAAAAGGCTTGGGGGGGAGGGTGGTTGTCTTTGTGCAATTGCATGTCTAATTTGCACAGATAGCTGCCTGCTCTATATAGTAATTTGATGCACAGATGGCCAGCTATAAGTCTAGCTGGATACATCGACTGCAGTTATATACACAGTGCTGGTGAAAACATGTGCCCAAAATGCATGTATTTTTGCACTGACTGTTCTGAAAATCTGGATGTAAAGCACTAACAATTTATGGATTTTACCTTAAACTAATATATTAGCATTGAAAAGAGCTAAATATGGGGGGACAGTGCTTCTGATGGGGTGGGGTCTTCCTTCCTTCCCTGTGCTATCCCAGTGGATGTACTCAGGTGAACCAATAAATGGAAAACACCAGAGGCAGCTGGAGTGATGAAGTGACTCTGAGATTGAACATTAAAAGCCTTGCAACAAGTTGTGAATTTGTAATTCATCTTTTGCTCCTCTCTTCCAGCTTGCTGCATTAGAGAGACAAGTCTTCGATTTCCTGGGATATCAATGGGCTCCTATTCTAGCCAATTTCCTCCACATCATCATCGTTATCCTTGGCCTCTTCGGTACTATTCAGTATAGGCCACGGTACATTGTGGTGGTAAGTAGCATTCACACTCTTCTGTGCTACAATTACCCAGCCAAGTCCCTGATCGGGTCTAATCCATTCATGCACAGATATTCAACCATTAGGGAGTTTTATCCACACAGAATCTTAGAACCGTATGACTCAAAGGAACCTCGAAAGGTCATCTAGTCCAGTCCCCTGCATTCATGGCAGGACTAAGTATTATCTAGATCATCCCTGACACGTGTTTGTTTAATCGGTACCTGCCTGTGCTGCTTTAAAGAACACAATATTTATTCTAGTCTTTGCTATATTTACAAAGCACTTTTGGAAGAGACTAAATCATATTTATTATTGGTATTACAGTAGCAGCTACAGGCCCCAACTGCGACTGGAGTCCCGAGGTGCTGACTGGTATACAGACATAGTAAGAGAGAGTCTCTTCCACTGAGAATTAACCATCTAAATAGACAAAGCTGACAAAGGGCTGGAGAAAGGAAGCATTATTTTCTCCATTTTACAGATGGAAAAGCTGAGGCCCAGAGAGATTAAGTGACTTGTCCAAGGTCACCCAGGGAGTCTGCAGCAGAACTGGGTGCTGACCCAGATACAGAGCTGGGTATCGACTGTCTATAACTGGAGATGATCCCAAGTCTCCCAAATCCCAGTCTTGTGTCTTAATCACAAGATCATTGAGGACTTCAGTAAATATGGATCTATTACAGGAGTGGTCAGGTGAGGTTCTGCAAGGATGATCATGATGCTCCCTTATGGCCTTAAAAGTCTGTGAGATCATCCTTTTTTGATAAGTAGATGCTCAAGTTTGAGGCTCATGAAGATCTGCAGTGCTGCCTTGGTTATGCTAGCCGGTCTTAGCCAGTGACCACTGGATCTTTTCAGAAGCCTCCTGGAATGAAATGTTCATTTTCTGGCTCTGCTCATTGTTGGTTAGAAACCATTTTTGACTGGAATGTGTTTTTTGAAAACCAACAGTCAGAAATATTTTTAGATACTTAGAATCACATTCTGATGCCAGCAAGCATCCCTCTTTACAGGATCTCCTGCCTTATAATTGACCTAAACTCTATATGATTCATGTTCCCCTTCAGCTCCGCTTTATCAATGTCAGTTATTGGACAGATAAATCCTCAATGCCAGGGACTATGCCTTAAATAATAAACTTCTGCCAGCTGACAGGTTTTTTTGGCAGGAGACAGCTTGCAGTCACCTCTCTCTGTGGAAGCTGACAAGATGGAGATGAAACTGTGACTCTCAGGCAGTCTGACAACCTCCTAAGCCTCATACTGGGGCCTCTAGCACAAATGTACCTGTTGACGTGGGTGGAAGATCATTAAATACTGGAACAGAAAATGCCAAGGGAAGTTCATTTAAAGGGGTCTGAATAGTATTTTTTTGAGGAATTCAGGATTTCTCTACAGATACTGTCCTTATTCAGTTTCCCTACATGTTGACAGCTTTCATACTTCACTCAAAATAAACCCATTCAACTAACAAACTTCTCGGAACACCCAAAAACGCATCTGGTCACACTTCAGATGTAGAGTTACCAGCTGCATAGAAAGCTTAACTGGAGGACATTTCTTGAGACAGGATAAACAGGAATCCAGCAGAGCAGGGCTTTCCAGCCACAGGTCAGTAAGACAGATATCGTGGTTTTGTTAAGTTTGCCTCAGTTTCTACTTCACACACCTGAGACCAGCTGTTCCTCTTCCTCTGGGATACTAGGTTCTGCTGCACCATTTCCTCCAAGCCTCTGCCCTCATGCTTCTAATTCAGGGGTTCTCAAACTGGAGGTTGGGACCCCTCAAGGTTGTGAGGTTATTACGGGGGAGGGGGGGTCGTGAGCTGTCAGCCTCCATCTCAAACCCTGCTTTGCCTCTAGCATTTATAATGGTGTTCAATATATAAAAAAGTGTTTTTAATTCATAAGTGGGGGGTCACACTCAGTAGCTTGCTGTGTGAAAGGGGTCACCAGGACAAAAGTTTGAGAACCACTGCTCTAATTGCTGATCTGGTGCCCCAAGGGAAGGGACCCACAGGCTACTGGCTGGCTGGCAGAGTATGTTTCTTTCATTTATGCATTTCTAAGCATGTTTGTGTTACTCATCTCCATAACAACTGCACTCTTCAGAGGAGTAGGTCACAGGAATTAGAAATGAGACCCATTGCCCTTGCCCTTTGTTCTAAAAAAAAATGCCCCAGTTATTTGTTGGGTGATGTTTTGAAAATGAGAAGTCACCTGGATCCCTCAGAAGCCTCCCCTTCTTCCTAACTGTTTGCCTTACTCTACCCTCAAAGGCCTCGCACTGCAAGCCACTATCTTCCAGCTGAGGGCAGATGAATGTGACTCCCTCCAAAGTCCGTCATCTCTCCTCAGCAAGCTGCTGCCAGAGCAGCAGGAAGGCACCTTAACCCATCCCACCCCTCACTATGTGAGTATTGAACACCCCTACCCTGCAAGGGGAGCTGGAGTCAGAGCCAGTACCAGCAGGGGCCTGATGATAAAATGTTATTGGGCCTGACAAATCTAGCTTAGCCAGCTGAAAACTCAGGGCCAGATTCTCAGCTGGTGTTGATCAGCACAGCTCCACTGCCACCAACGAGATTGATCCCAGCTGAGGGAGTCTTCACCAAGAATGGGGTGGGGGTAGTGTTGCATTAACATGCCATGCTGCAGAGCAGGACAGATGCAGTGTGCTGCCCAGGAACCCTGCTTTTGGGAATTATATCAGAGATCCATAACCATCAGAGAGCTATAGATTTACTGAAATCTAGTCAAATGCCTGAAGAGCAGGAAGCAACTGTGAAACTGATTTGGGTCATTTGTCTGTCTCCAGCTGTATCCCATGCAAAGCCTGCTAACTTCCCAGAGTGCCCCATGTTCATTAATTCTTCCCCCCACCCCCTTTCCTTTCTAGTATGCCATCTGGACTGCCATTTGGGTCACCTGGAACATCTTCATCATCTGCTTTTACTTGGAGGTGGGAGGACTTTCAAAGGTGAGTAGGAGTGTGATCCTGGCTGGTTGGAGAAAAGCCTGTGCATTAAACAAAATGGAAGGGAACTTGATGGGGAACAAAGTGTGTGGGAGGGGACTTGCCATGAGAAGATGCGGCCTGCTTTCTTGATGATTAAAATTAAAGAGGAAAAAAGGGAGGAGTGTTGCCTGCTTGCATAGACTCATGCAGTCTTGTGCTTAAGGGCTCTCTGGGGGAGAGATGCATGTTGCAAGAATTTTTTAAAAGGTAATAAAAATAGTTAAAAACAAGGGCCAATTTCTTGGAGTCCCCTAGCAGAAGTGTCAATGGTGACTTGATTTCTTTCCCCTCCCCGCCATCAATCCCTGAAGATGGGGAGAAAAAGACCTTGGGGCAGGTACAGGGGGGGAACCATTGTATGAGAGGGGGATTAATTCCTAGCCAGAGTTCAGAGGCAACTCTGGGAGGCTGTGAGCTAATTAGGGTGTAGCTGGGCCTATTTGGGGATTAATGACACTTTGGAAGAAAGGTGCATTGCTCTGAGGGGAGAGGAACAAGGGTTTGTGCTGATCTGACTCCAAAGCAGGGAGTTCTGGGGAATCATTAGCACTGCTCTGTATTGTTTGAGTTTCTGAGTTTGCTCTGAGGAAGGAATGCATTTAGCCCAGTTGGTGTTGAGCTGGGTTAAACCAAACTCCTTGCAATAACTTGCTTGGTGGGGTGGGGGGGGTCTCTTTTTATTCTACCCTTAGCCCTGCTAATGGCCCTCAGATGTTTTAGGAACAGGGACACCATGTTCCTAATTACATCTCTCTAGAGTTCAATAAAACCCCTTCTCTGTGTCCTACCTAAAGAATAAAGCTGAGAGAAGCCAGATAGATTCATTGTGACATCTCCATAAATGTGGCAACATAGGTGACTGCTTATTATAGGCTAGGCACTTCCCTGCCTCAGGTTCTCCATCTAAAAATAGAAAGAATAGGTGCCTACTGCAGGGATGTTGTGGGGATTAAATTAGTGAATATTTGTAAAGTTATTTGAAGATGAAAGGTGTGAAATATTATTGTCTTCTGCATAAGAATGGGATCAGAAATATTGGCAATTGGAGCCAGCTCCTAACCCAGAGGTTCTCAAACTGGGGGTTGGGACCCGTTAAGGGACTGTGAGGTTATTACATGGGGTGGGGGAGTTTGTGAGATGTTAGCCTCTACCCCAAGCCCTGCTTTGCATCCAGCATTTATAATGGTATTAAATATAATAAATGTTTTTAATTTATAAGTGGGAGGGGAGGCGGGAGTCGCATTCAAAGACTTTCTATTTGAAAGGGGTCACCAGTACAGAAGTTTGAGAATCGCTGTCCTAACCTAAGCCTGGGCTGTAAGCAGTGAATTGCTAATAAATATTGCTGTAGCTTAATTAGCTCAAAGTGGTTAGAGGAGCTTGGTTCACTTGAGAACACTTTACATATGGCCTGAGACTAATTACAAGTGTCTAAATTACAGACGTTGCCTGGAACTGCTCCACATTTTATCCGGTTTATGTTAACTCAGTGAGTGGTCACAGAAAGTCTGTTGCAGATGAGAGAAACTTGAATTTCCTAATTCCCCAGCTAATCTCTATTTTCTGAAGTAACCGCATTCACACCACTGAGGGGGTGGCAACTGGCAAAAATAAATGTTGCTGGTTTCACGAAAGAGCACAATAATTTACAGCTGAGCTTTGATTTTTAACAAGTTGTTTTTGTTAGAGCAAAATGGCATTTTTTTCATTGTTGTTTTAATTATTTGAAACTCCTTGCATCCTAAGAATGGCAAACTATGTCTATAAACAAACAAATGAGAGATCTTGTCAATGGGATGCTTGTGGAAATGAATTCTGGGATGTAAGGTAGAAATTTGGATGTGCTTTGTGGTTTAAAAGGAGGAGACTTAAAAGATGCATTGTCCCAGAATCTCTTTCTCTCCGGAAACCTCACTAAACGGGGACTTTACTATCCTGTGTGAACAAGCTGGATAAGTGCACCTAGCTGTTGTCTACACACACATTTTTCACTGGTTTAGGTTAGGTCTACACTGGAGCTCAAGCAGACATACCCACACTAGCTCTGATTGGGCTAGCACACACAAAATAGACGTTTGGCTGCAACCGTGCAAGGGTCCAGCCACCGAACTATGTACTTTAGGTCTCAAATGGGATAGTAGTTTGGGTGGGTAGCCCCTCCTGTAGCTTGTGCTGCCATAACTACACTTCTGGTTTTAGCACTCTAGTTTGATTAGAGCTGGTACACGTATGTCTGCTCGAACTGGAAATTACAGCTCCATTATAGACAAAACCAAAGTTTAAACTGGTGTGGACTCCCTTACTTCAGTACAGCAGAAACCTGTTCCAAAGGGCTTAACTACACAGATAAACTTCAATGGTATGTAAATATGAAACTTTTTAGTTGAACTAGTGGAAATCCCTATGGGGATGCTATTCTATCCCTTTGAATTGTTAGGGTTTTTTTTGTTTTTGTTTTGCTTTTAAGCTTATTATAAATTGATTGTGAACAGATTTAAGTTAAACCCAATTAAACTTCTCTAAAACTGAAATCCATGTGTCCATATAGGACTTTACACTGACTGATATGTAGGTTTGTATGTAGACAAGGTTAACTGAGCTAAGTTAAACTGAAACAAATCTAGTTTAAACTGAAATCAAAGTGTCCACAAAGCCTTTTTGCACCAGTTTGATTGAGCTGGTTCAAAGTCACTTCTAAACTGATATCAGAGGGGTAGCCGTGTTAGTTTGGATCCGCAAAAGTGACAGAGTCTTGTAGCACCTCATAGACTAACAGATCTTAGGGACTGTGAGGTTTCATGGGCCAAGACCCACTTTATCAGATGAATGTTGTGGAAATCGCCAAAGGCAGGTATAAATATGCAGGCAAGAAAGCAAGGTAAATTCAATCGTGGGGGTGAAGCCCACTTCCAGCAGCTGATCTGGAGGTGATGCAACCCTGCATGTGGACAGACTTCTATCTTGGCCTATATGGGAACCACCACATCTTCCTGCACTTCCAGGGGCCTAACCCAAAGCTCACTGAATTCTATGGAAAGGCTCCTATTGACTTGAATGGGCTTCAACTCAGTCCCCATAAGAACTGTATTCAGGAGAGCACCCAGCCCTGTGAGCTCACTGGATGAACCACCTCTGGAAGATGGCCAGAGCACTGCAGTAGCAGCCATTTGCTGAGGAGCATTGTATGGTGATGCCGCAGTGGGGCAGGTATCCCTGCATGTGTGTTCTTGAGGGGGATTCCTATCCCTAGGGCTGTGTGTTGTGTTGACTGTTCACCCATCTTTCCATGGGAGCCCCTATAAGATAGATGGGGGCAAGGTGGGGAAGTCATGTAGCATTTCTGACCACCCCACTGCTTCTCCTTTTCATTTCTGGCAATGATATATTGTCAGATGCCTGGCTGATACAGCTGTGTCAGCAGCTGGTTAATTTATAATGACAAAATGCAGCAAGGGCAGTGAGCTAGAAAGGATGGAGTTTGTTAAAATGGCAGCTGGTAATGACAGCCCTGTACAGTTCAGACAGGTGATGACTCCGTTGGGGAGATGGGGGGTGGGGAAAGAACCCTGCTTGTTTCTGCTTTAACAAGTTTAATATATGCCTGTAGCGGTGAAAATATGAGCAACAAGGAAACTGCTACATATCTTTGTGGCAGAGAAAGTCATTGCTGTATATTCTTTGTTGTCTGGTGTCTAGATCTGTTTTTTTGGGAAGGTGTAGGGACAGAGGGTGGTGGTTGAGAGAGGCAGGGAAACGGAGAAGAGAAATTACACAGCTGTTGTGCATTATTTGTAGAACACT
Organism: Dermatemys mawii; assembly: GCA_007922305.1. Lineage (NCBI taxonomy): Eukaryota > Metazoa > Chordata > Testudines > Dermatemydidae > Dermatemys > Dermatemys mawii. The sequence continues at coordinate 24,996,588 of ML677360.1, read as the reverse complement.
GTTTATTTTTTTTTGTACAGTGAAATGTTGCTGCATTCCCCACTGTTGTACATTATTTGTAGAACACCAGCAGGTCTTTGGTGCATGCTTGTTTCTGTGAATTATAGGGGAAGGTCATCTTCCTCTCAGGCTACATTGATGAGCTATGGGTGTGATTCTCTTGCACAGACATGCTGGTACTAGCTCTCATCTGAGCTTGCGCACTAAAAACAGAAGTGTAGCCATACTACAGCAGAAGCAGTGGCACAGGCTAGCCATCTTGAGTATGTACTCATGGGGTTCAGTCATGTTTGTTTTCAGTGCAGCTAGCCCATGCCACTGCTGCCTATGCTACCATTGCATGCTACTATTTTTAGCATGCTAGCTCAAATGAGAGCTAGTGTGAGTATGTCTATGCAGCTGAGGATCACACCCCTAGCTCTCAGAGTAGAAAAAACCACAGTCTCTAAGTGTTTTGACATCCACATCTAGGTGTCTCCTTAGCTCAAAGCAAGACTCTATCTCTTTCCCTCCTTCTTCACATTTTGTTTTTAGCCCAAATGCAACCTCCAAGCCTTTTGTGGTTTTCTCTTTGACACTTTGTCACGGGGGGTGGGGGAGTCTCGTTCCCACCCCCCACCCCCACTTCCTGGGATTCCCAGTGATTCTTAGCCAGCCAGTAGATCAGAAGGTTTATTGGAGATGCCAGGAACACAATCCAACTCTGAGCTTGTCAGTACAAACAGGCTCCCTTAGTCAGGCCCTTCTGGGGGACAGGGAGATGAGACCCTGAATCCAGGCTCCCCACCTCTTTCCCAGACAGCTTCTACCTGACTTCAAACCCTCTACCCATCTGCCTTCCTTTGTTCACTTCCTGGGTAGGTGTCAACTCCCCTCCCCCTTCTCATCTCAGGTTACAGCTCCAGATATCTCCCTTCAGAAAAGCCTTCCCCCTCCAGTGAAACTTTTGAGATCATGTCCACCCTTCTCACTGCTTGTCACACACTTTATCTACAAATGCTCAAAATATTAGAGAGAAAAGATTGGTGGCTATAAATTGTAGCAAAAGTGCTGCTAATATTCCTGAGCAATTTAGGCCCAGATTTCCAAAACCATAGACATAATTGCACATGCAAAAATCCATGCATATATTTTCCCTAATTTGCATGTGCAGTTGCAATAAACATGCATTTTAATAAGTCATTTGGGCATTAGCGAATGGGTGCATGATTGCAGTAACTGTGTATACAAAAACATACAGGCAGTTCCAAATATCTAGACCCAGATGTTGCTTCTGGAGTTGAAGAGGGTTCAGTTTATTTCCATTTTTCCTAGACTTATCTGACACCATATCAAGCTGTGTTGTTTTTGTCCCAAAAGAAGATTCTCTCCTCTTCTGAGTATTCTACATTGGATCCTTAGTCCTTGAACCAGAAAATCAGTCTGACAATTGTGATTATATTTTTTTTACACTTTGTCATTTTTCATATTTTGATATCTTTCCTTCATAGAATAAAATGAATGCAATACTGTCCGCGATAACTTCATTATGCGGACAGCAGACAAATGGATTGGCAGACAAAGGTCTAATAAAACATTTCCTTCTACCTTGCAATGATCTTTTGAAAGGTCTTTCTAAAGCAGGTCCAGCTGTGCCACTGTTTTGATGACCATGCTTTGGTCAGACAAGAAACACGGAAGACCCGGAACTGAAATGTTGCTCTTCGTTTTCAGCAATGTGACATTGCTGTGCTTCCTAGTAGGTTTGGTGCAGACTCCTGGCTGTATCTGCTCACTGTTTGGAGCATGCTTGCAGGATCATGATGACATACAGCTGCTCTATATGACTGCAATTGGTGGAACTCCTGAGATTTCACTTCCAGACTGCTGCTTCTCTTCCTCCTGACTTTTCACATCCTCCCTCTTCTTTCTGTCTATGCATGCATCCATCCAGCTAGCTAGCTGGATATACTTGCATCTTGGCTACAGATCCAGATATCACAATAAACTTCTCTAGATCCACTTGCTCAGCATGAAGACACAGTTCACTTACACAAGCCCACTTTTTAGGTTAGTGGGAAATGTCAATCTAAATTAATAATTAAAATCAGGCTGCTAAAATGTACATGTCTCTGTCTATTCAGCTGTCACATTGATTATTCATCATATGCCCAGGACACTGAAACATTTTTCAGAGACCGTTTGTGTCTAGGCTTCCCCTTTAAATCTGCCTCTGCTCATTCTTTTCATCTGGAAGCGGTTCATCATGATTTTTAAATTTTCCCATCCAGGCCTGATGCTCGCCCTTAACTCTCTACCAAGATTGTTCTGATCACTTGATTATAAGCATAATTTGTGTTAGCCATCACGGAAGTTATTTGCATTCAAGAAGAGAATAGGTAAAGCTTCCCTTGGATAGGTCTGGTACCTTACCAAATGTTATCAGCTGGAGGTGAGAGGAAAGGCACTGTTGATGATAATTACTCCCCCACTCCCCTTCCTGAATTCAGAGAATAGAAATCCATTACTTGGCCTTTAAGTACTACAGCATTGTGAACAGACATGAGTCTAAGTAATGATAAAAGTGATTCCCTTGCTGCCTCAGTGTGATGCAGGCACTTAGCATGCACTGCGAGGAGATAAGGATGATTGTTTCCCTTTTTGATGATACATTTTTTCAACTTAAAAGAGGCAAAATTATTCAGCCATCAAGGTCTGAGAGCTTGCGTGGCTGGGCTGAACTTGCTTTGAGAGCCTTTACTGATGCCTTGACTGAAAATTAATGAATTAATGAAAGGGTTTCAGAAGGCAGCTAGTGAACAAAGAACGACAGTGGTCTCTGATGATCTTTAAGCCACATAGGGCCAGGCTTTCCAAAGCTGATTCTGTGGGTTCTAGGAATGGGGAATTGCCTCTCATATAAAGGCATAGGAGATGTAACAGGAAAAACTCTCCTACTGCATTAGATTTTAGAGGGTTTTTTCCTCCCCACAGTGCCGGAGAACTGCAATTTGACAGCAACAAGGTCCAGTGACAGTTTAAATTGAAATGTGAGCTTGGCTGGCCTTCAGCGTGCTCTTGAGAGGGAGCTTGTATCACCACTTCTCTCATATTTCTTTTCATATTGAAGGCTAAGGAGGTAGCAGTAACCCTTTAAACAGCCACCTGTCAAGAAATGGAAGGAGTGCTGAGAAATACCAATCTCTGTTCCTCACTGAAATAACTGGGAACGGAGAAGTATTTCCTAACACATCTCCCACTTCTAGTTACTTTTACTTTTGTAATTTTTCTTAAAACGCACATGCTTTACGGAATATCTTTGTCTGTTTCTGAAGTTATTTCCTGATTTCTGTTCCTTTGCCCGGTTCTTAATGAGCTGCTTCTGTGATTTTCATATAACACTAATTAAATGCTCCTTTGATTATTTTTTTTTTTTTTAGTGTCGCAATAAGGAAAACAAAATGTTAGCAGACTGCAGTAGGAGTCCAGGGATTCTTCCCCTTGCCTCCCAGCTAAAGCTTAGCAAACAGAGGTTAATAAAATGTTTGCCTTGAATGCCTTTTTACTATGCTTGGTACTACAGATGCCATGGGAACCAACAGAATCATAGAATATCAGGGTTGGAAGGGACTTCAGGAGGTCATCTAGTCCAACTGCCGCGCAAAGCAGGACCAATAAAAATGGCATTGATCTCAGTGTGCTGAGAAAGCAACACCTCCATTTCTGTCAGTTATCCCAAAACACTGGTGGCAAAATGGCTTATCACCTTTTCAGAATGATGATGCGAGCAACGTTTCGCACACTGCTTGCTCGAGGCCATTCTCAATCACAGTATGTGCACGCATAATGGTTGGTTAGGCTGATCATTTGTGCATGCAAGAGAGTGCCTGCTCCACTTGAACATGCAAATGTGTCCACATTTTTCCAAGAAACTTAAAAATGCAGGTGCCTTGTCTCTCTAGGAACCACTCCACTTCGGCATTGTCATTTCTGCTCTCTGTTAGCATAAACTCTGCTTGTGCTTGCAGCTGAGGCTTTTTGTAGGCCATAGCACTGGGCACTTTGACTTTCTATTTAGCATTCTTCTACCTGCCTAATTCCTTGCCATGTCTGACATCTGTTCTGCAGCTTATCTAGGCTCAGTTCAAAATGAGGCTTGCTGATGGCTGGTGACTAAAAGTCCATCTCCTGCAGCAGAGGAACGCAAGAGTTGACGCTGTGAGGATCTCCAAAAGGGAGGAAAGCTATCCCATTGTTTTTTCTCTTGCCAGCTCTCTGTAGAGGCAGTCTACCCTCTGTGGAATCCGGGGCTGGAACCGGAAGGGGCTCTTCACACTAGTCAGGCAAACGGCTGATGGAGACCCCTGCAGGGAGCAGGTGCCAACTGGGGTTTGACTCAGCTGGAGAATAGTGGGGAGAGTGAAGCCCTGGAGACAAGACCCTGTGGAGCAGTGAGGCCATGTGAATCGCTTTGTGTCTGTAGTAATAAAAGCAAGCCCCAAGCAAAGGAGCTGAGTCCTTATCAGGAGCGTGGTTTTGCCTTTCCCAGCTGGTAGATCTGCCCAATCGCTCGTGGGGTCAGGACGGAAGAGGGTTGAGGGGAGGTACTATACAGCAGCAGCTTGGGCAGGCAGGCTCTCGTTGAAGGGGGAACTTGTATAGGGCATAGTTGTGCGTCCCAGAGACTGTACAAGTTAAGAGGTGAGTGTGGGGGAGCAGCAAGCTTGAAGGAAAACTGCATGACTCTAAGGAGGGGGAGAACAGATGTGTGCAATCTGGGGGGGAGCAACACTCCTGTTGGAGAGAGCAGGCCGCTGACTTTCCCGCCAAAATCTGGTAGCTTCCAGAGGCTGCAGGGGAGAGAAACTGGTCACTAGGAGCTTCTCCCCAGATATTCCTCAGCACAGAACCTGTGGCACCGAGCACCTTACATTAGCTTTGTTACCTCACAGCTGTCAGACTGATTATTCCCCCCACCCCCTTCCAAAATGCAGAGGATTCTTTGTAAACGCTACACTGTTCATAGAGTTTTCTCTGCCATCTTTCCTTAAATATGGGTAGCACACCATAGCCTCACACCCTCCTCCGTCCCCTGCAAAGCACATCCTATCTTTTGCCATGCTGATGTCAGGAACCTGGCAGCTATCTTTGTCTAACTTCATTGTTCATGTCTCCCAAGATGTGCTTCCCAGAACACTTACTAACTGCTCCAAAATTTGTTACTGAGTGGTAGTTCGTTGCAGGCTTATGTACGTAGGATTCATAATGGGGTGGTTGGCTTCTCAGGACTTGGGAACTAGGAATTAATGCTATACAAGAGCTTCTACTTAGGAAAATTAAAGTCTATCAAAATCTGTCCTTGTTCAGACATCAGCTGAGCTCAGATCCACTCCACTTGCAAGCCCAGTTTGCTGCTTGGGATGTGCCTGGATCCAGATTCTGATTTTTGCTATTTTCCCCCACCCCATCCCCTGTCTTAGTCTAGGACCAATGGCCCATCCAGTCCAGTATCTTAAATGAGAGCAGCCAGTACCAGATGCTTTAGAGGAAAGTACAAGAAGCCCTGTAGTTCTTGTTGGACTTGCATTGTAAATTCTGTTTATTCCTATAGTGAAAAGGTACTTAGATTCTAGGATAGACACATATAAATCCTTCCACCCTCTCCTCTCTGCTGCTAGAGCCAAAAGGTATTCTTCAGTCCACATCAAAGTGACATGAAAGTCTGTTTGGGCCCAAGTAGCACTGGGCACTTAGCAATACAGTACTTTAGGGAAGCGCTACTATTATCTTTTCATCACCTGCTCTCCCAACAATGCTAAGTTTGTCTTTCATCAATTGCAGTGAAATTTAAGCTAGAAGCCCCAAAGCAATATCCCAGGGGTTGCCGCTGTGATTCCGGGTTACTCAGGTATCATTTTTCCCAAAGGAAGGGGGATCTGTTATTGTTGGAAGTGCTCCCTCTTCATTGCCTGTCAAACCCTAGAACTACCCCCCTGTGTTTCGCCACGTGACACCCAGAACTGCATGTTTTAGTGCACTGAACCAGTGAAGCTTTGGGAAGCAAGGTAAAAAGTAGCTTGGGAGGCAGAGATGACATGGAGTTCTTGGGCGAGTGTTAATTACAAAGCTATCGATCATAGTGGAGGTCAGTTCGTCAGAGTAATTTGACCCAAGAGGTTGACTGTAGGTCAGTTTGTCAGAGTAATTTCACCCAAGAGGTTGATAGTGACTGAGGTCAATAGAAGACCCAGAAGTGCAATAAATCTGAATACTGAGGTAGAAATTGGGGGTGGGGGGAATTTATTAGATACATTTACAGTTAGAGGCAAAGAGGAAATTAAAGTGTTAGTTCAAAAATGTTTTTCATTATTACTCTAGCTATAGATACTAATTCCAATCTTGCCAGGTGGATCTGTTCAGACATGATTCTGTGAGTAGGCTCAATGCTCTGTCTATTTATTCTCCGTCTGTGGTTTCTATAGCAAATTTACCCAGTTTACAAATCTAAATCCCACTCCAGGGTATGAAACTGACCTCTTGGTGTAAACCATTGTCAGGAACTTTTCCCTTGAACCAACGTTGGAAATTAATTTAACTAGTTTAATTGCTAGTGTGGATGATCTATTTTTTTCACACAGAAAGAACAAAAGAAGAGCCATACTGGGTCAGACCAAAGGTCTGTCTAGCCCAGTTATCTGGTACAGAAGCTGATTTAAATGATAGATTACAAACTACAGTTAGTAGTTCTGCAATTTCACATTTGAGTTCCTTCAGAATTCTTGGGTGAATACCATCTGGTCCTGGTGACTTATTACTATTTAGTTTATCAGTTTGTTCCTAAACCTCCTCTAATGTCACCTCAATCTGGGACAGTTCTTCAGATTTGTCATGTGAAAAAAATGGCTCAGGTTTTGGAATCTTCTTCACATCTGCAGCGTGAAGACTGATGCAAAGAATTCATTTAGTTTCTCTGCAATGGCCTTATCATCCTTGAGTGCTCCTTTAGTATCTCGATTGTCCAGTGGCTTCACTGATTGTTTTGCAGGTTTCCTGCTTCTGATGTACTTAGAAAAAGGTTTTGCTATTACTTTTTGAGTCATTTGCTAGCTGTTCTTCAAATTCTTTTTTAGCCTCCGTAATTATATTTTTCACACTTCATTTGTCAGAGTTTACTATGGATTTTTTTCCTTCATTTGGGGTATACATTTAAGTTGAGCCTCTGTTATGGTGTCTTTAAAAAGTTTCCATGCATTTTGCAGGGATTTCACTTTTGGCACTGTACCTTTTAATTTCTGTTTAACTTCCTCATTTTTGTGTAGTCCCCCTTTCTGAAGTTAAATGTGATGGTGTTGAGCCACTGTGGCATTTTCCTCACCACAGGGATGTTAAATTTAATTTTATTATGGTCACTATTACCAAGCGGTCCAGCTGTATTCACCTCTTGGACCAGATCCTGTACTCCACTTAAAACTAAGTCAAGAATTGCCTCTCCTTCTGTGGGTTCCAGGACAAGCTGCTCCAAGAAGCCATTATTTAAGGTGTCAGGAAACCTTATCTCTGCAGCCAGTCCTGAGGTGACATGTACCCAGCTAATATGGGGATAGTTGAAATCTTCCACTATTGTTAAGGTTTTTGTATTTGTCTAGCTTCCCTAATCAACCTGTGCAACCATTTACCTCCAACATATCGTAGTTTAAAGGAAATCAGCAAGAAAGAACAAACGTGGAGTCTTCTCCATAAGAGAGGAGTGTGTCCTTGGTGTCCATGACAAACTGCAGCAGCTCTGGGAATAAAATGACTGCTGTCTCTGACTACTGTCAGAGTTCTTAGCAAAGTAAAGATGCTGTATGCAGTAGACAGAGTCGTCATAATTTGACATTCATGTAAACCCCTGCAGACAAGATGAACCACTTCCAGCACCATTCCAGAAAGTGTTCTTGGGACTTTTGCTGATGATGATTTTCAACAATGGATCAATTTCCTAATGTGAATGGAACTTTTAAGAGAGCTCTGGTCCGGCTGCAATGAAGGTGCATCAGCTCTGTGTTGAGAAATTGTGTTGAAAATGTCTTTTGTTCCTAATGCAACCACATCTGTTATAGTCAATAAAGAAGTACGATTAGAGCAATTAGAATAAACAGTACAGTGGTATATCAGGTGTGAAAAAAATCTCCAGGATGCTTCGCTCTGAAAGTTAGTAACCTATTCCAAGGAACTGTCATGTTTTAACATATTTCTATGAATCTAAGATAACTTGCAAATTTAGGGTGTTGCCTCTATCCTGACATTTGCAGATATTCCAGATTTCTTGACAGCTCTCTTCTCCTCCAGGCACCACTAGCCACATGGTGTTGGGTCCCCAAACTAGTCTGGGTGCCTATAAAGTGTCTTTCTGTTGTGGCCTTGCAGTATGGTGTGTTGAAGCCACTTCATGCTCACGAATGCATTCAGACATCACCATGTTAAGGTGGCATTCATTGATGCACTGTTGTCCCATTGACTGGCCTTAGTCCAGTTCATACTGATTTCTCAGCTTGTTTGAAAAATGCTTCTGAACACCTATTAATCCTCTCAGCGCTCACTGAGGGTGGGTTTTTTAGAAGCTGTCAGTGCTAGCCTAGGAAGGCTCTCATTGACTTTAATGGTTCATTTTTTATAATGACCAATTTTTATGGCAACACTAAGCATTTTTGCAACTCTCCCCCTACATGGGACTAGTGAGTTAATTCCTCAGTAAATGAAGATATTTTTTTTTTCCTGCATCTCTTTCTCCCCAGGACAGCGAACTTTTGACCTTTAATATCTCCCAGCATCAGTCATGGTGGAGTGAAAATGGACCTGGCTGCATAAGGAAGGAGGCTTCCATGGCTGGCATAAAGGGATTGGACAACCATTCTTACATCTCTGTGATTGGCTGTGCTCTAGAGTATCGATACATTGAGGTCATGCACAGCTCGGTCCAGATTCTGGTAGCGGTGAGTACATCCTTGTGGGTCTGGTCTCCAACAAAGTAAAGCCATCCAAGTAGAATGTTAATGGGTAGCATAATGGGAGAGGTTGAGTTAAAAACAATGTTCTCTCTCTCAAATATCTACAAGACCTTTTTTTAAAAATAGAAATCGACACCAGCAGCCTGGCACTTACCATAACAAGCCACATGTATCTCTACAATAACAAATCGATGACTGGGGAAGGGAAGCACATTTCAGTAAGGGATAGACCTAGCTTTTTGTATTTCTGATAGTTGCTGGGTGCTATTTGAAGATAGGAAGGATATGGAGAGGGGAAATCTGTGCTTCCATATGAAGATAATATCCTCCTTCAGAAAACAAAACAACTTTTGATAGATCCAGAAAGCGTCCTGTTTTATTCCTGCTGACACCAGTGATTTATATTAAGTTTCCATCAAATGTTACCTCATTGGAATTGTTCACAGGTATTTTTTAAATGTACTGCAGTAATGTGGTGTCCTTAATATTCCCCATTAATTAATTTGTTTTTCATTTGCATGTGCAATTAATTGAAACAAAAGGTCCATTGTCTTTATTTCCACTGGTGCTCATGCATTTTGTAGTTGCATCACATCTTTTTAATCTGCTTTGCTTTGTTAATTTAGTGGCTTTAAATACATACAGGTTCTACTTCAGCTGGGAACTGGTGCTTTAACTCATTGGGGTGCTTCAAATGTCAGATTTGACTGCACCTGATAGTGGCTTGTATGCATGAAAAAGGAGGATATGAGAAATGTAACCCCATGCATGCTGGAACACAGTGCATATTTCAAGGGAATATGGTCTTTTTATGAAGGACTGTTAGTCTGAATGTTACTCATGGATGTTTTCCTGGCCAGTGTTCTCATAGTAGTTACCACCACTACCATAAAAAACCCCAAAACTTTGTTTCTTTGTTTTCCAAGCCAACCAATGATAGGTGTGCTCTGGAGGCTGAACGGTTGAACCCTTGAGAGAGCAGAAGTGTCATACCTCCCTTAATAGCATTCCCCCTGGCTGACTTAAGAAGCATCAAAGTCCTCCCGGGGGAAGACTTAAGGAGAAGGGCTCAGACAACAAATGGCAGGACCTGGCCCTGTGTTACGCTTAGGATAGGCTCTGGGGTTTTATAGAATCCTAATAACTTAGATTGCGGCAACAAAACATAGCAGGCAGGGTTCTAGCCCCTGCCTCTGAGCTGGGTATACTGATACTACTACTTAACTTTCCTTTTACAGAGCAGTGTAAGTTCATGTAGTGATTTGCAAATGCATACGGGAGTATGGGTTCAGAGTGAGTGTTCTCCGGGTTCAGAGTGAGTGTTCTCAGCTTCTAGATGGAGAGAGGAAATTGACTGCAGCCGGGAAAGAAATTAATGGGTTTGGGGAAAATATTTATAAGTTGTTCCCTCCATTCCCTCCTTGGGGTGTAAACCTTAGAGGATTCCTATCCTACCTTTGTCCATCCTGGGCCCTGAAACTGGGATAGACGCTCAAGCACATGTGTATACAGAAGTCCCTACAGCTCCTGCTAGGGATTTCCTGACATACATGGTGAGTTTCTATAAAAGGGACATGTCTTTCCTGTAGTAAAGGTGGAATGTTAGGGGCCCCCAGGAGATACAGGCCTGGGGCTTTGAAATAATGAAAAGCCCTTTAAGGTTTTGTTTCAGCTCTATCTCCAAGGGAAATCTGTCTAATGTCCAGTAAGATTATATGAGCATTTCAATCAGGCCTTTCCTGAAAATAGCCAACCACTGCTAGTCTTTTCCCTGTTTAGTCTCTGAGGACTAAATCTTTGATCTTTGCCAATAGTTTTGCTATTGTCTCTTTATCACATTTTCAAGCAAATTTTATTATAGGCTGCTGTCCCTCCCAGAATGCTTTGCAGGCCTCAGTGCTTCAGACAGAGACTAAATATTTGTTTTTGTATTATTGATTATGTCTCCCTAAGAACTGAAGAACGGGGAGGTGCAGCAAAGGCTCTGACCTCATTCTCTCCTTGTCTGTCAGGCGCCTACGAGAACTGAATGCTCCGAACCTCAAAGCGGTGGGGTGGGGGACCCAAAGCCTCCTCTCCTGTGTCTGGGGGTTTTGATCAGCAGTTTTAGAATGATCTGTTTCAGCTTCAGTGATATGAAATGGATATTTGTTAACAAATAAGATGTGACCACGTGTCCAATCCTTGGGAGATAATTATTCGTCAGGAGCACTGAGGCACAGTAACATTGCTGTGTGCTCCCCTGGAGAGAAGGTTGATTCATCCCAGAAAACATCCCCCCCTCATTAAACTTGACCTTATTATGAGGGGAAAAATGTTCAGTGCAAACCAGTGGGCTGTAATAGCAGCTGTGGATCTGCCCTGAGCCCTGCTCATAGGACAAAAAGGTCAAATCCCCTGCACTTCATAAACCCCATCTTTGCTCGGGATGAATTTCACCCAGGGTGAGTGAGTGCCATAGAGCATTCCTGAATGGCTCTGTCAATATACTATGTTCCTGATGATGTCACTCAGCTCTTCCAATCCTGGGCCTCTGTTGGGAGATGGGGAGAAAAGACACTAAACACCGAATTCTGATCTCACTTGTGGCAAATTCTACTGGGCAAACTCCATTATGTTAATGGACTTGCTTCTAACTTTAACCAGAGTGAGTGAGGTCAGCATCCAGGCCAAAGACTGTCAGTTGTGATGAGACGTGATTGTTTCTTGATCTGCACAAATATCTGTTAGAATCCATCAGACTCCTTTTCAAAAGTCACTCAGTTAGGATTTGAAGCCATGTCTCTCTTGAAAGTGAAAAGGGTGTAGATACGATCATGACACAACCACTACTGGGTTATGTGACAGAAAAGTGGGACTATACTTCTAATCCTAACCAACCCACTGAAACACACCAGAACAAAGGATATTGTGAAGGGACATAGTGTAGAGAGATGCTTAATGGAAGCATACATCTTAAGCAGTGACTATATACTGGCCTATGCAGGTGCTGCCTGCCCATAACAACCCGATCAAAAAATGCAGCAGAAATAGTTTTTGTCCTACTTATTTGCAAAAGAAACACTGCTTTGTTTTCCAATTTAGCAAATGCCCACCCTACAACTCTCCAACTTGCCAGGCAGCAGTTGGAGATTCATTTTCTGCTTTAAATACCTGGCCTACTTTTGGTCCCTCCATATGGCAGTAGGGAGGGATGGGGCTTTTTCCAAAGGTCCGTAGCATGGAATGGAGGTTGGAAATGTCTCCCCAACAGGGAGAATTTTCAGCCTGCCTGTCTGCTGCTTTCATTCAAAATGACAGCTTGGAAGGTTCCCAAGGAAATGGCAAAGCAAAGGTTGACAGCAGATGTTACAGTGCAAAGCGAGTCAAGACGTGTTTTGCTGTTGGCGTGTTACATTTTCACTGATAATTGCATCCTGAGAGCAAAAAAAGGTCAGGAAATCAAATGCTGTCGGTTATCGCTTTGGATATCTGATCACAATCCCTTTCTCTCCAGCCAGCAAGAGCTTTTCAGAAACTCAAGAATGATCGAGAAATTTAATGCCTTCCCCTCTTCCCTCCTACCTCCCCCGTCCCATGTCTGTGTGCGGGCAAACATGCTCAACTGACTCCTCAAGCTAGAAATGAAACCTACAGTACTTCTGTCTCATGGAGAAAAGCCAGAGACTCTGTGCTCTGCCGCTCTTGTCGCAAGCAAGAATGAAAGAGAGGGTTTGAATGTAGCTTTGAGTAGTTCATGCCCCCAGGGCAGAAATTTGCAAAGGGGGGCGGGGTGGGACTTGCTCTAGTTTTTCAGCTTCATTGGTCATTCTACCCTTGCTTGCCTTTCTTCCTGCTCCTTGTATTCTGTGATAAATTTGAGTTACTACTTTTACAAATAACAAGTTCATCACTCAAATGGCTACTTAAGAAAATTTTATTTGGGTTGAATTTGAGATTGGCTGGATACCCAGGGAGACCTAAAAACTTTAATCAAGAACCATGCTGATCCCCAAATGCAAAATATGGAGCAAATAAATAGATATAAAGAATAGAGCAATCCACAAAGCTGACCTGTTCGGAACATCATGGACTGATGAAAACAAAGACAGAATTGATCAGTAAATGCATGTCCCCCTAAGTGCTTACTATATCATTCTGATGAATCACTGGTCAGCATTCATGCATCAGTTTTTATACCCTTTGTTTACATGTCAGCCTATCCATGACTATATGTCCGTCCTCTCTCCATCGGTGGCTATCCAGGCAACCATAAATGGGTTTCTGAATGTTGACATAACTATTTGCCATCAGTATTTTGATCAGTGTGGATAGCTGCAAGGGTACATGTTACTCAAAAAAACCCCTAACATTCCATTAAGCCTGCATTATTTTGTTCCTTGCAATTGTTTATGAAAACACTCTTTTACTGCAAAAGATTATAACCGTAGATCACTTACTTAGGCTAAGTCTTACGCTAGCAAACTCTTAACTGCTAGGCCTCTGTGAGGGGGTGTATGAACCTCACACCCATGAAGGAGGAGTTAGAGTGGCTTTTGGCAATGCTGGCCCCATCCCTCCAGCCCTGTCAAACATATCAGGGTGGAAGAAGGGCTGAAAAGCAGGATGTTCCTAGCAGTTGCTGGGCAGCTTTGGGAGAGAGCAGATGGCAGCTGTCTCGCTCCCAAGGGAGACTCCTGAAAGCCTTCAGGGGTTCCACTTACAAGAGGGTCATTTACCATCCCCCTCTCCCTTCCTCCCCATGCCTACAAGGAGACAATAAGCCTGGTACAGTGGTCAGGTAAGATAGGTTTGGCAAGCCCTAAAGAGGGCCATCAAGCAGTTGGGGCCACTACCCTCTACCCCTTTGGGGATTACAGAATCTGAGCATATATAAAAGGTACTACGGGAGTGGGAGCCAAGAGCCCTGTCCCCTTCAAACACAGGTGGGCTATTTAACTTAATTGGTATCACAAAGACCCGTACTTAGGCAGATGGGGATGCCCTGTGGATTTTTCAGTGCTTGTACAGGAGGAGGCACTCAGTAGCAGCATCAGACTGGTGACAGCCTTGTTTAGGCCTTAGTCTATTGACAAGTGTACCTTAATGATCGCCTACTTGTGTTTCGGCTATACTGGCATTACTCAAAGCAAATTGCTCGCTGTGTATAAAATAAGCTTGTCTTATAACCTCTCCAGGATTAGGTCAGGGGTCCCAGCTCCATCCATTGGTCTGTGGTAAGATTTTCACAAGGAAAGACGCTGCTGCGTGGGACAAGCAAGGTGCATTGTTTCTTCTATTCTGCAGCCTGTTGTTTGACTGGTTGATTGAACTCACCTGGCTATGACATGTGTTCCTAATAAAAGGCTTAATTGGATACTTGCATGCTTTGGAGGAAACTGGTATTGAGGTTATCTGGGGAAACAGCAGCAGAGGCTAAAGCACAAGAGCATTCTTGGGGAACTTAGAGCAATAGCTTAATGTCATTTTACATCACTGACTCCTCCCTTCCCTCATAACTTTCAAAGGCCTAAGAATGATCAGGAGTATCTCACTGGGGCAGAGGATTCAAAACCCTTTCTTAAACTGAGACTGGCAAAGGTTGAGGGCTGGGAGTCACAATGGGTTACAGTATGAGCTTTATACCTCTGCACAGGTTGGGTTTGAATTTCAGTTTGGGTTGCAGTTGAACAGAGTTTTGTAGTCTCTGCTTGGTGATGGTCGCGGGGCTGCAAATCATCTGTGACACACACAGCTAGGGATGGTGAAGCTGGAGAGGAATTGCATTATAATCAGAGGGTTAGAAGGGACCACAAGGGTTATCTAGTCTAACCACCAACTAGAGACCCAGCTTAGGCAAAAAGAACTCTTGGATTTTATTTCTTGCATGCAACCAAAAAACACCCTCAAAGCACTCTCGCTCTCTGGGAATGTTCCTGTCATGCAACTTAAAGCATTAAATGCCAAAGATCAGAACTGTTTAAAAGCACAAAGCAACAGAAGTAGTACTTCTGTCTTCAGAGCTTCCTAGCTTGAATTGCAGTTTCTCTCTTTGTCCCTGAAGCTAGCCCTAAAAAGCTCCAAGGCTGACTAGGCTTAGCTGCACAGGAACACTTTCTGTTTGAGCCCATCTGTCATGCTTCCACCTTCTCCTCCTCCAAGTTTCTCCTCAATAAATAAACAGCAACTGTGAGGCTTACGAAGCTCAAAATAATAGTATCAAAAACCAGCCTAAACAACCACGTGATCACATCGTAGCCTGACTCAAAACTAAATGTTGCGTGTCAGTGTCCACAAACACAAGTATTTTGAACTGACCTAAATCAAAATATTTCATTTTAATTTTCCTGAAGGACATTTGAAAAATTTAGCAAAAATCTTAATTTTTGCAAAAAAAAAAAATTGATTTTGCTGCAACTGCATTTTTTTCATCAAAAATAATGCAGAAGTAAAATTCCCAACATTGTAACCATTTGGGGGAAGGAACATGGGTCTAGGTTCTGCTCTTAGTTACACTAGTGTGAATCCAGATTATACCAGAGAAACTAAAAGCAATATTTGACCCATTGTCTATTATGTGTCAGTCAAACATGCACATTTGTGGTGTTGTATTAATAAAGATAAATGGAGCTCTGACACAGAGTGTGATGGGAAGAAGTTAATAAATGGGGATCACCCTCTATGAATTTTATGGAGAAAACTACATTCAGTCCTTGGCGACTTGGCCATCTGGAATGTGTTTTACTGTTTGCTTCCTTTAGGGTTTAGAGATGATCAGTGTGGGGCTCCTCTGCTACAACTGGTTCCAATTTGCCGTGTGGAGCCTGCAAGTTTTCTATCGCCCTGTCATTCCTGAGGCCATATCTAGTCCTTTTCCTTGCTCCTCTCTTGCGCGTTTGCAGCTGCCAATCAGATGAGAGAGGAGGGATAAATGCCCAGCTACTGCTGCTGCTTCTACTGGCAGCACTTTTGAATGAGCTTGCTGAGTGGGAGCATTGTGACAGGAACCATACCCCAGAAACCTTGGACCTGATGCCTGTCTCACTGACATTGGGATAAATCCGGAGTGGCTCCATTCAAGACACACCATTGTAAAACTAATGCAAGTGGAGAATCAGATTCTGTGATTGCATCCTCTTTAGACATCTTTGTGCAGAACGCCTAGCACTATGAGGTCCTGGTCCGTGACTTGAACATGCAGGTGCCAGGCTAATACAGATAATAATAAATCCAAGATCTTCTGGAACTCAATTGCTTTGTCTATTTGGAAACAAGTGAGGGACTAAATCTTAGCATAAATAAATAACTTACTCCAAAAGCTGTTAAAACTGGTGGGGAATCCAATCTAACCACATTAACAGCCACAGTCTCTCATATGCCACTAAAATCACTATTGATTCTTTCGTATTTCTTCCTCCCTCTGTCCTGAGTCTGCTCTTGATATTTCCCTGTATACATCAACCTTGAAACATTTTCTCATGTAGGCAAACACCTTGATGTATGATGCTATGAAAGAAGCTAATAGATCAAAACTGTGCATTCTCTTCCTGCCTCTCCTTCCCCTCCTTGTTGAGGCAAAAATTACATTTCAACAAATTAGATCTATTCCAGTTGTAGCTGGAAGATGTTTTTGTTAGAGCCTTTACATGTTTTTCACAGCAACTGAATAGTTTTTCTCTTCTGCACCAAAGAAACATACAAACCCTTCCCCTTTTGTCCTGCTGCCTATTCACTGAGGGTTCTTCACTCTCCTTGAATTGCTCTAGCATCAGAAATATGTGGTGTGGCTTTGTGTGCAAAGCTGCTCTATGGAATGTGTTCTCACGGAAGTGTCCCTTCCCATTATTGTTACCATCCAGTGGGCATTCTTTCTTTCTCGCCTGTTCGTCTTGAGGTGGCTTCAGTGGCATTTAATCCACTGCTTTCTTGGTTTTCAGATTGAAGAGTGTGCCCTGAAGGGCAAGGAACAATGTCTAAAGGGAGAGTATAGTCTTACATCTCTTTCTCTGTCACGGTCTCATGTGACTGTAGACCTTGTGATAGACTAGGCTGACGTGAGACCCAGGTGGCAGGTGAGCCTTGAGCTACCATCCTACACTGGAGTGAAATACAGCCATAATTGTTGACCTTTCTCCTGAGGCTTCAGTGATGTAAATGAATGACTGCTAACCATGGTGGGTCTCCTGATGTAGCTGCTTGCCCGCTGAATTCCCTTCCATCCTGCTTATTTCACCTAACATTGTAAAGAGCCATGAGGTGAACTCTGGTGTCTTTGAGGCTTTGTTTAGAGTGCTACGCACACGTCTTTGTCCTAAGTCGAGAATTCCAGTGATGTTCCTCCTAACAGCCAAGAGCCCGGGTATCTTAAAAGAACATGAACCCTGGCAGTCCAGTTAACTACATTATTTAAAACAGGGCTGTTTGTCACACTAAGATTTTAATTCTTTTGAAGGATTTCTATTCATGACATGCAAAATGGAATAAACCCATCCCCCAATTCTCAACTTCGATGAAGAAACAATTAGCAATGAATCCACTTTAAAAGCTTTGAGCTTAACTCAGTCCACATTCAAGCGGACTCTCTCACTGAAAGCAGACTTGGTGATGGGAATTTTTATTTCATCTCTATTGGCTTTATTTCATTCATAATTCATGCATGAGGCAAGACATAGTGTAGATCCCAGGAGTTCACTTTATGCCGGAAGTGATAGGTTTGATTATAGCTTAGTTCAGGCAACATGAAAATGCAGGGCACATTTATATTGTTTGTCCCTCCTCCCTCCACTCCAGAAACTTCCCCCTTTCGGCTGAGCTGAGAGGCTAATGTAACCATTTTAGAGAAAATGCAAATAAGTAATTGAATAATTAGTATTTATAATTGATTAAATCTGTGCCACAAAGTCATGGGTTATAAGGTCAAAGTGGAGTAAATTTGAAACACAAAGCAGGCTATGTTGAAACAAAGTTGAAGGGAAACCTGAAATAGAAAGACAACTCAGGCTTCCAAGGATTTGGGATTAGCAGATCTGGTAAAGTTCAGTTTGTCCACTGCTTGTTTTGTTTTTTTTCCTGCTATATGGAGAAGGGGTATTTTAGTGGGAGGAGGAGGTAAATTTCTTTGCATAGAAAACTTCCTAGCAGTCCTATTGCTAGCTCAATGCCTTTTAATTGTGGAACAAGTTTTTAGGAGGCTTAACAGGATGACCCTAGAGGCATGATTGATATTAAGCATTTGTGTGAATTCTCCCTTTATGGTGCAAGATAATTCATTCTCATTCTTAATGATGCCCTGGATCTCTCTGACACAGAAGACAGAAGTAACAACTTTAGATCAGGTTTACCTGTGTATTATATGAAATATACACACCATTAGGAATCAAGTTTGGCATGACTGTTAATCCAAAATTCACAGTTGGACAAGGCCATGATAAGAGAAGGCTGAGGGGGGCATAACAGTTTTCAAGTACATAAAAAGTTGTTACGAGGAGGAGGGAGAAAAATTGTTGTTCTTAACCTCTGAGGATAGGACAAGAAGCAATGGGCTTAAACTGCAGCAAGAGAGGTTTAGGTTGGACATTAGGAAAAACTTCCTACTGTCAGGGTGATTATGCACTGGAATAAATTGCCTAGGAAGACTTGTAAATCTCTGTCATTGGAGATTTTTAAGAGTAGGTTAGACAAACACCTGTCAGGGATGGTCTAGATAATACTTAGTCCTGCCACTAGTGCAGGGGACTGGACTAGATGACCTCTCAAGATCCCTTCCAGTCCTATGATTCTAGGATGGCAAAATATGAAGATACAAGAAGATCTTCCTGGAATCTCCTGTAAATCAGGATAAGCATTAGATATGCAATACCCATTCCTGGATCTTTTAGTGAATGCCCAATGAGTTGTTAAATCTCACAGATCAAGCAAACATGGATGTTGGTGCAAACAAGAAAACAGTGGGACACTTAGTCGTCCTGACATTAACTGGCCCTACTTCCCATCATTCCAGTTCTCTTTAGATCCTTAGGGGATAACAGACTGTGGGTCACTAATGCCTACGACTGGGGATCAGAGATGCTGGAATGAAAGAGGGAAGGCATGAGAAATTAACAGACACCGCATGCTAAAGATAAGAGCATCATATGTTTTGTAAAAGGAGCTATTTCAATGAATGTAAATATGTTTCTTCAAAGTATTTATCTTTAATTTGATGATCTCTTAATTTACTTATAAATGTTTGCTTTGCTTAGACACTTTAATGAATTATCCGGGAGCTAAGATTCTAAAGTTCAGCCCGAGAAGAGATAAATGACCTTTGGACCTTTGCGGAAAGGGAACAAAGGAGGATCTGCACCCTAATCACACCTAAATTCTCCATTCTAGGGATTGACCAAGAGATCCTATTGATAAGATGGTGCCAGCACTCTGACTGCAGTCACCCAAAACTTGAAGAGCATGGTCCAATGGGAGAGTCTTGCATGGAGAAATGCTCTTAAGACATTTGGAGTGTAGACCCACAAATAACTTTTATTTGTCCCTTATCTAATAGCCCTATATATTGCTAGATTTAATAAAGGATTATGGCTGGCTGCCTTTATTCAGCACCATGGACAGTTCCAGATATGCTTCTCTCGTTCAACAAGCACAAATTTAAATGAGCAGAGCAAAGCAAAACAAACATCCCAAAACCAGAAAAAGATCCATGTCTTTTTCCCTGTTCACATAATGCAAACAAAGAAAAGCAATCAGAAGAAAACACTTATTCATTCTTCTTCTTTCATATGTCTGTAGAGAGCAGTGGCACCGCTTAAACAGGTAACTCTCTAAAAGCTCCCCATGGATAATTAGTTTTGTATGTCGTGTGGTTCTGTGATTGCGATTGCAACTGGTTGACTTCTTTTTTGTGTTAAGTAAACTGTAGCTAATGGAGACTAAGGGGTAAAGTAGCCCTTTCTTGGAAACTTCTCAGCAGGAAAATAAGTGAGTGATGAGAGCTGTCTCTCCATCACGGCAGTTCTGGACTGTACCTCCATGGAACAAGACAAGGCTCAAAAGAGCAAACTGATGATTCTGTTGTTGCATTTAACTTTTAATAGGAAGTTTAAAAGAAACAGAAGGTTTGGAGGTGCTGTAAAAATAATTACTTTGTTTCCTCCAGCTAAGGTGTTTCTTGTCTTCAGAGAGCTGCAGCACACAAGCAAGTCTTATAATCCCTCAATAGAAATCTCATTATTCTGCCTTTGTTTTCTGGTGTGATGTATTTTTCTGTCATATTAAAAATGAATGGACTCCACTTTCTGAGTCCTTTCATGCATCATTCTGTCTTTCCTTGGAACGAAGCAGTGTTTGCCACATTCTAACTCTTGTTAGGGGCATTGAGTTCATGGTGGAAAACAAATCATTACGGCTCACGGTAACTTTAATAATGTGGTTAGTGTCAACCAAGATCTTGCTAACTGGAGTGTTATGTAAGGACATAATGCTAGGCCTGGAGGAGACATTTGATCAACAGAAAGCAGAGCAAAATACAAATCTGCTGAACCAGGATCTTTCTGTTAGGGCCAGATTCTTCCTTACACAAGCTGGGTATTTCCTTGCTGCTGAACATGAGGACAACAGGATCGGGCACATTTTAGAGCTTCTATGAACTGTCCCCAAAGTGGTGAGCCTCTATCTGAGTTTTATTATTCTGAGGTTCTGAGGTGATGGTCCACTTTAGTTTTGAAATTTCAAGTCTATTTTCCTACTTTAGGTCTAAGTCTGGGCAATGAGCAATGTATAAACTACACCAAGTCAGGAGTGGCTCCAGGAGGCATTGCAACTCCCGAGACACCCCACTGAGGGCTTGGCTACACTTGCAAATTAGGGGGCCCGGGGCTGCTTTAATGCTCTCTAACTCCTGAGGTGTCCACACTGGAAAGGCACTTCAGGGGCCTGGACTGTGCAGCTGGAGCACTCCTGCTAATCCACCTCCACGAGAAGCATAAAGCTTGCTGCACCCCGTCTGAAATGCCCTAGCGTCAGTGTGGATGACGTTGCGTTACTGCACTGTGATTGGCCTCCAGAAATGTCCCATAATCCCCTGAAGTCAAGTGGCCACTCTTCTCATTGTTTTGAACTCAGCTGCAGGCATGCAGGTATCCCCTTTCAAAGTTCTGTTTCTGACAGCCCACATGCTTATCTGCTCTGAGACAAAGCAACCATCAGTGTGGAATGCTGCTGTTGTGAATGTGCGGGGAGGGGAAGGGTGTCTGCTGGTGTTTGAATTTATAAGACAACATGCTGACACACTCTGCCCCCCCAAAACACACAGTTCCTCCTCCATATACATTCCATGCCCACCCCTCCCCATTTGAAAAGCACGTTGCAGCCGCTTGCATACTGGGATAGCTACTACAATGCACTGCTCTTTGTGGCATTGCAAGAGCTGCTAATGTGGCCATGCCAGTGCGCTTTCAGCTGACAGTGTAAACACCCGGCAGCGTTTTCCCTCCTGCGGTCTCCAAAGGCTGGTTTAATTCTTAGCGCTCTACATCTGCAAGTGTAGCCAAGCCCCGAGTCACTCTTCCTTCCCTGCTTCCTCACAGGAAATGGTAATTTAAAGCTGGCCTGTACTACCCCAATGCAGTATGACACATCACTCAGTGGTTCCGCTCCTCTGGCCAGTGAGTAGAGAAGATGGAGTCAAGATCCTGCCCATTTCCCACCCAAGCTGCTTCTGGGTGGGAGTAAACAGCCCCAAATTCTGCTGTGCACCTGGACCCAAGGTCTGGGAGCCCCAGCAGGGTTTTAACAGGTGTTTGGAGGGGTTCTTCTTACTCCCTTGTATGGATATGGAGTCTGACACTTCATTTTGCACTAAGTTTCCTCACTGTTACTTCTAATCATTTCTCCATTTCCAAGTCTGAGAGCGTTCGGTGTCACTACATTAAACAGCCAAAGTATTCCCACATTTATGGTTAATTTCTGAACTAATTGCCTGTCCCATCTACCTACAAAGCAAATTACGGCGGGTAGTGAAGACCTAACCTAAGTCTGCAAACAGGAAACCTGAAACGATAGCTCTAGGAGTGGTGTGAACATAAGATGTGAATGACTCCTCTCAGTGAGGTGTTAACTCTGAAGCTCAGTGGTTACAGTTTAAATGGCAACATTTCAGTACTGATTATGTTAGCAGAAGTATCCTGCTGCTCTGGGCTTGTAAATGGTGCATGTGATTTTTGGCAAGAATTTAGGGAGAAATATGCCACCACGGTCTGACTCCTGCACTGCATACCTTACGGCAAATTTTACTTGGTTTCACCATTTCAGTGGTGGCTGCTGAAGTCTGTCTAAAAGTGCTGAGTGATTTCTTCTCTCTGTTTTCCAGCTGGTGGGCTTTGTCTATGCCTGTTACATTGTCAGTGTTTTTACAGAAGAAGAGGACAGCTGTAAGTATTCATCGACAGATTCCTGGGCAACTGTTTGTTTTTATAAAAAAACCTCTCTCTCCAGGATGTTGTCTATGAGCTAGGCCTTCAGCCAGCGAATGTGGGAAAGGAAGATCAGGGGAAGTGAGGTGACATGTTCTTAACAAACTTTCCATCTCACCACATAAATAGCATCACTGCATCATCTGCCTGTCCAGGACAAATTTACTGTGAGATCCCTCTCCTCTGTCTTGAACTCCCATAGTCCTTTTTTCTGATTCTTTTAGCACAAAGGTTTGGCTTCCTCCACTGATCATGTTTGGGTATTAGAGACCAGAAACAGGGGAGCCGATTCTCCTTTTACACTGGTGTTGATTAGGAATAATGCCATTGAGATCAGTGGAGTATTAACAGTGTAAATGTGGTGTAAGTGACTGGAGAATCAGGTCCAATATTTTCAACTGAGCAGGAAGGCGATGCCCTGTGGACTTCATGATAAGCTCACGATAAAGTAGAGGGTAAGAATGTTTACAAATAACTGAACTGAGCATTTAACTTGCAAAACCTGGATTGTAGAGAAGATGAATGAACTAATTCTTATGCTTGATCTACAATTCTCTTAGGTCCTTAGGGTTCCATTTTTCAGTGCCAAAGGAAAGCAGAGAGTCAAAAGAAAGCCACTTTGATTATAAGGTCAGGTGGATTTATCCACCTACATGTAGCTTTTTCCTGCATTTCCAAAACTCCTATTGAACCACATGATTTTAGGCGCACAAAGACGGGGTCCATTGGTTCTAAATAGCAGTATGGGATGTTCTCTTTAGTCGCATGTTTCTATGGGTTGCATCTAAGGGACAGATCCTCAGCTGGTGTGAGTCAGCACAGTTGTGTTCAAATAAATAGCCTTACACCAATTTACTTCAACTGAGGATCTGACCTAAAGGCTTTATACACCATTGTTACTTCTTTGAGGCTTTTAGCCCCTCACATTAATGTGAGACACTTTATCCTATAAAGCGTCGCTGCCAAGGATATTTGCTGAAAAATAATGGATTTGAATTAGATGTTAGAAGGTAAGTGAGAGAGTTTGTTTCAAATGGGTTTAATAAGATATACTACTAGTCTGGCATGCCCTCTCTATTTCTCTCTTGCTTCCTGTGTGGCTGTATCGACCACAGTGGCTTTACTGATTACTTGCTTAGAGCTAGGGTAGCTGTTTAACAAAGGCCTGTATTATAAGTAATGAAAAAACAAGGTTTGCTCCATCATCTTTTCCCTTCTCTCACCGAGAATGTCATCTGTATGTTTCACCCAAAGGGCTTTAAATTCAATGTTACTTTAAATATTATTTTTAAAAACATTGTTTAAATGCAATGGTTTCATCACCAGAAGCCATTACAAGTAGAATGAATTATTTAGAAACATACTGCTGTTAATTTCAGAATTTTTAAAATTCCTCTCCATCCCAGTTTCTCAGGCTCAGAGTTGAAATGTCAGCTTGAATAATTAACAATGACACACCATCAATATTTCACAGTCACAGCAGTAGATCCTTCCAGTGACCTGAACAAATTTGAGCTGCGTTTTAATTTTCTCTTCCATTTGTAGTTTCTTTTAAATGTTCCTTTGATGTGCAACATAAAGTAATTATGAGTGCTGAGACACATTAATCAGGAGGCCAGTGCTAACGTGATTTTCATGAGAAAACACAGCAATGGGATCCACTAACACTGGATTGTGGGCCAGAGTGTTTTAGATGTGCTAATGCACCATAATCTATGGATGGTAGCGCCGGTGAATTATGATCAGGATTTTATTAAGTGATTAGGATTTGGGGTGCGTGCCTCAGTTGTTAGATGCCAAACTTGAGAAAACTTATTTTCAGTGAGTGTGCAATAGACCATTTTTGGAAAAACAGGCCTCTTTAATATCTCTGGTGTTGGACAACCAAAAACAGAGGCAACCAAAACCACTAGTCATTTTTGAAAACCTTGGCCAATTTTGGTTTTTGAAGTTATCAGAGAACATTTTGAAAAGCACCTAACTGACTTGAGTGCCTACATCTTATTTTTCAAAAGTGACTTAGGCAGATAGAGGCCAGATTTTTAAAGGTATTGTGAAAATAGTGAGAGTTAGGCATCTGAATTCCTTTAAAATCTGGCCTTAGGAGTCAAAGTATCATTGAAAGTCATTGGGATTAAGATTCTATGTTGCTCATGTGCTTTTAAACATTTTATCTATATTTATCTAGTCATTATTTAGTCACTCCAATCTCATAACAGCAGTGTCTTGCTATCTGTCAGAACCAAGATTTGTTTGGCTGCCAAGTTCAATTTCTAAATATTTTTAAACATTTTTGTAATTTTTTTCATGCTTCTCTTTCTATTTTAGGTTGTGTGTTGACAAAACATTTAATAAAATTACCAGCAACCTTTAAAAATACGTAACTGAAGCTTAAAAGAACAGTGCCACCTTCAGGAAAGAAAAACTGAATGGTTATATGATTAATGAGAGTATCCAGAGTTATATTTTTAAAAAATATATTTGGAAGGGATATAAACATTCTTACTTCAGGGCATAAACCACATTCTAACTGATGGGGGTTTAAGAAAAAACTTTCCCTATGGAGAGAATATTCCATAACTTCCTATACTACTTGGTATTATAGCCACTGTAGGAGATCAGATATTTGGACTGGATGGAACATGTCTGATCCAGGCTGGCATTCTCTATGAACATCTACAGAATATTCTAAGTAGAATCGTCAAAGAAGCCCAAGATAGTTAGACACCCAAGCCCCATTTAACTCTCTTGGGTTCCTTTGAAAATCTCAACCTTACTCTTTAAATATATTGTTCGAGCCACATAGTCTAAAATTTGACTAATTTTAGAAGAACCCTGAGAGATTCTCCCAGTCAGATCTGAAAAATTCTGAAAATGAGCAGTGGGGAGATTGTGTTGTAAAAAGTCCCTTGACTAGTTCCATTGTCATTATTTGAGTACTGGGGAAAGGAAGCATTTGAAATATTTTTATGGATTTTAAAAAAATAAAATTGAAGAAATCACCAAGTCTGGGGGCATTGGGGTGGTTTATAATAAACAGTTGCTCCTGTCACTGTCTTGTTTTCCTACAAGCAAACAAATTGCCGTTGGGGAGACAACCTTCAGAGGTATTGCTTGCTACCTGCTTTCATGGAGACGTCCACTCCCTTGCCATCATTCAGAGTCTATTTGAATGGGCATGGTCTGCTTTGTCCACTCATGGCTGATGCGCTCTGACACAACGTGATGATGATTTGAAGTGGGGAGGGGTGCCTCAGGGGTTTCCCACCCACATGTTTGAAAACTCTGCAGTAGCTGGAGTTCACACGCTGAACGGCTTCCATTCCCAAGAGGTCTAGGTTGAATGGTCTTTATAGGTTGAATTTTCGAGTCTGCATTAAGTCCCATGTACCGTAAGTGCCAGACAAAGCGCTGTTGATAATCATCTCTCTGTTCTTTGCACCAGTTTATGTTAAGTCATGCCAGGCACCAGCTTTCCTATCGCCACCCCTGCATGGTTTTTTTTATTTATTATTATTTGGGTTTTGATTTCTTTCAGTTGATTTCATTGGTGGATTTGATCCATTTCCTCTCTACCATGTCAATGAAAAACCCACCAACCTTTTGTGCAAGCAGACGTACCTGTAAGTATTGGCTACCGCGCTAAGAAGCGGGTGGCGCCTCTCAGCTCAGTGGCTCAAGGTTGTGCCGTTTACTTTCTAATAGGTGGATTTCTCCAGCAGGTGTTCGCTTGTCAGGGTTTGACACTTGACAGGGCCCGACCGCTGGGAGGGGTGAAGTCAATTCCTTTCTACCTCATGCTGTGGTTGGGCTCAAGCTCTGAATGCTAGTGCTGCCATCCTTGGTTTCTAACCTGGAGAGGCATCATTACTGCCTCTCATGAGGGAGTAAATTCTAGTCCCCCGTGCTAAGCTTCGGTAGGAGAGTTTTGTTCAAGGTAACTTTATGCACGCTGGGAGAAGGTGGCAGAGAATTGTCCCCTCCCCCCACATGGAGGCAAAGTAGGGAGCACTTGCCCAGCTATTAAAACTACATCTCAGCTCTGTGCCCAGTCAGTCATAACACAGCATTTTAGTCTACTACATCTGTACAGGATGGTACAGGTTTGGCCTTATGAGTTTGTTTTGCTGGAATTCTGTAGCCCACAGAATACAGTCCTTATACATACAGTCCTTGTAGCAGAGCTCAGGTAAAAGATGGTCACTTCCCAACCGTCCCTCTCACACTCCTAACACAGATCCATCATTGAATTCTAACTCCTGCCCTCTGATAATCTCCAAGAGCCACTTGAGAGCAGCTTCCTAATTAGATACTTACATTTAAAGGCTAGTATTATCTGTGCTTAGTAGCTATAGGCCTTGAATTTCTGTTACTCTCTGCACGGAATCTTCAGGAGAGCACTTCAGTGTGTGGAAACTCCGAAGGGAGGATGATTTTAAGTCTAATGCTATAGCAGAGTTCTCCAAAAAAACCAAAAGGTGGGGGAAAGGTGGGACTGGAAGGAGGAAATTGATCTTAAAATAGATGGGGGCAAATGCTCCCAAAATGTACAGGCCCACACAAACTCACTGTCACTGCAGCACAAGCCCCGGAGAACAGGTGAGTTTTGAAAAGAAGTTCAGTTTCTCATAACTAAGGGGCTTAGTGGCCTTATTAGGAGGGACGGTGCTGGAGATGAAATATCGATTTTTTTCCTGCTCACTTTGTCATTGTGGGGTGGAATTTTCCTGGGCCTGTGGAAGCTGCAGGGTTCCTGGGCAGCTCCTTGATTTACTGACCTGGTGCAGTGGAGAAAAACTGCATGTTTGCAAAAAAATAAAAAGAGATGAGGTTGCTTTTCTCTTTAAAATAGTTGTACGGTATGTGGATGGAAGCCTTCACTTATCAATGTCCGCTTCTTCCAGTAGTTGGAGCAGCATGGGGAGAGTCAGTGTAAGTTTCCTTGCAAACCCCCACTAGTGCAGAAAGTCCCTACTTAGCTTCAGGAGTAATACAGTCTTCATTCAATTTCCAATCCGTGATCCTCCTGTGGAGATTGTACACAGTGGTACTGTGCTCTTTAATCTGGGGTGTGAAGTTAGCTGCCAAGCACTGGACAGACAGCACCCATATATTTCAGAATAGCCACCCGATTATAATTACTTTTGCTTACTACAAGTCTGGGCTCTTACCCCTCCTCCATCCACACCTAGCAGGAGGGGGAGGAGAAGGAGCTGGACTCAAAGGAGGAATAATTTCTATTTACTGATGCCAAAGCATCCTGTAATCTGGGAACAATGGGATTCCAGGCCTCCTTACTGGGTTCTTTTCCTGTGGGAGCCATATCTTTATAATAGTTCTGTAATAACTGAATAGTTTCTTATCTACTGTTCAGGTATCTCATAACCCATTTTGGATGGTGCACATCTGTAAATGCTTCTGCTGTCCTCCGGAATTAACATTTAGTGGTAGCTGAGCAACAGGGGCACAGGCTATTTAGTTTATTTACGTTTCGGTGATTGCTACCTGGGAGAATCCAAATTCCTTTTCAATGCTGCTCAGTCCAAACAAAGCCCCATGCTGGACTGTCGGTTGCTTTTTTGGATGGAATCACTCTATCCTCACCCCAGTTGGCATTCTTTCTATAAGGGGCTCTCCCTGGCCCTCTCTGTAATGGAATCATCCCAAACTCACCCTCTCACTGAATTACCCCTTTCACCCCAGCTTTACCTGCCCTTTTCTCAATGGGATCAGTCACCATCCTATACTCCCCATGCTCCCTTTCTCTTAGCCTGATTTCTGTTCTCTCTCTTCCCTGCCCCACTGAATATGCTGCTGAATTCTCATAGAGTCTTAAGGCCAGAAGGGACCAATAGATCATCTTACGTAACACAGGCTAGAGAACCTTCACCCAACAAATTCTACATCAAGTCCATAATGTCTTTTTAAGCTATAACATTCTTTTAGAAAAGGACACCAAGCCTTGATTTTAAAACTTCAAATAATGGAGAACCCATCACAACCCTAGCCAACTTGCTCCAATGATTAATTGCCCTCTCTGTTAAAAATTTGTACCTCGTTTCTAGTCTGAATTGGTCTAGCTTCAACTTCCAATCATTGGATTTCATTATGTCTTTGCTATATTAAAGAGCCACCTGCTATAAAATCTCTTCCCCACATAGGTACCTGTAGACCTTGATCAAGTCACCTCTTAACCTTCTATTGGATAAACTAAATAGATTGAGCTGCTTTTAATTGCGATTGTGGGCTTCCAATTAGCAGAGAGCACTAGCCGTTTGTTCAGTATCAGAGGGGTAGCTGTGTTAGTTTGGATCTGCAAAAGCAACAGAGTCCTGTGCCACCTTATAGACTAACAGACTGTTAGTTCTCTGTTTAAAAACCCCACTGGCATGCTGCATTGTTGCTTGCAATTGCAATATTTAAATATGCTTAGTTAGCAGCCCTTTGCAACGTATACACAGCAACACGTCTTTATAAATACATGCAGGTTACAATTATTTCTATTTCAATCTGCACTGGCCATAAGGATTCTTTTGGGGGTCATTTTTTATTAAACTGCTTTTGAATACAAATGCAGTCAACAGCTTGTGGAAAAAATATTGTAAAGGTTGACTTTCACAGTAAGTTACCCTTCATCAATTTCATTGCTGCTTGCCCATCAAAGGGCAATTGTTAACTAATGGTACTCATTGTTAACGTTAATACTACTATTTTAAGGAATGTGGATACAAGGCACGTTAGGACTGGAGGGTTTTCAGTGCATGAGCATCTGGGTCAAAATATTAAAGAGCAGGCTAACAAAGGAGTTATTGAAAACTAAAGCAACCCTCTCCCCAGGCTGAATCAGAGAGCATTCTCAGCTGAATAATGAATGAGGGAAAGGAGGCTCAATGGTTTTATTCTTCATTAGCTAAGGCTGAAATCCAGGCCATGGCTCTTTGCAGCTCTACTGTCTTTAGGGCTCATGTGGAGAGGCTGCTCCATGACTCGGTGCTGGCTCAGGGCCATTTTACAGTCCTGAAAACTATTACTCACCAAGGTCTGTAACCAGGAACAATCCTGCCCAAGGGAGCAGGTGGAACGCTCTTGTGCCGAGGTTGAACAAGCTTCTATGACTAACACTAATGCACACTTACTTAATACCATTAAGAACTCAAGTCGCTATGCTGCTCTCCCAGAGTCGTGGAGATTTAGACCTAGCATGCCCCATTACCATCACTTCAACCCTGTTGCATCAGAGCCGGTCCGTTTTCGTTGGTGAAGAGATCTCGAAGCGGACCTGCGGTTGAGCACCTCGTTTTTGATCAAAACTCTCAAATGTATTTCACATCATTTTGATGCGAGATGCTGCTGCTGCCACAGGGGCCTGGAATTGGGCCTGGCTTTCCACAAGAGGTTCACCAGTGTTGGAGAACCTGTCTACGGGCTTGGTCTGGTTCTGTTACTACAGCACATTGCCACCAAATGTGGGTTTCAGTTGTGAGCATCTAGCCCAGTTTTACTGACAGGCACTGCAGCATAAAAAGACTAACTATGTTTTTTTTCTATATTTGTTAGCTGTTTTGTTGCTAAACATTACAGCCTTCATATCTAACACAGTGGCGCAGTCCCTGCTCAGCAGATGTGGCTGTTAGGCAGGAGCTGGTTGCCTGAGAGCGAGCAGCCTGTCCTTTTTGCAGCTCCACCTGTCCCACTGGGTAACCACTCTTAATGCTTTCTGACCAATCCCGCTGTGCTTCAGGC
The DNA here is from genome assembly GCA_007922305.1 of Dermatemys mawii. Classification (NCBI taxonomy): domain Eukaryota; kingdom Metazoa; phylum Chordata; order Testudines; family Dermatemydidae; genus Dermatemys; species Dermatemys mawii. The sequence goes on along the minus strand of ML677360.1, from coordinate 24,966,434 downwards.
AGTTCTCTAATCACTTGAACACTGACACCACAGGCAGCTGCCCAGGTGCAGCATTTGAGGAATGGCTAATGGGCAGAGAACCCATAACATGCAGGTGGACTCCCTGAGTTAAGGCAGCCCCGTTCTAGTTCACCTGGTACCTGATAGACACATGAGTAGTTCTGCCTTATCATCGCTACCCAAAAAAGGCAGCCAAACCCTCTGAGACCATTTTATATTAGAGAGAGACCCAAAGTGCAAACTCAAATCCAGCTTCTAAAAACCCCCAAACTAGATAAGTGCTGCCAGGAGTATTTGGATCCTCCACTTTGGTTCAAGCCTCTCTTTAGGTTCAAGTGCATCTAAGATTTAGATCTATCAGGTGAGCAGCTCTTAGCTCCCTTTACCATACTGGGATCCAGAGGGAGTGCAAAGATTCATCGGAGTGCTCTGGTCCGGAGCATTCAAAAAAAAAAAAAAATCAAGTTAGGAATTGTCAAATTGATTTTAAAAAAAAAATCATTGTACCACAGCTGCTGGTTGTTGCCTCTACAGTAAGTTTACTTGCAGAGGTTTCATCTGGCTTAAATATTGCATTTTCTACTTCATATATACACACACAGGTTTTTTCCTTGCTGTACCCATGTAACCTTAATTTCACAATTGTGGGGCATTTCATGACCTTAGTCTGGTGAGCTTGTAAGAGCTCAGCTCCAGAAGGAATAGTGCTAGACCTAGCCTTCCAGCTTTGCCATCAGAGCATACAAAGTCCTAGAGCCAGATTTCCAAAGGTATTTAGGCACCTAAAGATGCACATAGGCATGGAATGGGATCTTTAAGAGTGCTTAGGAGCCTAATACCCCACAATAGGAGTTAGTACCAAGGTGCTTTTGAAAATCCCATTAGGTGCCTCTCCACATGTCCAAGTATCTCTTAAACTCTAGGCCCTAGAGGTGGTGATAGTTGATCTTAAAAGCTTGTGGGTTCCCTAGATGGACCATCCAGTGTGAATTCAGCTGTCCTGCAGAACACACACACGTCTATGGGGTGCACTACTGGAGGACAAAAGTTATTTTGCTCTTACAGATTCAATACTGTTTAAACTATCTTATGCAGAACATTTCACCTTTGCCTTCTGAGCTGATAGATTTCCCCCTCCCTCCAGGCCTGCGTAAGTGAGGAAGATCCACAAGCTTGATAAACCTTTTGCACCCAGCAATCAAAGGCGCTGCAAGAAACGAAGCCATCCTTGTTCTGGAGCTGTGGCAGAGGAAACACTAGGATAATGAAATCCATTCCACTTCAGTTTGTTTTTTACACAATGAATGTACATTGATGAATGGCCTCTAGGTTCATTTTCAGTTTGTGAGTGTCCTGATGAACCGTTAGCCCATAGCCTGGCCTTCCTGACCCATGGATGGGACAAGCTTGGCTGAGATGAACAAGTCCAAGGGGAACCCTTCACTGTCTCTTGAGCATCAGAGTTGAACAGCTGGGAACTTCTTCCTTCCACCATGGACCTATAAAAATAAAGTCCTGCCAGGCCTGATGGTTCAGGCTCCAACAATTTTGTAGTTTACTTTTTTTAAAATGGACAAAGTCCCTAACAATCTCATCCCTTCCTCCCTCTGGGGAACAGGGAGGAGGCTATTTGCATTTACTGAGAATTCTCTACTCCTTATAACTTAAAGATTGTCTACATGGGAAGCATGGCCTGATTTCAATCACTGGTGCTCCAGTTGCTAGGGTTGTTATGTTGGTGAAAAAGTCCTAGTTGTAGACAGGACAAGCCCTGATTTGCTCCTGATACAGTTTAGCCCGATGTCAAGGCTGGGTGAACCACACCAGTGCCCATTGTAGCTTACAGCAACTTTGTCTCTGTACACTAACGTTACACTGCTGCCCCTGCTGTAGACAGAGACTAAGGCCCAGTTCTTGATGCATTAGAGACCCCTTGTACTCCAAGAGTGGCCTGAGCCCTGTGGGGATTTGTGGAGAAGAATTTTATTTTAAGGGGGTGGGGAAAAGATAGAGGGGATACACTTCACTGTAATTAAGTTGCATTGTTGTCCACAGTAATAAAAATAAATACAATAACCACCTACTGGAATGGGGGTTTTTTTGGTTGAGCCTTACATGTTAGGAGGGGCAAGAAGAAATCATGCTGTGGAGCAAAGAGGTCATCTACCACCATGATCACCACTGGAGCAATATAACTGCACTCAGGTGATAATGGTGAGACCAGTTGATGGCTCTTTATTTTAAGATCAGTTCAGCAAGACAATCTGCTTTTTTGTACAAAGAGGAAAAATGAGTTTTAAAAGCCTTTAAACACATGAAGCCTGAAGCCACATTTGGCATGAGGGAGAGCAACTTGTTTCTATTTCACTGAATGAGAACATTCCATGTTAGTGTCCAAGGGGTGCACACTAGAGGACAAAAAGTTAGAGGGGACCTTCTGCCCCTGGCAGACCTTTCCCAAAGCAAGCATGCTGCAGGTGTGGTGTGACTAGGAGGATGAATGCTAACAGGAAGTACAGCGAGTCTCCCCTATACCCCACCTAGGGTATGTCTACACTGCAGCTGGGAGCCAACTTCCCACCCCAGACAGATGTGGGGTTGCAACATTAACAGTAGCAGCGTGGACATTGTGGCTCAGCCCACCCAACCCCCTCCATCGGAGCTCAAGAGACTAGGCGGCTAGGAAACTATCCAATGGAGCTGGAACGTCCACACTGCTCTTTTTTGCATTAGAGCTTGAGCCCTACTTGGGTGAGTCCCTCGACCTGGACTGGGAGGAAGCCTCCCAGCTGCAGTTCAACTCTAACCTTAGCTATCCAGTGGAATTTAAAGACTCGACTGAGTAGGTGCCACCTTTTAAATCCATGGCAATAGTGTCCCTGGAATTAAGACCTGCCTGGAGGAGCTTCCTCATCCCACTCCATGCACGATCAGGTTCTAGGACAAAGGGAGCGGATGTGCTGAGAATACTGAAATGGCGCAGATGCTCCTGAGATAGCTTGTCCTGATTTATTAAGGACCTTATTTTACACCTTAACCTTTTTTTCCCCCATTGATTTTTGTCATTAGCAAGGGCACACAATCACTTCCAGTTTCTGGTGCACTAATTCCATTCATTGTATGCCCATGCAATACTCTATCTTGCGGACATAAGAAATTATATTTCATTCACATAAGCCTATAGCTCCTGTTATAGCTAGGTTAATGGTGCCCTCTGCTGGCTAAAAGCCTAATTTAACAGACTACAATGCTATGCAAAAGACTAGTATGGATTTTAAAAGGACAAACCAGTGTGAACAATGCATGAACCCAGGTGGCAGCCTTTCACAGCTAAAAAAGCCTACATTGGATTAACTAAGTAAGATTTCTTTCAGGATCTCAGTTTGTATCCTAATTATATCTATCATTAGAAACACCGTGATCCTCCTGCTAATACAATAAAGTAAGCCAAGTTCTGAACTGAAGTGGATTCTTACTCTTGAACAGCCTTTTAAGTCTATTTCCAGGTTTAATATTCCTTTTCAGATTAACACAACTATTTAAACGAGGCATAATTCCCAATTAACAATGCATATTAGAGCCATTGTGGGTTTGTAATGGATGCAAACAGTCTTGTAAGTACAAAAGTTCACTTCTAGGGTAGTGCTGAAATCTATGAACACCCCACCCATCCCTGCTGATTTGCTTCCAGGGAAAGGTTTTAGCAATTCAAATGTCAATTCTTCTTGCCTCTGCATAGTGCTATGGGCAATAATATTCCCTTCCTCTGCAGGAGGAATGGGATGGAGCACATCCTCCATCAGGGCTCCAGGCAGCTTAACTGGGGTCACCTAGATATAGTCCTGTTAAGGGTGTAGGAGCATGGAACCAAACAAAGGCAGTTCATGACTGGGGAGAAGATGCAGGTGATCCTCAGTCTCAGCTGATATGCATAAAAGGAAGACAAAGGCTTGACTCAAGTGATACAAAATAGCATGCTCCTGCTTATGCCTTAGAGTCAGGATCTTTGCTGGAGTCTGGTTCATGCCCCAGATGGGAATAGCTCCCAAAGCAGAAATCCTCTGAAAGGTAGCTAGGACATCACTCCATTCCCCCACAATCTGGTACTAGAGGATATGGGCTAGCAGACCAGAACCCTACAATCAGATGCCGTGGGCGAGCCCTGGGATCCCAACCTTCATGGAATGTTGTACTAAAGCGTTTTGTAAGCCAGACTACATAAGAGGCCAGTCTAAAAGGATAACAGAAGATGCTTTTATTCCAAAATGTGAAGTATAAATCTACAGACTTAGCAAATCATTTTTTCAAACCCATGAATAAATTACTCTGCAGGCAAACTTTCCTTTCTCGGCTCCAATATCTAACAATTCCTTAAAAATAAAAATCACAATTCCAGACAAGAATCAGATTTAAACTAAAAGAAGTCACCACTCATCCTGTAAATGGAAAAATTTAGAAAGAAACTTTTTCCAGGGTCATCTTCCAGCAAAGGGATGGTTCCTAACAGGTATGGAAGAAGCTCTGCAGGATACTTCTGAGAAGTTGTTCAGTAACCCAGACTGCTAGTGACGAACTAGGAACATCATTTCTAGTGAGATGTCCTCATGCATCACTTTGTATTGGAAAAAGGGCTGCTATCAGTGGAGATCAGAGAGACTGGAGATTCTGCAAAGACAGAAGGAGTTTTCAAAGTATTCAAGTTCCGTGAGGAGCTCCCCATTTACACAATTTAGCTTCAAGTCCTTTCCCTTCCTCTGTGCAGTTGATGAAGACCTGTTCACTGAAGAAGCGAAGTTCTATTCCGGAACCTTGAGGTTATTTATGGCATTGTTGCTGCTAGATACATCTCTAAGAGACAAGTTATGACAAATCAAGGTCTGAACAAAGATTAGATTCTTTGTAGTTTTTCCTTCAGTGTAGGATTTATGCCAGAACAGCATTTCTAGCCAGCTTTCCAATCCCCAAACACAGCTATGCCATGAAAAAATGCAAGGCCTCAGATTGAGAAAAGAGCACTGGATTGCCTCAACAAAGCAGGGATTCCCATCCCTGTTAACAGCGATGAAACAGGAAAATTTCCCCTTCCAAAAAAAAAAAAAAAAAAAAAAAATGAAAGCCTTCCAAGTTTAGAAGAGAGACACATTCTTCCCCACCCCCTTTTGGAGCTCAGATTCTTCTGCAAGATCACAGGGCTACAGCTCAATGGTAAGTCTTGAAGGAAGTCTGGTTGTTAGCTGGGACACAAAGTAGATGTCTAACTTCAGACCATCTACCCTGCTAGAGAAAGCTACATTGCTTGTGCTTTGTAAAAGCAAGACCCTTCCAATCCAACTGAACTATACATAAAGCATTTGAACAAAGTAGTATCTATGAAACCCACCCACTACCTCCCCACCACAGTTCACCCTTACTCACCTCATGGTTCAGGACATGAAAGTCCTCACACTTCCCCTGATGACCGCTCTGCAGATGGGGCACCGTCTCAGGCTGGGGGCACACTCCGCACACACCACCAAGTGGCCACAAGGAACGAAGACAATGGAGACGTCTTTGTCCATGCACACTTTGCACATCCTCTCCTCCTGCAACCGCCGCAGCTGCTCCTCTGTACTCATTGCAGGCTCTGCTGAAAGAGACACAAAGTTTTATTACAGAGCAGAGTTATTTGAACTTTTTTTTTTTTTTTGAAAGGACTTTTCTGTTTCACAGTTCAAGACCTGGATTTAGAGCCATAGTTTTCCTTCCTTGTCTTGTTCAAAACTGTGACCATGACTATGGCCACGACAAACCCCTGCTATTCCAGTCCTGGGCCCCTCAATTTGTCCCCATGTGGTGGGTTTGAGATTTGAACAGTGGGGAAGAGAGGATAAAATTAGTGAATTGTGACCTATGGGTAATCTATGGCAGGCACTCTTTTGGGTGTATTTATCTCACCTAACACAATAGGCCCTATTCCCTGAATGGGGCCTAGAGTTGCTACCACGTTCTGAATAATAAGAGGAAATTATTTTGCAATTTAACTGTTACATGGGAAGTAACGAGCCTTAGTAGTTCCTGCTGTAGAGACAGTTGTGGTCCAGCCGAGGCAGATTTTATTACCTCACCTGATTCTTTTGAGCACTCAGCCTGCGCGTCTTGTCTCTGTCCTGGCATGCCTGTCTGTCTCTCTCTACGCTCTGTAGAAATCAGAAGGAATGAAGATGGCATTAATGCTCCCATGCTAAAAAGGACTGAACCTCCACCCCCTCCCCCAACCAAAGTGAGGTCTTTGCTGGTATTTCAGTGATGTCAGGTCAAGTGTGTTGTGTTGCTAAATGAAATCGCTAAGCCTCTCTTTAGGAGGCTGCTAAGCCTGCCTGCTCAACCTGGATTTGGACAGCAAAGGTTCTCCGATTCTCACAGCACTACCAAGATTTGGTGATGAACCATAAATCTGGGGAGATGGAACTCGCATGAGTTCCATCCCCCCAAGCAAGTGCACACCAAATTCTGATTTTGGGTTGTTTCTAAACAGAAACATTTCTGTTTCATAAAAAGGCTATTTTTGTTCAGAAAGATTGCAGCCAGCGTTGTAGCGTATTAGAGATAGAAAGGAGTGATGTAGAGCAGCATTTGTTCTTTCCAATGTAGAACTGCAGTTATAGGGGTGGCGAGTACTAACCCTATAAGTCTTCATTTAACAATTGCCTGTGTCCTCACAATTTAAGCCGTAAGTCACATTATTAGCACCTTTCTACTCACCCTCTCTCAACTTTACACTCAACTACTCCTCGAGTCAGACATGAGGCTCTTGATTCCTCCAGTTTAAATAGACACAAAAGGAATCCATTTCTGGATCTGCTGCAATGTCAACACTGGGTGTATGCCTAAGTCATGGTGTAGTACCACAACTTTTAAAGCAAGACGTAATAGAGAAATATTGAAAAGCAGCTATACTCCAGGTTGCTGGGAGACCACTAATGTATCAGATGTCCCAATTACTGTAGACTCTGCAGGTCTCACTACAACTGAACCACTTTCCTCAGTGTCACAGGGCTCTGGAGCTAAGGGAAGCATTATTACATTCATTCTAGTCTAGGAAGAGACAGTGTAGACCCAAGAGAGCTTCACTGAAGCACTAAAACTTCAGTGACCATCAGAGGAGAAGGTGGGATGTGATTAGATTGATTGTTGAGCTGCTTAAACTTCGATGGTCGTACCTCTTTCTTCTGCATTGCTGCTCTCTTCCCCATCTACCTGAAGCAGATCCAAGACCAGTTCAGACACAGATAAGTAGCGGGTGCCAGTCAGCAGGTGTCTACTCTGGACCAAGCTCATCACCAAACTGTGGTCAAAGCCCATCTGCAGGACATTCTGCACTATGGAAGACTGATCCAGAGGAGAGGACAATTCCCGATTCCCCACAGAATCTGTAAAGCACAGGAAGGAGACACTTTACGAAAGAGGGGGAGCTTAACAGGCTACAACGTAGCCAACTCCATATGTGGCAGGATATGGCCAAGGACTGTAATCTAACTGAGTTATCTTTCTCAGTGTAGAATATTCTAACTATCCAACAGCCAGTTTTGTATTAGAGAGTCAGATATGCAAGATGGAGTTCCACATTTCGTGAGGCCATTTATGAAATTGAAACCGATACCATAGGTTATGACATGATCATAGTAATAGATTTAAAACAAATATTGATCTATGACCATAAGAATGCTACAGTCTCCATACTTAGTATCTCGTTCCTTCTCCCATCCAGTACGGTACGGACCCAAATGGCCCTGGAATAAAAGGGTGAAATCCTGGCCCTGCTGAAGTCAATGGGAGAATTGCAATTAACTTCAGTGAAGTCAGGATTTTACCTTAAGCATCTGAGGTGCTCAGAGGCAGAACTTTCACCCAAAGTTCCATTAAATAGAATTTAAAGAAAAGCATAAAAGGGGTTTCAGCCTGCATGCTCCACAACATCCACCAGCTGATGGGGTGGGGAATTGCTTTTTGTTCCTTACCACTAGGATTGCCCAGATCAACTAGGTTCTTACAGCTTCTTCTAAAACAGCTGGTGTAGCCCAGAGTCAGAGAGAGAGAAAAAATATGGCACTAGCAGGACAGTTGCTATGTTTCAAACAGTTATTCTATTTGCACTGCTCATGCCATGAAGAGCTCTGTTTTCACTGGTGTTTTTAAAAATTGCCTCTTTTAATCAGTTTTCAACTCCCAAAACAGATGACTCAGAACTAAAAGGCCCGGGGGGAAAAATGCAACTGGAAATCTCTCCCCTCTGATCCCATCTGTCTCATTCAAGAAAAGGTCTTTTCATGTGCATCTGAAATAAAATACTTAAGTGATCCCATCCCAAAGTGTAGGCTCTTCAAAGGTCCTCCTTATAGGACAGGCAGATTAGATGGTTGCACACTTCTCAGACTCAATCAGGGAACCTTTTATTAAGGTGTATGAAAACCAGATTGCAGCTACTTAACAGTGGGCTTCAGTTGCTCTATTATATTCCACCCCAAAATACTTGCAGACAATTGTGAATTAAGTTATGTCCTTTTGTTCTCAGTTAACTAGTTTGAACCCTAATGCATTCCCTTGGACTTCAAACCCACTGACTACTCCTTGGGGGGATTCTGTGTCACTGTACGTGTGCAGCATTCATGTCCCCCAAAGATTTCTTCACTTTTCTGCGGAAAAATGACTGATTGAGCAATCACTTTCCTAGCTTGGAGATGCAGATCATTTGAAGATTCATGGTGAAACTGGGAAGATCGTATTCTATATCAGTTAGCAGTCCCTTGGCAGAGACCTCAAAGAACTTCAGGAGAGGCTTAGGAACAGCCTGAATGTGCTCACTTTTCCTTCCCAAGCGTGAGCTTTTGAAATGCTTCTGATTGGTCTTAACCCCCACCTGCCACCATTTTCCTTTCTGCAGGCATTCAGTGTGTTACAAAAACAGACCTGCAGAAAATCCTGTCTGCTGAGTACACCCATGGCAGAGTTCATACCACTGAAGCAAGCAGTGCAAAATTCTCTCAGAAAGACAAGATGGATTCCAAGAAGAAATGGTTCTTCTAGCCTATTGTCATGTTTACACACTGCTTCCACAAGACCACCATCACTCCCCAAGCCTGTAAAGGGAGCTTTCTTTCCTTACTCCTCAAGCTTAGGATGCAGTGGCTTTTGTATCCCCAACTTCCAAAGGTCTCTGTGTTGAAGATCTAGAGCCCAACCACCATTTCCAGGAACAGCTGGCTTTAAACTCTCCTCCATATCAACCTCAAAAAGGCACTCAAGAACCACTTGCAAACTCTTCCACTGGCAGATCTGGTTTTAAAATACCTTCATTATGGGTTCTGAGGACACAGGCAATATTATCACTAGCAATGGAGGAGCCTACAGAAATTGAGTTGAGCACCTAAGATTCTGAAACTAACCCTGGGTCTTTTGTCCGCAAAAATTGGTCGCTTAAGAAACTAGACTTAACTGATTTTAGTTCACTGGCCATTCTGAAAAGTTTTAAAAAAATAATTGGAGGGGGGGGAATGAAACATTTTGTAGGAAACAAAATTTAAATCAAATAAGTAATTGGAAAGTCATTTGAATAAAAAAAATTGAAACTTTTAATTTAATATAGTGTCAAAAGGAAGTGTTCGGATTTTTTCCAAAAGTTGAGAGCTTCCTGTCCCCCAACCAAGACAATTTGGTAAATTCAGCACAAGTTTGCTAAATGTTTTCACAAACCTGAATCTGCATGGTTTGGGCGGGGGGGTGGGGGGGAACCACGCTTTAGCTGAAAAGTATCACCCAGCTTTAGGAGACCCTTTGAATAGCAGAGGTCACCTTGGTTTCAGCTCTCAGAGGAAGTTTCTTAATAATAATTCTGGAAGCTATTTCACATCAAAATGCAAGCCTCTCAGAAAAGGATTCCACCTGCAAACTCTAGAATATGCAGAAGCCAGCAGAATCAATCGGCAGTTCTTTCATCAAAAAGGAAATGCATATTGTCTTGCCACACAAACCTTGAGGTGCAGGGGGATCTTGTTCAGCCCGTTGCCAGGAGCCTCCCTGAAAACATCACAAGACACAAAACGGTCACAGGAGGGAAGTGTCTCCTCAAACCTTTTCCCCCTCCACCACACAACTTCAATTTTTTTAAACTCACTGGAGCTACCGGAGCATTGAAGTCAGAGTCCTGAACACTGTTAACAAAGTCTCTGCCCCTTGACTGCAGCAAAAACTCACACCTGTGGAGAAAAAGGCAAATAAGCAGTGAAGGACAACAGACCTTGTCTGAAATTCAGCATCATGAGGGTGGTGCTGAGCTCCCTAATGTACAAAGCACAAATGTCATCCTTGCCACTGTAGACAGACTGTCCTGCTGTAAAATAAAATAATAATAATCTTCCTGTTCAAGCAGAAAGGTGGTTTGAGGCTCCTGATCTCCCCAGAACAGGTCATACTTCATTTTAGGCCTGTGTGATTGGCTTTTGCAATAGAGCCTTTCAGACAGACTGGATCACGCGGAAAACAGGTTTGTGGCCTCACCCGTAACAGTCACCACACCAGGGCTGGTGTACGACATTCTGCCACGTACATACTGAAGGCCCATACAAGTGGAATGCCGAGGCAGCTCCGATGCCAGGAAGAGACAAGGGCAGTGTTAAAGTTACCATGAAGCAGTGGTAAGAGATTGACTGTCCATAAATGCTATAGACCTAGAGGTCTGAACTCCGCAGCTCAAGCTAAGTTCTAGTGTGTGGTTTTGATGGAAAAGCATTAGATTTGTACACTTGTGTTGTGTAGATTTGTACAATGCGCAACCCAACAGCTTTCCACTTGGTTGTGGCCTTAAGAAGCCACAATGATAGAAATGTATAATGATCATCATGAGCCCCCACCTGAGTGATGGAGAGAAAAGGCTGCAACAGTAACAATGCAGCAATAATGGGAGCTTCTGGGGTAGTTCTCAGGAGCTACAAGATACTGACAGTCGCTCAAGTTCCAGCTTTGACCACAAGCGGTTTCATGATATGTTTTTATGATGCAAATAGGACATAAGCCACCAGACTTATTTCACATAGTGCTACTAGCTGATCAGCCTATTTGTTCACGATTGACCTGGCCGGATTTGAACTGATAACAGAGCTAGATGGCTCTACACAGGAATAATCCAGTTAAATCTCATCTGGGGCATGAGGTTTGACTGTGGAGCAAGGTCCATTCAGTAGAAAACTGACTAATGCTTGTTGGGGCTGAACTACAAAACATTAATGTACCATGAATTACCTTGGAAACCATTTGGCATGTTCCCTCCAAGGGTCATCTGCAAGCTCCCAGTTCCTCAAGCTGCCATCACAGTAAAAACACCTCACAGTGTCACCTTGACCTGAAAAAGGCATTAAGAGAAGATCTGATGTCAGGTACATGAGCAGCTAGTTACAGTAGCCCACAGGCAATTTAATGTTTAATTGTTACCATAAAAGGCTACCAGACCAAACGGCTGAGCACACACCACAACTGTCTCATGACTCTGGCTCACTATGTCTGCAGCTTGCTCCTGTTCAGAGACAGGGAGTCAAGTTAGAGCATGGATTCAAACTTTGAGTTCACTGGCTTGCCTAAGTTGCCCCCATCTATTAGGATTCCAGTGTTAGATCAATGAACATTTTGGCTGGAAACTTCATGGATCACCTGTACATCCGCTTTGTGGACTCACATATCCCAAGTATACCTTATGTGTCCACACTCATGGCACACAGCCACCACCTCCTGTTTCTTCAGCCAGCAAACTGCTCCTCCATGAAAATCATCAACCAGGGGTTCATGAAATTGGTTTACATCACTCCCCCCCATAGGAATCTTCATGATAAAAGATCCTAAGCCATCCAGCCCAGGGAAGAAACTGGGCAAGAGATTCAGTGAGTTTAACAATATCAGCAAGCCGGCTACAGGGCACGATTTTGAATAAAGCAATACATAACGTTATACCTTCCCACTCAGGAAGTTATACCTGGGTCCCATTAAAAAGAAAATTTCTGGAAGTGGATAGGCCTTCCAGTCATAAGCTAGACCCTTTAGGGTGTTTCAATACAGCTGTTCCAAATCACTGGGCATTCAGAAGTCCTTCAGTGCTCTAAAACAGAACTATGTGGATCAGATAGAATGGGCAATTCCAGAGCATTACCAGTCAAGTGACCTCTGGGTTTGCCATATTGTTGGACTGTTTCCTGATGGATCTCCATTCTCAGTATTATGTTTTCAACAGCTGGCCTGCAGGTAGAAAATAACTTCCAAAGCAAATCTGACAAAGGGTTCCACCTACAACCTCTATCTTCTGGTTTATTCTGTTTTTCTGAGCTAGTTGGTTTTTTGTCAGTGGTGTTTGGCTCTAGAGCATACATAACTAGAATTCCAGAAAAGCCATGAGCTAGTACACAGTGGAGATTTCACACCTGGTTGGTCAGTTCAGGACTAGTAATAAGAGGTACCTCCTCACACCATTTCTTGGTGAACACATTGCAAAGCCTTCTTAAGGAAATCAATGAGAGTCTTTTAGGCTATGTTAGTATTCAGGTGTATTTAATATATAGTTAACAAGAAATACTGCACACATAATTGGACTAAAGAAAGGAACAACATGTCTAATTCTACATTAAGAATTTTAGTTCCACAGAGGGATTCTATCAATGTTCTAAATTAGAACAGCAGCTCAAAAAAATCAACATTTACCAATAAAACTCTAGTCCTGCCAAGCTTACCTGTATAGAAGAACCCTGCTCTGGCCAGTTGCTCAGGATACAGCTCCACGTACGGTGGCCAGCTCTGGAAAGTGGCTAGCCGCATCTCCTCAGTTTCCATCTCCGGGTATTCTGGTTGACCAGGTAGGGCTGCCTCTTCCACATCCATCCTCTGTAGGAGGCTGAGAATCTGCCCATCCACATAGTCCAAGATCTCCAGAAAGGGGAGCATCCGCTGGTTGCCGACATCTTCCCCACAGATGAACTTACAGGTAGGAAAAAATCTTTGGTGCTCCCTCATGGGCTGATCCTCAGCCTCCCAGCTCCTCAAGACACCACCACAGCAGAAGCACTGCACTCGGTCACCAGGACCCAGGAAGAAAAAGCCAGCCTTAGCCAGGTCTGCAGCAGAGACAGGGGAGCTCTCTGGCCACTGCCGGAAAGTCCTCAGTCTCTTCTCCTCACTCCGCATGCTGGTTTTGGACAGCTGAAAATGCCTTGGCCCGGACCTGATCTCCTCCGGGGGAAAGCTATCCTCCATGTCTGAGCACTGGGAGATGAAAAAAATAGAACAGACAATCCCTCAGTGTCCGGCTGTATTCCTGATGTCAGGCAGTGCTCAGACTGCTGGTCTGCATTCACATCCCCACAGCTCATCCTGCTACATGTTCTAGAAAGCTCGTGGTCTCAACAAAGCCAAGCATGTTCCTGAATTGCAGCCAAACCAGAGATCCAGATTGTCTATGCCCTGCTGCTCCTTTTTCCTGCCACTTTTCCTCTACCCTCACTAGTGTCTGGAGGGAAGGGACCAGCAGTTTTTCCCTTCCAGTCTCTCAAGTCATAGGGAAGCTGAAGCGGTTTGCAGGAAAAACCTATTCAATGCACTTTGAAAGCTGGAGTGACTTTATCCGTCTCTGTCTGAGCACTGAACACTCAGTCACTTCCCTAGCCTTTAACAAAAGTATTAAATGGATTTAATTCCTTTGTTTGCTTTTCTAGAGACACATGTTCAACAAGCCAAAAGCCAACACAGAATAGGAAGACCCAAGCAAATGCTTCTGCGTGTTCTCTCTTTTATAACCAAACAAGCCTCCAATTACACAGGTCACATATTAGATTAGCAGGCTTCTCCTTTCATGAGGTGTATACATTTAGTATTCATTAGTATGGCAGTCTGTGGCCTGGAGCTGAATGAGCAGCCTGTGATTGTAAAATGGGATGGGTAGGAATAATCAGTCCCCGCGACCACTGCAGCAGAATCACTACGGAAGTAGCCAAAATGTTGAGGCCCACTTTCCTATCTTGGTTTCCTTAAGTCACTGTTAATGGTGGTAGTGGTTTGCTGCCTTCACTAGTCCTATATCAAAGGAAGGCTGAAATTAAAGAAAATTATCTGATTATCCAAGTCTCCCGCCTTGCTCAAATGGCGGTAATATCCCCCTGATATCTGTAAGCCGTTCTGCAAGGCTACCACCACTTCTGAGTTGCCAGCAAAAGCGGACGTGAAGAGACTCTGAGCCTACATCTTCTCCCACTCACACAGGTGAGACTCAGAAATGATTCCACTAAAGGTAAGCAAGTTACTCAGGAGCAGGAGTCTCCATATGCTTGGCAAGCAGCAGACATTGATAGAGTCTCTTAACATAAATGCACCCAAGAAAACCCAGCCAGAGTCTAGGTCACTAGTTCAGTTCACAACAAGCAAGTACTGTATTGACCATCGGTTGGCTATTAATGGACTTCTGTGGTACTAGTGGATAGTTCTCAATACAGTGCACAGGCACCTGTATATTAACAGGATAAAATAAATGGAGATCTTATTTAAGAAGAGAGTCATAGCATTCTAAAGACATTTACTATCAAGGTGTGGCCAACCATCACCTTGCCCACTTTACTGCATGCTGCATCCCTCTCCCTTAGCCTTTGGGTGCTTTTGGCAGCCTGAGGGGACTTGTACAGCACCTAGCCCACTGTAGGCCCATTTTGACTACTAGTACCTTGTTCACAGAGAGGCCAGTTACAGAGGTGACATGGAGTCCTAGCTACCCTAGTAAAAGTCCCCCCAGAAGGGGGTTGCAATGCATTGGTGGGTTTGTGTGGAGACACTTACTCTGGCATTGTCTATGAGATACATGTCCCATGAGTGACCGACTGAAATCGCCATTACTAGGAGTCCAGTATTTCATGGGCACTTACCACTCACTGACAGACGGCCCCAGATGCTCAATGAAGCCTGCCGCGCCTCACCTCTCTCCCACAGAAAATAAGGCAGGGAGGAAAAAACATTATTAGCAGGGCAGCTAGAATTTCCTTCCATAGCTGGACAAACCAAAGTGGTGGAGAGAAAGGCCCTGAATGCCCATGCTAAAAAGAAAGTGTGTTTGTGTTATATATACTGAAGCAACTGTTTGAGGGTCACTGGTGTAAAATAAATCCATATAAAACTGCTGGAATCAGTGAGACTTAGGGGATTTTCAGAGCAGTGAAGTTAAAAGGGACCTGGAGGCTGCTTTAACCTACATACCAGAGTTTGCTCTCAGAAGAGCTGCAGAGCTACTTGCTTGCTTGGGGACAATTCTGCAACTCCAGCACTATTTCAGTCCTGGGCTCTGTCAAAGCAAAAGTCGTAGTTAATGTCAAACTGTAGCAGGCATTGTTCTCTGCAGGGAGCCATCACCAGTGACTGTCACTCGCCTAACCGTACATTGGAACAAGTTTACCCAGTTGGGGCAGGGGAGAAAGAGGTGAGTTACCTCATCCAACACTCAACAGCAAAGCTAGACTTCTTCAGTGACAGGGAAGCACCAGGCAGGTAGCATGCTGGAGTGGTTTTCTTGGGGGAGGGGAGGTTGAGGTGGTTTTAAACTAGGACATGCAAGAGAGACCCTCCAGTTCCTAGGACATGCAAGAGGCCCTCCACCTGGTCATAAATCACAGCCACCCACCCCTTCCTCCTTCCCACCAACAAAGGAAGCCCCCATTTATTTGCCTATGTTGAAATAATCAATTGATCCTGCCAGGGACCCTTTAGACAGGAGCCTGCATAGCAGCTGAATTCCCCAAGACCAGACTGAGACAGCAAGAAGTCATAGAAGTGAAAGCCAGTACTTCCACCACCCAATTCATGCTTTCCTGGGGCATCAGAAACATAGACTAAGCCCCCCTGCATCATCTTCCTCAAAGTAGTTACTCAACTCTGGCCTAGTCACCCATTCATTACCAACTCCATTTCAACGGGGGAATCTAACCAGAATCCAAATTCCTTCCTCTAGTTCTACTCAGCAGAATATTGACCAAACAAGAACATAACTGACCAGGCACTAATCCACAGTCTATGATGTGCTTCTAACATCCAAGACCCTCCTAGAAAAATTAGCATATCTCCCCAACCCTATTTAAAGCTTCCAGGGCCCATGGCTTTGTGCTGTGACTGAAACAGGTCAGCTTTGTTTCTCTTTTTTTCCTAGATCATTGCAGCTGCCAGTCTGAAGGGTGTGGCACACCTTGCAAGCCTTGAGTGATTTCACCTGCTGGGGAAGTGCCTTTTGCTGCTTTCCCTGATTGGCTGGTCTCCCTTTCATCTCCCTTCACTCTCCCTGTGAGGGAAAGGGTCCATAGGAACATTCAGCTGTTTCCTCCTAGTCTTTCAGTAAGTAGCTGTTTAAGCAGTAGAGTAGATCTCATCCGCTGTGTTGCTGTTTGGGATACTCCCCATTCATCCCCACTGTTGTCATCCCTGCTCTCTCTCTGATATCCCTCACTCAAAGTGGTGGCTGAACCAGAGGTTCAGAGATTCTCTGTGGAGAAGGATGTAGTGAGGAATGCTTAATGTTGTGTGCTGGAGGATTTCTTGGAGATTCATTCTTAGCCCCTGGAGACCAATTAGGAGCTAGCTGACCTGCTGCAGCTCTAGATCCCAGTACCATATATGTCTGTATAGAAATTCAAAAAGCCATTGAAAAATCTAGAGAAGCACAATTACCCAAATAATGATACAAATTTATTACCAGCAGTGAATATTTACATGGGTGGTAGCACCCTAGGGTCCCCATTCTGACTTGGGCCACATTGTGCTGGGAGCTGTACCTATACCTTGATTATGGCCCAGATTCTGCAAACACTAAAGCACCTGCTTTGATGGAACTACTTGTGTGTGTAAAGGTAGGTAAGGATTTGTAAGACCCAGGTCATAACCACTCTGCCTCCATCTGTAAAATGGGAATAATAACATTTTCCTTCATCATAGGGGGTGTTTTGAGAATAAATTAATTGGGATGTAATTATCATTTATGCTGAGCCCCCATGGACTGCACTGGGGCCCTAAAGTGGAGGGAAATTACATTTACATTAATTTTAAGGCCACTTCACACTGCCAGAATGGTGCAAAAGGTGTAATGCACCTAAGAGACAGGCCCATTAATATCTGTGAGTGGCTCTTGTGCTTCAGTGATTGGGGTAGAACTTGTATTTCAAAACCATTTTGTCAGGAGAGTCTGGACTGCTACCTGCTGGGTCAGTGAGAGATATTTTGGAAGGTCAAACCTTGCTGGCAGTGTAACTGTGTAGCTTCATACACTGTGTTCATGCTGTTCACTATGTAGTGCTACTCCTTTTTTGTATTGCCAAGATTCTGAAATTAACAGTTTCACTTTCTTTTACTATCTATTGGTATCATCTCACACTTTGCACTCTTCTGTAGCATTCTCATCTGTTTTGTGTGTTCTTCTCATTTTCAATAAAATGTATTGAGAAATAAACATCTGATGGGAGCTATAAAGGGAGGAGGACTTGCTCAAAGAGGTTTGAATTGTTTACTTCAGCTTTGTTTTTGCAGAAGAGAATGATGTTTAGCTTCTACAGCATCCCTGAAGTTTGAACACTCCCTCTATCTTTCTTTGTTCTGTGGTCATGGAATGATTTTAAGGTGGCTCTTGAAGGGAACAGGCAGTTGAAAACTTGTATCTCCCTGGTGACATTTTCCATTTGGGAAAACATGTGCTACCACTCATTTTAAAGAAGAAACCTGTTGAATCATGCACTGCCCCTAATTAACCCAAATCCCTCTCTCCAAACAAGACTATAAAACAATTCTGTGTTTTTTAAAATTAAAATGTCAGCATAACCATCTGAGGTGGTAACTTTGTCTTAATTTTTTTTCAATGTGCTTTAATTAAAATCTTGAAAGTGAAACCTAAGACATGCTACAAGCAGTAGGGGGCAGTGCTTATTTACAATATTGTTCTGAGAATCCTGTTTGGATGGATATAGGGTTTATTTTTATTTTAAATCCTTCCTGAGTCCATACACAATTGCCCATTAGCTTCTACTCCTCTGGCCCTATCTCTTACAAGTATATATGGATTTTTCAGAACATACTTTAAAAACCCAAGACACCTGGAAAAGCCACCTGGATAAATTCCCAGTTACAAGGGATATTTTGGCGAGATAAAGCAAAGTGCCTGTTAATACATAATAATAATGATTAACAATGGTTTGCCTTTATGAAGCATCTTTCACTCAAGGATCTTAAAGTGCCTGGGGAGAGTTAGTAAGTATTATTATCTCTGTTTTGCAGATGGGGAAGTTGCAGATGGGGAAGTTGCACAACAAAGCTCACAACAAAGCACAACAAAGCTCACAACAAAGCACACAACAAAGTTAAGTAACTTAACCCAAGCTCAGGCAGCAGTTTGGGCAGAATCAAGCAGAGGCCGAGGTCTCCTGACTTTCAGACCTCTGCTTTAATTATCAGGCCTGTTGAAAAGGAGGAAGCTGTAGAGGGCTTCAAAGGAACTGAGAGTTGGAATGTAAGGGCCATAAGATAAGGTAACTTTTAATGCAAATGCCTGCTATAATAGAACCTCCCTTAATTCTGTCTTAGCAATGTAAACACCCAATGATTTCCTTATCTCAAACCTGACTGTCGCATCTCACGTTTCAGTCAAGATTTAATCACAGAGAAGTCTCATATTATTGAGACTTCATTTCTTTTACAAAATAAGTTGCAGTGCATTTGTCAGTAGTCTAAAAGGTATTAATGTAATAATTAAAACTAAACAACAATTGTCCTAATATGGAGGAAAAGGCATGCAATTTCCTCTTTTTACTATTGTGCATGTTCACTGGATGATTCAGCCATAATTCAGGAAGACTCTCTCTCATCAGGCCAAAGAGTCAACCTCTCCTGCTGGAGTTGTTCCACTTTGTGCAAATAATTAAATAATCACTGTGCCAGAGAGAGAGAAAAAGAGAGAGCGACTATGGGTACGTCTACATTGCAGTAAAACACCTGGGACAACCGATTTGGTCTCAAGGGGTTATACAATTGCTCCGGGACTCTCCCTCTTTGTGGGTCTCAAAGCCTGGGCCCAAATGTCTGCACTGCATTTTATTGCTCCACAGACCCCTGAGTCAGCTTAGCCAGGTCAGCTGCAGAAGTTTTATTGCAGTGTACACATACCTGACTCTGTAGCTGACTAAGTAGGGTACCTGGGAGATTCAGCTTTGAGCAGAGCAGGGGCTTGAAGCTGAGTCTCTTACATACCAGATCAGTGCCCCAACTCTACCGGGATATTCTGGGGTCTCTCACTCACCCTTTCCCCACCCAAAAAAATTAAAATGTTTCTTTTTTGTTCCTATGTGGAATGAAAATCAATACTGAAACCTCAAGCGAACATCCTAATCACTGGAGTATTGGCAATTCTGTCTCTGTCTCTTTTTGACCAGAAATTCTGTCCTGGTCCTGAGAAACCTTCCAGACAAGATTTTCATTGAAACTGAGACATTTTTGCAAAGCAAAGTTGATTTTGACAAATAGAATTTTCCAGTGGAAAAGCATCTCACTGAAAAATGCCTGAGCAGCTCTGTTCACGAGGGAAAGGAACTGTGGTTGGGGATGGGGCATGATGGAAGGAGAGATGGGGAGACCCTGTTGTACAACTCCCAACGAGGCTGCAACAGTGGGGGAGGGTCATGAAATCTGGGGTCTCAGAAGCAGGAGCGCTGGTTATATCTTCTTCCTGAAGGCTTCTCTCCCCTCCCAATTTGTGACTGTCACTTTCCTTCCCATTGGCCTCATCCACATTCATGTCCTTAAGCTCCCTTCAGTTCTGAATGACCAGCTGGTTGTCATCCTGGAGAAGAACAACACTTAGGCTCCCCATGCCCTTGGGAGCTGATGACATCCCCTCTCCCTCACCAGAAAAATCTTTGATAGTGCCTGTCCATTGCATCTCCCATCGGAGCTTGCCAGCCAGCACTGATGGACCGAAGAGCATCGCTGTCAGACAGGAAGTCCCAAGGCATTCATGCAAGAGTCCACTGTGAAAAGACAGTGCCTTCCAACCCAGTGAATAGTAACCAGGTGTGTTGAGAAGTGACTGTATATACAGACAGTGGCCACAGAATCACTGCTTCAGGCTGGGAACAAAAAGTGTTTAGCTTTGATTTCTATTCACCCTGCCAGAATCTTTTCTTTTTTTTTGTCTCATCACAATGCATGTTGATACATGGGCAGAGCACTTCTCCTTCCCCATCAGTCTTTACTAGCCAGGGCTTTCCACCTGCTTGAGGTCTTCCCACAATCTGATCATTAATCATTATTTTTAATTCATCACTGGATTTTTCAATAATAAAAAATAAGCAAAGCCAACACATACACAACAATTAATAATAAATCAAATGCCCATCCGAAGAGCTCAAAGAATTTTACAAACATTAACTAACTAAGCTGGCCCAACACCACTGTGATGTGGGTATATATTATTATAACCATTGTATAGATGGGTAAGCTAAAGGTGGCTGTGGTTATGTGACTTACCAAAGAGTCCTGACTTTCAGTCCCTGACCATGAGTGCCTCCTCAATATTCTATCAAATTGGGTAGCTCTATAACCTAACCATTATAGTACTAACTGAACACCTCACAATCTTTAACGTATTTTATCTACTGTAATATTTACAATAGCATTGATTCAGCATGTAGTGTTAGCAAAGGGAGTTACTCAGACTCCAATATGATTAGCCATTAGGCCACACCTGAGGAACAAAGTCTCTGTTAAAGGAGAAGTTTGAAAAGCACAGCAGATATCTGAACTCCTGATACAGGAAATGCCCTAGAATCCTATTGTGATTTTGAAGAACAGGAAACTATCATGCTTAGTCCCGATGAATAGTGTAGACCCAGTAAGAATAATAATATTCAAAGTGCTTACAATCATCAAACATGCTTAGAATTCAAATAGAAGGGGAAGTGTGACCGGATGCCTGTCAGAATACAATTGCAGAGAACATCTTGTTGAACTGTTAAGAATTATAGTGTGAGTCCTGGTCTCCCACTTCTTTTTATGGGAAGAAAGCTGGTCAAATCCCTCACAAGGGGTGGAGAGAAATTTAGGGCATGAAGGTACTCTGGAAATTTCTATACTTGCTTAATTTTTCTACTGTGAGAAAACTACTCATGACGGTAAAATTAATTACGTACATAGGTGTTTGCAGGTCAGGTCCTCATTTGTCATAAGAACAGCCATACTGGGTCAGACCAAAGGTCCATCCAGGTCTTAGCCTTCACAACATCCTTTGATGAGGAGTTCCACCCCTAATCATTTTTGTTGCCTTTTTCTGAACCTTTTCCAATTCCGATATATCTTTTTTGAGATGGAGCGACCATATCTGCACGCAATATTCAAGATGTGGGCAGACAATGGATTTATATGGAGGCAATATGATATTTTCTGTCTCGTTTTCTATCCCTTTCTTAATGATTCTCAACATTCTGTTTGCTTTTTTGACAGCCACTGAACATTGAGTGGATGTTTTCAGAGAACTATCCATGATTCCAAGATCTCTTTCTGGAGTGGTAGTTCCTGGTGTTCCTGTAGTATATTCCCCACTTGAATTTATTAACATCAGTTTGTGACATCCTACATGTTGCACTGCACTCAGCTGTGAGGTTTCATCCTAAGGTTCAGAACTTCACCAGAGCAATGACTACAAGATCCAGTGAGCTGTAAAGAATAGCTCTTCAGTGTGTCACAGAGCAGCTCAATTATTTTTGTATGAAACTGTAATGAAAAATGGTCCTTTTTTAAAAAATGAAAAGTTTGTTTTTAGCTTCTTATTTTTTTCACAAAAAGCAAAAATTTGGTTGTCAAAACTGAAAAAAAAGGTTGGTTTTTTTGTTCTTTCTTTCCCTTCACACCTTCTTTTTTTGTCTCTCCACCCCTCCATTTTGCCACTGAAAATGAGGAGAAGGAAAAGGGGAGAACAATGAAAAATTGACCATTATTTGGGGGTTTCACCACCAAAATATGAATATTTAGAAATTTTTCATGAAAATTTCCAAACCGCTCTCCCCCCAAAATTCAGGATTTTTTCTATAAAACATACTTACCGCTTTTCAACAGCTCTAAAATTAGGAGAGAAACAATACACAGAAAAGATGTGTTACAGAAGAGATACTGAAAGTTATCAAAAAAATTCCACTAGGTGCCAGGTACTATTCAAACACCAAAAAGGCTTTAGGAGATAAGGAGTGACAGAATGTTGGACTAATCTAGTTCCAGAAGGTTTCATGGCAGTTGAGACTTGGGCAACTGGGAATGGTAGCTAGGAATAGCAATTGGGACTGGCGTTTGGGAATGACAATTGGACAGGGGAGTTGGGTATTAGACAGCTAGGAATGACCCTCTCCCTTGCTCCCCCTCTGAGCTGGCTCATGTTGACTTCTGCAAGGAGAAAATTAACAAGACCCCTTGTGATCTCCCTCCTTCCCCCTTATTTCCTTCTCTTTGTCTTTTCCCCTCCTAACAATCGCTTACTTCTCTCTGCCTTTGATATTAGGGTTTCTCACCTGCTGTGTTTCTCCCCCATCAGTCCCTTGGGCTGGTAGAGGGATTGGAGGAATAGGAGTGGAAATTGTGTCTTTAAAAATAATTGAATCTAATATGGATCCACAAATATTAGAATGTCTTAATCATAAATGTATAGTTATCACATGGTGTCACCACTTTTGAATAATTACAACATCCCTGGAATGTTTCGGATCCTTAAGCAGTTGACAATCCTCGCAACCTTCACTCCATCTTGATGCAGTTTTTATTTGGGGTTTTTTACTCATAGTTGCAGAATTGGGAATTTTTGAAAAGAGCAACTAGGGAATTCTGGAACTGGGGTGTCAGTTAAAACTGGGCAGTTGGTGAGGAAAAGAAGAAAACTGCAGAGAGAGTAGTGAAAGCAGCAGAACTCCCTAGGCAGCTGGAAACAGGGAAGACTCGGGACTGAGAAGTTAACAGAGATAGAATGCAGCCTGTATGAGAAAAACATAGTTTTTTCTCTCACACAGTATCTTGGGGAAGCAAACAAGAGAGGAAGTGTGAGGGGGAACCTAAACAAAAAACTAAAGCCAAAGAAGAAACCAACTGCAGCAGGGAGCAAGTGAGAGCACAGAAATAAAATTACAGACTATGAAATCCACTAAAATGGATGAAAAAGTTCCTGGCTACCTCTCATCACTTAAAGTGGAGGGAACATGATGACATGTCTTCTCTTTCAATACAAGGATAAAGAGCTGGATTGCATCTGCACAGGGCTGCCTGCACAGAGAAGACACACCAGGGTGAAACCCTGGCCAGATTGATGTTAGAAATTGACACCAACAGGGCCAGGAGTTCACCCATTGAATCTTCCCCACTCCCCTGCTGAGGGGCTGATCCTAATCACTGTCCTTGGGTTCCCTGAACACAAGAACTGCTCTAGGCTATTGCTAACTTCAGCTTGGGCCTCCCAAAAGAGAGTAAGAAGAGTGAGGTTGGGGTATAGTGGCTTAATGCCACAAACAGACTGTAAAACTATGGGCTCCATTCTTCTCTACCCAGGAAGGCAAAGTGCACCTGGCCAGCATGGCTTCTTCAAGAACTGTGCCATCAGTAATCCCTTACATAGATCCTTCCTCAAGAGGATGGAGGTTCCAAACTGCAGAAGGGGATGCAGTAACTTACTACGTATTAGCCTGTAGATTCGGGGCAGTGGAAGAATCTGAAGTTGTTTGGCTGGCCCCCTTTCCCTGCCCCTTACAATTCATGGATCTGGGCTGCCATTTGGGCAGATTCAATGGATCTGGAGTTGGGACAATTGTGCTACAATGAAGCAATTCTGGAGTGTGATGTGCAGATTTTGCATGGCAGCTGTGACTTGTTAGTAGAAGAGGGAACTCTATGCCATCCATCCATAGTTAAATCAGTGGCTCTTTAAAGCGATTGTTATAAAAGATAGCCAGCTAAGAGAAAAATTCATTCTGTTTTCTATTTTGCTCTCTTCTGTTTTCACCTAAAACACATGCCACAGCTACTCTAAACAACATTTGTTTAAACAAAAGTACCCGATAACACTCAAAAAAACCTGCCATCAGTTGATGTCTAATGTGAGTGCTACCATTCAGCCATTAATTTCTGTTAAAGAAGGATTTGTCAGGCACTATTATCAATCTAATGGAGCTCATCCTGCTTTCTAACTGGTAGAAAATCAGCCAGCAAGGAATACAGAATTGCCAGTTTTCCAGTTAAACCATGCTATAGATTGGAACTTGTTTATTTTTTTATGGAGACATGACCAGTTGCCTGAATGGCATTTGGGTGACTGGCAAAGAGGGGCATTCTTGTGTTACCAACTAATTTCTCCCTGTGCAAATAAACTGAGAATAAGACCCCTCTGACTCAAGAGATAATGGATAGTGGGCATGACAGATAAAGGAGAAAGGGAAGGTAAGACAGAAGACCAATGTGAAAGACATTTGGCAGAATGTGAAGAAGCTGAGCTGGAACATGAGTGACACGGTCTAAGAAGCATGACAAAGATGGACTATTTTTATAATGTAATGGAAACTACTAGATGATAAGAACAATTGAGCTACCTGTGATAAAGCTAGAGAGGTGGAATGGGTATCTTCGGAAATCCTTAGTGGTCATACGCTATCCAGCAACGCATCTTTTGCTGCAGAACCATGATAAGGGGCTGGCTGCCTTGCAATGAACAGCAAGCGGGTTTGGTGATGATGACATGATAATATCAACAGGCCATGCTCTTGGAGTCCCTCCCCTGCATTCACAGAAAAGCATGGCAATGACATGAAAACAAGAGGAAAAAAGGAAAAATGACATCTAGCATTTGTTGGTGTCTGCCTTTATTTCTGGCATCAAATTTTGAAAAGCCTAGTTGGGCCCATTTCTTTGTCATATCCCATCAAAAATTTTAGAATATGGCTTTCTATGCAGTATTGTTTGATATCACCCTCCTGATTTCAATGCAGAATAATCTACAGCAAATCCCTATAACATCTAAGTAAAAAAACCTGTCTTGATTTTTGGCAACTTACACACAAAACTCTTGAGAGATTTAAGAGCATTTTAATGGAAGAGGGGTAAAAACATCCTAAATCCTTCCTTGCATAGCCCTTTGTTTCTCTGTTTGCTCAAAGAAATTGTGTTATTTCCCATTGTGTGGGGCAGCCTACATGAAGACATTATGCAACTCTCTTTCAAATCAGTTTCATTCTGAATCTTGTTGGTGTTTACCTTAGCTGTGAGTGGTTTATCTTAGCTGTGGGTTTGAAGTAGATTTTTGTAAATGGTTTTATTTCCAGATTATGTTAAACTTCTTTCCTAAAGATAGGGCAAAACTGTTTTTGAAAGTTAAAGGGAAGAAGCAATAACTCACGTTTGTGTAATGTGAATGAAGCAATATTCTCACAAAACTAGAACTAGACATATACTGTACATCAGCTTTGAGTCTGAAGTAGTATGGCACCAACCTCATGCTTAGTCCAGATGGCTTGCGAGAGGAGAGGCAAATATGACTCCAAGCCACCTTTACACCTTCTCTAATCTTTCAGCAGCTGGGGGGCAAAACCAGCCCACAGGGCCAGCTGGCATAGCAACAGGACTTCTATAAGTTCTGCTGGCTGGAACAGTCCTCTGGATTTTATACCAGCCCAGGATTCCCAGGGGGAATCTGCTGAGCACTCTTTGAAGGTCCTTTGCACTTTGTGCCACAGACTTCCTGTGTGAACTTTGATAAGTCACTTCACATCTCTGAGTCTCAGTTTCCTTTAGTATACATTGGATATAATAAATCGACTACCTCACATGGATGCTATGAGGCTGAATTAACAAATGATTATAAAATGCTTTGACATCCTTGGATGGAAGGCGCCACATTATTGCAAAATATTAAGGGCCAGTCTCAGCTGTGTTTAAGTTCTGCTTGCAGGCAGTGAGCTGGAGTGCTGGCTGGGGGCGACTCCCTAATCCTGAGCTGTATTCTCTGGTTCAAGTGCGTTGCGGAATCTTCCTTGGTCATAACATCCTCCTTGCCCTGCCCCAGAATGCCCTCTTCCCTCGCTACACTTGGTAGAGCCACCTCCATCAGCTGTGCACTGGCAGAGTTCCTTTATACAAGGGGAATTCTTTATGGGGCGTTTCCAGTTCTTTAAGTCTCCTTTGCACTATGTCAACATAAGCAGCACAAAGTAAACTGAGCAAACTGAAGAATTTGACCTGCTCCTCTATGATAGTTATAGTAGATAGTCTTCTGCTTTTCAACTCTGGAATTCCCTGCTCATAAAAAACAAGCATGAGTTTATAGTTATCAACAGTGATCTTTGATCCTGAGGGATGGTGACCTTCATTGCTGTCTCCTGGGCTGCAGTTAACTTTTGGTGATTCCACAAGAATTCGTATGTTTGTTTTTTTCCCCAGAGACTGATCCAAAGTCTAGTGAAGTCAGTAGAAAGGCCCTCACTGACTTCAATGCACCTTAGAAAAGTGTGTTGAGGGGTGATTTTTTTCCTCTTGCTTTTCTTAATTTTCCATAATTAGGTTTCCTCTCCAACCCCACTCTGCTAGTAGTAATAGCAGTAGCAGCTTCTTCCTCTTCTTACAGTTGTCTCTGTGACTCTTATGAGTCATACCCCTTCTATCTCATTCAAGGACCTCTCCAGAGCCTAGACTGCCAACTAAGCCTAATTATATACTGGTTTAGAGATATGGACAAAAAAACCACGAGACACAGAGATTGGCCAAACCAAAGATATGGCAAACTAAACCAGAATCTGAATTCAGACATCCAGACATGAAAGACTATTGCACCAATCCCCTGGCCTCCTTGCCTCTCAAGCGATGGCTGATTGTAAAGAGGACACGAACAAACCAGACCATT
The DNA here is from genome assembly GCA_007922305.1 of Dermatemys mawii. NCBI lineage: Eukaryota > Metazoa > Chordata > Testudines > Dermatemydidae > Dermatemys > Dermatemys mawii. The sequence goes on along the minus strand of ML677360.1, from coordinate 24,939,499 downwards.
CATGGGCATGGAGGTGGGGGACAGAATCCATTCTGAACTGTAATAGCAGACAGGAACTCCAGAATAGATTCCTTGAGCACATGCCTAAACATAAGAATTTAGGAACCTTTAATGGAAGGAAATCTTCCACTACTGCTGTCTGTGCTGTACCTGTAACTAAAGAAAACATTGAGTTGTGTAGTCTGGAACCTTTCATGAGCACCAGAATACACTTCTTTTTAACAATCTAGCAATGCAGAGGTTGCAAATAGGACTACCTGCTAGTACATAAGAGCCTTGACCAATTTTACCAGAGTTCTGGACATCTGTGTTCCACAACTATGCTATTAGATACTAACAACATGCAAGTTGGATCGTGGTCCAGTTCAGGCATATCTCAAAATGTAAAAGACGTCCAACAGCCATCTGCTACAGGTAGTAAAATCTCCTGTTGTTAGATACTAGAAATCAGTTTAAATGTGTGGATTCTTGGCTGACGAAGGATGGGGACATGAAAACTTTGATATGCACAGCCACCAACAGCAGCTCTAATTTGAAGAAATACACAACAACATGGCATCTCTTTATTTTTTATCAATAAAACGATGGGCTAAAAAACCCTCAGTAATATGTAGCAGATGATATATCACCTCTTAGCTCCAGCAATTAGATGGTATGTTATACCTACCTGAATGGTTTGATCTTAAATTTCTTTCTTAGGTGCACTGTTATTGTCTGTGTCCATATGCTGCATGTGTATGTTGGGGAATCTACCAAAAGAAGGTATCTTCAAGCTAAGAGGAGGCTATGATCAAAACAGATACCTGCATGTTGGTGAGAAGCCAGATTTCTGGGCATAAACAGCAGTGCATCTTAAAGCTGCTCCTGTCAAGCGTAAATCTCATCTATTCCCATTCTCCAGCCAGATGACAAGCACATGTGTAAAATATTAGGTGATATGTTACATGGCACGATGTTAGCTACCTGGTCATTCATGCTGCTTATCCTGCAGTCTCATGTGCCTCCCACAAGGTGAGAATAGTGAACTAATAATTTGCAAGCCCTTTGTGGTTATCTCTCAACATCACAGTTAGTTGGGTGCATGGAGCATGACAGTTTTTGATACAGTGTTACAGATTCTCAACCAATTAGAGAATGAATCCTATACTTAGGAATTAGGTGGATTGTGTGACCTACAGGTATAATGCCTTTGTTTGAAGCTCCATGGGATTTTAGATCATAGCTGGGCAAAGACTGTCATTGTTCAGTGGTTAGCACAAGGGGGCCCTAACCTAGTGAATCATCTGAGTACTACTGCAATACTAATAACACCATAATGATGACACACGTGGATTTTTTCAGTGTCCTTTTCCCCACCACACCTGTGTTGCCAACAAAGAGCATGTTTTAGCCTCAGGATTTAAATAAAAGGAAATAGAAATCCTTGCTATTATTATATCAAATATATTACCTTAGACCTTTCACATTATAGTAACACAACAGTTAAAAAGATTGTAAGCCCTCTGAGGCAGGAATTATTTTTCAGTTCTAGCACAATAGGTTCATGGTCCATGACTAGGGTTCCTAAGCATTACCACAATTCAAAGAAGAAATAATAATAATAAATAACAATTCCAGCTATTAAACATCCCACCCATCTCTGATATACCATATCATTATCTCTGAAGAGAAGCAGACAGATACAACTGCTAACAAATTCAGATTCCAGAACTAAACAGGCACTGCTTTCAATAATATGGACCTCTCATTAAATAAATGCCAGGCCTCTCTCTAGAACTGCAGGGACTCAACTCTGACATAATACCAACTTTGCACATAAATCCTAGCACATCCTATTATATTAGTTCATTTCCTTACCTTTACTCAGCAGTGCATACAAATAAATGGTTAGATGAGAATCCCTGGGAAGCTATAGAGTGAAATACTGGCCCTACAGAAACCAAAAAGAGATTTCCTCTTGATTTCAATGTGTTTAGGATTTCACCAATAGTTTTTCCAAACTAGCAACTTAAATATTATTATTATTATTTTATTTTACAGGAAAATAAAAGTCATTAATCAGATTTAAAAACAGCATCACAGTGCTGATGACTGCTAATACATATTTCTGTAAAGCAGTGGTGAGGACAGGATCTTCTAGTCCAGGAGTTCTCAACCTTTTTCTTTCTGAGGCCCCCCTGCAACATGTTATACCAACTCCACAGCCCACCTGTACCACAACTGTTTTTCTGAATGTAAAAGCCAGGGACACCATTAGGGGGTAGCAAGGAGGGCAAGTGCCCACAGCTCCACAGTACAGGGGGCACTGGGAAGCTAAGTTCCTCAGGCTTCAGCATCAGCCCCCGATGGTGGGTCTTGGGGCCCCAGGCTACAGTCCCATGTGGTGGACCTTCAGCTTTCTGCCCTGGGCCCTAGCAAGTCTAAAGACAGCCATGATTGGCAGCCCCCCTGAAATCTGCTTGCGGCCCCCCAGTGGTCCCCGGACCCCTGGTTGAGAACCACTGTCCTAGCCCACGATCTCGCTTAGGTCTTAGTAGCCATATACCTTGGGCACTATGAAAATCTGTACAGGCTGCATCCGATAGCCCCCGAGTGGCATGTCAGGAGGTGCCCAGCATCGACCCATGCGAGCTGCACCTAAAGGCCACCGCCCAGAACCAAATTATGGGGCGCTGTGGCGTGGCACTGCAGGGGCTACCCTGGACCCCAGGTAGCATCACATGGGCTTCAGCTGATCTCCTGGGGCGGGGGGCCGTGCCTGAGGGGCGGGGGCTGCTCTCTGGCCATGCCCTGGAGTGGGGGAGCCCCTGTAACGCCTCCTCCCTCCCCGCAGAGCCTGGGGAAGACAGGCCCTGCTGCTCCTCACCCCCACCCCGAGCAGCCCAAGCCATGGCAAGAGGACTGGCAGCAGAGGCGCACCGCGCCTGCGCGGCAGGTGCGGCCTTCCCTCAGCGCCTCCCTGCCCCCCCCTCCACTTCCCCCACCCTCACCCCGTCGTGTCTTCCCGGCGTGCCCCGCGCGCGGCGGCGTTGACGTCACCGCCGCCCGGTCCCCGCCGCCATTGGAGTCGGAGGGTCTCTCGCTCCATCCCGGCTCGGGGGGCCAGCGCGGGGCCAGGCCGCGGGGCGCGGCGCGAGGGCGGGCGGGGATGTGAGGAGAAGGGCCGGCGGGGCGTGAAGCGACCGGACCGACCTCCTCCCCCCCCCACAATCCCCCCCCTACTACTTTCCCGGGGGGCCTAGCCTGAGGAGAGCCCCCCCACCCACGCCCCGGCCGGGCGGGCCACACGGGGACCCGCCCCTACACGCTGACCCGGCTCCTCCCCCGGGCCCGGTCCGGAGCGCCCCCCCCCCTTCGCAGGCGGAGCAGGCCCAGGGGACAGGCGCTCCCTCCCCCGTGCTCCTCCCCTCTGCCTGGAGGGGCCCGGGCCCTGCCCCTCCCCCGCTCCCTGCTCACCACGGGGGGGGGGCCGTACATGAATTATGTCGGCCACAAGCGTTGACCCTCAGGTAAGTGTTGAAGCCCAGCAGGGCCCGGGGCCGAGGGCTTCTCCTCCCAGCCCCCTGCCCCGAGAGGTCCCTCTCGCCTTCCTTGGGCCCTAGGCACTCCCTTTAACTCGTCCCTCCTCTTCACTCGCCTGGTCAGTGGCCATTTCCAGGGAGGGCCAGCCACGAATAATAAAGATGTCAGCCCTCCTTCTCCCCTTGGTTATTTCCCCCCCACAACCCTGTCCGTGATGAGACCAGAGCATTGTCTAAAACTAACTTTCTCCTCTGTCTTTATTTTCCTCTTCGCAATCATGTGCATGGCATGGCAGAGACCGAAAGGACAAGATAATAAAGGTAAAGCAAATGCTGGAATTTTTCCACTTAAGTGATTATTGCTGAAGGTAGAGGAAGTAGGCAGGCAGTGATGAGGGAGGTAATGGGCATTAGACTAAACTCTGTGATGAAATATGGAACAAAGTAGGGGTTTTTAAAAGGAAAACTTGTTCCTAAGAAGTTTTTTTCAATGTCACTGGTGCCACTGTGTTTGTAAGGTTATACAGTACTAACCATGCTTTCAGTGTTTAATAATAAAAACATTTTAAGAAAAGCAAGTTGTTACAGTTCCAAACAGAGTTTAGGAGATTTGCTTACTTAAGTGACAGATTAAAAAGTACCCAAACTTATTTTATTTTTATGCTATATTATTATTGTTCTGTTATTGGACTGGTATTGGCAAATGAGAGTTTATAGATTTTGACGTGGTACATTGATACAAGTTTTTTCATGAAATAATTTCAATCTTAAGCAAAAAAAAGTTCTCTCTGATAACGTGATGTGCTTTTGTGTGACCTCTAGCACATTGTCACAAATGAAACTTCAGAAGCAAGTTGTCTTTCAAGTAAATGGCCTGCTTTATAAACTGTTATGTATGTTACTATGACTGCTATCAAATACATAACTGTTTAAGAATAGAAAGGAAACAGATACTCCTGTCAGATTACGTAGGTACATCTTTTCAGTGTTAAGGTTCATTCAGTTTCACTTTATCAGTGTGTTTCAAACAGCTGTAGTCCCAACAAGCTCATATTTTCCCCCAGTTTATAAATATACCCTTCTTATCATGCATCCATTTTCTCTGAAAAGTCTTCCTAACATTATTTTACACTTGCACACCTCTTTCAAATCCCCACTTAATTTTATTTTTTAGCATCGTGTTTTTTTTTCGCATAGCAGTATTTCTAGTTTGGCCTTCCTGTGAAACTCTTGAACTACTTTCCAAAGGCTTAATGCGTACAATGTGACTTATACTTCGGAAGAAATGATGGAAATTAAGAGTGAAGTGACTTTTTACTAATTTTGTTTATGTAGCATCTTCCAGCTGTGAATTTCAGTGTGATTTACAGATATTATTATTATTGAGTCTCAAATATTTCTAATTCAGTGAAGTTTTATCTCCCTTTTGCAGACAAGAAAACCAAGGCTTGAATTTAAAGCTTGTAAATATTAGGATGTCAAACACACAACAGCCAGTATTTTACTGTTCCACTTCTGATATGATTTAACATTACTTTTTAAAGAAGCTGCTCAGCTTTTACAGAAGATACTGCTATGTTCTCCTGTTCTTCTCACAAGTTCATGTCAAGAGATGTCTATTTAGTTTTAAGATATTTTATGGGGAAAGTGTAAATGCTTATGTTTACTAAAACTGCAAGTTCCTCTGACTCTCTCTCATATTCAGATCAGTTTTGTAAGCAACAGTGACATTTAAAATGCATGTGGAAGTCCTTGTTCTGGTGAGATGACCCCTTTGCCTTCCATGGGTTATTAACAATGCAACAAGAAAGAAGGGAGCTAACTTATTTCTGTCAAGTTATGCTAGGGTGAGTTTCTTTACTGAACATTGTCAGGCAATGTAATAATATGTTGCAACTTTTTGTTTTAGTACAAAATGGTTCATTGCATCAGAAGGACACAGTTCATGACAATGATTTTGAACCTTACCTTTCTGGACAGTCAAATCAGGTTAGTGCTTTTCTGTAAATTTTGGTGGCTTTTTTGGGGATGGGGAGGGTGTAGTGTTGGTTGTACAGCAAACACCAGTATGACTTGTTTATGCCTCAGGGATCATAGCTTTAGAAAAAGCTGTAGTGCTTGAAGTGTTGTGAGTAATAGTACTAGCATTTTAGCTCAGAATACTGGTGGTATTATTTATTATTTATATCTAGTTTGGTCACCTGTGGAAATGAAGTTAGTTAGAAATCCTAGTTTCTGCTGGGCACTAACCAAATAACACAATTCCTGTGAAATCTGACATAGTTGCCAGCCTGCCAAGGGCCCTCAACTTTCAGTTGTTCAACAGACAAATTACCTATTATTGCAGTCATTGGGATTCTGCTTCTGTAGGACTGGTGGACTGAACTCTTGTGCTCTAAGAGGAAATAAATAGTAAGTGACCACAGCAGCATTTGAAACTCTTAAAGATGCCATGATGAGGACTGATAGACTTTAAGGCCAAAAGGCACCATCATGGTCATATAATCTGACTTCCTGCACATCACAGGCCACAGATCCTCATCCACCCATTCTTGCAATAGGTCCATAATCTCTGGCTGAGTTACTAAAGTTCTCAAATCTTACCTCTTTGCAGAGGCATATTATCTAGAGATGATTAATGAAAGATGAACTGCTTGAGGGCATTGTAAAAATAGTGTAGATTATACAGTCATATGTGACTCAAGCCAAGACTATAAATTAAATGTTAAAAATCCTGAATAATTAAAAATTAAAGTGTGGACAAATGTAAATTTAAATGTAAAGAGAGACTAAATTTTTACTCACATTAATAACTTAATGTACAAGCTTTTTTAAGAAATGTAACTCAAGCTCCAAAAAATTATGCTTAAAAGTTTAAATGCCCACAAATGTAAGAAACTAGCTTTCGCTTATCCTCACTTCTATGTGTGTCAACTCCACGCAATTATGCACACTTTTCTTTGTAAAATAGGGGGTCAGATTTGCAATAGTAGTGGTCCTTCCATGTGAAAATTGAGCTACAGTATCAGATTGTAGCAGTTGTAATTTCTAGTACCTGGGAACACTAGCTAAGATATATTAGGCCTTTATTATCTGTCATAAGCGATAGACCAAGAAAAATATCTGCTTATATATAATCTTTTCCCAGTTAACACAAAGCGTTAGCAAAGAGAACTGGGGGAGGGGCTCAAAAAGGTCAAGGATAAGTATGTTGAAATAGATGTATCACTACTGCAGTAAAAGATTTCCTTCAGGGTTTCACTTACACCCAGTGGCATAAAGCCAAACAAAATAGACTGCATGCTTTGTTAAGATGTCCGGTGAAATTCTTTATTCTGCTAGGATTCATGTGGAAACTCCATACTGGGTGCTTAGCTGGTCACAGTCCAATGAATTTGGTTAGGATGGCTCGGAGAACATACATATTTCTGAAACAAAACACCTGTTGATTTCAGTCGCTAATGGTCAAGGATCTTTCTAGCTAGAGCTATAAAAGATCTAAGCTGTCACAGAGTATATGGAGATGGTGCAGATTAGCTAAGAATGAGAGTTAAGTGTACAGAGTTTGAAGTGTTGGTGGTTAAAAACCACTTCCATTTTCGTATTATTGGTGCTTACATTTTTGAAGACAGCAAGAATAGTGTGGCGTAAAATAAGACATTGATGTCAGTGTCAGACAAAATAATGGGCCTCAGAAAATGTCTTCATGTGCTGAGTATTATTCCTTTAGTCCAAGAGGTTTTGAAAATCCAGGCACAAGAAACACTACTGCAGAAAACACAAAACCAGAATTGACTGTGTTTGTGTCTTTTTAGTGAATGTTCTCAATAGTAAAAGGCTTAGTGCATCACTTCATGTTAAAACTGTATGGATTAATTCTTTACATAGTGATTCAGGATTTAGATTTCACCATACTTAAGAGTGCTGTGGGAGGCAGTCACTGGAAGGATGATTTGTACAGATCACTTGGTTCACTGAATCAGATTTGGTATTCAGCACTAGTCTTTTTAACAAGAAATTTCTGCATAGGTTTCAGAACGAGCTTAGAAAAGGTGATGTTATGGGTGAAGAAATAGAAAATAAGCTTCTATGGGAATCTTAGTAAAGACAACTATGATATTCTGTCAAGCCATAGTTAGGATTCCAAACTTGGAGTTTGTCAGACTCCTTTCAAGAATCTTACAGTGGTCTGATCATGAGTAAGAAAGGTGTAACTACTATTTGATTCTTGCATATTTGTGACAGTTCACACTGTATGCATCACTGTTTTTTTTTTAATTCTCATGATTTTCCTTAGAATGAATTAGGAAAATTTATAACTATTATACTTGTCTTGCATTAAACCGTTCTTAGTGTCTTATAATAACTAAAGCCATGAGACTTCAAAAACTGAATGTATAGAAGCATCTGCCATTAAGATTGGTATTTTTGTCCACCTAAGAAATACCCCCTTTTCTTTCTCCCTCTCTGAGAGCCATTTTAAAGGGGTAATGTCATTTTAAGTCACATTTGTCCACTTTTTTTACTGTAACATCTAAGTTTGCTATAACTGAGGTAGACCAGAGAGGAGGAAATTTCTTTTCCGTTGTGCTTTGTGCATCTGATGTCAATCCGTGTGTAAACATTACTCTTTCCAATGCATACTCAGTTTCCCCTTTTTATTTGGTTCTTGGAGCAGTTCCAAAAAGAAGAACTTTTTTCAGTTTATAAAACTGTAAAAACTGACAAAGGAACTCCGAGGAAAGTGTAGTAATTAAAACTATTCAATGTCAACTGGGGAGAGGGGGATTAACTTTTTTAAGTTAAACTTAAATTTTAGTGTAAATGTGAAATACACATACTTACCTAAAATCTCATTCTATCAAAATAGAAGTGACAAATCAGAAGCAACCCTTTCTTCTCTGATCTTGTGTAATATATTTTTTTTTCTTTCCGTTTACTGATGTATAATAATGTGCCCAGGGTGATTTGTAGTGAATGCGAAAGGCCATAGAAATACCTATCCTCAGAGTGTCTTCATTCTTTTTGGGGAGAGGAATCAATCACAATCCTTACTTACTTTTGTGGCACTAAGTAATTTTCTTAGTGTTTTCAAGGCATACCTTGAGTTAACAGAAGCAAATACACTTATGAAAGCTAATTTTAACAAGTAATCATGCTCTTTGCTCTGTAGTGTATGGAATCTACTTCCTTATGAAATCAGCCTCAGCTCATCCTAGCCCCCCATATCCCTCCATCCACCCACCCCCCAAAAAATGCATGTTCTGAAATTCCTGAAATATCCGTTTCTTAACATTTTTGTATGGTTGCAGAAATGAACTTGGATTTGGTTTCCTTTTTGGGGAGTGATGTTCTTTCAAATTTTTTTTAAACAGATGTTTGTCTCAAATGAACTTGCTAAGGGTCGAAGGTTCAAGGAAATATTTTTTTCTGCTGAAAGTTAAAAATAAAATAAAAAATTAGCATCCTTAACCTTCATAAAGTAAGGATCTGTTTGGTGTCTGGGAATACTAAATGCTGCACAATTTGGCTGAGCCCCTTGGCAGGAAATGTTAATTTAGTATTTTGCAGTCTAATGCTTCTCTTGTCTCCAATATGTAAAGCATTGGGTACAGAAAAATGTATCTTATTCAAGAACTTAAATTTTTGTATGCATTGTCTAGGGGGAGGAGAAAGGAGAGAGAATATTTTCCTTTGGGTTTTAATTAATACCTTACCTTCTCATACTGCCTCTTCACCTTTCTCTGATCTGCCGTCTTTCTTGCCATCATTTTGCACTGGCAGTTTTTTTCTTGGCATATTGTTAAATAAGATGGGTGGCCTCCATTGTCCATTATTTCTATTAAGTGCTGCTTCTACTTTTTTTTTTCTGTTAACTTTTAATTTGCTGCAGTTGATGCTCCATCACTGACTTTCAGAACCAAGTGGCTAGGACATGCTATAACTTGTTACCATGCCTAGACTTATTTGCAGGAGAGGTAGGTCCACAGCAGGCAACTTCTGGACAAGAGCCAAGATAAAACTTTCATCATATTGAATACTGTTAATTTTAAGTTTTGTTTCTGTGTAAATTTTTCCAGTGACTTAATCTTAAATTTACTACAAAATATTTTTAGTCTTTATTTATACTTCTACATTATTATGTGATGCGGAGTGAAGAGAGAGGAAGAAACCAAGAGTCAATAGAACACTTGGTAAGAGAATAGAGGAGAAAACTTGAATGCCAGATCCTAAAAAGCAAGTAAGAGATGGGGAGAAGGAGGGGACACATGATGAGCTTGTCCCTGGCGCAGCTTTACAGCAAAATCTCCATGCTACTACAAGCCAGTTGATTTTTTTCATAGGGTTCTAAAAGATGGTCAGACAGATTTGGGAAAAGCTGACTGGAGGAGTTCTGTAAATGAACTGCTGCTTGGGGCAATGAAACCTTGGAAAAGAATAACCAGGAGCTGTCTTGAACAAAACCTGAGTGATTTACATGCATGTTTCAGATGCAGAATTTGTCTATGTTTATATCCCTGGAATACCAATAAACTCTGTTTGTAAACTGAAATGCCTTGACACCAGCACTTATTTAAGCAAACCCCGAATCTTATCTGACTCAGCTTTGCTTATGACCTCCATCTGGTCTCTGATCTAAGTTTTCAGAGGTAGAAGTCCAGTGGATTAATCTTTACACCTGTTAGCACTTCACTTATGTTTTACTTCTTGTTTACAAATGCAGGAAAATTACACTCCCAAACTACTTGTCTGTTAGGAATTATGAAGCCATGGTAGCAACGCCATAGTTAAGATTGTAACCAGCTTTTTACTATATTTTTCATCTCAATAAAATAAAATCACTGTACTTAAAATTTCTTCTATACAGACTTCTGTCAGAAGATCTTTCTATAATATTTGGCAAAAGGAATTAATGAGGTGACTCTGAAAAATCAGAGGTATTAATCTACTGTACCAGTTATACCTGCTTGTTCTACAAACTCCATATTAACTAATTAGCCTTCTGTGAGGATTGGAAACTATAAGATGAATTGTCACTTAAATTGCATTCTAACAAACATTCTGCAGCTGTGCTTGGGGCAGACACCTATGCTCATGTGGAGCCTCATTGGCTCTAGTCTCTGTAGTTAGTTGTGCAACACAACAAGGCTGGATGGAAAAATCTTATTACTCGATGCTTTTACAGGTTAAAAATGCTTGATTTTCAGTATTAACCGCTTTGACTTGGGACTTTCTCTTTCCAGTTGTCATATAGGGGTCAAGAAGGGATTTTCTAAAACTATTCTTTTCTCCCCTGTACACAGCTATTTTTTTAAAAAAATCTACTCTCATTTTGTAGCTCCTGAGGAAGTTACATATATCATATGCATTTTTAAATGCTCATGCCGATATATTCAGTTTCATTTACAGTAAGCTTGAATATTGTCATATTGTTAGTCAAGCATTTGTCTTTACACCCCAAATTTCAGTTACTGTAATAACCTCTACATACAGCCCCAAATACTCATTACTTATAACACAAACAAGAGTCAAATTGGGTCGAGCCAAATGATTTATTCTCCCCCTCTGTGGTCTGGCATTCAGCCAGTAACACAGACATTGTGACTCCAATGCATTCACAAATAGTAGTCAGATCTTCCTTTTTCAAAAACAAATTTGGAGCTTAAGATATTGCACATAATTGCAAAATGTGAGTTGACAAATTAAAAATGTACTTAACATGCATCATGCATATAGTGCATGGTATGAGGACAGTGTTCTATTTCCTAGTACTTCCTTACATAAACTTAATATTTCTTAATATTAAATTAATTGTACATAAAAAAAATTCTGAAAAGAATAAAGACTGCAAATCATGCAACATATGCAGAGCAATTTTTCACATTCTATAAAATATTCTATTTTCACACAACATTTGGTAGTATGTACTACATTTTTGTGTGACTTACAGACTATATAATGTAAGGATTATATAAAACAACTCACATTATTTCTTGGATGTGTTATGCAGCGAAACCTGCTTCTGTTCATCTTTCTTGATTTTTGAGTTAAAATCACTAATTTTGTATTTTTCAGAATGTTAAGTTAGTACAAACTTGTGTAAATCTTAATATTCAAATAGAATTATCTTCAATCTTGTACAATTTCTAGATCCTTTTAATATCTGAGTTGGCTGCATTTTAAAAATTGTTTTTCTATAATTTTTATAATTACTGTAATCAGCATAGTGCTGATTAAACACAATATCTTACTTTTAGTACAATATGACAGTACTCAGAACAAATATTTCTCAATTATAAGTCACAAATTTTCATGACAGATAAATTATCTGCAGTGTAGTAAAAGTGAGTGAGGTCATGAGGTCACTTTGCATTCATCTGAGAGTGGTGGTCACTGTTTAAAACTCTACAGGAAGTGGAGAAGGGGAATGCATCTCTGGTATAGGAATATACAAGATGCAATGACATTAATTTGGACTAAAAACAGTCCATGGAATAATATGTTGTGTAACTTGGAGTTTGAAACAATGGTTACTACTTATTGTCTTTTCTGTTTAGTAGTATGCAAATGTTGTACTCATTTATGAAAAAGTGCATACATCTGAAATTACGTTTCTTTTCTTTGACAGAATAATAGCTATCCATCAATGACTGATCCCTATTTGTCCAATTATTATCCACCATCTATTGGGTTTCCCTATTCTCTCAGTGAAGCACCGTGGTCTACCGGAGGAGATCCTCCTATCCCATACCTCACCACCTATGGACAGCTCAGTAATGGAGACCATCATTTTATGCATGATGCTGTTTTTGGACAGCCTGGGGGTCTGGGAAATAACATCTACCAACACAGATTTAATTTTTTCCCTGAAAACCCTGCTTTCTCAGCGTGGGGAACAAGTGGGTCCCAAGGACAGCAGACTCAAAGTTCAGCTTATGGGAGTAGTTACAGCTACCCACCTAGTTCACTGGGTGGTACTATTGTGGATGGACAAACAGGATTTCATAATGATACTTTGAATAAAGCACCTGGAATGAATAGCATTGAACAAGGAATGGTTGGACTTAAGATTGGTGGAGATGTAACAACTTCTGCTGTGAAAACAGTAGGTTCTGTTGTCAACAGTGCCGGAATGACAGGTGCTCTCCCTGGTAATGGCGGATCCAGTGTAAACTTGCCAGTATCTAAACCAACCTCTTGGGCTGCTATTGCCAGCAAGCCTGCAAAACCACAACCTAAAATGAAAACAAAAACTGGGCCTGTAATTGGAGGAGCTTTGCCTCCACCTCCTATAAAACATAATATGGACATAGGTACTTGGGATAATAAGGGTCCTGTGGCAAAAGTTCCTGCTTCCCAGCAGATCCCATCTCCTCAGTCTGTCCCACAGCAACAAATGGTTCAGCCTATTCCAGCTCAGCCTCCTCCATTGACACAGCCACAGTATCAAAGTCCTCAGCAGCCACCCCAAAACCGCTGGGTGGCTCCCCGCAACAGAAATGCAGCTTTTGGCCAAAGTGGAGGAACTGGTAATGATAGCAGCTCAGCTGGCAGTACCCAGCCTAACTCTGTCCCAAGTGGTGAATCCCATCCCGTTCTTGAAAAACTGAAAGCTGCTCATAGCTATAACCCGAAAGATTTTGAATGGAATCTTAAAAATGGACGTGTGTTCATAATAAAGAGCTATTCTGAGGATGATATTCATCGTTCTATTAAATATTCTATTTGGTGTAGCACAGAACATGGCAACAAACGCTTGGACAGCGCTTTCCGATCCATGAATAGTAAGGGCCCGGTCTACTTACTATTCAGTGTTAATGGTAGTGGACATTTCTGTGGAGTAGCAGAAATGAAATCACCTGTGGACTATGGCACTAGTGCTGGCGTCTGGTCTCAGGACAAATGGAAGGGGAAATTTGATGTCAAATGGATCTTTGTGAAGGACGTGCCCAACAACCAGCTCCGACACATCAGGCTGGAGAACAATGACAACAAACCAGTTACAAACTCCCGTGACACACAGGAGGTGCCCTTAGAAAAAGCAAAACAAGTGCTTAAAATTATTGCTACTTACAAGCACACAACCTCCATCTTTGATGACTTTTCCCATTATGAAAAGCGCCAAGAAGAGGAGGAGGTGGTGCGGAAGGTAAACTTGCTTTTTTAGAAAAATATTTTAAAAGAAATACTTGGAAAAAGGTGAATGCTGCTGTCAGTGTGTGTGTGTTTCGGGGGGGAAGCTAAGTAGAGATTCTAAAATATTTGTTGTGTGTTCAAACATGGTTGTCCTAAGTGTGTTTAATACTAAAACAAAAACATGCACTTCAGTTCTGTTTGTGGCTTTCATAGTCTCAGGTAAAGTTTTTTTTTTGTTTTGTTTTTTTTTCCTAATCTAAGTTAAATATACAAGTAAAATATGTTACGTCCAATTCTAATGGAGGTTGAAATTTTATTTTGGGATTGTCAATGGGATACAGAGCCTGTCACTTTCAAAGTTGGCCCATGTCAGTGATTGCCATGTAATAGCTCATTAGCTTCTGTGAGTGAGTAGGTATAAATCCAATTCATAGTCAAATATTCTGTCACAACTGGCACCTCAGGTTGTGTTTTCAGCAAAGAGGCCAAGGTTTGAATAGTCACTGAACTATTCTCATTCCATTAGCTGGCTTCTTTAGAACAAGAATTGAAAACTACAGTGTGAGGAATCTTGTATTGCTGCTGCTGTTTGTTGTATCTATTCTGTGGATAAATGAAGGATGCAAATCCTCAGGACTGTCTTAACACCTTCCAACACTAAAAATCACTGGAATTTTTAGAGTAGGGTTGGGGGAGTTGGGGAACCTCCAGACAAAGAGTTCCACAGTAACTAGCTTATTTTTGTATGAAAGCATGATTATGAAAAGATTTAACTACCTCCTTGACCCTTGCCTCAAGTCCTATGCCAAGTGTAGCTCAGCCAGGCCCAAGAATGTCTCACATCAGTGACTTTATATATACACTATGGGCTGACTGAGTAGGAGCTGTTAGAATGTAATGACTAGCTGACACTTAAAATGGTTTGATACTTTGATGTTAGTGTTTCAATGTATACTTCTTTCTATAATTCCTCAGAAGTGTAGAAGTTTGCCAGTTCAGCTTAGTGCATTTATATGTGCTTCAAAACATATTTTAAGCACAAACTTAGATGCAGTGTCCTGAAATAAAATGGAAGTTGCAGTAATATGGAACTTTCCCTTTATCACCCTTTAAACTGCTTTAAATCAGTGGTGGGCAACCTGCTGGCCACATGCGGCCCATCAGGGTAATGTGCTAGCTGGCTGAGAGACAATTTGTTTACATTGACCATTCATAGGCATGGCTGCCTGCAGCTCCCAGTGGCGGTGGTTTGCTGTTCCTGGACAATCAGAGCTTCAGAAAGCGGCGGCCAGCACATCTCCGTGGCCCGTACCGTTTCCCACAGCTCCCATTGGCTGGGAAAGGCAACTGCAGGCAGCGATGCCTGCGGATGGTCAATGTAAACAATCTGTCTTGCAGCCGGCCAGCACATTACCCTGGCGGGCTGTAAGTTGCCCATGACTGCTTTATATTGTTTGGTTAGGACCTACCCTTACAAATTCAGAGAAATTGAGGTTTAAGGTTTTCATTCAAATTTTAGCACCACTTTTTCAGGCTAGCCTTCTTACAGTATATACACATGCAAATTTCAGGCCAATAGTAACTAGGCTTGATGGAAAAGACCTTCAATTCTCTAAATTTGCTTTTTATGTCCTCTGTGGGATTTTTGGAGCAAAAGCTTTATCTACACCCCTGCAAACTTTCTGCCTGCTGAGAATTGTTTCTTCTTGCTTTTCCGCAACCAGAGCCTTGAGAAGGAGCAGTTAGAAACAGTGGGACAGAACACTGGGCTAGGAGTCAGGAGGTCTGCATTGTGTTCCTTTATCACAGATGAGATGGTGAAGGCAAATCATTTGTCCTCTCCATGATAATGCTAAAATTTAACCCACAAAAAACTAAAATCTCTTCCTCCTGGAGTGCCTCTCTTGTCAGCCACTGGAAGTGGTTTCAGGCTTTTCTTCTCAGTTCAAGAGGAAGCATTTAATCCTATGTTGATCCTTGCTAGCTTTATGAATAGGATCATATACTGTCACCTGAATTTAGCTTTTTGTAGTAGCTCAGTATACTGGCACCAGACCGTTGGCTAACCCCATCTCTGCATTACTTTATGGGGGTACTTTCATTTTCTGCTTCTATTTAAAAACAAATATGTAAACAAAATGTGCCTATCCAGAGTATTACTTTCTAATAGGATCAATTTCTCAACAATTAATGCATGTTTTCTGCCTCATTTAATACTGGGGGAACATTGGGATTCAGTTTAATTACAGATATATTAGACTGGTTATATTTTTTGAAGGTATCAGTTTGTATACCTGAATAGTTTTCAAAACTGAGCTGTGTATAAGCAATAGGAATAGGCTGAGAAAGATGACAGATTATACAGTGAAAAATAATCAGACTATGGCAGTCAATGTAAATTATATTCTGAGAGGAAAGCATCTATTTTTAACCTAGGTGTAAACAAATTTTGGCAGTGTAGTAGCTTGCAGTAAGAGTTTCTTTCTAAGGCATATGAATAGTCAAACTTTCCTCATCATTGAAAAGCACTTGCTATTGAAATTTAACATACTTGAGAATGGTCTTAAACAGACCTTCCATTAAAAAGCAAATATTATATACAGGAATCTTTTGCCAATTAAAGTTAATACATATGTGTATGTCAGACATAACTGTAAAGGGTTTTCAGATTGCTGTATCCTTGAATTCATCTGATTTGGTTTAGCAGTCAAATCATTTGTTTAAAAATGTATATCGTCATCCTAATTACCTAAAGATAGCTTTTTAAGTCTTATACTCATCAAATATATATATGCTGAGAAGTAATAAAGCCACTGATACCTTAAGAAATATTAAAAATCCCTTTTAGACAGTTTTACCTTACAAACATAAGCAGTGCTGCTTTAACAGTTTAATCACCAAAGGCACATGCAGAACACGTTCCGTAGGAGTTAAGCGCCCCCTTGCTACCTGGTCTTCAGCTAAAGTCAATCTAATGTTGTCATACTTGATCATACTTTTGTGGTAACTATAACGTGTCAAATGAAGATTATGACCTCAGATGAGGACTAAGTAGCTGTGTAGCAACAATCTGGATCTATGCTTATGTGATATGTATGTACTTGTGAACTGTGTAAATTATACTTGCAATCCCACATAACCCAAGCCCGATCCCAGATGTACAGTACTTCTTAACTTCTGTAAATTTGATTTTAAACATTCTTTAATAAAAATTTTAATCTTGTTGGGTAACATACCAAAGTGCAGAAGATTCATCCAGTGTCCTCTGCATCACTTAAGACCTTCATTGGCCTCTGTGAATGAAGGAAAGATGTAATTACACTTGTAGCCCTGTATGCTGCTAAAAGCGAGATGAACGGGAATAATAGAATTGTATTATGGCAGCTTTAATGGCTTAAAACACTCCATATGGTAGAGGAGCGGTATGAGCTGCTATTCCACCCTGTATAACAAAGTAGCCAAGGAGGATTGGACATGGATTCTCTCCTGGTTACCACCTATGAGTTTCTGCTGAAAGCCAGCTTACTCTCTTTTTTGTGCCAAAGGAGGGTGCTGATTTCACCCCATGTGATCCAAGATCGTGCACTTAATAATTAAAATGATTAAAGCTTCATAACATGTAGGCAAATTTCTCTAAATAGAAGATTTTGTAAATTTACCATGAGGCATTAATAGTTCATGAATCATCCCTAGTCAATAAGCTTATTTTAAACTGTAAAATCTTTGCTCAAAATAAAAAAGCTTGATGTGACAGCAAACAGAACAAACATGTTGTGTATTATGTTTTAGGTGTATTTTGTTTGGAACAAATTTGGGGCAGAGGTTGGAGGGGCGTTTATGTTCTAGGAATTCAAAATGAAACCTTTACAGATATCATCTTATATTGATGATCCTAGCTGGCTTGACAGTCTGGTAACTACACAGGTTGCTAGTATCTTGGGCATTTGAGTTCAGGGGCTCTCTTACTTTAGAAGGAGAAGGTCTGAAATGTGCATTCCACCCCAAGAAGGCAAGATCATTGTGTGTCTCCTGTCTTGTCTAGACTAGGATTTGGCAGATGCTAGCTGGCATGTGATAACAGCCTAGTGCAGACCAGTTAGTGTGACTTTAAGATATGTTTAACTGGTAACAAGTTAAAGGCACACTGAGTTGCCTACAATAGGGTGTTAACGTGTGCCAGTTAACATCTTCCAGACCGTAGTCTGGACTTGTTGGATTTACTGAAGGAGCAGCAATGATGGGCTCTGGGGGAGCTGTGTGCCACATTTCTTGTTGGAAGGCTCACTCATATAGAGGTTTTCACGATGGAGGGTGCACGGCATTGGAGTGCATCCTTCTCTTCCCACCCCCAAATGTAGATTATTACAGTTGCATTTTTAAGAGCAGTGCTTATAATATTGCATTTCTTTATTTTAATTATGCTGTGGTAGAGGCGCTTTCTTTTTTTGTAGCCTAATGGTGGGGAGAGGGAATGCCAGTTAAGATTTAATGGGCTCTTTTATTGGCTGTTTGTTCCAACTCTGTCGTCCTCCTCCTTTTTCTGTCCTTTCTTCTCAACTTCACTCCACTCCTACCCCTCTCCCTTCACATGTTTTCATTCAGCCTGTCCCCTCCTAAGTAAACTTGTCCAAAATAACAAAAACAAAAAATAGTGAAACAAGCATGCTGTTTGTTGTCATCTTATTTCTTCCTTCTACTTATGAGTTATACCCTTTCCCCCACTTTTCATCTGTCTTGTCTATTTAGATCAAGGGTTCTTGACCTTTTTTTTTTTTTTCCTGAGGCTCCCCAACATGCTATAAAAACTCAGCAGCCCAGCTATGCCACAACAACTGATTTTCTGCATATAAAAGCCAGGGCTGGTGTTATGAGCGGGTAGCAAGGAGAGCAATTGCCTGTGGCCCCATGCCACAGAGAACTCCCAAGCTAAGTTGCTCAGGCTTTGGCTTCAACCCCAGGTGGTGGGCTCGAGGGCCTGGGCTACAGTCCCATGTAGCAGGGTTTGAGCTTTCTGTCCTAGGCCCTAGCAAGTCTAATGCCAGCTGTGCTTGGTTGACCCCCTGAAACTTGTTTGCAGCCTCCCAGGGAGCCCAGGACCCCTAGTTGAGAGCCACTGATTAGGATTATAAAGTCTTCAAGGCAGAAAGTGTCATCTGCTCTCTATTTGGACAGTCCTGAGCACAACTGGGCCCAGTATGGTTGGTCCTGATTAATAATAATAATAATAATTAATAATAATTCTATTGACCCTGGCTTGGTAGAAGGGTTAACAGTTCTGCCTGGGAACAATAAGTGCAAAACTATATCTAGTTCTTGTATGGAATTGGAGGCCTTTTCTTCATCCCCTTCTGCAATTTTCACTGTCTCTTGCTGGGAAGATGGTTTTTTGTTCCCCCAAAATTAACCAGATGAGGAACTTTTTTCTCTCAGCTTCTCTGCTTTCATTAATAAGTCACCTCCACATTTTTCACATTTACAGTCAGGCCAAAGATCAATAGACTTGTGAGAACTTGTAACTAGCAGCATGAAGCAGCATGGTTCACTGAGAGATGTGTTGCATAAGCTGTGACATGTCAGTGTGCCTTAACCTGGGCTACAATCCTAAAATGAGGCTCCAGATCAGTCCAGGGGACACGAAAGGAGCAGTAGGGGCAGGGAAATGTACATAACATATCTGTCGTCTTTCACATCACCTTTTGACTACTGGCAAAATATAAAATGGCTCATTGGAAACCATCTGTCTTCCTTCTCTGCTTTGAAGTGTAGGGCTGGAAGCTCAGGGAGTAGCTCATTCTCTGTTCCTGTGGTACTTAACCCCAAGAATCTAGGTAGCTTCATCCTCCTAAACCACCAATGGATGCCTTAAGGATCTTTTAGCTTTTTTGAAGGAAACAGGGATGTGGGATTGATTGATTTTTAAAGTCCCTAATTCTAGTTGTTGTTCAAATCAGCAAACAGGAAACTTTGATTTAAATAGACTGTTTTAATCCTGTTATGCATTTGTACTTTCAAAATTATTTTTATTAGTTAAAAATCATTAAAGTATGTAGATTTGAAATTAAATATGTCCTTTATAGTGTATTTGGTACTACTTTCTGTTGAGGAGGAGGAGGATACACTAATTTATACACACTTATGTAAACAGTTATGTAATTAGCATATTTTTATTCAGATTCCTAACTTTTACCTTAGTTAGAAAATGGTGAATGACACCATTTCTTATTTAGCAGATACTTAGTATTTTACTCATTATGTCAAGCTACATTTGGTAGGAAATGTATTTGTGCATTTTTAATTGAATTGCAATTTTTTTTATTAGTTACAAAAGAAAAGAGTTTAAATGCAAAACATGCTGATAAAACAAATGTATTATACAAAGGAAGGGAATATCTGTAGTTTCTGGCCACCAGGTCAGTCAAGATTTGAGAACTAGTAGATCTCATCCTCTTACATCTCTCTTTTTTTCAGCTCCGTGTCAGTTTCTCAACCTTGAATGAGCTAGTCATTGAATTGATCTAGCTTAAAAACAAATTAAGAAAATACTCTCTCTGCACCTCCAGATGAGACTGCTGTTGTCAAAACTGGTTTAGCACTTTAAGAAACTCTGGTTCCAGGTGCTCAACTTGTGGCTTCCAGTTCAATGGTTTGACTTCACTTAAAACTTTGGCAATAGTAAACACATACTACTTGAATATTTTTTGTAATTTAAATGATTTTAATAAATACAGTAAATGTAGGCCTTTAATATTGGTTATCATAATTTAAACTTTAAATACGTTTATTTTTTAAAAAAATACTTTATCCAATTTTATTTTTATCCACCTTGTGGGAGAAGCCAGCAGGTGACTAAAACAAAAACAAAAATCTAATTTATTTTCTTCCCTTTTCTTAGAAGGGAGAGAATAGATTGGAGGCATGGTAATAAACATTAAAACAGTGAATTGGAGAAGGACATCTGCCATCAAAAGATTGGAGCTTAAAACCACTGCTTAAACTGTTCAACTATAGGTTGGAAAACTTAATAATAATATATAATTATGCAAATAATGCTTGCACCAGGTCTGAACCCCTTGATTAAGATCATATCATTTTGATTAGAACTATTATAATTAAGAACCAAATATCACTTCATTGGCAATTGATTCAGCCAACCAATGAGAACCTCCCCTCTACACTGTTCTAGTTTTTTTAAAAAAGTCTGCTTTATAAATCTAACAGACTACTTGAATTTTCACTTTTCATTTAATTTAGTCCTTTTCAGTTTGTTGTATTTGTTTTTCCCACAGCAAAATCATCATCAAATGTTCAGGTCTTGTTCGGAAGCAGGTTGTAGCCTAAAGGCTAAAACATGTTAACCCAGTTACAAATGCAGTTTGGTTTCATTCTCTCTAGTTGTCACAAATTTAAAATTAGAATAGTTCAGCCTGGTAGGAAGTTCTGTGTAGATAGCCCTTTATCACCTTGTTTGGAGGAAATGTGGATTGGATCTGTGTGAAAAGGCATTACATAGAAAAATGTGATTTAAGGTAATTAGTCTGAGTAATTTATGCCCAGGTTACTTGCATTCGTCTTAAGCTTATTTTGAAATGGAAGGTTCTAATTTTTAAAAAGTGAAAAAGTGTCTCTGCATCCTACTTGGGAGCGCCATCTTTCATGTCTGTCTGTCTAGTTAATATAAATGCTGATCATAGATGCTGCTAAACTCAATTAGTCTATTCAATAAGACTTTTTAACTTCTAAGCCACTTGTTGGACATGGTGGTTGGACTACTGTTCATCTGAACCAGTGCCTTATCAATAGTCACTCAGATAAAATGTAAAGTCTTATTAAACTATGGTTCTAAATGCCTTGTATTTTACATTATGCAAATGGTTTGCTTTAGGGAATGTTAATGGATACAGAGGGAAAAAGTTATGAAGATGCGCCCCTCATGCTAACAGCTCTTAACATTTTTAAACCTGCCTTGTGTCTTAGATAAAAACAAAGTAGAAAATTACACCAGTCCAAGAAAAAAAAGTTAAAATATTTCACTACAATTTTTCTGAGTTTTTAAAAACAGGGAAAATATAGCAATCCTAATTAACTGGGAAACTAAAGGAAAATGTCATAAACTAGCAATGTTTCGCTGTTAAGACCCCAAGCTTCTTGGGAAGGTAAAATGATACTTTGGGCTTCTCATAGTAGATATCCACTGCCCTGGTCTCTGGAGTTCTGAATTTGCACCAACATAAGCTTTTGCTGGCATATTCTGTCAATTTCAGAGACTGTTACTGAACAGTTCCTCTGTTTTGCTTGCTTGTTACCACTTTCCCCTTTTTTTGCCTGAACTGCCCTCCATGACCCCTTGTTCACTACTTCCACTGACAAGTGGAGAGCTCAGATGCTTCTCTTGGTCTCTGGGAGACATTCTTGCCGACTCTCTGAGGCCCTTTCTCTCCACATTTACTGCATTTGGGGCACAGATTAAGTAGACTGCCCTTTCTACAGTTGAGCCCTATCTGGGGTTTTCCTGTTGGTGGTGGTTATCAGAAGCTCAGTGAGACTTCCATGAGCCCCCTGGCTTCTGCTTTACAGAGGAATCATAGAAGATTAGAATTGGAAGAGACCTCGGGAGGTCATCTAGTCCAAACCCTGCTTAAAGCAGGACTAACATCAACTAAATCATCCCAGCCAGGACTTTGTCAAGCTGGGCCTTAAAAACCTCTAAGGAAGGAAATTCCACCACCTCCTTAGGTAACCAATTCCAGTGCTTCACCACCCTCCTAGTGAAATAGTATTTCTTAATATCCAATCTAGACCTCCCCCACTGCAACTTGAGACCATTGCTCCTTGTTCTGTCATCTGCAACCTCTGAGAACAGTCAAGCTCTATCGTCTTTGGAACCCCGCTTCGGGTAGTTGAAGGCTGCTATCAAATCCCCCCCCACTCTTCTGCAGACTAAACAAGCCCAGTTCCCTCAGCTTGTCCTCGTAAGTCATGTGCCCCAGTCCCTTGATCATTTTCGTTGCCCTCCACTGAAGTCTCCAATTTGTCCACATCCTTTCTATAGTGGGGGGACCAAAACTGAACTAAGTATTCCAGATGTGGTCTCACCAGTGCCGAATAGAAGGGAGTAATCATTTCCCTCGATCTGCTGGCAATGCCCCTACTAATGCAGCAACAAAGGCATGCTGCTGACTCATATCCAACTTCTTATCCTCTGTAATCCCTAGGTCCTTTTCTGTAGAACTGCTGCTTAGCCAGTCAGTCCCCAGCCTGTAGCGGTTCATATGGATTCTTCCATCCTAAGTGCAGGATTCTGCACTTGTCCTTGTTGAACCTTATCAGATTTCTTTTGACCCAGTCCTCCAATTTGTCAGTCACTCTAGACTTTATCCCTGCCCTCCAGCATATCTATCTCTCCCCCCAGCTTAGTGTCATCCGCAAACTTGCTGAGGGTGCAATCCATCCCATTAATAAAGAAGTTGAACATCTTTCATCTTACTTCATTCAGCATCATAGCATCTTTGAAGTCTTGCTTGCTTCATTCGGAAACACTTTCTCTCCCAGAATGTCTTCCAAGCAGAGTAGTAAGGTAGCAAAGGGAGAAAAGGTTTGGGGCAAGGTTCAAAAGTAACAAGAACCTAAGAGCCAAAGTTCTGTTGCCTTTCAGTGAAACCTAAAGTCCTGCCACAAGGGAACTTTTGAAAATTTTGCACTTATTCTGTGCAGTCTGTTCCTGTGCAGTCTGTTCCTGCCCTTGTGCCAGTCCAGCTGCTGTTGCAATAGTTAACTTGATCTAGAGATCAAAATATTGCAGATCTTCTCTTCAGTTATTAATTTTAGTTTCCCGTACTTAACTGTTGTAGCCCTCATCTGCTACCATTTTGGGGCCTGAGTGATTGTTCTAGCTGCACATATATTTGCTCAGTATTCAGCCACTCGACTTGAAATTTCATGTCTTCGTTTGATTCCTGTATTCTTGTATGTGTCAAATATATATTATCTGATAAATAATTGCTGTTGTAATTTTAAAACGACATGAAAGACTTAATTTTGGACTGCACCAGTAATTGCATTTATAAAAGGAACCCTCCACCTTTATTAGCTGTTGTCATGAAAAGTTTGTTATTAAATATCTGTTTTTCATGACTTTTTTTAAACTTTTGTTTTTTCTTTTTACAGGAACGGCAGAATCGAAACAAACAATAAGAATAAACGTATACAATTTGCTATATATAATAGAACTGATATTAAATTCGACTATGAAAAACAAATCTTAAAATGTAATCTGGTGCTATATCCTGGCATCAGGACAAACTAAAGCTTTCAGCTCCAATATATCTACTCATGCAGGGGGAATTAAGTTGTTGCATCTTTAAGTACATTGTAGTTTGTTTTTGCCCAAGCAGATCTGCATTAATTTGTATCTTTTCTATGTAAAATGCTATAGAATCCATTAATAAAGGTATATCTGTTTTTTATTTTTTAAGTTAGTAAACAATTATATTGACCTAATATGGAACTATAAATGAGCATCCTAAAAATGTCCGTGTTTCCCAAAGACTTTATTTTGGCACAAATTATGTTCCTCTTCTGATATTTACCATAATTTTGTGTATGATAGAATTTCTTTCTTCTTCATCCCAAACCTTATTTCTTCATGGCAATCATAAGATACCATTGAGTTCTGTCACTTTAGGAATGTTTGAGAAATACTACATTCAGAATATTAAAATAAAAAATTCAAGTTAAGATCACTTTTTAATTGTACAGTTATACTTTTAAAAATGCTAACATGCCACTTCGATATTTTCTATCTCAAAGAAAATCAAATTCTTTAAGTGAAATTGTTTAACTTTGAAAATATTTCCCTTTCACATTCTGTTAACCAGTGCTTCAGTGTGCATTTGTTATGCCCATATCCTGCGGAGAGTTAGTGAGATGCTTTCTCTCAGCCATAATTCTGCTTATTGTTTTTGTAGCATAATAAATAATAATGTAAATGCTGTCAACATTGCAGGGTTTTTGGACAATGTGTTTAAACCTGTTTCAGCTTTCAGGTGTTATTAGTTAATTGCAGATCATTTTTAATCTTTCCCTTTCTTTTCCCCCCAAAATCCCAATGCCATTTAAAGTTTTTATACCAATAATGCTGAGCTTTAACGTAGAAACTAATAGTATGGACAATATGATGGATTATGCCTCAGATGTTTAAAATCGACTGTGTATGTCTAATTTTTTTTCTGTTGAGTAAAAAAAATGTTTTAAGAAACTGAATTTGCTGTCATGTTTTTGTGGAATAAGGGAACTGTTGAAGAACTCGTCACCAACTGGAGTTTCAGTTAAGCATGAAAACTGTGCTCATGCCTGTTGCTCTAGCACACTGAATCTGCACGTGTTTATTGTAGAGGATCTTTTACTATATTAGAAAGCAAATATCGTCTTCTGAAAACTATTTACTCCAAAAGGACCTCTGATTTAAATAAAATTTAAGCTGTATCATTTTGACTTGTATTTAGAACGTATAACTTTTGTCTCTGGACTGTCACTGCCTGTAAGGACCCATGGACAGCATCAGATTAATTTTTTTCCTCTAGGAGAATACAAGCCTTAATAAACAATACATATTTAGCAAGTATGATGTCATTTTCATTATTTCCCTACACTCAAACACCTGCATATATTGTAGCCATGTAACACAAACTCATGAGGCACAAGACCCATTAGAGTACTAATATGCTGATAGAATTGCAAACATCTGGGTGGGTCAACATACATTCCCTCTGGCAGGAATCTTTCTTGGAAGTAGTCTTAAGAATATGTTTAAGCTACTTGCAGTATTTCCTCTGTGGGGTTTTTGTGCATTTATAACTGACAACTGTTATATTCTATTCTGTTTGTATGGCTGAGAAGCTTCATAAGGAATTGAAACCTGGTCTGCAGGATTCGCCATCCATACAAGGATATTACAAATCTGGATCAGTGTGATGAGGAACGAACTTTCAAAATTAGGAATAAACCAAACAAAACTATTTTATGTAACCTTATGGCTTTTGGCAGTGTTGCAATGCTCCTTAGGTTCTAGGGTTTAACCTGGTGGATTTTAAAAAGCTGCCTTTTTCTTCAAAGTCCATTCCTCTAGCCCTGTTGACATCCTGATACGGCACAACTGTGGCAGTTTCTTTTCTACTGCTTGGGCTCATGCAGCCAAGCATTCCACAGCCTAAAGAAAAGCACACTGGTAGCACACATTTTTAGTTTCCCACCAAAAATGTGTAGGTATCACTGCTTTGGTGCTGCTGGTGCTAACCTAGAAAATAAATGTTTAGTCTTTTAAGGAATAGAACCATTGTAATTAGGCTGGTTTCAATGACACGTGGGAAAGCAGATTCTGTGTGTGTCAGCCTACTGTCCCTTTTGTGGGCATCACAAAACTACCACCTACACTGCTATGATAGGCTTCTCTCCCTGACATTGCAAAGGGTGCAGTTATGAGTGTTGTACTATGCAGTCCCAGGAGTAGCTGGCTCAGAAGAAGCTTGAATAGCATATGACCCAAATAATTTGTTTCACCTTTGCCATGACCAGCACTAAAAATCAAATAGAATAAATCCGTAAGTAGGCGGTGTAGAATAAATATGCAGCAATATTTCTCCTGTCCTGTAGAATGCGTGATGTTAAAGTTGAATCATTTTTTGTGCTTCTACTTGGTCTAATATTTTAATAATGCTTCAAAGTATTTTTTCCTCAAAGAAGAACATTTTGTTTACTTGTATTTCTATGATGCAACAGACAACCAGAACTGTGGTTATAATTATAGACATCACAAGATTATCAAAAATGATTCATGACTGCAAGTACAGCTGTATCAGAAGGTAACATTACCAGCCTTTCAGGTGCTTAACTTTCATGGTGATTACACTTGCTACTAACTAATGAGGGCTTGATACTACTTGGACTTGTATGAGAAATGACAAGGAACAAACAAAACTAACTGATGTTACATTAAGATTGAAACAAGCTGACAGAAGTAGCGAAATGGAGGATAAAAGCTGTCACTGCAGCCTTAACTTAGTGTGTTTGTAACTGGCTTTTTTACCAGTGAAGTTTTAGGGCAAGAGTACATGGGTGTAAAGTGCAAGTCAAGTTTTTTCTCTCTCCTTACACCCCATTAGTCTCCTGATTTTAAAAGCTTGCAATTGTCATTTTATAGCAAACGCAACAAATGTATCTAAAGCATTTTTAAAGTAGCTTTATTATTGAATTTAATTCTACCTGGCACTTCTTTCCTGTCTGTTGACTGCCTATGCATTAGCCATAGATTTACTCTGTGTGACAGCATTTAAGCTAAAAGGAACAGTGTACATTTTATATTAGACTGACAACACAGTAGGGAGGTGATGCATGTTGCTTCACGTAAGTTATCTTTTTCCGGTCTAATAATGTGTAGGGATTACTTTCCAGCCTAACCTTACGGAGGGGAAAAGGAGAATTTCAGCCACTGCAGGCATTAGAACAATTTTAGCTCTCTGAATCAGTATATGAAATGGCAAGGAAGTATCAGCCTGCCTTGCGCTACCCAAAAAAAACTAACACCCCCGCCCCAACCCAAACCCTGCTGTACAACAATTGTGCTATTTGCTTCTTTATACAGACATATCTATAAGTAATGGTATAGAAATGAGATGTGATTTTATTTAAAATGAAATAAACATAAAAGTAAAGCCAGAAAATGGAAGACAAAGCAGCCCTTATTAACTCTCAACTGATCTGACTACACAACACAAGGAACACTAGTTTAATCCGTTAAGCCTGAGAGACCTCTGGCTTTCAAGAATATCTGCAGTTGTGAACTGGGTACAGTTTAGCAGAAAGACACTTGCAATTTTTAGAAGAAATACTGCCTGTTAATCAGAATTCAACTCCAGTGACATTCTCAAGTAATGGAGACACAGCTCCCGTTTCAAAGTTATATTGTTCTGTGGAGCTTGAGACAGTGATAGCGCATAAACTTGCCTCTTGACATATTATTGTCCTTCATGATAATACTTAGCTCTTGCATAGCATGTCTCAGGAATAGATCTCCTTACAAAGGTTAAGTTGCCTCCTTTTATAGGTGGGGAGAACGAAGTAGAGAAGTGAAGTGACTTCACCAAGCTGGTGACTCAGCCAGGACAGAAGCAGGGGTAGAACACCATTTTTCTGATCTCAATGAACTGTGCTGTGGCTACCATCTATTTCATGAGATTCCACAGTTTATATTTCTTGGCACCTCCCTCTGAATTTGATTTTCCTGCTTGTATTTGGAGATCTTACTGACTGCACCACCTTCCTCCCTTCAAAAGTCTGCTACTGGAAAAATCCATAACAAAAGAATATATTACTATGGCATTCCCTCCCATGAGTTTTGACTTCAGTGTTTTTAATTACTGGTATGGACTTGAGGTTAGAGCAGCGGTTTGGGAGTTGAGCAGATGGGTTCTATTCCCAACAGGGTTGCTGTGTTATTTAAGTCACTTGTCTTTTTATGTTTTAAATGAGGATAATCCTTGTGATCCTTTACTAACCTCTTTTGGGGGACTCAGGGAGGTCCGATGTATGTGCGAAAGGGCTCCTTCTCATATCTCATTCTCATTTGTCCGTTAATTTTCCCTACTCTTTGTCCATCTACAAATACCTGACATGAGAGTTTGATCACATGAAGCAGACTTTGAAGTTGTAGCACTTACAGTTTGTGCACGAACAGAAGTTTGAAGAGCTGATGTTTGAATTACTGTTTGCCGCATCTTGTTTAGTTGTTTTTAAATCCAATTTATTGCTGTCTGTTGTCTTACCATTACTTGGCTTATAACATGTCAAAGGAATTTTTTTACCTGGAATGTTACAATGGCAATAGACTGTTTGGCAATGTCTTCATCAAATAGATTCCTAATTCAGTGGCCCAATAATTATTAATTTAGTTGGGAATACTCGGTCGTATGTTGTTCCCTAGCAGAATACCGGGTTGAGCAAAATATGCATTTGCAAGAAACAGGAAATATAGAGGTAGAGTTGCCCTCTTAACTTTGCCCTCCTTCTGTTATGCCCCATTTAACACACATGCCTTTATCAACCCCAGTTGCTGAAATGTACACGGGCAGGTGCGTGATCCTTTGTCTCCAGCTTCTGCTCCATACAATATAACAATTTTGGTTAGATCAGCTGCTGACTGTTCTGTTATGCTCACAGTAAAAATAAAAATAGGTTATAACGTAGCAATCAACTTGAGTTTATTAAATCTTCATTACACGGTTGGACAAAGGTTTGAACTACCCAGGGAGGCATAAAGTAACCCTCTCAATATTTTTCTTAATGAGTGTGTGCATTCTGTAATCCTTCCAGACTGCACATCTATGCCAGTGAAGAAGTGAACGTGTTCATAAATACACCTCAGAATTCAGCTCTTCCAATAACTTAGTGGGTGCCATGGACTAGATTGACTAAAAGATGACCATTTGAGACCGTTTTGACCATGTTGTAGCAAGGAATATGAGTTACTTAATCTCTATTGCCCAGGGGTACAAAGATTCAGATTAGAAACAGCGGTGGTGGGGGATTCACTACTAGTGGAGCTGTGGATTTAGTGTTGAGATGCAATGGCAGAGCTCTGGGGTGCAGGCAGCTTGGGGTGCACTGGCAGAGCTGAGGGTGCAGGGGCATTGGGGTGCACTGAGACCTCGGGAGTTCTATGCCTTTCTTACCTGAAGCCCCAGCCTCTTGGCCCTCTCCTACGACACACCTATGCCCATTTATCCTCTACTCATAACCCTTATCACCTTTCAGTCTTCTCTCCTCCCAGTGCCCCACTCCTCCACTATCAATGCCTCTTCTGTTCCAGAAATCATTCACAGGCCTAATTTTTAGCCTAAATACTTTGATTACATTTCCCCAAACTAAAACTGCTACCCTTGACTCTCAAATTGTAACAAACTCCAGCACCTCAGTTCAAAACTCCTTTTGTCTGTCTTGGGTGAGGGCTTGTGATTAGCTTGTCTTTAAATATATTAATGGCAGGGTGAGTTCACAGCAGTCAAGAACTGCGATTCATCCAGTCATTAGTAAATACATTTCCATTTAACAGTACAAGGCAACAGAAGTAATCCATGGGGCGGAGTCTGTTATTTAAGTACCCCTTGTACTCCAAATTTGGATCACTAATGCTACTCTGCATACCACATTTCAAAGTTGTTTAGATCTTAGAACACTTACAAGATTTGAGCTTTAAAGCATATAAAATGGTGGGAATGGAAATGCCTTAGAACATGTGTAGCATAAAATGTACATTTGCAAAAATACCATTCCCAATTTGGGGTCTCCAAACATTTGGTAAGTGCCTTGCATTATCTTGGGTAACATTCCATAGCTTGACATCATGTTGATCCATAGCTCATCAACAGTTTGACCTATGGGTTGGCGGGATGGGGGAGGAACCCAAAACTTTTGTTTTGAATGACTATTTTTTTCGAGGCTTCTATCTCCAGAACATAGGGCTTGTGTCTTCTGGGGCAACTGCACCACTGTAGCATTTTGTAGCTGGTCCCATTGCCATAGTTAATTCACCTCCCTCAGAGGGAGAGCTTCTCCCACTGACATAGTGCTGTCCATCCAGGGGATTAGGTCAGTATATTGATTTTTCACACCACTGAGTGATGTAGTTATACCAACAGAGGTCAGTAGTGGAGACCTGGCCTTAGTGTTGCTCCCGCACCACAATCATTTACTGTGCAACTACTGCTAAATGGATAGGATTTGATAATGTTACATAATGGTTACAGTCATGAAAGCCCTGATGGGAAGCAAATATTTGTCTTGCCAAATATATTATCCCCAAGTACTGTTACAATACTAATTGCATTGCACCTGCAAGAAGAATACCCTGTTACCAGCACCACCCGTTTTTGCTTTTTTATTGAAAAATAATTGCAAAACAGCAGGAAGAATTAAATATTTGTTTTGAAATTGGTAAGGAGCTTTTCCAAGGTAATTTGTCTTTTCTGCTGGGTCACCACCAGTGCTTTATTACACTGCTGAGGTAAATATGTACTTTCAATGTAACAGAGTTGCTGGTGCAATTTAGTGTAGCAAGTATTATTGTGTTCTCAGCTTTGCATGTCTTCTGTCATCTACTCTCTTCATGCAGCCTCTCAAGGCACAGCTAAGGTGAACTAAAAACATTCTGTGCATCAGATGTATTGATCATAATTGTACTGTTCCACAAAACGTGCTCTGCAGAAATTATATTTAACCCATTACTAGTTATACATATTTACTCATTCCATTACCCCAAATATTTTTATTTATAAGCAATATATTAACCCCACTAGAAACTTATCCATACTGAGTTCAGTATTAGAGAGCTGAGAGAATAAACAAGCAACCAATATACATTTAGCTGAATAGACTTACAATGTGCCAAGATTTGCAAAACTAGGAGTCTAAAGTTAAGCTCCTAATGTCTGTTAAAGCACCTGCCTGATTTTCAAAAGTGTTGTTTATCTTGAGGGGATTGTTGGGTGCTCAGTACTTTTGAAAACCAGGCAGGCATCTCAATGTGAACTGAAGACACTAACATTAGATTCCTAGTTTTGCAAATTTTGGCCTATGATATGTATGGAAATTGAAATCTGTCCCATGTAACTATGAAAGTTACTTCAATTTCTAGTGTCTCCACTCTGGCACCTTTCATCAGAAATAAACTATAAAAGACAAGAACAGCTGTAGCTATGTGAGCAAAACATTTTTGGCAGACACTTTTTTCAGACACAAAATACAGCTTCAGGGAGACCAAAATGTTTTATGAATTTGTGCTGGGTTTGCTGACAAAAAACAAACAAACAAACAAAAAAACCCCAAAACACCAAACAAAATTCTGAAAAAATCAAAATGTGTTTGGCTTTTCCGGTTTACAATGACGTTTTGTTTCACATTTTATCTCAGTTGTACTTCCTAATAAAACAGCACATTCTGAGACCTGGCAGGCTCTGGAAAGCAATCATGGATTATTCGTAGGACAAACATGGAAAAGCATAGTGATGAAGATGCCGTAATCACAGATTTCTTTTTATAATGACTCGGCTCATAGGTAGAGCTTGAACCCTCAATAAGCTGTTTTGTGCTCTACCTCCAGATACTTAAAGATTGCATAAAGAACAGAGGTATCAAATAGCCTGTCTTGGCCATGCTACAGCTTCCTCAAGTCCCTAAAGGCTGGGCTATATTGTGGGAAAGGAGATCGAACGAAGATATGCAACTTCAGCTACACTATTCGTATCTTAGTTCAACTTACCTGGCTGTCCCCACAGTGGCGGGTTGACCAGGGTCGCTCCCCTGCCGACTCCGCTTACTCCTCCTGCCGAGGTGGAGTACAGGCATCAATTTGGGGATTGATTTATCATGTCTAGATGAGACACGATAAATCAATCCCTGATACATTGAGCGCTACCCACCGATCCGGCGGTAGTGTAACCCTACCCTAAATGTGAACACTGGCAGTGGGATTTAAGAATTGCTGATGTTGAGTGAGAGCAGCAAGAGGCTTACTAATTTGTGGGTAGAAGTCACCAGTGAATCATGAATTCTAGAATTATATTAGATCGTGAGATTCTGAAGCATCTTTGCTCGCTCAACCTAATGATAAATATATTTAACCTTTTTCCTCTTCCGAAAATATGAGAGGTGCTTGCTTAACTATTATACAAAGTTCACTTTAATGCACGTTATTTAATGGCAGTCTCCGATTAAAGTGAATTCTGTGTGGCAATAAAGCATGCACGTGCAAAATATCGTCAAATTAAATCACTTGCATTGATTTTTTTAAAACAATATTTATTGTTTTCTGTATACTATGCAGTCAGCAGAGCTGGCTTGCCATGCCTCACGTGGAGTGTTTGGAAACGTCCTGGTGTAGTGATTTGTTTTTCAATGGCAGTGCATTAGTCAAGAGAAATCCAGACTGAAAGAAACAATTAAGAAAACATATCAATGTGTTGGAAATGTGCAGTGTTTAAAGAGGTGTGTGTGTGTGTGTGTGTGTGTGTGTGTGTTGGGGGAGGGGAGAAATAAGGTTCCCTGTCCTCTAGTTTTATACATTTGACCTTTAAAATATGAAGTGTGACTATAACACAGAAATAGTAATGATTCTTTGTGTGCTTTGACAGGTAATGAAAGAAGAGCTCCTGGTTTTAACCTTTCAGTCAAGTAAGTGCATCCTTCATAGTCCCATTGGTGCACATTCAGTCTTTAAAGTTATCTCCAAGGTCACAGACATTGGGTTTTGTGTCCATAAAAGCTCTTTCTAATGATGCTGTTTCAAAACTAATGTGGGGGAGGGGGAAGTAAGTGGGGGGGAACTGTATTTTACCAGCTGAGGAAAAGCTCCAAAACATTTCCTAGTGTAAAATAAGGAAGATACATAATGAGCTCCTATGGGAAATTTTATCTACCAGTGATGAGTAAAGAACTTGATGGGTGATGAATAGTGAATCCAACATGCTCATGTTTTCATTCATGAGCAAGACATTTTCAAATTCCTCCTTCACATATTAAATCTGCTGGGGGGGAATCTACCAGATATTTGCCAGATGAACCGTTTTAAAGTGTGTGACAATTGGAGACAAGTCCTGGAAGAAGGGGATTGGTAAGGAGAGGTGGATAAGAAGATCCTTTAGCTTGGTTTTTAATTAATTAGTCTTTGTGGGTTTGTTTTAAATAATAAATGTCATCAACTAAACGTTTAACCTCACAATAGAGACAATCACATGGATACTCCTCTCCTAACTATATGCCACAGGCAGGGAATAGGCAAGACAGAGGTGCACCAGAGCCCGAAGCCCCTGCAATAGCAGGGAATTCATAAAGTGAGACAGGCCCAGGTAATCCCGGCAAATGACCACACATGCCTTGCCGCAGAGGAAGGTGATGACATCATATGACATGTTTGTTCCGTGATTTTGACTTTGATGTCGTGGTTTGTGTAAGGTTATGTTAGGTGTGGCCTAGTGAATGACAAGAAGGGAAGAGAGATTTGGAAGGGGATGGGGTGGTGAGGTTGAAGTTAATGTCTCAAACCTTTTGTGCCATATATCAGGGGTCTCCAAATATTTTTGACCGCGCACCCCCTAATAGAAATTTTTTTTGAGCAGGCACCCCCATGGGAGAAGCCCCACCCCCATCCATCCACTCCCTCCCACTTCCCCCCCAACTGCCCCGCCTCTAACCCCTCCTCCTCATTCCCTAACTGCCCCCCTGGGGCAGGTCCCCGCTGTGGCGCCCAGCTCCTAGGGCCCATCTCCACCTCGGCGTTCGGCTCCTGGGGCCAGGCTTCAGCCACCGCGCATGGCTCCTGGGCTGGTGTCAGACGTGGCATGTGGCACCTGGCTCCCGGAGCCGGGTCTCAGCTGTGGCTCCCAGCTCCCAGCTTCCGGGGCTGCAGCCGTAGCTCGCGGCTCCTCTTGTCAGGGCTGCAGCCGTGGCGCACGGCTCCTCCGGCCAGGGCTGCCACAGCTCAGCAGAGGAGCTGCCTGGCTCCTCCAGCTGCCGGGGCTGCGCACCCCCAGGAGTGGTCTTGCGCACCCCAGTTTGAAGACCACTGCCATGTATAATGAAATCTCCATGTAAATACTTCTGTGCCTGGATAGGATCATACGAGTTAGACACAAAAAAAGTCTTACTAGTTCATGCAGCCCACCCCTCCTAAGGGAAAGATGGATTCACTGTGGAGATCTGAGTCAAAAGGACAAGGAGTGAGACCCCTGTCCAAAGAGGTGCTTCTGCAATGCTCACCTGTACTGACCTCCCTCTGGACTGAAAGACTTTGCTACTCCATGGAGCAGGAAATGGAATAAAACTAACCCAGTATTGTGACATTTCCCTGGGACTTCAGATCCACCCATATTTTGGACAGTTAATCATATTTTGGCTCACAGATTTATGACATTTGAACCCAATGCAAAAGACCCTTAACTGGGGGACAGTGGGAGACGCTGCAGATCATTGGTGTGAAATTCAGTGACTGAGGTGTGAGGAATTCTCTTCCTTTGTGCAGTGTTATTGCATGACTTGTAAAAGACAAACATACCAGCAGTGTAAACCCAGGCATGCCATCCTGACGTGGTCATAAAAGAAGGATGGTTGCAGCTGCAGCTTATGTACAGATAAGGAAATCATCAGAGTTATTCCAAGGTGACCAACTGTTCCATTAGTCACTTCAGCACAGTTTGTCCAGAGGCAGAGGGCCCCTGTAGTATAGTAACTACAACAGACCTTGAATCAGTTTAAAATGACTTACAAGGACCGGCAAGTCACAAAGAAGGTGGGATTTATAGGCTGTACCTCTGCCTGTGCTGTTCTGTGGCTCATGGAGATCTGCAAGGAAAATATATTGTACAAAGAAAGAAGGGAAGACACAGCCCTGTCAATTCAATGTCCTTGATGATCTAATTGTCTCACTTCTAATGCAGTTAAACCTGCAGCCTGCTCAGACTGGATGATGCTACATAAAATCTATCCTTGGTAGAACAGAGGGCATGCTGCCTCTTCTACATTGTTTCTTTCTTCAAAGAGATCTTATGAAACCCAGCATGTAAAATCCAGCCATTCTCAGTATGAATAACATTTTTAATGTTTTGTTTTGGTTTGCATTTTGAAGAGCCAAATACAGTCACAAATAGCACCAGCTTTCGCGCCATACACACAGAGAGGTGAGTGTTTTTATCACCATGTTCACTAGGGGTCAATTCTTGATCTGATGTAAATTGACATCACTCAAGGGACTGTCCTGATGTATACCAGCTAAAGATCTGGCCTTGTATTTTACAGGGGACTGCACTGGAGGGACCTTGTGACTGGAGTGGAGAACTAAAACAATGTGATGATAGTAGATGAAAAGGGGGAATGTAGAAAAAAAGACAAAATGTGGAGGAGGAAGAGGTCTGAAAGGATCACCATAAATAAAATAAAGCCGAAACCAGCAAGAAAATCTTTTCACATTTTTAAAGCCTTAATCAGAAGAGCATAAGAAGATGAGCAGCTGGTTATGCTGTAAAAGCAAATTAAACAATCATAGAATCACAGAATATCAGGGTGGGAAGGGCTCTCAGGAGGTCATCTAGTCCAACCCCCTGCTCAAAGCAGGACCAATCCCCAACTAAATAATCCCAGCCCGGGCTTTGTCAAGCCTGACCTTAAAAACCTCTAAGGAAGAAGAGGTGAGGTACTTTAAAGCTTGCTGTGTATTAAGATGGAAGTGAGAGATACAGTCAAATGGCAAGTGGGCAGGAAGAGAAATCCCTGGACATCTTTTGCAGGTAGTCACAGCATTTTGTTCTTTAACGTTCCAGCAGAGGTTCTAATGATATCAGCGTAGCAGTAGCCATTACTGGGATGTTGGATTTGGTAAAAGGATGGTGACTTTGGACAAGCGGTGCTGATTATATCAGAGAAATCCTAAACTACTTCAAACACTAGCAATTCTGTTTACCACAAAATCCAACCCTACATGCACACACCCTTTTATTTTCTTCTTCTACCAAAAGATACCCTGGCATTAAAGCTCCGGTTCCCGTGGTTGTCCTGACAATTGCATTATGACCGGCTGATGCCTTTCATGTGTGGATAATAATTGTAATCTGATTAAAGACCATGCTGCATCTTGGAGAATTCCCTAAGAAAGCGGTTGTCTTACATTTCTTTCCAGTTAGACATTTTTGATTGGGGTTTTTGGAGATTATATTCAGATACCAAGTTCTAACCCCTTATTCGTGTCTCATGACATGTCCTTGAAAAAGTTTTAAGTTCAGTTGCTGGGGTTGGGAGGATCCTTCAGTTGTGTGACTTAACTTGCAACTATTTGCAATGCTGCCAGTGGATGCTAAACTCTGACCGATCTCCCTGTCTCAGCTAGGTCCCTTCCTGGCTGATCATAGGCACAAATGTTGAGCAGGTCTGTCTCCCTCGCCTTTTCACTAGCCTGTTGATATCTACCCTATTGTTTGTTATTGCATGAGCTTTCTAGCAAGATTTTCTATATTAACAAGTGATTTTAGTGGTATCAGTTTTGGGATGATGAACTGAGATGCCTTAAAAGGGGCCTGATTTTCAGAAAGTGCTGAGAACCCACCTATGAGAATCAGGCCCCTTTTATTGATTGATAGAGTCCAAGGAACCAGAAGGAACCATTATGATCATCTAGTCTGATCTCCTGTTTAACACAGCTCATAAAACTGCCCCCAAAATCATTCCTAAAACAGATCTTTTAGCAAAATATCCAGACTTGATTTAAAAATTGTCAGAATTGGAGAATCCATCACAACCATAGTAAATTGTTCCAGTGGTCAATTACTATATACAACTTATTTCCAGTCTGAATTCATCTAGCCTCAACTTCCAGCTATTGGATTGTGTTATACCTTTCTCTGCTAGATTGAAAAGCCCATTATTAAATATTTCCCCATGTAGATACTTATAGATTATAATCAAGTCACACCTTACCATTCTCTTTGTTAAACTAAATAGATTGAGCACTTTGAGTCTGTCACTATAAAGTGAGTGTTTCAATCCTTTATCATTCTTGTGGCTCTTCCCTGAACCCTGTCCAATTTAGAGCCTTCTCTTCACAGTGACTTGTGTTGGGCATCCCATTGCTTTTGAAAATGTTAGCCTATAGGTATGTATAGAGCTCAGAAGGTCCACTATTTGTAGCTCATGACTATGGCTCTGCAGCTAGATCATGGACTCAAAGAGCAACGCAGAATAGTTCTTGGTCCTAGTAAGTGAAATGTCCTGGAATACATGCATTTATATGTGTAATTTATGCATGCAATTGCAGTATGTGCACAAATGGAATGATTGCAAGTGGCCCAATTTAGTCAATGGCTACCTGCTTTGTGCTCAGTCCTAGTAACGGGATGCGCAAATTGGACGTCCACTGGCACCTAAGTTTGTGTCCCAGTTTGAATAGCTTGAGTTTATGAACAGCAGGTTCCATGATCATAAAATGAACATTATTTCAAATGTCTTCTGCCTGCACCCCGTTGATGTACCTTTAACAGGAAACTATCCAGCTGTTGATAGTGCTGGCTGTTATTTTTAACACTGAGTAAGGGGCTGGGGGCTCTGAATTACTTAGGCAGCTGTGGGAAATATCTCCTCCTCAATTCCCAGTGTGAGGCACACACTCTGCAACACTGACAGTCTAGGTGTGTTCGGCCAGTCTTACCATCTGACAGCCGTG
Source organism: Dermatemys mawii (assembly GCA_007922305.1). Lineage (NCBI taxonomy): Eukaryota > Metazoa > Chordata > Testudines > Dermatemydidae > Dermatemys > Dermatemys mawii. The sequence continues at coordinate 24,901,591 of ML677360.1, read as the reverse complement.
ACTGTCTCCATTGAAGTCAGGGACAAAACAATCAAGGAAGTGCCTGGGAACAGGCTTGAGCCCCTTATCACGCATGTGCAGTTGCCTTTGTTTGTACTTCTGTTCATTCTGAAGAGCACTTCAAAAAAATCCATTAGAACAGAACAACGGGGGAGAGACAGCGCAAAACAAATGCAAAAATCCAACAGCTGTGCATGAAACTGTTGAGAGCCATGTTTATACAAGGCCAAGGATGGGGGTCATGGTGCTTCAGACCTAAAATGACTTCTTGCCCTAGGGAGCTCAGTCACTCACAATCTAACTCTGCAGGGTTTTGTTCTGTGCCAGGTGAGCTGTCTGTGCTGGTCCATTACAGGAACCCCGATAACAATCTCCTTCTGACATATAAAGGTTCCATTAAAACCTTCCCTCTTGTTCCTTTGCTTTTGGCCAATTTCCCATGCATTAAGCCATTAAGCCATTCATTTATTCTGGGACTCCCCACCTTGGTCATTAACCTTCTCTGTGGAGCCTTGTCCAGTGTTCTCTCCAAGTCTAAATAGGCAATGCCCATTTTGCTCACTCGGACTGCTCTAGCAGTAATATCCTGATAGAGCTCCATCAAACTAGCCACACAGCCTTCCTTCCCCCAAAGCACACTGGCCCTCCTTACTCAAGCTGTGCTTTCACATTCGATCCCTTAAACACTCTCTATCACTTCCCCGCACAGATGACGTTGAAACTAATTGGTCTGTAATTTCCTATGGCATCTCTAGAACCTGTTCAGTCATTTCTAGGTCAGTGACTTTCTCATCTTCAAGGACTCCACCTGAATTTAGTGGCAAGGCAATTCAGTGTAATGAAGCAAAGTTTTGCCTTTGGCCTCTGACATTCTAAGCCCACTGCCTTAGTTGTTTGTTTCTAGCTGTTGAAGGGGAGGGGACCACAAAGGCACTTTGGCGTTGCAAAAATATCCAGTGGTCAGAGGATTCTTCTGGGAGGTGGGGGGCCCCCTGGTCAAATCCTTTCTCCCCCTCTGGCAGAGAGGGGGGAAATTGAATCTTGATTTTTGGCATCCCCGGCAAATGCACTAACCACAGAACTATGGGATATTCTATAGGTACCTATCTAAATCAGTAGCTTAAATCAAGTTTAACTCCATGGTTATACACTAGACTTTGGCCTCATCTTTGCACAGGAGTTGTACTTCTCTATGTCCATATTCCTGTATGGGACAGGGAAAATACTACGTATAAGGCACATTTATACCAGTATAACTGCATCTACTCTAGAGGTTATACAGTGAATGTGGCTATATTTACATGAGCTAGAGTCGATAGGAGGCTGAGTGGGGCCGGCGGCCGGGACCCTGACTGGCAAGGGGCTGTCAGCCAGGATCCCATCTGCCAGCCCTGCTCAGCCTGCTGCTGGCCTGTGGTTCCACTCACTCAGCCGGCAGGAGACTGAGCAGGGCCGGCGGCTGGGACCCCAGATCAGCAGCGGGCTGAGTGGGGTCAGTGGCCAGGATCCCAGCTGGCACGAGCCAGCAGACAGAACCCCAGACTGGCAGTGAGCTGAGCGGGGCCAGCGATGGGCTGAGTGGCTCATCTCGCTGCCGGTCTGGGGTCCTGGCTGCCAGCTCCTGGCAGCCAGGATGCCGGTAATTTTGACTATATGTGATTTTGATCTTATGCGCTGACGTTGGAACCTAACCCCCGCGTAAGATGTGATTCCATTGTATCTTTATCAAATAGCCCCCCTAGTCTCCTCTCCTCCCCTGTGGAGAACAATGGGAACTTCTGGGTGCTGTGATCTTTTGAAAATCCATCCATACATAAGCAATTTCTAACAGTAATAACTTAGTAGACACTCCCTTTTGGAGCCATTCAGCAACTTATAGAATATCAGGGTTGGGAGGGACCTCAGGAGGATCATCTAGTCCAACCCCCTGCTCAAAACAGGACCAATCCCCAATTAAAATCATCCAACAGATTTTTGCCCCGTATCCCTAAATGGCCCCCTCAAGGGTTGAACTCTCATTCAGTTCTGCCTCCTCTGTTGTCATTTGTCACTGAGTGAATTAGCTCAAGTACTGTTAAAATCTTGTGTGGTAAACAAGAGAAGTCTAACACTGGAAAATCAATGAACTAAAATTGGTGTGTTGGAAATTAGGCCTAACTGATGGACAGAATAAGGCAATGGGTTATTCTATACAACGCTCCCTTGGGGTTGGTGGTGGGGAGCTGCCTGCAGGCTGACAATGACTGCCAGGTCTCCAAGTGGCTAGTATGAAATCAATAGTAGCCTGAATACTTTTGAGGATCGGGGTCTGAATCTCACCATATTTCTTTAGAACGGGGATAGTACTACTTCCTTACCTCGCAGGGACATGGTGAAGATAAACACATTAAATTTTGTGGCATGTTCAGATACTGTGGTACTGATGGTCATTGAAGGGCCCTACATAGGCCTTTATTAATAAAAATCTCTTTCCAAAAATTGTATTTGAATAGCTGCACTGTTCTTCTTCCAACGGGCTACAGTTGGGGTCATTTCCTAAAGTGGATCAGGGACAGACCTGCAGCACATATCAGTCGACATGGCTCCCCTGAAATCACTTGGTGCAAATCAAGGTAGCTCCTTTGAAATTGATGGAACGCTGTACTCTGATGTACACCAGCTAAGGATCTGGATCTTAGTCTCTACAGCCAGTCTATAATGCTGCAATAAGCCACTCTACTTTGTAGCTGCAGCAGCATGAATCAGATCAGATGATTACATCTACATCAGTCATCTGGCCTAATAAAAATGAAATCATTGGGAGGGAACATCATCCCTGGATCAATGTCTGCTTCTTTGCCTCAGCAGGGGACTTGTGGCAACAGCCTATTCCATGCAATTCTAATTAAGAGATAAAATGTCATTCTGCTCTTTGTGTATTAGAATATTTTTTTAAAGCATTGGTGCATTTAAAAAAAAAGTTCAATTACCCTATCATTGCAGACGTTGCTGCCCGGTGGTTTCCCTTGACATCCATTATGTTTTTGACTATCAATTATCCAGTGGTAGATCCTAATGAAGGGAACTGTTCCTTAAGTAACTGATCGACTTTATTGCTGAGAGTATTTCAGTAAATTAGAAATCAGCACCACAAGCTGTCTTTGCAAAGCTTTTGTTTTAACAGTGTGAGCAGTTTTGCATATCCCGCGTTCCTCCTTTTCATTGGACATTGGAGAGCCAAGCTTGTTCTAGGGAAGTGGGAATTAAAGAGGAAGATTATAATGGACATGAGCGGAGTGCAGGGAGCCCAAGGTAAAGTCAATTTGCAGCTGCAAAGAGGGAGCCCTTTACCTCTGTGCAAAGAGCTTCTTGTCTCAGAGTTGTTCAGACACTGATCTGGTTCATTCTACTATACAGTTAAGCTTCTGATCAAATATGTCCACACCTGGATGCTTAAAAATTAGTCAGCTAGATCTATATTTAGGCCCCTAAATAAATGGTTTACAAAGCTGCTGAGCACCTGTCAGGAGGAGACATGGGAGCTTTGGGCTTTTGAAAATCAAGCAGCATGTGTAGGGGCTTATGTATGGATTTAGGTGCCTAAGTTTAGTCACTGGGGTGTGAAAGTGCCTGTCTCTGTTTTTCCATTATACCACTCTGTAAACAGATGGGAAGGGCACGTGGCTTGGGTTAAAATTCCCATTGTGCTACTGTGATTTCAAGACATGTTTTCTTGACTACTATTTAGTGGCTCTGGGGAGCTTGGCACATAGCATTACTGTCTGTAAGACATACCGCAGGGGCATGGCAACTTAGAGAAGACTCAGATCCTCAAAGTTATCAATACCCTTAACTGCCATTGAAATGGATAGGAGTTAAGCGCCTACATATCTTCAAGGATCTGGGCCTTGGTCTCTTGTCCTGAGCTGCTCTCTGGGTACGTGTGTGTTTGTTTTATTTTTGCATGTCCAGATCCTAAACACAACACAAAGGATCACATCACCAGGCTCAAGCAAAGTACCTTTGCATTTTGTTCAGGTAGCTCCTTTCTCTGCGGAAAGCTCGGCTGCTCTCCAATCAAATGCAGAATGAGCGCCACCTTATGGAGAGCACAAGGAGTTTCTCTCCATCTAAAGATTTGTGCTGGTTCCTTCCTTGGGCCTGATTCTCCCTTGCTGCTTATATAGTCATTTACACCTGTGTGAAGCACTGCAATAGGGTGACCAGACAGCAAACATGAAAAATCGGGACAGGGGATAGGGGATAATAGGAGCCTATACAAGAAAAAGACCCTAAAATTGGGACTGTCCCTATAAAATCAGGACACCTTGACACCCTAACTGCGAGGCAATGGAGAATCAGGCTGACAAAGTGTTTGTTCTGTGATGAAGGAAGAATGGAGTCAAATGAAATCTCTAGCTTTCTTGCTGTATCAATAAATATCTTGTTAATAGATCACAGGGAGGCAGTGGCTACCTGTCCTGCCAAACTCCAAAGGGTTTCAAAAGCAAAGTCAGACTGGAACAGAAGACAGGAAAATCGAGGAAACAAGTGCCGAGGAGGAAATAATCCTGAATTCTCCATGCTTCATTCTGTGAATACTACCAATAAATAGCAAGAGAGGAGATTTACTCCACAGAGAGAGTGAAACTGGACTAGGGAAAGGAGGCAGCATTAGGTCACTTCTGACCGCATCCCCAACTCAGAGTGAAATCCAGTTTAAGCCACCGTCTCAAAAAACCAGATCCATGGCTCAGCATCTGAATAGGTCAAGGGTGCTGAATTATTTACTGGCGGCTAAGTGACAGACACCACCTGGGAGTTTTCAACGGTGTCCCCTCTGCATTTTCTTTCAAACCCCAGCGATAATGTATCAGCACCCAAAGCACTGTCTGCAACAGAGCCCTCTTGAGGTCTGTTTCCAGTTTCTGATGTAGGCTATAAAATAAAACTCCAGGAGTCGTAACAGATGGGGAGTAGTGCCCTCGTGTGGTCATCTGTGGCTCCTTCCAGGGACTGATCTCCCCCTCTGTTTTCCTTGTTAGTGATTTGGTGTTTAAGTCCCCTCCATGTATGAGTCAGTTTTATAATTGTCCCTTCTTTCCATTTTATTTTAAAACTGTATTGACTCTCTTTACGCAGCATGCTCCCACTAAGCAACTAGCACTGTAGGGACTAACTACAGGGTTCTGAGCAGTCCTGTGACTAATTCTTGCATTAAACATGTCATCCTAGTACTCACACAGTAGCTACCGAAACAACACAAGATCTACTTTCAAATACAGAGCAGTTCTTTAGTTACTGGTGGTATTGTCCCAAAAGTGATCTAATGTCACAAAAATCTACTCCCCTCCCACCAGAAAACCTCTGCCAGACCAGTTTAAACAAATTACAGACTCGACAGGGTAAATTCCCTTGAACACCAGTGATTTCCTGTAAAAGACTTTTTCCCTCTCCATAGGGCAGGTGGAATGCTAAGTTCCAGGCCTTTTGACTGGAACAGAGTTATCTGCTGAACTTCTTCCATCCCTGGCTTCTCCCATACCATTTGACCTCCTCCTTGGGAGAAGAAGAGGGAGAAGAGAGGGGACAGCTACACCTTCCTTCTCTGCACACTTTTGACCATGTGCACAGTGGGATGACTAAGCCAACATGCTTCCTTTATATCTTCGGTTCTTAAATAATACAGACTAGGCACATGAGAATATCTATTGGAAGGTTAAGACAAATGGCAATCTGGTGGGGCAGAAGGTACAGGGACACTGCTGTGTTAGAGACTTGATGTCCTCCTGGTAACGCACTTGAGTTTTCATTCTCTTGTGTTCATGTTCTCTTCTCTTTCTTGGTCTGGGCCTACTAGTATGACTAAACAGACTGAGAAGTTCAAGGGGACAGTGAGTGAGGCAGGCAGAATTTGGCCTTCAGTTTGTACTAATGCCAGAGTGCTCAGGCTTTTTCAAAATATGTTGGCTGAACCCCACTTAAGAGATGGTCTTCTGGACCACTCTGCCCCCTGCCCATTCTCCATGCAAGCTGCCTCCTCCCATTCATAAACTTTTTTTGGTCAATAAAGGAATAATTGGCCCGTAGGGGAAGTTTATCTAACCCCCATCAGTTAAAGCCATGTGTGTACATATGTAGGCTTCTGTCTCTAGACAGGTGGACCATTTCCTAAGAGAGCAGAGACGTTATTAAAATGGATTCGTATCCCATCCTCTCCTATTTTAGAAAATGGCTGGGGAAGGTTTTGGGGACAAATATCACTGATGACGACTTAGTGGTTAAATATCCTAAACTACCCCCTGTCCTGTTTCTTTCTTGTTTTACACCGTGTTGCCTTATTCTCCTCCCATGCGCATCAGGGTCACATGGATGTAACTCCATTGGTATCAGGGGACTAACTCCTGATTTGCATCTGCACAAGTTAGAAGACATTCAAGCCCCATGTATAGACCTCATCTCTCCCTGCTCAGCTACTGTTTTGGACTAGGGCATGGGCAGGAAACATTTACTTGTGGTTGTGAAGAGTCCCCAAAAATCATAGTAAAGAGACAGCTCAGTGCTTAGGGTCTAGCCAGCAACAGGGGTTCAATTCCTTGCTGTGCTACAGCCTTCCTGTGAGACTTTGAGTGAGACGCTCAGTCTGGCCAGGCCCCAGTTACCCATGTGATAAACAGGAATAACAGCACTTTCCTACCTCACAGGAGATTTTGTGTGTAAATGTAAATGTAAATGAAGATTATAAGGTGCTCAGATCCTGTGGTATTGGGGGCCAGTGTGCACCCTGGATAAGTAAGGACTCTCGCTCTCTCTCTAGGCACCAAGTAACTCTAAAGGTTTGCTTGGGTTGTGCAAGGCTTAGATGAGGTTTATTTGCTGCCAGTGTACTAGGATATCTCTGTGTCCTCCAATTAGGAAGCAGGAGTCACAGGCCATAGGGGGAAAATTGATACATGAACTGCAAAGTCAGGTCACGTTCCGGCTGGAGTAACAAGAGTGTGTCTGAAGCATAGGTGCCAACTCCAGGGTGCTCCAGGGCTGGAGCACCGATGGGAAAAATTAGCGGGTGCTCCACACCCACCAGAAGCCAAACTGCCCTCTCTTCGCCTCCTTCTCCCTTCTAACGCCTGAACGCACCACGTCCCCGCTCTCTCCATCCCTCCTAGAACTCCTCCCCTGACCTAACAGCTGTTTGGCAGTGCTTAGGACTTTCCTGGAGGGAGTTGGAGGAGCGGGGCAGGGGCGGGCACGGAGTGCGGGCAGGGGGTGAAATGGGGGCGGGAAGGGGGCAGGCACTTTGGGGAAGGGGTGGAATGGGGGTGGGGTGAGGGTGGTACAGGGGTGGGAAGAGGCGGGGCAAGGGCAGGGTCATGGTGGGGCTTGAGCATCCACCGGACAGAGGGGATGTCGGCACCTGTGGTCTGAAGAAGTGGGTTTTTTTACCCATGAAAGCTTATGCCCAAATAAATGTGTTAGTCTTTAAGGTGCCACTGGACTCCTCATTGTTTTTGTGGATACAGACTAACACAGCTACCCCACTGATAAGAGTATGTTTATTCCCCCTCCCTTTCCCCAATGCTGGTCTGTTGGTCTGCACAGACTTTCCCTGGTGCCCTGGGGAGTTACCTGCTTCTCTGGAGAGGGCTGTCTTGGGCATTCAACCAAGACATTATGCAGCAGTTTGAGAAGAGGACATCGCCGTGAATATTGCTTTGACGCTTCTCTCCTCAGTCAGATTAGTGGGTGATGAGGTCTTTTCCTTCCCTCATTGCAGACTGAGTCAAGGAAGTATTCCCACTGATGAGAAGGCTGGACATGTAGTTAAGGGGCTGGAGTGGAACGTGGGTTCAGTTCTCTGGTTTGCTAGACATGCTTAACCCTCCCCATCTTTCAAAATGGTCCATCCCTTGTCTTTTCAGATAGTGAACTACTCCTTTTCTTCCCATGCACCTCTGCAGCAGCCAGCACAATGGGTCCTGATCTCAGCTGGACTCTCTAGGTGCTACTTGGACAACAGATAAATAATATTAATCCAGGAGTGGCGGATTGGGCATCCTCCCCTCAAAATACGACTTCCTGGAGAAATAAAGCAAGGCTGGGAATGTTGCGGGAAAGGATTGTCTGACAAAAATTCTCTTCTTTTTACATGTCATCAGCATATGAGGGCAGTACTGGGTTGTGTATTTTCTGTATGGAGCATGAAACCAACTGAAGGTGAATGTAATAAACAAAGACCCTAATTTCCAAAGCTCTCTTTCTAAGCATGAATTGTGTGTGTATAGATAAAAACCTAGAGGTTCAACAGTAAAACTTTAGCACTCCAACAGCTTGAGTGTGACCTGAATTCACTGGTTGCAATTGGGAATCCCTTGCGCGTGCTGTAGCTATCTCATTAACATTACCATTAGGGATGCATCCGAAGCTTCCAGGCCTCTTCCCCTTCTCACACCAGTGTGAATGGCAATCCTTGGAGCTTTAGCTCCTGCTTTTATAGACATAACCACCTTTTCTGTCCACTGCTATAGTTTTTAACCCCCGGCCACGGTCTTCGTTCAGGTTTGGACACAAGTGGGAGCTATAGAACCATTGCAGGAGCAGGGCAGCTTATGGAAAAGCTGGGGCAGGAGGAAGTGAGATGTTCGGCAGCCTCTGTCCACTTTTGTGTGAGGAACCAGGTACAAATCACTAAATCACTGGGCTTCCTTTGTATATTACAGAAAGGCTTTGGGTAAAGCTTTGAGCAGGGGATTGGTCCTGCTTTGAGCGGGGGTTGGACTAGATACCTCTTGAGACCCCTTCCAACCCGGATATTCTATGATTCAAAAGCAGATCCACACAGGGATTAGGAATTGTGTAGATTCCTGGGTCCACTTTCATGTGAGTGTTTCACTGTAAAGACTTTTAACCTCTCCCTACCCCCAAGGATTTGCAAACAAGCTAATGTTGGTTTAGGGTGAAGGGGTAAATCAGAGAGGACTGATTCTCTCTGAAGTAGCAGCGGGTCACTGGGAACAAAGAACTTGCTGGGGTGCACAAAGGAAAGGGGCCTCTGGCTCTGGGCAACTAGGACAGACTCAGGGAGGGGGAAATAAGAAGCTGGCCTGCCCTTTGTGGGGATTTCAACATGCAGGGCCCAATCAAGTGCCAGGTTTGCTACTAGCTTCAATCAAACCAAGCCCTAGCAGCAGGGAGCTATGTGTTTAGCTGGGGGCTAGAAGTTCTTCTTCTCTTCACTGGCTTGCCCTGTGATCTTGGGTAATTCCTTTGGGCCCAGCTCCTAAAAAGCACTGAGTTACCTAACACCCACAGGCAGGCACCTAAATACCTTTGAGGGTCTGAGCCTTTGCCTCCTTCTGGATGTACCCATCTGTAAAATGGAGCCAAGGCTCAGAGGCAAGGAATAAATCAGAGTCAGCCTCGGCTCCTTGGTCCTCTATGAATATCTGCTTGGCGGGCTGCTTTAATTGACCTGCTGGGGCAACTGACAAGCTAGGGGAGAGGAAAGGGCTTTAGCGACCTCTGCAGTGGGAGGCTCACAGGCTCTCGGCCAATCCACGCCAGGCGGGAGGCTCTAATCAAGGGGAAGCACCTGGCTTGGGACCCCGGCCTCTGGCTCTGAACCAGCGGTGGGTCTTGGGGTGCTGAGTGTGGGGAAGATGCAACTTCTGCCTCCTTGGGCTGGCGGCGCCTCTTTGCCATAACCCCTGCCAGGGAGTGGGTGAAACTCACCTTCACGGAGACGGCGGGAGCCCCCTGGCAGGCCCTCAAGGAGACTATGGGTGAGTCGGTCAAGGCGTCCCAGCCGTGTCAGAGATGTTCAGGGCTGGGGCGGGGAGGGCTGGGGGTTTGGGGCCCTTTTCTCTAGGAGGGGGTTTGGATGGGGCGTTGGGTGAGCAGGAGTCGTGGACGTATGGGGGGTGATTTCGGTACGGCTGGTTAGGGAGTTCGCCTTCCCTCCGCTGTTCGAGTCCAGCCGGCCCCATTAACCCCTCGCTCCTCAGCGAGGGCCCAAGGCCAGGGGAGAAGCGGGTATTTTGGTTCTCCGCTGCCCACGGGCGCGTCTCCCGTCTGGGCTCGGGTTGCGGCTGACGGGCCGTGGGGGAGACTCCAGCCGTTCGGCCCAGAGCCTGGGGCGTCACTGGCAGGCATCTCCCGGCCCGGCTGCCGCAGCTGCCTTGTAGAGAAGAACGAGCGCAAAGAGCCAAGGCGAGCTCCGGGCTGGTCGGGCAACCGCCGCGCGCGCTTGGTGTGAACGTGTGTGTGTGTCAGTGTGTGAGACACACCTGGCCTTTGCTGAACTGCAACGAGGATGTTAGTGTTGGCGGGTGCTTCAAATCCGGCCTGGCTCTGGGGGATCCCTTGGAGTTCAGGGAACCTGCCTAGGGGAGGGGATTGGAGCGCCCCCTGCGCTCCCCGGGCCGGCCCCAGGCACGTCACCGGCCCCTTGTAGCCCAGCTTGTACCGCCCTGGCTCTGGACCCCCGCCCCTCCCAGCCAGCTGCCCAAGGCATCGGAGAGCAAGGTGGGCCCGCGGGCCGGACGCCGGCTGCCCGCTCTCCGCCCCCCAATCCCAGCCCGCTGGTTCGGGCCTGGCTCCCCCCAGGTCTGCTCAGGGAACGAAAACTGTCCCGTGGGTGGACCCGCAGCAGGGCCGGCCCAGGGGGTCCATAGACCGGCCAACCCGCCTTCCCTGACACGGGCCTGTTCGGAGCTCGCACAGAGCTTAGATTGGGGGGGGGGGGGGCTGTCCGATGCCAGGTGTGAGCCTAACCCGTTTTGCAGCGCCTGAAGGAGGTATGGGGTTGCGTGATCGCTCGGTTCGGCTCCCCTCTCCAGGCCTGATCTGCGGGGGGATGGTGGTAATCCACGTGGGGCAGTTTGTCCTGGGGATCGCGGTCCCTTTCCGTTGGCGCCTCTCCTTGGGCACAGATTGCGCGGAGCGCAGTGGATCTGCGCGGTAATTCGCTGCGTCTGGGGGCGCAGTGCGAGGGGAATCCACCAAAGTCAGAATTCAGGGGGATGGAGCTGGGGGGGGGATTTTTGAGGCTACGCGGATGCGGGGGGGACTTGAGGCTAGGCCGGTTGGCTGGTCTTGGTGCTGCTGAGTGTAGCTAGGGGGCATCGTAGAGGGAGCGTCGCCTCTGTCTTTCCCCCGCGGCGGGACAGCCCCAGAGATCAGCCACCTTCCAAACGGAGGCTCCCGCCTTTGCTTTCTCTGCCCCGCTCCCCCTGAGGGTACGTGGGATTACACAAAACGATGCAATTTGGGCCGGGTTGGGGGGGGGGCTAAACCAGGCAAAGATCCTCCTGCTCCTGTGCTCCTTGTGTTTCTTTACAACGAGCCCAGACCCACCCCTCCATGCGCTCGGCCCCAGGTTGCACCTTTTGGGATGCCTCTGTCCCCCGGGCCTTTGGGGTATAGGTCGCTTCCTCCAGGCACGTGTCTGGGCGGGGAGCCAGCTGCTGAAATCGCCGCTTGAGCAAGCTCCCGTAGGGTCGGGATTTGGCCTAAGCACGCCAGGCTGCGGGCCGCTGTGTGTTGAGGATCTGAGGCCCCTGCGGCACAAAATTCATCTTAACATGGAAACAACCAAGCGGTGGGGCTGCTGCGAATTCAATCTCGCCTTCCAAGCTGCAGCTACTTACAGCCCGGTTGGACCGCGGACGTGACTTGCCATACCGCAGAGAGAGCGGCAGAGGGCGCTATGCGAGGGCTCTTGGAAATACCATTTTCTGCTAGGTTTTCAGATCATCAGTTTCATTAATTTTAAAAAGTAAAGGGGGGTATTAAAATGTCATTACACAGATGGGGGGAAATAGATAAAAGAGAAACTTCAGCTTTTTTTACAGTCTCATAATCACATTTATATAAATGGCATAGATACCTATAACAACATCTTTGTATGCATGGTTATATATGCACACTATATAAACGTAATGCAACTTACACGCACATATCTATAAATACAGAATTACTCGTTTCTATTCTGTTGTAGAGGGGCCATGTTAAAGAAACCTAAATACCTATAAACTTTTGGAACTAAACTGCATTCCTAGCACTAATTCTTGGTTCTAAAAGCTAAGCTCTTTAAACTATCACCCCAAATCCTAGTTCAGTTATTGCGTAGTATTTTATAACGTAACAAAAATAATAGACACAGAAGCACGAATTTTATTTTCAAAACTAAGCACTGTGCAGTTCAATACTGTCGTAAAGAGATGATTAAAGAAGCAACTCCAATAAGGGTGGTTGTTTCAAAATACTTAAATAAACTGCAAATCTTTAAAGCGCAGCCCTAATTTGAACCTGCTGCATCATGATAAAGAATTGACGTTAAACAACAACAGAAAAGGAAGAACAAAATCCTTTCGTCTGGCATTTGGGGGAAAATGAGTTTATTAGTGACATTGCAATGATTAATCCAGGAACCACGAGAGAAGCTGAACTCTTTATTCCAACACATTTTGCCCCTGTTCTTAGATTCGGAACATGATTCGGTTAACCAAAGAGAATGGAATGTATTTCCCTTCCTCCCCAATTCGAAGTGGAGGGATGGGGGCATTACAGAGACAAAATACAAGCGGCGCTTTTCTGACGTTAAGTGCAAGCCGAGCGCTTTGTCTCCAAGACACAGCTAAATCTTTCTCCTCGTATTAAGTGCAAGCCTTGTTGCAAGTGACATTGAGCAATAAGCAACCCTGCTTCCCTGAACCTTTTGCGGGCTTCTTTCTTACTAAGAGCTATTGCAATTCCCTTTCTGTGCCCCCTCGGATCTCTCCATTCATTGCAAACAGCTCGAGGGAGGCAAAGTTTCCCTCGTGGGGGTTGCAAGGACATCTAACCCCCCCATAAGAATAGCAGCCCTCCTGCATTGTCTTCCTGGCTCTCCCCTCCTTAGCTCTCCCTGCATTGTCCTGCCCTTTCCCTTTGTAAGCCAGGAGCCCCTAAACCTCTGCATATTCAGAAGGGGCCTGCTTCTCCCCCCTGCCACTTTTAATGTAAAGAGACAGCTGCCCTGCAAGACGTTGGAGCCATTGTTGCTCCGATTTGTCAAAAGGCCGAGGATGCTCCATGGATCGCTCCGTGGCTGCTGTTAAGTGCAATTAGAGGGTTTATGTCCCCAATTTCCATTAAAATGAAGCTGTGAGGCTCCTCTCTTGGCATTCACCGCGTGCCTTAATTGTATGGACATTAAATCAAGGTCCGCTGTGAACACGCAGAGAGGGGCTCGGCGGCTGCAGGGCAGGGAGAGAACAAGGCACTGGCGCGTCTTCCGCGGAGCGCGGCTGCCCACGCGGGCGCAGCTCTTGTGGGGGGGGGCCTCGACAACGCGCCCACGGCTTAGGCCGGGCCAGACAAGGGCTCGGCTCCGCCACCCCCGACAGGGCTTCTCTGAACCTCCCAGAGGAGAGACACACACACAGACCCTTCCCAAAGCGGTATAAACCCCTTGTCCTATAAAACACCGGACCATGTAGAAACGAACCCCCGTGTCCCAGGTAAAACACCGCTGCACTCTACCCGCTGCAATAAACCTCTAGAGCAGAAGCTTGTACAATAAACCCAGATCCACACCTAGACAACAAACCCTGCCCTAGACACCGCCTGCACAACCCCAAAACTTTGCAATGAGCCCTTATCCAACACCCACCTAAACACTCCTCTCAGACAAACCCTCTGCACGGTCTGACTTAGACAGCCGCCTCTGCCCTATTTAAAAGGCTAAATTCGCAACACAGAACAGTCACCCCACAAGCTGTTGGCCACCTTCTCACAGGAAGATCTGAACAGAGCGTAACCGATCCATCATGTCAAGGGACACGGGTCGATTTCTCTGAAGTTACGGGTCTCGCCAAGTGCTGGGCGTCCGTCCCCCCACTTTCAGATACTACTGCTAATAATTAACAAAATCCTCGCGTGTCTTTTAAGTCGCTCAACATGCAAAGGAGCCGATTTCTCTTCTCTAGAAGGGAAACCGAAGTAGCTTAGAGGTGCCTTTGGTAATCTAGCTCCGCGGCGGCTAGCCACAAGAATAGCTCCGCGGTTTTGTTTTTTGTGGGTGGTTGGTTGGTTGGTTGGTTGGTTGGTTTCTTAAATAAGGCTCGAAAGAGAGCGCCCATGATTAAAGCGATTTCCTGGCTGGCCATCGGAGTTAAAGGCACTTTATTCATTCAGGACGGTTTCTTTCTACAGATCTTGCCGCTGAATTCCTCCCCCATCCCCCTCCTTGTCCCCCCCCCAAAAAAAACACCCTAATCATAACGATAAAGCCCATGAAGGACGCTTGCAAAAAAGGAAGGGGAGGAAAAGATCCTGACGCTCTTCCAAGGTAGCGATCGAGCGGGGCTGGTCTCTCCCACCTTTGTCGCCTAAACCCCGTAATGACCGAGCGGCCAGGCTGGATTTACCCGTTCCAATGCAAGCAGCCCTCGGAGCCCGGCTGCATCCGCTCCGCTGCCTCTCTCAGATCCAGCGCGGACGCCCTCCCGCGGCTCGGCTTGCTCGCGGCGGGCAGGCGGGCTGCGGAGGAAGAGGAAAGGCACCTAGTCTCTCGTGATCTTTTGCATTTTTAGACCTTTTCTCTCTCTCTCTCTCTCTCTCTCTATTCCTCCCCCTGGAGCAACGAAGCCGGCCCCCACCGGGGCGAAACCCAGGCTCCCCGCTCGGCTTGGAAAAAGCAAGACGAACTTGTAGGGGTGCCCCACGCTGCTTTCCATTCTCCTGCTCCTCGCGTCTCCGGGGCTCTTTAAAGGGGTTAGGAGGCGTCTCTCTCTCCATTTATCCCTTGATCTTCCTAGCAGAGGGGCTTGGGGGGCTAGTCCTGGCTCTTTCAGCTGATCTCATCCAGTCTAAGGGATTAGCGCCTCTTCCCTCCGTCCAGGCTCTCGGCACATCTGCTGATTGGGTTCAGCACAAAAGGATTACATTGGGACCCAATGACGTCACCGCCAGGACATAAGTTCTCCTCCATTAACCAAATCCTCATCAGCGAGATGTCCTTGAAACCAGAGGAGTAACATTGGAGAGTCTCTCTTCCCAACCCAGCCCCACTCCTTCCTCTCGGGCTTGCGGGAAACTGCGCCTCTAATACATGGCTGCCCTACAGGGCTAGAGAATCTAGGCATTATAGGAACACACACGCGTTATTCGTTGGGATCTGCACCTAAACTGTTAACCAGGGACGCTTTATATTTGCTGTTGCGGGGTTGTTGTTGGTTTTTTTAAAGCAGAGGCAGGAGGGGGAGGACTGTCTATCCTACAAGTATATTTCCTACCTCAAAAGACATCAACAATCATTTTCCTTGAAGCTGACATGGATGTAATTAAAAAAAACAGACTTGAGACAATTGTAAAGGAATTTTTCTCTTTTCCCCTGTCCAGGAAGAGCAAAGGGGTTTAAAGTCTCACTTTTAAAATAAAGGGGTTCCCTATTTGCATGTGTGTTTGGGATCAAGCTTCTTAACGTTATATAATCACGGGAGTCAGGGGCGCTCAGAATTGTTAAGATTGGAAGGAGAGGGGTTCCTTCTGGATCCGTTCTAAATAATCCACCGAAAGAGGAGTATTGTTTTTAAAAGCCCACCGAGAGGGACAATGTAACAATGCATATAAAATTCCTGCTGCCCTCTCCGAATACAATCTGCTGGTTCTTCTTTAAATCCTCTCCAGCAAATAGGGGCTTGTATTTATAGCCAGTGTTCCATTATAGGGGTTTAACAGATTTATTTTATGGGTTTTTTAAAGTCGTGAATGAATGCATTTTACCTAGAGACCTCTTTCATCAGGCTGCGCTTGCCTGCTCTCAGTGTCTTGGGGGAGATTGTTTTTATTATTATTAAATAATTCTACATACAGATCAGAGACGAGCATTTTAGAACCGTTCTAACACGTCTTACTGTGCTTTAGTCTTCTCCTTAGAAAATATGGCGAACCACTTCTATACCCCCTAATTCCCATGTAAGGATTTTTAGGTGGAAAGTGCAGATGTGTGGGTTATCTTCCGCTATAATAACCTTCCGTGGCCAGCAAAACGCTGCCTCCTATGCTTAGAATGATTTAAGACTGTGATTTGATTTGATTCTAGCAGGATTTAGATGAACACAGAGAGTTTACATGCTTATGTGGGAGTTGATTATGATGGAAATCATTTTTGTTCCAGTTCTGAAAGTCTCCACTTTGCCATTGCTGTGTGAGCAGTGTCATGAGGGGGGTGATATTAGACCTGTCAACTCTCTATACATTCTGTTCCCACTATATCCAACCGATGGTTCGGGGCTTTTGTTGTTTTCGATAGTTTGTTTCCATTAGATAAACAAGGCAAATCCAGAGACACAACTGAGGGGGGAAATCGGTATATTAAAGTAGCCGTCAGAAGTACTCCGCAGCTGTGTGAAATCTCGCCTTAGTGTCTATTATATAATGCCACAGTGTATGGCATGTATATTAGGCGAAAATACATTGTTTGTTACGCTGAGAGAGAAATGTTGCTATTTAAGCATCATTCTCCATCTCCTCGAGCTACTTTTTTCACCCGGGTCATTTTAATTTATTATGTATCGACTTTTTTATGTCCACGAGAAGCCCCAGGACCGCGAATCGGTACCTTGTGGATTGAAGTTTTAAAAATTAAATGGATTAGCGTGAGCGAGGGAGCTCTTTTCTCGAGCATTTGACAGCAAAACGATGCCCATCTTCAGCAAAATTCAGAATGAAATTTTCTTTGCACAGCCAAATCCAGGATTTGCATTTTTGAAGGGGGGAAGTATTATTATTATTATTATTTATTAATTATTATTATTATCTATTATTGCTTTGCCTGCTGTAGTCTTATTTTATTGGGCAACATCAAAGCTCCCAGTCTGTGTGTATTGGGTCCAACCACCAGACTGGGTTTCCACTAGAATGACATTTCTGCTTCGCTGGAACTGCCCCCTTCCTTCCCAGGCGGTATCCCAGAAATACCTGTCCCAGGTGTCCCCACCTCGCAGCGAATGGCAAGGGAGTGAAAACCAGGGCGATCTAGTTCAGTCCGGAAAGCAACGCTCCTGTTCTCAAACGCTCCGGCTTCCATTTTCGTGGTGCATTCCCCTTCCCCTGGGCGCGGGGCCCACACGGATCCCATTCCCCTCCCCTGCCTCCTGCTAGAATAAGGAATTCGGGTGCAGAGACCAGGTTGCTCTGCGTGGGAAAGGTGCTGAAAAGAAAGGGGACCTGAAGTCCTCTGGCTCCGTGGCCGGCTCAGGGTTCGCTGTCCATGGTGTTGAATGAAATAGCCCCCGCCTCCCCCCCTTCACATCAGTCACTTCCCTGGTATTCAGAATCGGTGCCCCTCTTCCTGCCCTCCCCCCCTGAATCCCCCTCCCCATACTGCCAGTCTGACTTCAACACGTTTAATGTAACTCCAGGTGTATCTGAATCCTGCCCTTCATTATTCCTGACTGTATCTTCTCCGTACTGAATGGAGATTTCTTTCCTTCCCTTCCAATCCTGATCCGCAAAATCTTCCCCGTCCAGATGGACCTAACAAATAAACGTACTTTCTTAAGCGAAGTGACCCTCCCTGTATCTGCTCGGGTGGGGGAGGGTCGGCTTGTCACCCATGCCCAGAGTGGGCTGTTTAATATTCCTGCTGCCTTTCTAAAGGGTCCCAGCGACTCAGCAGATGTCAGCCTGGTGGCCCCAGCATGGATGTGAGGTTTTAAACCTCCTACTAAGGCAGAGAGAGCCGCCGGTGGGACTGAGCAGGGTCAGGCCGCAGAGAGGGAAAACTTTCCTATTTGGCAGGATGGTGGCATGATTTTACTTGGCCTTAAAACAAGCCACATCGAGTGTGTGGCCCCTCTTAAGTCTGATATTAAATCGACTCTCCCCTCTCTTTCCACCTCCTGTATGAAAGGCTTTCAAAGACGTGTAGGGTTTGGGGCTATTTCATTAGCACTTCCAGCTAGACATTTTGGTTTTAGAACATCCCTTCCCTGATCTCTATTGCAGCGTTTCTGTGTGCCGGAAGAAAACAGTCAGATGACTTGCAAAGGGCCATTTTCTTTCTTTCTTTTCCCTCTGTCTCTCTTTAAACATACCACCTACTGTTCCCCGAACAAAGAGATCCTGGAGACAAGAAACCATGCTATCACTTTCCTTCCCTTTCAGGCCTTCACTTTGCAACGCATAGCTGACCACGTTACAAATACACCCCGAAATCCATAGGACCGTAGCCTCTCACCACATCCGATCACCCCTAAACCAGGCAGCAAAATGTGTGTGTGTGTATATATAATACACACGCGCCCACATACACTGCAGTGAAATCAGGCGATGCAAGTGATCAGAGAAGCGCGTTGCTTTCAGAAAGTCCCCTTCTTTCCCCCTTCTGCTGATTGAGTAACTAACATGCATCTCTTTTGCCATCGGGACTTGGCACGGGTATCGAATACAACGTATCGACCCTCTAACCCCCGAGAATCGGTCGCTCCGAACCGACCCCCAAGTAAAACAATCATATTTTTAAACAAGGCCTGGTCTTGTTTCAAAAAGTAAATGAATCAGAGGGTTGGATCATAGATCCCTGGCCTCTAGTTTACGCACGAATAGTCTAGCGGTATAGAAAAGCGATTTCGGCAGAGATTGGTCTTTTCTGTGGGTATTTTAAAGGAATAACTTAAAGCTTTCTTAGAAAGGAATGACACTTACAAGAGGTTTGGGATTCCGACTCCTCTACCAAGTGTGTCCTCTCTCTGGCTTTTGGGTCGCCTTGGTTGCTGATTTTTTTTTTCAGACCTGGAATAACAACAACAATAATAAAAAAAATATTAACCCGCCCCCTCGAAATATACAATTCACGGATTTGCAAAGCATCTTCCTGCATGTTAAGCAAGCGGCTTGCTCTCCTCGCGGCTGCTTTCCTGGCCTCACAGCTCCTTGAGAAAGGAGGAGGGCCTTGTGCATTACAATCGCATTCAATTCAATTCATTCGGCCTGTTTCTAACGGTCTCTGGACAGCAAATCCACACCAACAGGGGGTCAAAGTCCTCTCCTCACCCCACCCCCCCCAGTCTTAAACACACACAATAGCCGTCAGCTAACAGCACAGCAGCAACTTTGCAACATTCAAGCATCTGAAGTGAAGAATGCCAGAAGCCTTTCCCCCCCTTCCCCCCTTCCTCCCTTCCACTTCTTCCTTGATTTACAAATTTAAAATCATCATTAAAAAACACCTCACTTTGATCCTCGCGTTATTTCAGGGACCCAGGCAGAATTCTCGTGTCAAGAATTTCTTCTTTAGGAAAAGATTAGTCCATCAAATAGCTGGGTAATTTTCCAATTACCTAATATTCTTTCTCAATTCACCCTGCTTCTGCACTGGCGAGAGCTTTTTCTGGAGATCTTTATTTGGTATTATCAATAAATAGAGTGCATTGTAGTCTGATTTTTCCCCTCTCCAGCCACACTGGGAAGGCACAACTAGCATCGCGAGCTGCTATTGGATTTCAGGGTTATTGTTTTTACTAAATGTAGATAAAATATTGCACTTATGTATCTCCGGCTTTGAAATAAAACCAATGTTTAGACATTTTCCAGAACTCTCGAGTCACTCACGCTCAATCACTCTGAAAGAAAGTTACACGCACGGATTTGGAAAGGAATTAAAATTGTGGTTAGCGCGCAAAAAGGTCCAGTTAATACCTGGGAAATCTTGAGGGGGTGGGGTTAGCGGTTCTATCACAAATTTAGAGATTAGATTTTTGTTTTGTTTATAGCCTAGGACGGAACCGCTTCCTCCCTTGTTCAACACAGTGCCTTCCCATATCCTATTCAACCCAGCTGGCGTACCCTTTGCAACCCCACTCTTGGTTTATGCGAGTCACTAGTCCAGAAATAGTTTTGCCCTATAATATCGTTGGCATCTGGGTCTTCAGCAGGAAGTCTTGCTAAATTGCCCCTGTTGATTGTTTAAACGTTAATTTCATATTTGAGGTTTTTTAAAGTGACTTTCAGAAAGACGCGACAGAAACGCCCATTATTATCCAGTTCTAGAAACTGATTTTTTTTTTTTAAAAAAAAAGGGGGGGACCCTTGAAACCGCTAAATAGAAACTGTATCTGTCGTATTCAGACGAAAACATTTTACACGTCGGCAGATCCGAATACAAGTGACGAGAGAGATGCCGGTCTGTAAGAGTCCAGTGCATATTTCAAATGCACGGTTCTTCCAAGTATCCTCTTCCATGTATTTAGACAGGGAGGTAGGTCAAGTTACCTGACTCGTCTGATACCACCTGGGTGGCGTGTGATCTTGGGAGGCCACCATCTTCCCTTCTGAAACAGGGGCATTCATGAAACTACCGCCCGGAAAGAGAGTGAGGGCCATATATCCATGTGGAAATGATGGCGTAATTTCTCCTTAGCTCTCTTTCTGCAGCATGAATGTCCCTGGGTGAAACCCAGGTACACACTGGTACGTGGTCTCACTGGGTAAAGCTCCTCATTAAGAGATGGCAAAATACAGGAGAAGAGACAGACCCGCAGTCCTTCCTCGGGCCAATGTCCCACGGAGGCCAGCTCCACGATACCAGTCAGGAAAGCCCTGAATCTGCACACAAATTCGAACTGATCGCTGGCCACCGCTCGGTTCCCCGTTGGGGAGAGAAACACATGTGTGTCCCAACTCCGTCCCGCCCCGCCGCTCCGCGCTTAGCCATGGGGAGCGAGTGGCCCGGAGACGTGTTGTTCTTGTCTGGCATAATGGCTGGAAGGGCCAGGGTGTGACCAAGCTATGGAGGGAAGCGGCGCCGGTGCCCGTCTTCCCGGCGGGTTTCCCTGCGGGAGAGTGAAGAGTGGCGCGGGGAAGCCGAAGGTCGCGATGCAGCGGGAAGGCCAATGTGCGGGTCTCTGCTTGGAAAACACGCGTGGCCCTTCCACGCGGACCCGGCTCAGACCCATGTCCTGCCTCGAGCTGGGGCTGGGTGCGGCCCCCCTCCCCGGTCTCCTCGCCTCCGCACCTCCTCGCCCCTTCGTCTTGCGCCAATACAGAGCAAGGCCTGTGGCCCTGCTCCCCTGCCCCGCCCGCAATGCGCACGGGGAGGCTGGGCACGTGGCACGGGTGACTCAGGAGCCCGGGTGAAATACCCTCCCCCCCCCGGGTCCCGATCCTGCATCCGCTGGACTCCAGGGGCGCTGGCCCAGGGTTCCAGGAGCAGGAGCGGGCGCGCAGGGACCCTGAGCGCAGGCCAGGCCCCGGGTGCTTGCTGGCCACGGTGGCGAGCGCTGGCCTGTGGTGCCTTGGGCTATGGGGAGGAGCCTTCTTCTCCCGGCCCAGCAGGCTCGCCCTGCCCCTGCTTCGCACCGGGGAGAGCTCCCGGCGCCAGGAGGCTCTGGGCGAGGCGAATCGCCCACGGGCCTGTGGGCTGGAGCGGGGGCCATCGCCCCCCACTGTTCTCCTGCTTCTGAGGCGGGACGCGAACCAGTCGCACGAGGAGACGGGTGGCTCGTGGGGGCTCCCCTTGGACTAGCAGCCGGGAGTGGCGGGTCATTGGGGCGAGGCTGAAGGGGCCTAGCCTGGTCCGGGGGGACGGGGGAGAGCGTCTTTCTCTCCCCTCCTTGGAGCTGTGCCCTGCTCTTCAGGGTGCTGGAGAGCTTCGCTGTTTTCGCTCCAGGGAAAGGCCACCCATTTGTACAGCGCCTAGCACGACGGCGGCCTGTGAGTGCTGATGATATAAATAACAAGGGGGACCTCGGGCCTGACTCCGCGGCTTTATATTTTCCAGGGGCGAGGGGCAATCCGCGAGGCCGCCCATTGCTACTGCAATTCTTTTAACGCCGAAATTAAACATCGGTGATACGGTGCATGCACAGAAATCACCCGCCACCCCAGCAGAGCAGCTAAACCGCTTTCCAGACACAAAGCCCGTCCATTGCTGAGGTGTGGGCTCGCTTCACCGGGATCTCTCCGGTAAATCAGCCGAGCTCCTCGCACCGTTATTTATAACCGTGCCGCCGCCCAGCAGCGTGATTTCAAGATCACCTGGAGAAATTTAGGCTCTTAGGCGCGCATAATCCGACCCCACGCGTCCTCGCCAGCCTTCAGCGAGTCATCCCCTGACAGTAGGGAAATCCCCAGCCTTGGAGGAAGCCCGTGTCCCGCCCTAGCCCCAGCGAGGAAAAAGGAAACCCCCTTTGCTAGGCAGAGCTCTGGGTGGGGGCTCCTAACCCTAACCCGATGTGTTTTAAACGACCCCGCTTCCTTTGGGCCTTAAAGAGATCAGCCCTCTCCGGGGTTGGCTGGAATATATCCCCCCCGCCCGGACCCCTTTCCCTCGACCCTTTAAACGTCTTCTGTCCATCGCCTCTTCATCTTGTCAAGGCCAGTTGGCCGGTCGCTGTTGGTTTCCCAGGCAAATCACACCAAATTTCGGAGAACGCAGTTCAAAGTCCGCATGGGCACTGCGGGGGGCCGCCAGACGCGCTCCTCCGAGGAGCCGGGGGTCAGGCTCCGTCCTGCTTCCTCCGGCGGACTCGCGATTCTATCTTTAAAGTCGTGTCCAGAGCTCCTGGCTCCGGGAGTAATACTGCGAAGCAAACCGACCCCCTTCTGGATTTCGGGTCTCGGCGTTCAGGGGGCCCTGGAAATGAAGGGCGGTCAAATGGAGCACATAGTGCCCATCCCTTCATTATTTTCTTTAATTGTTCGGGACTAATTTCTTACTCCTAGTTGGGGGCGGTTGTTGCTTCCTCCTGCGGCTGAGGGGGGTGTTAAATGCGTTTTTCTTTAAAATATAGTTGTGCCACACACAAGCTGGGCACATATGCACCTGTCACATGTGCGTGAATCTCTAATAACACACATACACACAAGTTTGAGAGGGTGTAATTAGAGATTCACCCACATTCGACAGGTGCATCTATGTGCCCGTGTGTGGCACACAACTAGATATATCAGGTGTATCAACTGTATGTTTACACACAAAGAGAGATCCTGGCACGTGTGTGCGTAACTTCCTACACACTTTCCATCCACGTAGGGCTCTGTATAATGTGCGTGGGACAGTGTCTAATGCAAGGTGCAGACAAGAGATGTGTGTGAACATATAATAGACGGTATACTGTTTACACACACACACACACACGTACATCTAACACACCCCAGATCGGGGTTTGGTTTATAGCCAGGACTGGTAAGGGATTTAGCACCTTGCTGATCACGGTTGGAGCAAGCACTGAGCGGCGTGTTTCTAACGATGAAAACAGCAGAAATGGAGCCCCGCTTTCCCCTCTTTCTGCACCCTTCCCTCCTTCCCCATCCCCCCCCCCCATGCCTCAGCATTTTTAATTAAATTACAAGCCTCAATAATGTTTTCCTAACTACAGCTGCCCGTTGCCTTGTGGAGCAGCCCGCGGAAAAGGTATAATTTTGCAAACAAGTTTCTTTAAGCGCCGGGCCTGAAGTGCCCTCAGCCCATGTGGTGTGAATAGAAAGAGAAACACCTCCACAAAAGAAGGGATTGTCCGCGGAGGACAATCCAGAGGGGCCCGCGGAGGCCTGCCCTTTACACTCCCGCTGGAAGGCGCTGATGTGAATGCAGGGGGCCTACTTTCAAATCGGGACAAAACCAAAATGGTAATGAGGGCTGAATCCCCTCACTGGTCAAAGCAGTGGGCAGCAACGGGTCTCTTTCCATCCCCTCCCCCAAACCAGAGGCACTCTCCTGCGCTTTAACTTTATTTCCTTGATCCGCTCTGCCCCAAATAATAACCCTCCTGAAAGCCCGGGTGGACTTGGGGGAAGTTTGAGGGGTTGTTTGGAAGGAGATTTCGCCCCTCCCGCAGGTTGCTGGCGGCTGGCAGGTAAGCCCGACCCGGGCTCTTTGCGGGGAAATCTTCTGCTTTCGGATCGGGGTGGGTTTTTGGGGTGAGCCCCGGGAGTGGGTGCGGGGGGTCCGAGAGTCCCGCTCCCAGCTGTTGCCTGGTTGGGTAGGGCCGGGCTAGGGAAGCCACTGCTGAGGCTTGTTTCCCACCCGGCCGGGAGAGGAGGAATCCGACCAGGAACGGGATGGTTCCGCCCCGCTCGCCGGAGATTTATTTGCTTGTTCACAGGCTCGGGGAACCCGATCCGGGGAGAAGTTGGAGCTGGTTTCCCCGTGTCCAGGCTTTGCCTGGCCGGGCTGCCCTCCGCTAAGGAACGCGAGTCCCCACGTGTGAGTGGCTTCCCCCCAAAATGGGGCTTTCCCGTCCCTTTGTTAGGGTCGCTCCTCTCCCAGGGCCGCTCCTTCCAGGGGAGGAATCTGGATTCCCCGAAAGCTCCACTTCCCAATCGAGCAGTTCTCCCGGCTCCCCGGCCTCTTCGGGTGAAATCGGGGGTCTTTCAGAGGTCCCCAGTTTCTGCCCGAGTTCTTCGTTCCCAAGCCGTTTCTTGCTTCGCTCCCCAGTGTGAGGAAAAATGTTTCCTTCCCCGAAACTCTCAACAATCCGCCTGACCCTTAAATTAAACAATGGAGGACCGGGGCCTTCACGGCTAAGTTCTTGGTGCTGCTGTATTTGCACTGGTCTCCTTCTCGGAAGGAAATTAGACCTTAAATGGACAGGAAAGTGTTGTGTAAACCGAGGTAACAAATGAACGTATGTCCATTGTATGCACAAGTAGCTACATTTCGCATAGAGGCAACTTTACATGCTTGACAGGTTATTTCGTTATTTTCCCCACAAATTGATATTCTAGTATGGCTGTAACACTATACACCCCCCCACACACACACACACACACACTGCAGATGACTTTGGCTTCATTATTATACGCTGCGTAAAAACACTACTCCTATTATATTTGTGTGTGTACATGCAATGTGCGCCTATGTGTATATAGTTGTGTGCACATAAGCTGCTAGCTACGGTAGTTTAAGGCAAGCGAGCGAAGGGGTTCCGCTCAGGGATTTTAAAGAGAACTCCCTTTCCCTACTGGACATATTAATATTATTTCACCATCGTGTATAGCACATGCCTGTACTGTTCCTTTGAACTGCAATAGCTTCGAATCGAGTCCCACTGCAGGCATCCACTCGGATTTGGTCAGCCTCGGAAAGGGAATATATTTTTTTTAACTAAATGTGATTACTCCACTAATCCCCTCCCCCATTTCTGCAAGTGTCAAACGAATCCGTAATGATCAGAGAGACAAGGTGGGGGAGGTAATATCTGTTAGTGGACCAACTTCTGTTGGGGAGGGAGCTACGGTTTCGAGTTTACACAAAGACCTGCAAAAGAGCTTCCTATAAGCTCGTCTCTCTCCCCAACAGAAGTTGGTCCAGTAAAAGATATTACCTCCCCCACCTTGTTTCTCTAATATCCTGGGACCAACACAGCTACAACAACACTGCATGGAGTAATTATTGGCAGCTATGCCCAGTAGTATGTGTTGGAAAGGCTTATTTCCTGGAGGTGGCCAACTGTTTAACAAAAATATGAAACCTAAAGCAGCGAGCAGTTCTCTTTTCCTGGGACCTATGTTGGATTAAAAATCCCCACAAATTAGACAACGCCAAGAGCTTTGTTCTTTAGCGGGTATAGTTTCCTGTGCTGCTAATTATAGTAGGCACATTTATTTGGAGACCATTCCTAAGAACGTATTTCTCGCTTTTGGTGACTCTTGGAACGATTTTATTTGATCAAAAATGTATTGTTCTAAGACGCTCCCATCACCAGAAAAGTTGTTACAAGTCATTTAACAACCCACCTCCTGTAGGAAGGTCCCAACCGCCAGCATAAAGAGAGAAACGCATACTTACTGTCTGTGCTATTCCTTTATACTTCAGTCACTAACAATGCAACTGTTCGGGAGACAAATACACTTTGCCTTTTATTGGTGATAGACCTTTTTCCTCCTGTTCCTTTATTTCCCAGGAAATTCATTGCTATTATATGTATATCTATATACATATAATATGTATACACACAACTATATATGTCACCACAACTATATATAAGTTCATTGCTTATACACACACACACACACACACACACACACACGAGATGCCTCTGAAATATTTGCCCTTCAGATACTGTATTCTAATTTAACAAGGAGCCTGTTTGATTAAAGGGACCGTTACAACCAGTTCCAGTATCATGTAAACAAACATCCAGGGTCTAGTATTCAAACACAGTATAGAACGACTGATGCAGCCATAAAATATTTGCTGCATTCTATGCGGGACTTTTCTTCTGTGGCTTTAACAGAAAGAAATCAAGTGTAAATACCTGAAAATACCACTCTAGGAGACATTCTCTCCCTTTGATTTCTCTGTGACAGGCATGACAATCCACTGAAATGAATGTACCTCCGCGTTCATTATGAGAGAGGACACTACTGTATCTTTTCTGCTTAGCTGCTGCAGCATCAGTATCAGATCCATATTTTCTCAGAATGACTCTTCGGGAAAAACATGTATACATTTGGTATGCATTAAACTTATTCTGCAGTGTGACCCAGTATCGTTCCCTGTCAAATAATCAGCCCTATCTATTTGGGATTCTACGTATAGGTTTCTGTCTTTGTGGGATTTTTATGCTAATTTGATGCAGTAGCTTCTATAGGGAAGTACGTGTTTTGTAAACCCATCCTCTGATATATAGGGCTAGCTGATGTAATAATGTGATGTATGGCTATAGAATTGTACCAGACCTGCATACCTCCGTGAAGCTAACGGATAATCTTGATCTAACTTTCAGGCTTGACGTAAAAAATAAAATAAATCGCAACATCTGTATTTGTTTGCATAGGAAAATGGGCTATAACGAAACAAATCCAAGTATTGATAGTTAGACCTACTTAAAGTGCTCTAATCTTGTCATTTTTAAAAAGGATGAAGAAACTGGTATTTATTGGTAGTAATAACTCCCGTTGCTCTTACAAGTCTCAAAACGACCGGATGCTTCCAGGTAACATCTGTTCTTGTTAGGTAACTTCAAAACATCTGAAATAGACGAGATTCCTTTTCCATCTTGCTGAAGAAAGAAATGCTGCCATTTCGCTCATTAATTCGGTAATTAATCAAGTAAGAAGTTTCTGTCTCATTGGACTAAAGTGATGGGAAGTTTCATTCCTGTCCAAAGGAGGAGAGACGAACGCATTTATTTGAGCGTCTGAATTCTTGCATATTATTGTGAATTTGCTCTGGTCAATGTCCCATTGATTTGATTTGTCCATTTCTCTCCCCTTTCAAAGCTAAGCTGCCTCTTGGGGTCAGCGGAGAACTGAAGGGTTATGTAGCCAGCTTTCCTCTGGCAACATTTCCCAGCAACTTCTTGCCCGTTTGAAATTAACGTCCCCGGCAGCTTCAGCAAATGAAGTTCAAACAGAGCTTTGTGCTGGGCTCAGGGAGGGATGTCACCCCAATAGCAAGCCTCAGCAGATGCTCCGAGGGATTAAAACTCCAGAACAGTAGAGAGGTGTCGTCCGACTTTGGTGAATGTCGTTTCCTGGGGACACTTATTAGCAGTTCCGGCTCTAAGCCTGAGAAGTAATCGAACAGCCCATCCACACCGCCAGCGACGCAAACTGCTGGGAAAGGAAGACTCGTTCTTCCCCTCTTTACAGTTTGCAGACAGTAGTAAAGGGAAAAGTATTCCCATGCTAAAGCCTCTTCCTCTCCCTCCCCATGGAACTGGCTACACCTTTCCAACTGTCCAGAGTCCACTTTTAGCAGAGTCTGCAGTGGTCTATGCAAGGAAGGATTTAAATCTAAAGAATGCCACTTCCAAGACAGTTGTGGATTCCCCCCCCCCTTTCCCTATCGTTGGATCCAATAAAATGTCCCGTTTTCCGAAATACAGGTAGAAAGAAGTTCAAGAACCCTACTAGCTTCGTGCGCCTGGAAGTCTGCTGCAGGGAGAGCTGGAGTTTACACAGTCCAGCAAGTGGTGTGGGGTGTTTTTTTAACTAACAACGGATCAAATCGTGATCCGTTGTCCTGAAGTTGATGTCTCCCCCCAAGCTGCAAAGGTGGAGTATTTACTCCTGCGACTAGCCCCTAAAGCCACAGAGGGGGGCCATTTATAACCCCTCGCTTTACTTTTCCCACCAGGCTAAAGGGAAAAGGTTGGGTTAGCGGTACCTCTCCCCCGTTTTCCCGTTCTCCACTGAAATCCACACACGTGGTTCAGGGTGGGAGGAGGTGGTCACTGCTGATAGTAACGAGATTTGATTGGATTCTTCTTCCATCCAAGCGACTCTGAGGACCGAGAACGCAGTTGCTGCGTCCAGTGGCTCTTAACGCAAAGTTACCGTGTTTGGAACCGTGTCCCCTGCGCACCGGGTAGGCGAGTGAAGACATAACACACAAGGAGGAATTCAGAGCAGCGGTGTCCAAATAGAAATTCGATGCTAGCCACACGTGTGGTTTTGAATTTTTCTTATTAGCCACATTATAAAAAATAAGCCACGTTATCAAAAAGCCACACGCATAAGCCACAATTCAATAGCCTATTAGCCACATGTGGCTAGCGGCGAACGCATTGGACACGGCTGATTTAGAGCATGTTCCAAACGGAACCTAGACTTTTTTTCCCACTTGACGGTTACAAAAGGGCTCCCAATTTTGAAACACTAAGCCACCAGCGAACCAATCACTTTAGCACCTAATGAAAGAATGAGGCAAATGAACAGATCCACGATGAATTCTAAAACCAGCCCTAAGGGTGCTCCCTAGTTGTATGATTTTGCAGGACTGGTGGAAATAACCACTTTCTCCAGGCGTTAGCATTTGAAGGGGGCTTGGAGGGAGGGAATGTTTGCTGGAGTGCATTATTACTTTTTTGCTGTAGAGAAATCATTCCGTGTTTCCTCCC
The DNA here is from genome assembly GCA_007922305.1 of Dermatemys mawii. Lineage (NCBI taxonomy): Eukaryota > Metazoa > Chordata > Testudines > Dermatemydidae > Dermatemys > Dermatemys mawii. The sequence goes on along the minus strand of ML677360.1, from coordinate 24,872,780 downwards.
CTAGCCTTTACTTCAAGCTGTCATTTCTGGTAATTTTTTCGAGATTGTTTCGCTCTTTCTGCCCACTTCAAGTGTCCTAGAGAAACAATTCGAGGTTCGGACCGTGAAGAATTTCCATCCAAGCCTGCGCAGGGTGGTGATTAGTTTGCGAGGGGGTCTGCAAAGGGACAGCGGGCTGAGGGCTCGCAATGGGAGCCTGAAAGAACAAGTCCAAACCCTCTTCAAAAACAAGCCCGCATGTCTCTCCTTAAAGAGCGCTTCCTTGGTTGATTTCATTCAGTCCTTCTGCTGAGACACGCGAGTTTGTATTTCCTTACAAGAGACCGTGTTGCAGGAAAGCTGTAGAATTAAAATGTAGCTATTGACACCGCTTTAGATACATTGAAGACAGAAACCAAGCGGAAAAAACAAGAGATCATTTTGTTCCAACATATGACTTGCAATTAGACACGTCCAATGGAATTTTTTTCCTGCTTCAATCTTGAGCTTTTGCAAATCAGACGGTCTATAAAGAGTTTCTTTCATTTCAGCCATTTTGCATTAGCTCTAACAATTAATGTAGAGCCAAGGTCTATGTTTGTTTTTAAATGACCGATTCGTTTATGGAGAGGAGTGGCATTGTCCAAATTGTAGCCCTTAGATTTTCTTCTTTCTTAACTGTCATCGCAGCCGTGAACAGAGCAAAAACACCCCCGCCGCCCCAACTGTATCAATTGTAAGGAAACTGTGGAATAAGTGGAGTGCACGCCTGCGAGAAAACCAGTACGTGTAATAGGTGTGTACTATTTATCTGTACAAGTGAAAGTTTTAAATGCCGCCTACTAAGGGTCTTCTAAAGACCGAATCTCTCGTTTCCCAATTGTTCTGTACGTAGAAGAACTTTGGGGATCAGTAGAATTAGCAGCTATTAAAATATCGCTTTGATTAGATGACAGGCAAGAAAAACGAACCGATCTACCAACACTCCAAGTGTCACGCCAGAGACGACCTTGGAAAGGATGGCCCAGACAAATATTGCCTTCGCTCGCCCTTGTTTAAAAAAAATGTCCGTTTGTACACAGGGTGAGGCCACTGTGAAAAGACTGGAGAAGTTAGGACTTGTAAAAGCACATGACGGTAAGAAGTGCACCTACGTGGACATCTGTGTAAGGCAGGCACTCCAGAGCTGGCTGGAAGATTACAAAAGAAGAATGGCTGTCTAGCACTAATGGGAGAAGCAATCTGAGCTGAGACTGTGGGTTCTTACTGGAAAGGTGTGTGTATAGATACTTCATACTATCTTTGATAGCCCCCAGCGATCACGCCTCTTCGAATCGACTAACGGGAACCCACTTTTTAACAAATAGCTTATTCCTTAACAGAACTTGTGCTGGTCAAGTCCCTCCTTGATCACTTCCTTGCAAAGAATGAGGAAGGGCTTGCTGATTTTCTCCCCACCAGCTCCTTGTTGGGGGTGGAGGGGCAGTTGTATCTGGGATGACTCTTCCAAACAGTTTCTATTTGGAGATAACTTTTTAAATGCAAGTCCTCGCTGGATCAGTACGGCTTCCAGGTCTGTGACTTTTGACTCCTCCAAATTGGAAGGATTTAGCAAAATGCCCGAGGGTTTTCTGTTTGGTTTTGTGTTTTCTTGCTGCTGTTGAATGCAGGTGACCCTTGATGCAACTTGTTTCAGGTTGGCTGAAGCAACCTGCAGCTAAGCGACCTTGGGTGAAATCCTTGCCTCACGGAAGCTGACTGGAATTTTGCCTCACTGGGCCCAGGACTTCATCCCGTGTCTGGAACGGCAAATTCTGGTGCCTCCAGCATTGTGTAACCATCCGAGACCTACCTAGCTAAAATCTGCCATCTACTCCAGAATTTCAAATGGAAAATCCAAAGATCCAGGCAATCCCGTTGGAGAACTTGGCCTCTCTAAACTAACAGTCTGATCACAAGAAGTGCTTAGACACCAGCTGCTAGATATCAAAGCAATACCAAAGGTAGATGAAAAGCACTAAGAATGTGTATTGTTTTTTCTGCCTGAAGAGCTCAAAACACTTTAAATAGCATTACTATCCCCGTTTTACACGTGGCAAATTTGAGATATACAGATATTAAGTGACTTAGCCAAGGCTAAGAAGTCAACTGGTGGAGGCCTGAATAGAGCCTGGTCTTCTGATTCTTATCTTAGCAAATCATTGCTGATCTGCTTCACCTTTGACTATGACAACTGGCATATAGGAACTGGGGATGAACATTGTATATCTTTGCATTATTTTTTTCTGGTTATACATCTGTTTGATTAGCTATCTATGCCCTATGGTATCACACCCATTGTTTATTATTCTTAGTGTTAATTACAGTTGTCATAATGGTATGATAATTAATTAAAAAACCCATTCTAGCTTGGCCAGTGAGAATGGGACACATGGCAGAAATGCAAGATCTAAGTGGAAAGCCTATGGGGGCATAGGTGTGGATAAACATTCAGCTATCTATCAGCTAATTTAGATGCACAAATCTCTTCCACAGCCAGATCCTCCACATATCCATAAAATAATTTATATCATCCTCTGCTCTAAAGCTGCCCTGAGAACCTGGAGCACTTTGCTGGGAGTTCTCACCTAAAAGCTCTTTCCATTATGAAACGGATTTATTTTTACATCTGGTTCCTATTGGTCTTTCTGGAGCCTAGTGCTTGATCTTGCTGGAAAATGACCTGTTTGTTTTGGGAAAGGCCTTTGGGGAGGCTAGTCTCCACCCTAACTCAATAATGGTTTGTCAATTGCATAACAATTATCTAGCTGTCATGATCTACATACTTGTTTCCTCAGGACTAAGAGGCAGTAATTGTCTATCAGAGGCAGACAATCTGACTAACAAACACTCCAGGTGGTGTAGCATGTGTATATCTACTTCCTGACAAGTGCAACCGACCAAGAGCACACCAAGTCCATGCTACCTACTCCCTGCCCCTTCACTTTTTGGCCTAACTCAAGATCTTGGTCCTGATATTTCAAACTCTAATGGCTGGGTCCAGGCTACCTCAGAAAACTCCTCCTTTCTCATGACCCTGAGACAGGTGCATTCTTTAAGGAAAGTGGAGCTTTCAAAGCCCAAAGTCCAACTTCCAGGGGCTGGTGGAGATGTACTTTCTGAGGAAGGCCACTGCTGATGGAGCTGCTGACTGGATGAGATCAGAATAAGCCCAACTCTAACTTTCAGATCCCATTGCAAAACTCGTCTTTCCACCATCCTTCCTGCAAGAATAGAAGCTGAAGAACAATGAGGAGTGAGGAAAGGCATGGGGGGTGGGCAGAGGGGCTAAACTGAGGGAAGAAGGGGGTCTGTGAAGGATTAAGCTCTGATGTATGTCCTCCCCTGAATGCTATGGGGATGGGCACCCTATCGATGCCACTGCTAGAAAAATAAATCAACTCCACTGCACACCCTTGTGCAGGGAGAAGATGAGAGAACAAAAATGTGACAGATTTGCAATCATGTTGCTTGATGCACTGCTGGAAGATGCTCAGATATTATGGTGATGAGTGTGGTACATGAACCAATACAGAATAATACTAGAAACAAAATCCGAGGGCTCAGTTGTGCAACGTTACTCATCTTAGTGATCCTCTGCTATTGGCATTGAAGAAGGGGCTATTGTCTTAGGACACTTTGTAACTGTGTCATTCTTCTATTATGGAAAAAAGAGGGGAAATAGCATTAGTATCTTAAGATGAAGTATTTGGAGAGTAAGGAGTGTGATAAAAAGAGGCAAATTCATGTTATACTAGCTAATCTTTCAGTTCCATTTTCAAAATGTTGGGACCTTCCATTTTGAGCCAGATGAAACAATAATAGATTGGCAAACAAATTAATCTGTATCTAAGGAATTTTAGGAAGTAAATGGTAAAATAAAATAGAACAGGCTCATTTGTCCCCTGGCAACTCTTGTTCTTTTCTTAGTGTAAAGCATCTAAGAGACACAAAGGATACCTGCCACACAGTTTAGCATCTAGTCCCTTTCTTACAGACTCTATATTGCTTTCAATGATGGTAATGGTTTACTTGGGAGTTAGCAGAGCTGTATCCTGAGAGGAGCTGAGTTGGATATGGTAGATGCTTAGTAACTCTCAGGATAAGGGCCTTGATCTGTGCCTATTGAAGTCAATGGGTGTCTTTCCATCGGCTTCAGTGAAATTTGGATCAGGTAGTACGTCTACAGTTACTGGAAATGTAGGGCCAGATTCAGCGGCGTATTATCGCCTAGGCCGACAAGGCCCAGGCCTAGGCCAGCAAATTTGCAAGGGCGGCAAATTTATAACAGCCATAGGCACCAATGAGTGTTCATGCCCCCCCACCCCCGGCCCTGCCCCAACTCTGCCCCTTCCTCACCCCCATTCCAACCTCTTCCCCAAATCCCCAGCCCCACCTCCTCCCGCAAGCGCATCGCTGCTCTGCTTCTCCCCCCTCCCTCCCAGGCTTGCCAGGGGAATCAGCTGTTTCTGGCAAGCCTGGGAGGGAGGGGGGAGAACTGGAGTGGCAGCGGTGCTCTTAGGGGAGGAGGCAGAGCAGAGGTGAGCTGGGAGAGGGGCGGGGGGCAATTATTTCAGGGTCTAGGGGAAGTAAAATCATTAATCCACCACTGGCCAGATTTTGAGACTCGTGTAAATCAGTGTAGCTCTATTGAAGTCTATGGATCTATGCCCATTTGCATCAACTGAGGATCTGGTCTGTAACATTCAGTCAGATTGATCCAGGATCAGATGATTCTAAACAGGAAGCAAACAGTAAATTGCCAGTTTTCAATACTCACAATAGTTTCCCTTATTTTTGATGAGATAGAGATCTAAAAATTTAAACAATATCTGATTGATTGAGGTTGAAGTAAATGGCAAAGGAAAAGAAAGTTCACTAGTGAAAAAGTTAAATAAGCTATTTATTTTCGTCACTACCTAAAAGAGTAATATCTGGTCCAATGTGGCCATAGGGGTAGGTTTTTGTAAGAATAAGCCTCAGACCAATAGAAATGCTTCCATGAAATTAAAATATAGATCAGTGGAAAGGCCACATATTTGACAAATAGTCCCTTGTGCCCTCCACCCCCTTTTTCAACAGCAAAATTGAAAAACTGCTGCATTACAATCCTTTCACTTTGTGCTCATGCATGAAAACCTTCGTTTCAGTAGGAGTTCTGTGTTTGGGACCTGTAGAAGATCAAGCTGGTAGAATGTAAGAAAATTATCTGTGTAAATATACTTAGCTAAATAGTTTTAAAAGCTTGTGTTAGATGACCAAGGTGATCTCTGTGCAGCAGGTGGACAAACCCAGTGGGTTCCCATAATTGGAGGCCCGCTGATCATACCCCTTGTCCATTCCCTAGCCTGCTCCAGCTACCCCCTATGCATGCGTTCAGGTAGTGAGTGGAATCCCAGATTTGTTACCTTTAGAGTATACGCCATCTCCACAAAAGCAAGGAGTCCACGTGGCACCTTAGCTTAAGCTTATGCCCAAATAAATTTGTTAGTCTCCAAGGGGCCACAAGGACTCCTCGTCATTTTTGCTGATACAGACTAACACGGCTACCCTCTCTGAAACCTGTCCCCATCTCCACAGTATACTATCCACTGCATTTTGGAACCAGAGCAAATCCATAGTCCTTGTTGTGGGGGAGTGGGATAGGGATGAGGGATTTCACTCTGCAAATATAACAGGAAAAGTGCATGTAAGTTTTATACTGAAATACCAAATGTGCATGTTATGTGCTAGATTTCTCTGTCTGTGCTCCAGTTTTTGAGGAAGACTAAGCTAAGGGAGGTTTTTTGCACAGAAACAACACTCATTTGCCTTTTCCAGGTAATGCATGCACAAGAAAACTCACGTTGATTGTTTCCAACTAAAGATGAAGAGCTACAGCATAAGCAGAAATAGAAGCCCATCTTTAAAAAGTTTCCTTTGAAAATTTCGTGTGCCAGTTGCATATACTAGACAGATCTAGATTTAACTAGAGCAGTGAGCATGAAGCCTGGGTCACAAGCTCTAAGCTTAGTTCTGCTGTTGCCTTGCTTATCTGGCATTGAGGCACTTAACCTCCTTGAGTCTCTTTGTCCGTCTTTTGGATGGCCATGGTGAATGGTGTTTGCTCGCCAATCTCATGGAAGAAACAATTTGTACAATGCTTCGGTGGGATTGACCCTGCAATCCTGGAACACCCCGAATTCCCTTTGGCCTTAGGGCAAGGAATACAGGTTTGGTCCCTGAAACAATCAAATGAACAAAAACCCAGTGGAGCTAATACCCATGTAAATAGGCCACCAGAATCAAGTAGTTGGGAGTTTAGCCTGAGTAAGGAGGCTGAAGTAGGTGCTTGAAGGTTTCTTATCTGTCTCTATTTTCAGATAATCTTGGAAATGAAGTGAAAGCATCATTAAAAAAAAAACTTTTGTGATATTTGTAATAAAGTGACAGTGATTTTTTGCCAGTAAAAATAACAAACCAGGGTCTAGCCATGCTGGGTCTTGGTCTGAATAACTGGATTGACTGAATCTTTGACAAAGGTAAAACTAATAGGAGAGAAGCCATTTGTAGCTATCACATTGAGTCCATTCTGCAAACAAGGCAAGGGAATGATTTGATCTGCATTCCCAATGCCTCTCTTTATCTAAAACCAAAAATGTACACTATGGGCGTGGCCTGGTTTATTAGTCTGTGGGCCTGATTGGAATATAGAGGAATATGAACCAGCTCTACAGAGAGGCTCCAATCTTCCTTTCACTAGTAACTGCAAGCAAAGTGTTCTCAGTAGGACCACATGTGGAAATAACCTTTTCCTTGCACTTTTCACTGAGATCTGTAGGAGAGCTGGGTGTGTAAAGAAGACAGGGTTGGGCTCTTCTTTTATATTTGCCTTCACTATTCCTTTTTTTCTCTTAAAAGAAGAACGTTTCTGTAAAATAGGGCTGTAGCACAGATATTTTCCAGCAGTCAGGAGATTCACATCTTTAAGGGCCGTTTTAAAATCCACTCGGCCCCCCCTTCAAAAAAAGAAGTGAATCTTCAAGATCAGAACACTGACAGTCCTCTGAGGTGTTTAGGAAATATTTCTTATTAGGATGTGAAAACAGTGCAACCGTTTTGATGTCTTCCCAAACTCCTGGGGGCATCACAGTATTTTCTGAGAGTCCACTTATTTTTAAGGCATCTCTCAGTGAGAGTACAGTGTTTCTTTTGTGTATTTCATTGCAAAATTGGTTCATCCTGAACTCAGTTCCAAATGGCACTGGCATTGCCAATGTCTCTCCTATTTGTTTTAGATCATAAAAGATTCTTGTCCCTCTTTTGGGGAGGGGGATTTCAATTGTATTTCCCTGGAAGCCTGTCTTGGATATGCCAAGACATGTCACATTGATATCCCAGCCCTTCCTTAGCCTTTTCACATTAGTTTTGTTGTACCTAAATGCATTTTTCCTAGCAATACACTCAGACCTCTTATGTGTTTTTTGGTTTCTTTTAAAAAAATCCAACTCTTCACTGGATAAAATGTTTTTAAGTGGACTGTTTAGCCTGGAAGCATGAGTGCTGGAAGTATGGGGTGGGGGGCAGGGGGGGTTCTGCACCCCCTGGCTTGAAGTGCTTTCCATCACACACAGGGTTTACAGTTTGGTTCAATGCCTTTCAGCTCCCACACCCCCATACAAATTATCCCAACACCTCTGTTTGGAAGTCAGCATTGTCTTCAAACCAATGCTTGCATGCTTCTCTGTTGAGGACATTTTAACTTCCCCAAAGTTCCAAGGAGTAGAGAATTAATCAGAATATGTTGGGGAGAAGGAATTTTTTTAAAAAACAACCGTTCTTTGGAAAAGAAGATGCTTCATTGTTTTATTACAGAGATCTTAGCTTAAATCTGCTCAATATAAAAATAAAAGCACCCGTGACAGAGCCATGTTTTGGGCTTGCATGTAACGTCCCAATGGCTCTTCTTCTATAGAACAGTCTGGGAGCGATCCTGCTCCTGCTGAAATCAAGAGAGGTTTTGCTGATTCTCTCGCTGGGAGGATGATCCTAGCCCCTTTCGGCTTGTCTTTTGAAGTCCTGGTGGGGGCACGAACACCAACAGAGAAGCTGTAGCGTCCCCCTACAACTCAGAAAAGATATTAGTCAGCCCAGTGCAGCTAACGGATTACTTTAGAAAGAACAAACCCCTGTCTCCAGGGCATGTCCAAGCTCCCTTCTGAGACCAGACAGTCAAACGGTACAGAAACGTGACCACCCCTAACCTGAGTGCACGGCGGCCGTGAGTGTTTTGCTATACTTGTGTTTTCAATACACAGTGCTACAAAATCGGTTTGAAGTCTTCCTGTAAGTCACTTTGAGCTGCTTCAAAGGATCCCCAGGTTGCAGCGGGATGCGATGGTTTCATCGTTTTCATTGTCATGAAAAAGTGGCAAAATGAAAGGCAAAGGGCGAGGAAAGTTTTGTATCAATAACACACGCAGCTTCCAGGGGCTTTTCTCTTCTCTTCTTTCTTTTATTGGATTCACGTCTGTTTCCTGCAGAACATAATTAAAATGTACCCCTCCTCCCTCGGAAATACAGGGCAAACTAAAGCAAGGATATAGATATTTGAAAACTCAGGTGTTTGTCCATTCCCCCCACCCAATATATTTTAATAATAAATAGGATCCATTTCCCTCCCCCCACTGAAATCAGTGTTGGAGAGAAACTCCCCTCAACCCAAATGAGAAGAGGTTTGGATATTTTGTTTAAATATTTGAATCTTTATTTGTTATGAAGGGACCTGCGTCTCTCTGACGATTTCTCCCGTTATTAAGAATGAGTCGAATTTTAAGGACATGTTGTTCATACCTGCTGTGCCTCTAATACTTCTCACGTGCATTAACTGTGCCTGTCAATGATAGAGATGATTGTTTATTGTGGGTTTTTAAATCTACTTTGAGTCAGGCTACATATTGCATCTTGTTGGGGGGAAGGAAGGAGAAGGATCGGTCACGAAAACAAACCCTTTTTCTTTGCAGATTAAAAATAAGTTCGACCCAACTAACTGAGTTAAAGAAAGAAGCATCACTCTCCTCTTTCCTATCTCCTGCCAGGTCTTGGGATAAACTGTAAAGAGAAATAGGGGACGTGTCAGCCAACCTGGGACGAAATCAGTGCCCTATATTTTTAAGAGAGGCTGATACTTTTCTATAAAAAAATGATTGTCACTTTCTAACAGGCTGGGGCTGTGGGCAGGGGAGAGAGAGAGAACTTCCCAGGAAGGGTTAATTTGTTCTCTTTAATTGGGGTCCGCTGAAGCATGCCAGGATCTGGGAGCGGGGGGACACACACCGTCACTGTACAGCGCAGAAATGCACAAACTAGACCCACGCGGCTGCCCGGGGAACCGAAACAAAGGCGACGCCAAATCCAGGTGTAAAGGGAAGCGGATCCGAAGCGTCCACATCGTTAAGACAGAGCGTCCCCCTACTCCATGCAACCCTCTGGGATGTTTTCAACTAGACCCCCCCCCCCCCAATGGGGCTGATCGGCAGGGGCTTTGCTCTGCTCCCCGCGTGGGGGGTCCCCCCGGAGCAGGGCGCCTGCGTGAGCACCGACCGATCCGCTGAGTCAGGGTCTGCGGCACCTTCCGCCGGGGAGTCCCGCAGCGTCCGCCTGGCAAACGTGCCTCTGACCTCCGCAATGCGCGAGATCCCGCCGCAGCCGCCCGGGCTCCGCAAAGCTGCCCCCGCGCTGACTCTCCCCGCGAGAGCGCGTCCTTTGCTGTCTGGGCACCAGACCAGGTTTGTTCCCCCGCTTAACCCTCCCTGCCTCTTGGCAGCTGAATAAAGAACCAACCAGGGCCGGGCTGGATCGAGCCCTTCTCCGAGCCCGTGTTAGGGAGGCTGAGCTCGAATCAACCCTGGAATGGCACCTCCCATGTCTGTTTGAAGGACTCCCCCTCCCCCAGCTACAGGTGCCAGCCATATTTGGCTAGATTTTTCCATATCTCCATCCTAAAGCAAGCAACCCCCCCCCCCTCATTAAAATTGCATCAAGTCACCCGGCTGAACTTCCAAACCCTGCAGCCCTCCCTCCCGCACTTTCCAATCAGCAGCGAGGATCACAATTAGATGTGATGGCTGGTTTACTGGGCAGCAGTTCCAGCTTTCTGCTCCTGCCTCTGTGAGAGGAGGCTCAGATCAGCATCTGCCAGGCCGGGTAGGGAGGGCAGGTTTTCCTCCTTCTCTCTCTGGTACCTCTGGTCACCTCTGTCCAGCTGCAGCTGGTACTGGCTCTTCCTGCCCTGGCTCAGCTCCCAGGCTGCAGTGTAAATTCCTGGCCCTTAGGCCTGTTGACTGGAGTCTTTCGGCCAGGGCTGCAATCATGTTTGGCGTCACTCAGCCAGAAAATTTGGTATTAGGACTGGGAGAAAAGGTCACCTTGGGAGGATCAGAGAGAGAGTTGAAAGGAGAGAGGCCGTAGGATTTCGAAACAGGCCTGACCCGGGAGGATGAAATATCCTGTTTTCGCTGGTTCAAATGAACCATTAGGGGCAGAGTAATGTGTTGACCTTTCTGCTGCCTTATCGTGGGGCAAGCTGCCTTAATATGGGCCTCACGTTTGCCTTAACCTTACCGTAAATCATAGAGAAATTGATTTTTTGTAAGAGGGGAAATATGTAGGAAACCAGATTGTCTTTTTGAGAAGATTTAGCAACCTGGTATGGCTGGCAATACACTGCCTTTCCTGGTGGTTTGTATTTATTTTTCTTATAAATAAATGGGTAGGTGAGTGATTTGAAAAGGGGAAATAGGGCTTTGCAAAGATTATAGGGGGAGTTTCTGGTTCCCATGGGAATGATAGACACCAGTGGCCTAATCCTCCTCTTGCTTCTGCTAGTGTAAATCAGGGGGTGACTCTGAAGTCATGGGCATTTCTGGTCTTGCAAAACCAGCCCCAGCCCCTGCAGAAGCATTGGGGCTGAGGGGGATGCTTAGGTCCAAGAAAGGACTGCAGGACATGAGCCCCCGTTTGGATGGAGTGATGCTTGTAGAATTCATTGTGGTTTTATGAATGGACATTTCCATGTCAGATTGCAGATCACTGCAAAAAATATGAATAATAATTGAGGACATAACGTTGGAAATGTGTCGACGCATGACAAGGTGAGGTGTGCATTTAGGGCAGTTTATAAACTGTGTTCTGGGACTGGCATTAAATGTCAACCTGAATTGTAGAAACACTTGGAGACTTCAGAAGACACTGCCCAGTGGAAGGGAGGTTCTCTAGAAGGAAATCAGGGACATCAGTCTTTACACAAAAGCCTCTTTCCCATTCTGTTATCCTCTCTATTACAAGGGCTACGACAGAAGATGCAGGAATAATATGCCTAGTGATAATAAGCCTAATCCTAAAATCACTGAAGACTCCCACTGGGGTTTGGATTAGGCTTCATCTGCTTATTGATGGTGTGTACTCCAAACTGTCTTCTCGAGTTTTGAGTTGACCGCAAATAAACAAGGCAAAAGCTCTTCAAAGTGCTAATGATACTGGGATGAGCCTATCCCATTGACTTCAATGGGGCAAAATTCATCCCACTGCTGTTAGTATAGACCCAGATTCAGTTGGCTTATTACTTTTCATTTTCAGCCTCTTAAGTGATGCCACCTTTGTCATTATGTCATCTCTCTCCAACTTTTGTAGTATTAGCAGCAAAGCTACTATACTGATGTAGTTGAGCTCTTCGAGTAAGGAAGGAAGTAGATTTAAGTTAGAAATCCCAGATCAGCATTCTCCATACTTTGGCCTGTGGAACTCATTGTTACATGATCAAGGCCAAGAGCTTTTCAGGATTCAAAAAAGATTTGGACATCTATGTAGATAACATATCCAAAGTTGGATGTGTTTTAATCCTTACTACTCTAATAGTTTTGGAAGGGATATAAATCCTCCTGCTTCAGAGCATACACCAAACTCTAATGGAAGTCAGGAAGGAGCTTTCCCTGGGAGCAGGTTGTTCCTTACTTGTCTACTGTAGGATTTCTTCCAGCTTCTTGTAAAGTAGATGGTATTGGCCACTTTCAGACACAGGATACTGGAAGAGTTAGACCCAGTCTGGTAAATTCCTATGTTCTCAATAAGGTCAGATTCATGACCTGTGTCTACATGAGTCTATCCCATGGAACTAATGTATCTCTATGGTATCTCATCCAACTTCATCAGCAACATCTCTGTCTAGTGTGCTGGGAAAATTGTTTCACGCAGGAATTTGACCAAATCCAAATAGGGGAGTCACTTTAAACTGTAAGATATCCATGGTTTATTTGTTTTTGCTTAGCATTGCAGATATGTTTTATGCCTCAATATGGTCTCTTGTTCTATGAAATTTAGATGTGGAACCAAAGCATTTGGTGTTCAAGGTACTCAGAAATTGTCATGGGATGTCATGATAATGTAACTTGTATGTGACTGATCTTTTCCATTTGTCCTTTGCTCTCTAGGTAAGAGCTTGAAAATGTCAACTTTTTTAGGTAAACAAAATGATATTCTGCATGGGGTTTATGATATGAACTTCCATTATAATCATTTTACATGAGACATAGATCTGTAAAGAGCCAATACGCTCCTATCAAATGAGCCCACATCAGGAAGGTCAAAAGTCCTCATGGAGAAATGTGAGATAAAATTGATTTCCGTGCTTGTACTTGAACACTGCACCTTCTTTAATTGTTCAGAAAGATATTTAAAATTACTTATTATAGCAGAATGGGTAATTAGATGTGCGTTGAGCTAAAAATAACCACTGGAAATGAATTTGTAATGTACAAAAAAGAATAAGCTTTTCAGGCAAGATTTCAAACTGCTTAGTTGACTGATTTACATTCCTTACTTTTATATGTATCTTTAACGTGGAAGATGTAACTCCCCCCACCCCCTTCTTCTTAGTTTTTTGAAAAGCGTTGAATAGGTTTGTATACAGTGAAAGTTTTGAAGGAAGATACTGTAGGCGTTAATTTAAGACCCAAATGCAGAGTTTGTTGTTAAAAGCACCCATGGTTTAATAAAACCCAGTATCAATGACATTGTTTCTAACAGATTAAAAAAAAGACAGAAATTCACCAAACAATTTAGTTTTAAAGGTAAAATTATTCTCATCCAGTGCTTGTGCTACAAGCATTGCAACACCTTATTATAAGAAACTAGACAACAAAAACTGATTAGTTATCTGATTTAAAAATTCAAATTAATTCGTTTATTGTCCTTACACAGTGAATAATTTTTTAAAAGTAAATTAGACTAAAATCTCTCTTAATAATCTAAGGTGTTGTTAGTAACAAAAAAGAACCATGATTTTGACCTGTTAGTTTCCCTTTATAACAAAGTTAAGGTAGAGTTGTGTGTAAAAAGGGTTACATGCACACAGACAAACTCTGTTTACTAAAGACAGCTTGGTTCAGAAGCAGTATCTGCTTTTCAGTGACGTTCTGCATTTTACTCTCTTTTTTCCAGCTGTGTTACCTGAAGCACAAACTAGGCCAAGTGACTTGTCCAAGGTCAGACAGCGAGTCAGTATTTTAGCTAGGTTGGGAACACAGGCTATTCCTGCTGTCCAATGTGTCTCACCTCCATTCATTTGTGCTAACGATCATAGAATCATAGAAGCTCAGGGTTGGAAGGGACCTCAGGAGGTATCTAGTCCAACTCCCTACTCAAAGCGGGACCAATCCCCAACTAAATCATCCCAGCCATACGTTCTTCATTTGGGGTTAATATCTGTCTCAGATTATCCCCCACAGACTCCTATCACCTTCCATATTATATTCTAAACAGCCAAACAGGTGGAGTTAGGGAAGTACTTATTGCATTCATGGTCTGTATAATTTGAAGGAGACTGTATCTTAAGTACTTATCTGGCTTTGTTATCGTAGTACCTCACAATCTTGAATAGATTCTCTACCCTGGGATCTACGAAGGACTACTATCTCCCCTTTCCAGATGGGGAATGGAAACACAGAGGGGACTAAGTGTCACATGGGAATGTCTGTAGCAGGGCAGGGAATTAAACTCATGTCTCTGGCTTGCACCCTGACAACTGGACCATCCTGCCTATATAACCACTCCTTGCCCAACATAGGCGTCCAAGAATACTGCTTGGTATTTAGTAAAGGTGAGATTGTGGCTATTGAAAGTCAGGGGTAGTTGGGAGCCTAATTACCCTTAGTGCCTTTGAAAATTTGCCCCTCATGATCACTCATTATCAGGGTGTTTTTCTTTCACGCCTCTTGAAAGAAAACATCTAATTCCCATGTAAATAGATACAGAACACAGCTTCCAGGCCATCATAAAATATAACCTGGAACTTTGTAGTAAACACCTGAGATTTATATAAAAAGTAAATAGTATTGGACTTCAATAAAAATAGTACTTAGCTCTTACGTAGTTTTTGTTACCATAGAGCAAGGTGTGCTTTACAAAGGAATGATCCATTATCCCCAATGTACAGATGGAGAAACTGAAGCTTAAAAGGATGCGGCGGCTTGGTCTCTTAGACACAGAGCAGATGAATGGCTGAGATGGGATAGAACCCACACAGCAGACCCTCAGCTGGTGCAAATGATCATAGATTCATTGAAGTCTTTGAATGCCGGTCTTGCCTGCTGAACCACACTCATTCACCAAGGCCCCAACCCTCAGTAGGCCTGGGGTAGACTTTGGCTGTGGTTGACTTTAATCAGGACACCTACATTTTCTAGCACCCAAAGAGAGAGATTCTCCTTTATCATGGCACTGGAAAAAATGCAAAGTCATTGGGACAGCATGGGCCATTTACACCTTTTTTCCAAGTGGAGAAATTTCAGATTAATTCAAGGTTTTATAACCATCCAAATTTGATAGGAAATAGGCTAGCTCCCTCCCCACCCCTTCATTTATCTACCTGAGAAGGAGCTTGGAAGTGGGTGGCAAAGGCTGTATTTCGATAATAATGAAACGAACATGTGTACACAGTTGTTTTCAGTGGCTGGGGTCTGTGTAGCTCCTTTGGGAGGTTAATAAATAGCATGCAAATCCTCTTAAATGGCCATGTTGACACCAGAGCTTAGTGGTTCTAGCCATGTCCTCTACCTTTTTAACTCCAGAAGTTTTGGTGCCCCAAGAATTCTTTCTTTGAACATTACAGCTTTCACACGTTTTATTTGTGCCTGTTGTCAGAATCTGTCCTTACAACTGTAAAGAACCTTATCAGGAGAGTAACCTGAATTTGCTTTATTTAATTTTTTTTTAAAAGGTTTGCTTAAGGACAGGAGGCTGCCATGGCATAAACTAAATGATTAATAAGGAGAAGAAAAACCCAGTTCAGCAGGGTAAATGCTCAGTAACAGCTCATTTAATCACTGGCAGATTAGCTGCAAATGCAAAGTGTCGACTGCAATGTCATGTTAATGCATTGTACGGCGGTTCAGATATTTCTTTAACGACGGCGTGGCCTTTCATTGTGCATTTATTTGGAAATGCAGCTGTTGAAGGTGTCGGCTTTTAGTTGCAGGCCCCAAGAAAAGGTGCGTTGAGACAGCCTAGCAAATGCTGGAGGGATGGAATTGTTTCTTTGGAGAAACAGATTTTGTAAGATGCTGCTGGAGCAGCTTTGCCAGTGACAGACTAGCCTCTCTCATTACTTCATTGGCAGGGTGGCATTACTACTGTCCTTTGTGCTATTGCAAATATGAGGACCGGATAGGCTACTCCATGTACACTCACTCACTACAGTAGAGACTGCTCTATAGATTGGCATTGCTGTAACATCTTCTTTGAGTCAAAGTAGAGCTGATTCATGTAACTTTTTTTCTGTTAAATTATCCATGAGAAAGCTGAGATTTTTATGTATTTATTATCATTATTATTCGCAGTGCAGTAATTCCTGGAAGCCCCAATTAAGAATAAGGGCTGTATTATGCTAGATGCTGTAGACCAGGGGTAGGCAACCTATGGCACACGTGCCAAAGGTGGCACGTGAGCTGATTTTCAGTGGCACTCACAGTGCCCGGGTCCTGGCCACCAGTCTAGGGGGCTCTGCATTTTAATTTAATTTTAAATGATGCTGCTTAAACATTTAAAAAACTTTATTTACTTTACATACAACAATAGTTTCCTTATATTTTGTAGACTTATAGAAAGAGACCTTCTAAAAACGTTAAAATGCATTATTGGCATGCAAACCCTTAAATTAGAGTGAATAAATGAAGACTCGGCACACCACTTCTGAAAGGTTGCCGACCGCTGATGTATACAGATGTACCAACAAGTTGGACTGTAAGGTGTTTTTGGCACAGGGACTTTCTTTCTTTGTTCTGTGTTTCCAGGGCACATAACATGATGGGATCATGGGCTGTGACTTCAATACAAGGAATTAATCATGATGACAATTGCAAAAAGGCTATTCTGCCCCCCAGTAATAGAAAGTGGGCCCGTTAAGCAGGGGGAAGGCAAAGCAACTCTCATATGAGAAAGCAGCAATCCGAACACTTCCACTGCCCAGAGATCGTTTGCATCTTTGCAAGGATGAGTTTTAAGGATGGGGGTCAGGAGGCTAGCACTCCTACAATGGAAATATTGTGGGGGCTGAGCTAGGTTTCTGCCCTAGCCCAGTGTTCCCTGTAAACCAGGAGTAGTCAGTGGGCCAAATCTGGACCACTCGACGCTTTTGAGTGGACGTGCAAATCTTTTTACTTCCTTATTATTCTCATTATTTTTTATTACTTTCTGGAGGCTGGATCACGACTATGCCTTGACCAAAAAATTTGGACCTTGACAAAAAATAATTGATTTCCCCTGCAGTAAACTGTGGGCAAGCACAGTGCGGGTATGGGGTAGGGGCAGAGACAGGCGTGTGACCTGGAGAGCCTAGAGCAGCTGCTTTGGTGCCCAGGATCAGGCCGCGGATCAGGTAGGAAATAATCCCCATCTGCCACATTTCATTGATTCCCTTCACTGAGTTGCTGGCCAGCATCCACTCCACTCCCCCTCTGATCCCTGACACCCTGACTTCCCCCCTCTACCCCTGACCTCCCCCTGTTCCCCATGCAGATCATCTTCATGGTCCCCCCCACATTCACAATGAGCCTCTGCCACCCCTGGGGGATGGTGTTGCAAAGAGATCCTCTCTCCTCTGCATAGTAGCATGAAAGAAAAAAACAAAGGTGCCTGAAATAAAATTGGACTGTTGGCTTAAACAGACTGGTCTCTTTGGCCTAGTGGAGATGGTGGTTGATAGCTGGATAAACTATTGGATGGACAAGGTGGGACAAAGCCATGAAGGAATTTGTTCATTCATCACAATAGCTCCTGAACAAATTTTAATATATGGTTTCTATTCATTATTCATCATTTCTGCTGGATGATTGGTCACCTCAGCCACATGGTATTGCTTCTGTTTCCCTTCTTGAATGACTTAAGCTTCCAAAACAGAAGGAATCTATTTTTCTGGTCACAAGTTGTCCATGAATATTTAGTTAGTGTTCAATCAGTCTGTAGTGCAAAGTTTTTTTGTACAACTTTTGAAAATGGCAAAGAAAGCAATGCAGGTATGAATACTCTTGTGAATTCATGGTTGCTTTCATAATGATTTTGTTTTCCATGCACATTCTTGCATGTCAAAACTTGTCCTCCCAAATGTTTGCATACAAAAGGGGTTGTGTTTGCCAGTCAAGTGAATCAATGGAGTTTATTCACAATTATATATCCAAATACTCCCTCTTCGCCCCCATGCCCATAGTCATCCAGATCTATTGGTAATTATACTATCCCTTGCATTTTAATTCTGCCGATCAAGTATTGTGAAGCTGAAGAGAGACGAACAAGGTAGTGTGTGTAGGAATTTTGATCTTTTCTGGTTTTAAGCTCATTTCAATTAACTTTTTGTAAACTACAAGATAAACTGCTTCTGTTTAGAGTCACCTTCACTGACTGTCAACAATGGAAGTGAGATATGTGGTGAGCCACAGATTCAAAATTATCCCTGATAATTGTATTGGGTCACATGCACTGCCATCATATATTTATTTGTTTTCTTTGGAGGTTACAAATCTGGAACCTAGATTTCTTTTGTTATTTAGCTTTTGTGTTTTACAGTCCTATTATTTAAAAAACCCCTTAATCTTCTTTTCCGATTTTGTAATATAATTAACATATAACATTTTTCATCAAAAGCTTATTTCCATTGCTAATAAAATCAAGAGGCATCATACTCTGACCTGGCTTCCTGCTTCGTACTGACTTAAAATTATCCTGAATGTCTAGATGGCAACTTCTTTCACATTTGGGGACTGATGATAGTGACTGAATTCCTGCCTGGCAATTTCCACATTTGTGAGCTGGGCTGAGCACACTGAATTTTTTGTGTGTGGTTCCCCAATGCTGGAGGTTATATTTAGTGCAACAATGGCCAAAATATCAGCAGTGGGCTAAAGCAGGGGTCTCCAAACTTTATGAGACAAGGGCCATACTAGATTTTTGAAGGGGCTTCGTGGGCCAAAGCAACTGTGAGAAAATTAAATATATGCAAATATATGCAAAATCATTAAAAACAACACTACTGTGTCAGTGTTTCATTAAATTCTAAATCAGGTATAAAAGTAACTGTATAATCAATGCAGGTACTGTGAAATCACACAAAATGTTGGTCAATACATTTAAAAATAATTTCACATTATTTTTTATTTTATTTATGTCTAAAAACTCACAAATTTGTATCATACAAATACACATATTCAAAAGTTTGGCTGTACTTTGATAAGAGAAGCTCCAGGTTCCCATTGTTGGTTGGGACTATTTGGTTCAGTGCTGTAGTTAAAATTTAACCTTTTGCTCCTCCAGCCACACAGCTGGGGCACTCACCCCTCTGCACATGGGGCTGCCAGCAGCAGCTCACAGGGTGGGCAGTGGCGGCTTCTCCACCTGCCTGCTCGGTGTGCCTGCTCAGCTGAGGGGCCGGATAAATTGAAGCTGCGGGCCGGATCCGGCCCCCGGGCCATAGTTTGGAGACCCCCGAGCTAAAGAGCAGTGCTTTTCTGAGCTGAAATTTGGCAAAAAATAGTAGTAAAAAAAAAAAAGCAAAATGCTGTGGCCAAAAAACTTGGTTCCCTTTGGCATGTTCATCCTTCACTAACGTTATTGAAGAACTCCATTGTTTGGGTATAAGCTGTCAGAGGATCTTGCCTTCAGCAAAAGCTTCAAATCAATATCAATAAGGCAGGATGCAGAGAAATGCAGCCCAGAAGTCAAGTAGTATAGTTCCTTCTCCACACTGGATTACAAGACCGCTGGATGATACTTGTGCTACATTCCCTTCTGTGGTAATTGATGGCTCCCTTGTTTCTTTGGCACTGGAGACCTATATCTATTCACTGTTAGTTGGTTCTTTCCAACAGGGAACATCTAGTGTGATCAATGTCAAATATGCACACTGTAAACTTGGGTCATATTCAGCAAAACAGACACAGGGAAGGGCAAAAAGCACTCTTCTGCACTAGTTAAGCCCATTATATCCTAGGGGATATTAATCTATGTAGGATGCAGGTGGTGTTTTTGCTTCTCCAGTAAGGTTCAGTTGGGTTCCTGGCTGTAGGGTCCCTGTAGATTACCTCCTGACCTCAAAGCCTTCCTGGCCACACTTTTTGTCAGCTGAAATTGCCCACTTTTGGGGCTGTGCTGGCCCCTTCTGCTTCTCCATGCCTGCTACGTGAAACTGAGGATACTTTGCAATTCTGGGCCTCTTCCCGCAATCTTCCCCCAGCTCTACCATTTAAAGTGGTGCAAGGAATCTGGACCATCTTCTGTTTAATGCTTACACTTTATCTACGCACAAGTTTTGGATTTAATCAGTAGAAAAAAACAACTCATTTAAATGAGTACAACCCCCTAGTGTGGATGCCATTACATGGATACCAAGATGATGATGTTTTTACAACTGTATCCTGCACAGATTTAACTAAACCAGTTTTTCCATTCATTTTGTTCAATGTGTGCAAACCATGAATGCAGACGAGCCCTTGGAATGCTCCATCTCTTTTTTAAAGATGGGGAAACAGTGAGGTTATGTGACTTGCCTAAGGCCACAAAGCAAATTGGGGCCAGAGCCAGCATTAGAACACAGCCCACTGTTCAGTTTCCCAGCCCACACTGCGTCTTTAAACCTTGCACCTCAGTTCTCCATATTGGGCTACCCACGGAATTCTTGTTTAAAGGGGCAGAGAGTAATAATTCTGTCCAGTATTTTTTTCATTTTTGGAGGGAGGTAAGTGATGGTGATGGTGGGAGGGTGAGATTTGGAGCTGCTCTTCATAGCCAAGCACAAATACTGGAGAAGCCAAAATACAAATTAAATATATTGGTCAGGAACTGGAAGAGATTAATGTGTTAGTGAGCAGATCTCCAGTTCCGCGGTGCTCATGTTAAAAGGCCAGTTTCTTTGCCTGTCAGACATTGTAAAGAAGTAACTTCATCTCTGTTAAACCACCCAGTTTAAGTATTTCAGCACTAAATAGAAGTTTCTAGTGATCAAAGTAATTTTCTTAAATAATGTATTCATACATAAACCTGGAAGAAATGCCATAATTGCAATGAGGTGTCACTGGGGAGTGCAGTTATCATGGTATAATCACACCCATGGAGAATAGGTGGTACGAGGCATAGGCGGGTGCTTAATGACACCCTGGGGGTGTGATTATCTCCTGGCCATCACACCCTCATGGTGCCAGGGTTACCTAAATAATTGCAGCAGGAATAGAAATATACAAAATTTGAGAGGAGGAAACAAAACCATGAAAACCTTGGATTTCTGGATGGTGGCAATAGATGCATTTTAGAGTATTTAAAAACTAGACAGCAGGGTGGTGAACCGTGGCGACTGATACAGTTTTGTTGCACAGTATGAGACAATGGGATACTGTATCTGTCCTCTGTCATCTGGTATGCTTTGCCCTGTCTCTCTCTTCCCCTGTTTCCCCCAGTCCCTTTTTAACTACCAACTTGAATTAATATGGTTCAGCTCAGGCATGGGCATAAGATCTGACAGAGCACAGGAATATTTAGGCTACTGGTGAAGTAGCCCATTTCCTGAGGTCCTGAGCTAACACCATGGATGGCCAATTGCTGCCTCCTATGGAAAAACAAACAGGGAAGTGCTGGGAGTGGGGGGTGGGGAAAGATTTGTAAGACTTTCCCAACCACAAGTTTCCTGTGGCTCGTTCCCTGCAGGGCAAAGGAGGATTTCACCAGTTTGTCTGGCACTTAACTATTTTGAGTAGCTTTGTATCATCTGCAAAGTTTGCCCCCTCACTGTTTACCCCTTTTTCCAGATCATTTATGAATATGTTGAATAGGACTGGGCGTAGGATGTGCCTCTGTGGGATGGGCAAGGTGTTGGTATCCATTAGAGGCCCGAGCCACCTTGGGACCCCATGTGCTACAGCCTCAGGGCTCTCTCTGGCTCCCTCACTGTCCCGTCACAGCACTGGAATACGGGTCCCTGCTTTTGATGCCTCCATAAAAGGGCAGAGATGCCAAATGCCATGGAGAAGTTCCATGAGAAAATTAATACAGCTTGAAGTTTTATTCTCTTTTGAGCAGCTCCCCTACGGGTTTCTTAGGGTGGGAGGGAATGATGTGATTAGCGTTATTCATCCCTCCTTCTCCTGGGGCTCCTTCACTTCCTGGGCATAGATTCCAGAAGCTGGAGAGGACCTACAATGAGGCCCATAGATGCGGTTGTAGAAATGACTGATACCATCTCCTATTCGATGATGGGGAGAGACTGGTGGTAGGACAGTCTCCTCCTTTTTGTGGAGGCAGGTGGGACAACACTCCCTGTTTGGTTTGGCTGTCGTAGAACAGGAAACACTTGAGTCACATTTGTTAAGCAAGTCTACTAGTAAGATCAAGAGGCTAGATCTGGAAAGCCTAATTCAGTCCTTGCTCAGGCAACTTTGCTTTCACCCTTAGATGACTCCTCCCATCCAGAGTGCTTCACAGAGATTCAGCACACCTTCGGGGAGTATAATATAGTTGATTATCCTGATTTTCCAAAGAGCTCCACTTCCATTAAAGACAGAATTTTTCAGAAGTACTCAGGACCCATTAGTTCCCACTGTGGCACGCGTGGCCAGATTTGAGAAGTGCTGCGCTGTTTGGAAAATCTCACCACTTATTTTAATGCCTAAATGGAAGCCAGGATATCTCAAAACCTGGCCCCTATTTGGGGGTGCCTTGCGATTTAGGAAATCTGCCCCTTTAATATGGAGCACTATGCGTTTCGCCTGTGTGGTGTGCGTTGGACTTGCAATCCAGGAGACATGCATTTCGGAGAGTTCTAAATATACCTCTGAAACCGGGCCCGCTGCTCCCAGATCAGCACTTGATATGAGGGTGCAAATTCAAAGGCTGCTTTGGAAATGTTGGCCCAGATAGGAAATCCTGAAACTAGTGCCAAATGGTACCTACATATTTCTTAGGAGGCAGAATGTGCTGTGTGCAAAAATTTAATTTTTGCTATAAACCTTCCTTCTATTCCTCAGATGTTGCCCATTTATAGAACATACACATGGGCCTGACCCCGTAGAACTAAATGGAAGTTTTGCCATTAATTTAACTGGGATCAGGTCAATATCTAGAACTTGCAAGGCCTTTTAGTTCCAGGGATTACTACGAGCCAGCATCTGGTTCTATTCTTCCAGAGCAGGGCTACAATGGTTAAGAACAAAAGAACGGCCATTCTGGGTCATACCAAAAGATCCATCTTGCCCAATATCCTGTCTTCCAACAGTGACCAATGCCAGGTGCCCCAGAGGAAATGAACAGAACAGGTAATCATCAAGTGATCCATTTCTTCTCGCCCATTCCCAGCTTCCGGCAAACAGAGGCTAGGGACACCATCCCTGCCCATTCTGGCTAATAGCCATCCATGGACCAATGCTCCATGAATGTATCTAGTTCTTTTTTGAACTCTGTAGTAGTCTTGGCCTTCACAACATCCTTTGGCAAGGAGTTCCGCAGGTTGACTGTGCATTGTATGAAAAAATACTTCCTTTTGTTTATTTTCATCCTGCTGCTTAATAATTTCATTTGGTGACCCCTAGTTCTTGTGTTATGAGAAGTAAATAACACTTCCTTATTTACTTTCTCCCCACCAGCTGTGCTTTAATAGACCTCAATCATATCCCCCCTTAGTCGTCTCTTTTCCAAGCTGAAAAGTCCCAGTCTTATTAATCTCTCCTCTTATGGCAGCTGTTTCATATTCCTAATAATGTTTGATGCCCTTTTCTGAACCTTTTCCAATTCCAGTATATGTTTTTAGAGATAGGGTGACCACATTTGCATACAGTATTCAAGATGTGGGTGTACCATGGATTTATATAGCGGCAATACTATATTTTCCATCTTATTATCTATCCCTTTCTTAACGATTCCCAACATTCTGTTTGGTTTTTTGACTGCTGCTGCACATAGAATGGATGTTTTCAGAGAACTATTCGCAATGACTCCAAGATGTCTTTCTTGAGTGGAAACAGCTAATTTAGACCCCATCATTTTATACGTATAGCTGGGATTATGTTTTCTAGTGTGCACTACTTTGCATTTATCAACATTTAATTTCATCTGCCATTTTGTTGCCCAGTTGCCCAGTTTTGAGAGATCCTTTTATAGCTCTTCGCAGTCTGCCTGGGACTTAACTATCTTAAGTAATTTTGCATCATCTGCAAATTTTGGCACCTCACTGTTTACCCCTTTTTCCAGATCATTTATGAATATGTTAAATAGGACTGGAACCAGTACACACTCCTGGGGGACACCACTATTTACCTCTTTCCATTCTGAGAACTGACCTTCTTGCTAACCCCCTCAAAGAACACTAGTAGTGTGGTGAGGCATTTCCCTTTACAGAAATCGTGTTGACTCTTCCCCAACAAATTATGTTCACCTATGTCTCTGACAATTTCATTCTTTACTATCATTTCAACCAGTTTGCCCGGTTCTGAAGTCAAGTTTACCGACCTGTAATTTCCGGGGTCTCCCATGAAGTGCTATTTAAAAATTGGCATCACATTAGCTATTCTTCAGTCATTTGGTGCAGAAGCTTAAATTATAAGTTACAGACTACAGACACACATATATACATTCCTCTGTGTGGAGAAATGATGCATTTTCTATATGATTTCTATTGTTATATAAAGTGCAAAAAGTATTTCATTGCTACAGATATCAAAAAGGGGAATGAATTGTTTAAATCTATCACATACTATTAAGGACTACAAAATAGTTGTTGTTTTGGGGAGAATTCATTGTTTATTTTTTTCTTTGTGCATTGAAAATTGGCTAATGGTTACACAGATGCAAAAAGATTTAAATTTCACCAGTTTATTTTGTAATTCTTAACGATGACTTGCAGCAGGCTGTTGATTTTTTCCCGCCCAGTTGTACTACCGTGTGGCAGTATTTACAGACCAATTCTCATTTTGTCCTTAAGGGTTCTCATAATAAAACCATCATTTTCATAGCACAATCACTGGCTGATTTACTTTTGTGTCCTGTCTTTGCTTTACTCTCATTTGATGACTCTGACTGATAGACTATGACTCTTTCCGTGTTAATTAAGTGTACCAGACTATTCGTGGATGATCATTTTGTGTTTTTCTAAACCTTGTTTGAAAAGTCCTTTTTTTGTGTGTGCGCCTGATTGTGGTTAAGATCAGTTAACATTTACTTCAAGAAATCCTAGCCCATATATTTAATAGAACATAAAAATAGTCCAGCTTCGTGGACTCCTGAAATGTGTATTTCTAGACGTTTTCTGCAGAGCTTGCTTTTATATAGTGCCCATGGATTCTCAAAGTGATTTACAAGGTAATGCATTAGAAATTGAGGGCTAGATCCTTGACTGTATAAACTAGCATAGCACTGTTGACTCCAAAGAAGCTATGCTGATCTACACTAGTTGAAAGATTGGCCCTCTGATATCTCTGATGCAATAAAAGACCCAGGGCATAGCTGCAGTTGGCTCAGGTCAGCTGACTTGGGCTATGGGACTATAACTGCAGTGTAGAGATTCAGCCAAGAGGCTGGGCTTTTGAGACCCTGTTAGTGGGGATTGTCTCAGAGCCCGAGCCTGAATATCTATACTGCTATGTTTACTCCTCCAGCCCAAGCCCCATGTACCTGAGCCAGCTGACTGCTCAAACCCTGGCTCTGCCACAGGCCCTGTCCCCATTCCATCCCTTCACCCCATCGCTCCTGCCCTCTACCTCCCAGAGCCTCCTGCATGCCATGAAACAGCTGATTGGAAGGTGCGGGGAGGGAGAGGGAGGTGCTGATTGGCAGGCCTGCTAGTGGTTGAGAGGTGTTGGGAGTGGGGGGCGGGTGGAGCATGTAGGGGTCTGCTGACGTATCCCTGTGGCTCTTTGGCAATGTACATTAGTAAATTCTGGCTCCTTCTTAGGCTCAGCTTGTTCCCCCCCCCCCCCCCCGGGGGAAAAAAAGCAAAACAGTTATCAATTATCACAAGTATGGGAACCTGACTGCTTACTGCCATGCCTACTGATGAGATTTCTTTTTCAACATTTTTTAAAAATCTAAAAGCCAGGTGTAATTAGCGTGCTTTGTGTTTTACAGAGTCAAGGCCATTATCACAAATGTAAAAATTGTTTTAAACTTAGTTATTGTTAAGAACATGTTGGGACGATGAAATGCATAAATTCTTCTTTACACACACATTTTCCTTCATTGTCACACAGTCTATGAATAGTGAGACCGCTGGCTGGTTATTGTTAGAGAAACAAGCATTTGGTTTGGAAATATAACACACAGGAAGTATGATACATGCCCAGTAAGCAGACAGTGGAAGTGGGGGAAAAGATAGTGAAAATATTAGGATGATCATTTCTGACAATGTCTCTTTAAGACAGCTTTGTACTCTCCTGCAATGCTAAAGTTGCTAAGGAAACTCTGCATTTTTTTAGAGCACAGCAAAGTAAATAGGTACATGACCTATATAAATTCTCAGCACATAAATTACTACAGCCCTGGGGCTACAGTAACTTATGCAACCTCTTGTTTCCAAATGATGTTAACTTCTCTGCATATGAGATGCATCAGAATTTGTTCCATGTGGTTTTAGCCGATGGTTTTAAGCACCCCATAGTGCAAAACACACTCTAGAAAATAACTTGAGACCCCATGTTCCCCTGTGTTCCTTGGCACGAAGGGGCGTAAACAGGCCCTAATGGTCTGTAATGGGCCCATATGGAGAGGAAGAGTGGCTAGGTTATCTATGCCCCTGTAACTGCATAGCTACTGAAAGCCCCTCCACCCTAATTCCATGTGTAGGGGCCATGGTGTGAATTAGAAAGTATGGTCCGTTGCAGGGGAGGAGTGAGGGGAAAGATGCTTTGCTCAGTTTGCTCTCACTGGGAAATTTGAGACTTGATTCAGTTTGCACTGTGTGAATGGCCTTTCCTAGCTAGATGCCAGTTGTGCAGCACCAGAATCGAGGAGTTTTCTGGGACCCAGGTTCTGTTCTGTCAGCCTGCAGTGCTGGGACTGCAAGAGGCCAAGATACCTTAGAAAAAATGGTAGGTTCACTGGCCTCCAGCCCAGCAGCAAGCCTGCAGTTCTTCTGTATCATGCCATGAGCTCCTATCCAGCACTTCCATGCTCTTGCCTTTTGGCCTACCCTCTTTAATGACTATACTCCTCCAACATCCCATGATGCCCTGTTGATAGAGGGGATAATGGATGCACAGTTGTTAGAGGGGATAATGCAGCTCAGTTGACATTTGTTCATTGCCATGACTGTACGTGCCGTTGTGGTAATTCTGCCTGCAAAAATGCATGCACATTTTTTTCCCATGTGCAGTGCCGAACATTTGGGCACTGCCATTTTGTAACTGATATTCTGCTGGCTGACTAGCAACACTATTTTCAGAACTATGTGGGTGTTCATATCGGAGGCCCTACGTACGCTTAGCAATATCCAGAATTCAAGTCTTTGGTGAGGGCGTGAGCCACCACAGAGGAAAAGTAAGCTGGCATTGCCAGTTCTGTAAGCTCATCCTCAGCAGTGCCATCTGTAGGATGGGCTGCTTCTTGGAAAGAAGTAGGAAAACGGGGCATCTCACCCTTGGGATTATGAAAATACTTGCTCTTGCCTATGGATTGAGAAGGATTTCTGTGTTTACATATACCGACGTTTTGGCAAGGGAGGCAATTTTTAATTAACCTCAGCACTCTCGGTTGCTTAGTACCTGAGATGTGTATGTGGATCGGTTGTTCTGATTTGAGCTCCGTGAAGCTGAGGGAATTTGGGTTAAGGCAGTTGCAATGAAGGTTTTGCAGGAGAGAGAAGTCTTTGTTCCTTCCTCGCCTTTGGTTGCTGGCTCCTTTTCTCTCTGTATTTCTTTCCCTCTCCCTCCCCCATGC
Organism: Dermatemys mawii; assembly: GCA_007922305.1. Taxonomy (NCBI): domain Eukaryota; kingdom Metazoa; phylum Chordata; order Testudines; family Dermatemydidae; genus Dermatemys; species Dermatemys mawii. The sequence continues at coordinate 24,845,330 of ML677360.1, read as the reverse complement.
AGCGAGAGGAACCAAACGCATCTTTGATCTCTCTCACCAGGTGGGAAGGAAGAGCCTAGCATCAGCAGGGCTAACCCATTTTTGAACAAGGCAGATCTACCTGGATCTCCAGCAACAGAGACCATGGGCCATTAAAACTGGGAAGTCTGAGGGCTTTTCTTGTCTGGAGGACACTACCACTAGTGAATCCAATGGAACATTCAGGGGATCTATGTCTCCAAAAGCTATAAAGAGCTCATCACATCTGAGGTTCTAGGTCTTGGTAAATGCTGAGACCTGATCCTTAGCACTGTTTTATTTTGGTCCTGTGAATGAATTTGCTGCTTAGGAAAGTGAGGGAGTAATACTCCTGCCTCATCTGGGCATGGTGAGGAGAAGCACTGTCATTCCAGCTGGTCCATATACTCAACCCTGCTAATGCACACTGATGCTGACCACAAACAGCCCTTGCTACTCCAGACCTGGACCCAGAGGCAGGCCTGCAAATACTCACACGCTGCTGTCCCAATCCTGGATCCCTACTCCCAGCTCAACCCAGTCTTTCCCTGAAGGCACTAGATCCTTCACACAGCTTTACTAGTGCACATTAAACCTGGCTTTCAGCACCCTCTGCTTACCCAGAAACTGCCAATTGTGCCTTACAGCATGATGGTTTTATGAAGTTAATAAACATGCACCAGAGACTAGGATGAGAGACCTGCAAACTCATTCAAGCAGGATAAGTTATATTTTTAATGTTGAGACTCAAATAGCAACCAAACCTTAGTATAGAGGAGGTTGAGAGAACTGCGTATAGGAAGGAATGTCACTGAATGTACCATCACTTAGGCCAAAATCAAACTATTTTGGGATTCTTCCTTCATGTTATAAATGATTTTATTTTAAACAGGAGCCAGTTCAGCCCTTATGGGAAAGTCCTACAGAATCTCATAGGGATGAAACCCATAGGGCTCTATAGAAATGTAACACAAGTCGCTAAAAAAGGCCATTAAACACCTGTGATGAGATTTTAAAGCCCCAAAGGGATTCAGGAACACACATCCCATTGACTTTCAATGGGAGTTGTGCTCCTAAATCTGTTTGGTATTTTTAAGAGTCTTCCCACTGCTCTGCCCCCTTCCTAGAATGAACTCCCTCAGTAGAATTATTTTAAAGTGTGCTGTTGAATTTGTGGAGTTAGTGATCTCATTCTCTAGTAAATTCTGGTGGATGGTTCAGAATGGGTAGCATTGCCGGCAGAACTTTTCTGTCAGGGTGCAATTAACAGGAAGAGAAATATCCTTCTAGTTCTTGTTTTCTTTTCTCTTTTAATGGCATGGTATTTTCAGGAAGAGATGGACTGGGCTGGCTTGATGCCAGAGGCAGTAGTCTCCTTGCCAGGGAGCCAGATGTACGGTCACATTGCCTGGCAAGACAGGGGAAGCTTCAGCAGGTGTGTTAAACAGCATGCAGGACCCTCCGCTTTGCATAGCATGCTGCCTCCAAGGTACTACGAGATCTGTCGCCGTGCTGCAAAAGCCCCTCTGATAGCAAATGCACCCACTGCATCACTGCATTAAAATAAAAATCTCTTCTTCCCCAGTGAGTCTAGTATATTCTCCTTGAAACTTGGTACGCTGCCGCTTTAAGGACGGGCTGTGGAGTAAGGAGCAGGCAGCAGGATAATAAGATTCTTCCCCTCCTCCCCCAAAACTCCTTCCTCCTTAGCAATGCTGCACAGTGAGCAGAGATTCACAGTCAGCAGACTGCCGTGACAGATGGCGGGTCATAAGCCCTCTCACTAATCTAACACTGCAAAAGAAAATAGGGCTGGGGGTGATTCAGCTGCTAGGCCTCAAAGCAAGAGCATGATGGGATAGATTGCTACGGTGACATGTCCTTGAAGGATGCTGCATCCCAGAGGACTGTGTGGACAAAATTAATGTGATGATGAAGCAAAAATCCGTTTGCAGAATAAGATGAATCCGCTAAAAATAGATCATGTGCTCACCGTCTTTCCCAGGAACTGGATTTTTATTTGCATTATGTAAATATTACTAATAGATCCCTTTGCGAAAAATAATTTGTGCTCACTCTATCCAAAATGACCCAGGCACATTAGGCTTTCCATCCTCTTAATTGTCTGCTGACCAGGGCTGTCTGCATCTGTAAATGTATTTATCTATCAAGCTGTTTCCGCACATGTGCAGATCTAAAAGAACGTGGAACCTATTTAATTCTGCACCACATTCTGGAAATGTTCGTGTGGCAGGAAGAAGTTCTTGGCATCTATAAGCTGCGACTTGCATTTAAAATTATTTTTAAAAAATGAATACAGGCTGCATTTCTGAACCTCCTGCTGTTGCTGGCAAGCTACCATCTTGCTGAAAAGTGTCACAGATTGGGACACCGACTGTATGGGAGGCCAGAGTCAGATTGTAAGTCGCCTCCGTACTGCTGTGAAATGGGTTTAAGATCAGCAGAAGAATCTTCCTGTTTCATGTTTAAAACATAGACGGGGTCACTGAAGGGGAACATTCTAGAAACACTCTGTATACACGGTACTTGCTTTGGTGGATGGTCCCAGTTCAATCCAGTAGAAGGGTTTAGCCTGGTAGTAAGCGATGGCAGGACCAAGTCCTTCGACTGCAAACATCTTGGGGTAGGGAGTGTGGACTAAATCCTCTGCCAGTGTAAATCAATCCGTCTCCGCTGAAATCAACAATGCTGCAGAAATTTACACCAGCTGAGGATCTGGCTCTGTGGCATCTTCAGTGACACACTGCTGTGTGCTCCTCAACCTGAACTGGTGAAAACAGATGTCCAGTCACAGTACTTGGTGCTTTACACATCATCATCAACTGCAATCCCCGTTACATGTGCCCAGCCTCTCCTGAAGTCACCATGACCCCCTAATACTCAAATAGAAAAATTCTGCTTCTGACGATCAAACTCAATTATTGAATTGCCAGGTAGAGACTGACCAGTTCTGATGTAGGGTCTCTGCTCTGACGTCACAGGGGAAAAGGCAGTTATTACAATTGAGTGCAACCAATTGTTCCTTCGTGTGTGTGTGTGTGTGAATGAATTTTGCACATCTATCAATTTCCTCCATTGATTTCTCTGCATTTCCTCATGAGCACACAACTGCATCTCTCTTGCTTTATGATGGGGAAAGATACAAAAAAGCCCATATCAAGACTATCCTGTATTTTTTAAAAAAGTGGGGGAGTAGTAAGAGAGGGAATAACTGGAAGAATTGCATCATAATGTGTCTGACTGATAGTAAAATGCCATTACTACCTAATACTGTAGGTGTTTTATTTAACATTGTTTAGAAACTACAGGTCTGATCTCACAAACACTTATACATGGTTGAACATAAATGCCTGAGCAGTGCCATTGATTTTAGTGGAACGACTCACATACTTCAAATTCAGCACATATGTAAGTGTTCACAAGAAAAGAGCCCCAAATGGCTAAACTGAAGCCTATCTGAGCTGCTGTTCCAACCCCTCTAGCTGAGTACAACTTACCTCTTGGGCATCTCAAAACCCTCTGCTTACCTGTACCTATAGCAGTAGGGCTGAATGAACACAGAAACAAACTGTTTACAAATATTTTTGCGAACAAGTCCTGCCAGTTCGCTAAATTAGGAGTCACAAATTCCATGAATATTTAGGGAGCAAATTATTTATTCCATGTCAGTGCTCCCGATGGATGGGGATAGGGCTGTGTGGATAGTCTCGCTTCTTCTGTATCTGGAATGTTGTTAGCAGGTTTGTCTAGAACCTGATCTCACCTGATTTTCAGAGGCCTAGTCAAATCTTTTGTGCCATCCAGCCCTAAATTCTATGTCCACTTCTATAGATCTGAGGGGAGAATTCAATCAAAAGTCATGTCATGTTGTGGGTCATGGTCTCATCATCCTCTGGATGGGCCTGTCTCTTAATTAGAGCTCAATACCATTTTTTGCTTGAAATATTTTTATTAATGGAAAATGGCTTTTTCAACAAAATGGCTATTTCCATTTAAAAAAATCCAAGTTTTCATCGAAACATGGAAAACCAAGCAACTTTTGACAACAGAAACCAGAACCTGAATTAATGGGGGTGCAGGATATTGGATGAAATTTTTCAATGGGCAAAAAAAAAATGTTTCATTTGTTTTCAGGTTTTCAACAAAAAACTTGAAAACTTTAGAAGAACAATTTAGATGAAAGCAAAACCTTTTTTTGATAGAATATTTCCGCTGGAACAAAACACTTTGCTGACCAGCTCAGATTGTGATGTTGCCCACACTTGTTTGTAACCTTGCTGGAAGTTTGACCCTGTGCCGTGTTGAATGCCTGCTGTGGCACGCTCTCTGTTCCCATTGAATTCTTTACCAGCGCAGGCAGAAGCCTGTATCATTAGAAGAGAGTGCTTTTATTAACACACCCCATTACTCGATAGTAAGTGTGACGGGAGGTGGAATGTAACAATGTAAATTAGTCACGACAATAGGGTGTGGATCAAGCAAAATATTTTATTTTAAAAATGTGGGCTCTTTAAATGTTTAAAATAATTTCACCCCCAGTTAAAAATCTGACCTCCGTTTTGAATGCCACTCTCAGGAGAATCAAATCAATTTTAAATCAAGTGGTGATTTTTTTTTAAAAAAAACAAGCACTGTAAACTGTGTTGCACATTCTTATTCCAGTTTAAGCTAAATCAAAATAAACCACTCTTAAACCAAAATTAAAATGTCTATGCAGCGGTTTGCCCTCAGTGTAACTAAGCCCATTCAGGTTTGTATGTGGATAGCACATCAGAGGGGTCTAAAGGGAGTTATTGACAACCTTGGTAAGAAAAGCTATTGAAAGAGATACATGCACCAGGGACCTGAGTCTCTGCTGCCCTGCCCTCTGGTGTAAAATGCTCACGTGCTGACCCAATAGCATTTTACACTTGGCTTTGCACAGGTGTAAATGACTACCCAAGGTGAGGGTGACCATATGTCCCGTTTTGACTGGGACGGTCCCTTTTTATTTAAGCCCTGTCTCAGATGTCCTGATTTTTTTTCCCCAAAAGGAGGCATTTGTCAAAAAGGTGTGGTGCGGTATGAAGGAACGTGCGGGGTGTGGGATGGGGGAAGAGGAGATGCCAGCTCCCTATGGGGAGGGAGACAGCACTGGGAAAACTGTGTCCTGTGTTGGGGGAAGCACGGTGTCAGTGACAGACAACAGCCTCTCCCACGGTGGGTGGGGAGAGCCTCAGGCAAATGGGTGGAAGTGTCCCATTTTCTCTTTGAGAAATATGCTCACCCTATCAAGGTGCAGGACAGTGGAGGAAAAGGCCCACAGTATCTAGAAATGCAGAGGAGGAATGGGGTTTTAAAGCAGCAAGATGCCCTGGGTAGTTATGCAATCCTATTTCTCAATCAAGCTCAAGTTCATCTGAGACTCCTTCACTCTCTTAATGACCTAAAAGGGAAAGGTCTATTTAAAGGTGCAACCTTCTCAACAGATGACTGACTAAATGTAATGATCCTCGGCAAAGATTTAGGCTTTCCAAAATCCAATATAGTTCAACCTTTGTGCTTGAGAGCTATAGAAATGCAGCCCTTTTCTAAAGGCTCTCACCTTTGTGTTGTAGCTGGTTCTTGGGCAATCTTAGGGAAGGTTTTTCACTTTTCTATCTAGACAGGTAGATGGCAACAAACCTGGCTGAGGGTCTGAGAGAGATTTTCTTTTGTTTAGTAAAGATATCTCTTGTAATAAGAAATAATCCCAAGGGGGAACCATATCCATAAATCTAGTCAGGTAACACAGATTTATTTAATGCTATAGGCACATCTGACCTGACTCTCCAATGCCTTCTACCTGTACAAAGGTTGCCATTCGGATCCAGTAGCACTTTACCCCTGCTGTTCATTGGTAGTAATGATGACACAGGGTGCCAGGCATTGGAGATTCAGGCCCTCAGGTTTTAGCCAAGGCATAGATGGTGTCTTTACACAGTTGAGAAGTGCCAGAAATGTAACTGTCTGCCTAACATGTGGGGCCCTTCCATGTTTAGGCCCTTTTACAACATTCTGGAAGTGAGATGGGGCTTTCAAGTGGGTGCAGATTATCTTGATCGATTTAGGCACTGAAACAAGAATTGTTCAAATGTGGGCTCAGCCTATTCCTGGGAAATCAGGCGGCGTGCCTTCAGTTTCATGCGCCATCCCTGCAAGCAGCAGCACACATTTGGGATTTAGAACATACATGAGGATTTTGTTCTGATGCACAAGGCAGAAAGCAACTTGCTCTTCCAGCCCTTCTTTGCCTGTGTAGAGCTGATGGCAGAGTCAATATGCTTTTGCCAGCAAGGTAAGCATATAAGACTTGGAAGACAAAGAGCACAAGGCACCACTGTCAGAGGCCTTTTTGAAACTATAACCTTGTGTTTGGAGGTGAAAGAGGTATGTGATGATGATAAATGGCAAAGTTGATGATAAAATTAAAAGAACAAACCTGGACTGTGGAGCTATTCCCATGTAAGTAGTTTAAGCAATTCCCTCAGCTCTGCTTATCTCACTGTGCCTTTGGTTGGCACATCAGCCAGACAAAGGGCTTAACATAACTTGGCATGGTGACTGGGGAAATGGTTAAAATTTTTCAGCAGCTGGAACAATTAAGGAAGCTTCAGAATGAGTGTCCCTTCAGGATTCCTATCGCCCAAGGATAACATTTCCAGGCTTTGTCCAGCACGGCTTGTTGCTTCATTTAACAGCGATGCTCACAATGTCGAGGAATATCGGCTATTCGTTGTTATACTAGAAAGAGTATCGGGGCATCATCTCTATTAGACTAATTGTTCATTTGCTAAGATTGGTAGAATTTTAATTTTGGTGGCCAGCAGCTGCCAGAGAACTTTGACAGAATTATTTTAAAGTTATTGCATTACCCTATTTTAAAATGGCTTCTCAGAAAGTTGGGGATATGAGGCCAGGAAAGTACTTCAGCATGTGAGTAGGGATTTAAGCATGTGCTTAAAGCTAGGCATGTGCTTAAATGCCTCCCTGAATAGGGAAGTCTTCCTGCACTCTGGCTTTATTGCAAATGATTGTATTTTTTGGGAGGTGGGGGGAACCCTACCATCTCCTATAGGGAATGGCTTCCAGCAAGGCATGTTTTGCTGACAGTCATGTTGACATTATCACATTCTTCAGTGTTTATTTTATAGTTGAAAAAAATATTGTTGTCTTAGTTTGTGTCACTGGTGATCTTACATTCTTTCTAGGGTGTGTTTTATTTTCCTTTCCATTTATTTTCCTTTATTAAAGCTATGCTGAGGATATGTCATGCCTTCAAAGCTCACTTCCTTCAAAAAAATCAATGGAAAAAGGCAGGGCGGGGCGCCCCCGCCCACCAGCCGAGAAATGACTCCGTGGCACTGTATAAATAGTAGCTTTATTATCATAAAAAAAATTGCACTCTAAAGATTTTTGAGATCAAAACATACCACAGAAAATGTAAAACAAAATTAAAATGAAGTCAGTATTCACATTGTCAGCAGTTATTTTGTCATTGCAAAGCATCTCCTCAAAGGAATATTGTGGCGCACAGCAGCAACTGAATGAAGCAAGCTGCTCTAGCATTCACTTTAAAGGGAGGTGCAGGGACATCTTCAAACTGCAGTAATGGATCCCTGGGGTTTCTCTAAAGTCGGATAGTGCCACTGACATTTCCTGTGAAGTTCGAGGCTGGCAGGTTGTTAAAACTTCCCGTTTTAACTGCACTGAGTGCCGTAGTTTGTGGAATGTATGAAATCTCTCCTCCACCTTCCTCCCACCCTTTTTTTTAAAAAAAAATTCCCAGATATCAATGAGGACCTTGAGAGGGGAAAATACTAATTATAGCCAGTGAGCTGGCACATGTCCCTGCTATATAAACGCCCTATTTTGGGAGCGTAGAATTTGGTATCTGAATAATGCTCTGGATGGAAACTGGGCAAATGTAGTTTCTGCCTGTGAGCTAATTTTCCCCCACCCCAACCCTTACAAATAAAATTACAGATTAAGCCATTTTAAAATGGTGCATCCTATTACTAAGACTGTGTAGGCACAAATGACCTATGTTATGGGTGTCTAGGGTGTTGTGAGTGTACAAAAGAGATCTGGATGTTAGATTAAAGCCCCGGCATCGGAAAATCAGTGCCCTGTATATGTACATAGAATTAGCTTTGATCCTTAGCTCTCCCCAGGATGGGAGTCAGGAATGGCTAAGAATTAGGGCAAAAGATTGTGTTTCAGGACACCTAGGTTCTTTTCTTGGATCAGTGCCTTGACTTGGTGTGTGATGTTGGGGCAACTCACGTAGCACTTCTATCTGTGGCCCTGCCAATAAAATGGAGATGACAATACACTCCCAGCTCTGCAAAGTGCTTTGAGAAGGGAGATGGAGCCTCCCCAAAACCTTCCATCCAAACTCTACAAGGCTCAAAGCAGGGATCCAATAACAAGTTTTGCAGCTCTGATCCATCTTTAATGTCAAACCATAGTATGTTTGCCTCCATCGGGCAGTGCTGATTCCTGCATGTGCAGCAAGGAAAGTGATCAGCTTGCCTTGAATTTCATGTCAGTTGTGCACAACTGTTTTTTAAGATGAATTGAATGCAATCAGGCCTGATCCTGGTACCCTTCCTCCAGTAGCACCTTCCTCCTCCAGCAGTGGCAATGGGCCTGCTCAACACTTGAAGTGCTTCCCAATCGGACCCTGGGTGGCAGAATCGAACCCATAGTGCTTAAACTGCAGTATAATTAGTTCCACTTCTCTGCAGCTGGGAGGGGAGATGCCGCCTCGTTTTGAAATCCTAGGAACCGGGCAGTGTGTGCCGTAATTCGCCGATGATCTAATTTTCTGAGAAATCAATCCCTCAGTGAAGGATTTTGAGTTTCGGGGCTTGAAAAAAGAGCCCGTAGAGATGAGGCAAACTGAAAACAGAGGCAATCTGGGTTATTTTTATTTACTCCGAGTGGTCAGCAAATTTGCCTGTGGCCTTTATACTTATATTGTGGCTGGGGAGGGAAAAATGCATTCTTCCAAGCACACATGTAATTTTTGAACTCTCATGGCTCCCAGGGGGTGTTGAAAGCAGGGAAGTTGTAGCAGCCGTGCTCAGTGCTGTAGCTCTGTAGATATGTGTGAGAGGGATGGGCAGTGGGTCGCAAACCCTCATTTATTAATCTGCTACTTATCATTAAAGCAAAGAGAATAATTTGTAATGAATAATATAGCCGGTAAATTTATCCCTTTTGTCTTCTCAGAGGGGAGCTGGAAAAGATGTTCTGGATTCCCCAGATTTCTTTGGTATTCTAAATAATTTGATTTTTTTTTTCCGGTTTTGTTTTCACCATGTGGAGTGACCATGAATAGCGGCTGGATATGCAAAAGTTGGCATTCAGGATGCATTGGTCGGTTGTATTTGCTCAGAGAGGCCACTGTGGGGACAAATTCTCAGCTTGTGTAAGTTGCCATAACCCCGCTGAAATCAATGGAGCTGTGACAATTCATGCCAGCTGAGAATTTGCCCCATTCTACACAGTGAGCAGCCTTTAAAGTCTTGCCAATTCTTCTAGCTAATTCCTCAGGCATGGGTGATGAAGTCAACAGACAGTGGATGAGGAAGGGTCTGCTGTAGAGCAGCATTTCTCAGCCTGTGGGCCTCGACCCCAAATTGTGTCCCCAGAATGTTTCAAAGGGTCATGGGGCAGCTTGGCTACAGGGCTGTCTGGGCTCGCCTCCCTGCTCCCAGCAGTCATTTGTCCTCGAAATACAGGTCTTTGCGGCACCATTTTATTTTTCAGCATCTTATGCTGTGCCTGCCTTTGAAAGCTTGTCCCTATATATTTGCAGCCCACAGTCTTTTTTTTTTTTTTTTGGTGCTGAACTGTCTGTGTGAAAGAATGGCGTCTGTTTGTGTGGGAGAGGGAAAGGCATTGTCTAATGGGGGGTAAAAAGTCTTAAATGAAGGTATAATTCTTCAGCAAGTGGAAGGCAGTTGTCAGTTTTATGTAGCTCTTTCCAGCTACTGATAGCTCTTAGGTTATCTCTTGGTAAAATAAGGACTGTTTCTCTCAGTGCAGGACTAGTGTAAAGAACAGCGCACAATGAGCTTGTTCCATTGTAGCATGGGATGCCGCACCAGCTCCGGAGAGGTACCCATAAGCCCCTCAGTCAAGACCCAGATGTAACCACTGACTATGATGCCAAGGCTTAAACTGAGGGATCCCACAGGGATCTGTGTATGGTGCACAAGAGCATTAAGGTGATCAGCTTTTCTGTACGACACTCAGGTTGAGAGCCCCGTGTTGTCCTTCACGAATCACCTCAGTAACAAAAAGCACTCCAAAGAGAACTGTTTAAAATAATCAGCTGGGCAAAGTCTCCATGTGTTTCTGTTGTTGCCTTCTCACCATTTTCCCCTCATTTCGGAGGAGCTCTGTTCATGCTCTGATATTCCTTGGGAACAGAGCTTGGTGAGGAGGAAAAAGAAAAAGCATCATTGAAATCAAACCTCGTTATTAACTCCCCTCTGCAAATCCTGCCGCTTGACAGAGGGAAAGCACAATCCCTGTGAAATGGATTTGCATCTCTCATCTCCACTACCCCTGTGAAAAAAAAATCTAATATTTTATCTTATTCCACAGGACCCTAGCAGATCTCTCCCAGAGGACCATAAATTGTTTCCTGACTACCATTGCTGCTCCTGAACTCTGCTTCAGCGCCTTGAGAGAGCGCGTTTTGTTCCTCCATAGCACAGAGGACATGTCACAAATAATTTAAGGGGCCGTTTTTCTCTGTGTATGACGTTAAATATTCTTTACTTTAAAAAAAAATTGTCCACACCACTTGGCATCAAGTCATATATCCAGAAGAAAAGCAGCTGCTGTTTAATAAAAGACTCTGCTGTGAGTTTAACCTCCTGAATCTTCTCTTCCACTGAGGTGCCATGCCAGCCCGCCCATATCTTTGTCTGTTGTGGACCTATTGGGCCAAATTCTCCTAAGGGAGGCCTCCCTTTAATAGGCATAGCTTGCACTCATGATCCAATTGCAGGTACAAATCGGAGAGTGAAATTCTGGCCCTGCTGAAGTCGATGAGAATTTTTCCATTGTTTTCAATGAAGCCAAGATTTTACATGGAGTGTCTATGCTTCTGTCTACCAGAGGTGTAAATTAGGTCATTAGTAGTCAGATTTCAGCCCCTAAATTCACACCATATGTGCAAAGTGTGAGGGACTGGGCTTCAGCCCTTCTAAGAATAGACCCGGTTGTATTTATTCTTATGTGCGTGAGGACAGGATCTGGCCTATAGACTCTTTATGATCTATAAGGAGGGAACCCAGCCTGACTCTTCAGTTCCAAAGTTGGCAGTTAAGAAAAAAGTCCTTTTGTTTAAAAAATTAAATATATTTTGTCATGAAAACCATGAGAGGCAACAAATATACATGTGTGTTTGTCTCTTTCTCATAAATTAGAGTCCCTTTTCAGAACAAAACTGTCTCTTAAAGACCCTCTGAATTGCAGAAATGAAGGGGGATCTAGTCCATCCCCCTGCACTAAGGCATATTAAATACATCTAGAATAATAACTATTCAACTTGGTTGAACAATGGTAAATGTGTTTAATAAAAAAATTGAGTTTTCCAATTTATTAACCAAAAAATATTTTTCTTTCCCTTTTTCCTTACCCCATGCTGCAATGGCAGCAGGAAACTGGCAGTAGCAAAAGGGGAAAGAGGAGAATGGGGCTAGAGAGGGAAAAAGAGGGGGTAGATAAAAACAAAAAAACCCCAGAAACCAAATGTTTTTGGCAAAAACTAGCAAAATTAAAAAGAAAGAGACACTTTCTGTGAAAATTTCATTTCTGAAAAAGGCCCTTTTCAGTGCAAGTTAACTATTTCCATTTGATGTTTGTAAACTGTAATAACTATCCTAGAGCTGGTCAGAAAATCGGAGATATTTTTGCAATGGAAAGTTTTGTCTTTTTTTGACACCCCTGTTCTCTCCCCGTCCCTCAAAAAATTAACATTTGAACATTTTCAACCAGATCTAAATCTCATTCCCAAAAGCCTAAAGATGTTTCTCTTCAAATGGTACAGTGGAGTCATCAATTTGTGCACGCTCTGGAGGTGTTGTGGTAAAACGTGAACTAAAAGGTACTGGAATGTTCAGAGAATGAGTCTGACTGAGTATTGATCAGTGTTTGTACACTATGAAGCAAAACTGAATTTGAATCTGAAGTAAATATTGCAAATTTAAATAGGTGTAAAGGAAAAACTTTGGTCAGCAAAACACATGACAAATTAGTATTTCTATCTCCCTTGCTATAGCTGCCATTCTAGCAAAGCACTTACTGACACCTGCTCAACTTTAAACATGTGCATAATGCTTACAATTAAGTTTCAGCTTAAAGTTGAGCATGTGTGTAAGTGCTTTGAGACATACAGACCCAATTGGTCCAGTAAACAGACAATTTATTGTAGTTAACAGAACTTTTTATTCATAGAACAAATTACAGGCAGGTGTGAATTGTGGGGTTGCCATTCCATTCAAAGGGGTTGATGCTGCAAACTAGAAGCAGGTGACAAATTGATTTGGATATTTCAGTTATTAATGTAATACATTATTCCTTTAATATTTTTGCAGTATAAAACTGTTCTATAACTAAACAAATACTTGTCAAGTAGTTTGGCAAGCTATGAAATATTATTTGTTAAATGAAACTATTTGATATTATTATTATTATTTAATTTTATTTAATTTTGGTACTATTCAGTTTGCCCTTTCATAGTCTGATATTTGAGCAGCTCCATAGTTTTACCCTTGGGGATTATGCAGTTTTGAGATGGATTGATTCTGTAGCCTCCTTAGTTCCTCTCTGAGTTTTGGGGTCAAGATCACTTTTAATTTCAGGCATACAGCTATCTGAAACTTCTGGGTTCACCTTGTTTTTCATTAGAAGTATGTGAAGCTGTAAATTTTGTTTGATGTAGATGCAAGATCCTAAACTAGCTCCCTGGTTTGTTCAAATCTTGGCTCAGATTTGTGAACCTTTCGCAAATATTTCTGTGAACTTGATCTGAATTTTGATTTCCTGAGAAAATCTGACACTAGTCAAATTTCTTGTGGTTTTGGAGTTTGTTAGGAGCATTCCCTCAGCTCCCATCACAAATCTCATAAACAGAGTTTGAGGGGGTTTTCTACACACCTCAGCCCGAGAAGGAAATGTAGCCCCAGAATTAAAAAATTCTATTTAATAATTGAATGGTGTTCAAGATCACAAAAAAACTCTGGATGATATTTTATCTTTACTTTCATCTCCCCTCTTCATCTTCCTCTCACGTCATATGATTTCTCTTGCCCTTTTCACCTGTGTACAGCAGGTCAGAGAATGGTTTGATTGCTTTCCTGTCTCTCCCCTCACCAAAAAAAAAAAGTAAATGAAAATATTTTCTGTGGGAAATTTGACTTTTTATTTTTAAAAAATGGAGGGGAGGGGATGACAACCAAAATTGAAAATTTTCAGCCAAAATTTTTTTTTTTCAGCTGAAAAGTTTTAAAAGTTCAAGAATAGCAGATACTTTCCTCAACAGTTTTCATTTAGACTGAAAAAAAAGGTCTTGATGGAAAACTTTCAACCTACCTTACTCCACCCATTCTTCAGATTGTCAGTGAAGCCTTCGCTAATCCTTATAGGTGCATTTTCGTGGTATGGCATAAACCTCCTACTTACTGATCACAGTAAGTTCTGGTGGGTCAAACTTGGTGATTTCTGCATAGAACTGGATATAATTTATTTTATTAATTTATTTTTTCTTTGCTCAGATTTTCTGAAAATAGGTCTTTTTTAAAAAACAAATGTATTCATTATTAGAATGTGTTGTCATTTTTTTGCAAGTAAGCCTTGATTGGTAAATTGTGAGTAGTTCACTGAGCGCATGTGATATGACAAAGTTGGGCTATTTTGGTTGGCCGTGCAAGTCAAATGCTCATTTCTTTTCTTCTTTGATTGGATGAGCATCATGTATAGAGTCAGACTTCTAGTATGAACAATCCCATTTCCAAATTCAACAGATACTTCCATGAAAGATTCTGCAATACTTGTTCTTTTGTTTGTACTTCTGATAGTAAACTTCTTTTCCAGAACGCTCACAGAGAGAACACAGAAACTTGCATGAACTCAGCACAAAATCATATATGTGCCAGTACTGGGAATACTTAATAACAGGCATAACTTTCCACATGAATAACCTCAGTGGGTGCATGTGCTTAAGTGCCTGTATGATCAGAGCTTTAAAAATCTGAAAGAATAATTGCAGTTTATTTTCTCCCAGCATTTGTCCATTCTCGTGAGTGTGACTGGTGGATTTTTATGAATGATGAACTATGTTTGTTTATTTTTTTATACATGTGTCACAGTGCTTTTGACCCAGGTATTCCATGCATCTTCTGGGTGTATAACCCATCTATACAGTGTTAATTACATTGCTTTGGTGACATAATAAATGCTGAGAGTGAATCGTGAATGGATTATTTATGATGCCACCTGAACTCAAAGTAATTATTGCTGTGTAATTTAGCTTCCTCCTATTTTGTCTTATATATGATGTAATATTTCAAAATATGCCAGCTCACATCTATCTCTGGCCTTATGTATGGACTAATAAATTGCGATTCTCTTTCAAAGGTAATATATCAGCAATGGCCTTAAGGGAGGTTGCTGTCGTTCTGTCGGAACAATCCATAAAATAATTCATATATAAACAGAGACAATGGATACTTATAACTGATGCACACCTTCATTCACAGAAAATGATACTGTTACTTACTTACATTAATACACTGCAAGTCTTCTTGTTCCTTTGACAATAGAATGTGATAGGCATACTACCTGTCTCAGACCAATGGCTTTCATCAAAGTCTTCTCCAGTAAATGTTGATGTGCTGATGTATGCTACTGGGCCCAGATTGGTGTCATTGGTAAATGTTCCGCAATGAATGGGGAAAGGGCATTAAAATATGCAGATTAGGTACATACAATGAATGATTTCTTTTGAGCAGAAGTGTTTGTGTCTGATAGTTGGTATTTGTATATATAATGCCAGGATTTAACTTCAATGTCTAATAGAAAATCAACTTTACATACTGTACCACAGAAATAAAACTTTGGAAACCAGACATTAACACCTATCGTAGGCTTATTTAACAAAGCAGTGTTACAGCTGTTAGAACACAAGACGGTGACTCAGGCTTTCTGAGTTCTATTTCCAGCATTGACCTACCCTGTGACTTTGGGCAAACAATTTACTCTCTCTGCCTTAATTTCTCCAGCTGTAAACTCTGGATAATATTTGTCTATGTCAGTGAAGTTATGAGGTTTGGCCAGGGCTGGCCTCACCATGAGGTGAACTGTGGTGGCTGCCTCAGGTGCCAGACGGTGTAGGGGTGCCACTAGGACCCAGAGTGTAGAAAATTGTGTCTGCTGCTGGTGCATATGTATTCTTTCTGCCCTAGATGCAGAGATGGTGGAGGGCTGTGCTGGAAGAAGGAGGGCACAAGAGACCTTTCAGAGTTTTGGCCCATGTGAGGGTGTTACTTGAGCTCTCCTCCTCAGATGCCAAAATGTTGTGGGCCAGCCCTGGGTTTGACTGATTAATGTTTAAAATTCAGGGGTAGGCAACCTAAGACATGCGTGCCAAAGGTGGCACGCAAGCTGACTTTCAGTGGTACTCACACTGCCCGGGTCCTGACCATCGGTCTGGGGGGCTCTGCACTTTAATTTAATTTTAAATGAAGCTTCTTAAACATTTTAAAAATCTTATTTACTTTACATACAACAATAGTTTCATTATATATTATGGACTTATATAAAGAGGCCTTCTAAAAATGTTAAAATATATTACTGGCACGCAAAACCTTATATTAAAGTGAATAAATGAAGACTTGGCACACCACTTCTGAAAGGTTGCCAGCCCCTGGTTTAAATCCATACTGGCTGTCTTTGTAAAGATATTCAGTAGCTCAGCAAGAGGTGATGGGTTTGATCCAGGAACTATTGGGTGAAGTTCTACGACCTGCATAATGGAGGAAGTCTGACTAGATGTGGCATACAGAGTACAGATAAAGTACACTTATAAAGTTAGCGGACGATACCAAGCTGGGAAGGGTTGCAAGTGTTTGGAGGATAGGATTAAAATTCAAAATGATTTGGACAAACTGGAGAAATGGTCTGAAGTAAATAGGATGAAATTCAATAAGGACAAATGCAAAGTACTCCACTTAGGAAGGAACAATCAGTTGCACACATGCAAAATGGGAAATGACTGCCTAGGAAGGAGTACTGCGGGAAGGGATCTGGGGGTCAGAATGGACCACAAGCTAAATATGAGTCAACAATGTAATCCTGTTGCAAAAAAGGGAACGTAATTCTGGGATGTATTAGTAGGAGTGTTGTAAACAAGACATGAGAAGTAATTCTTCTGCTCTGCTTTAGTCTCGACTGAAATATTATGTCCAGTTCTTGGTGCTACATTTCAAGAAAGATGTGGACAAGTTGGAGAGAGTCCAGAAAAGAGCAACAAAAATGATTAAAGGTTTAGAAAACATAACCTATGAGGAAAGATTGAAAAAACTGGGATTGTTTAGTCTGGAAAAGGGAAGACTGAGAGGGGACATAACAGTTTTCAAGTATGTAAAAGGTTGTTACAAGGAGGAGGAAGAAAAATTGTTTTTCTTAACCTCTGAAGATAGGACAAAAAGCAATGGGCTTAAATTGCAACAAGAGAGGTTTAGGTTGAACATTAGGAAAAACTTCTTAACTGTCAGGGTGGTTAAACAATGGAATAAATTGCCCAGGGCTGCTGTGGAATCTCCATCATTGGAGATTTTAAAGAGCAGGTTAGACAAACACCTGTCAGAGATGGTCTAGATAATACTTAGTCCTGACATGTGTGCAAGGGAATAGACTAGATGACCTCTTGAGATCCCTTCCAGTTCTACAATTCTATGAGTCTATAAAATCTTAATGGTCCCTTCGGGCCTTAAAATCATTCATGTTTGAAATGTGCTTTGAGATCCTTAGATCAAAGGCAGTGTATAAATGCAAAGTATTATTATATTATGTTCTAACAAGCTACTTCCTAATGATTTTTGAATCTTGTTTCCTAGAGCTTTGTGGGCTATTGCTTTTACTTTCTGAACAAGGAGCCTTAGCTACTCACAGTGGCCCTGAATGAGTGACTAATACACCTGGCCTCCATGCTGCAAAAGACATCAAACCAAGGCTTCAGCAGCACTAAAGGCCACACCGATTTATGTTAGTGGAAAAGATAGTTGGGAAAGTCAACATTTTTTTCAGATTGAAAGTTTGAATTCTGATTTCTTTTAATTCAAATCAAATGTGATGGCTAAAATTCCCAGTTGGCCTCTTATGTGTGTCACCCAAGAGTTCCAAGGTTTCCATGACATCATACAGTAACTGTGGAGCCTATCAGTTAATTAAATACTATATCCATGTATTCTAGTTAATTGATGCTTCCTTTACATGGTTTATTGTGCTGCAAACTGGTATTGCTTCTGTCTCACTGAGCAAACACATAGAGAGAGGGGGAGAGACATTGTGGGATGTTGCAGCTCCTAGCTAAGGGAGAGGGAGTTGCTGGCACTGATCTCTCTCTGGTGTGGTGTGCACTGGGGACTCCTCCAGGGGAGCTCATTTTGTGTTACCTAAACTCCAGGGGGGTTGTTGCTACTGTGCAGGTCAGGAAGGGAATTTTTTATTAATGAATTGATCTTAACCCCTGGCACGAATCACTGGCTAAACCAAGCCATGCCTTCTAACAGGCACCCATTCTGCATATCCTGATCAACCTCTGCTTTCATTGCTTAGCAAACTTAAGACTTGTAAGAGGCTATTGTGGTCAAATTAGTCTCGTGATCTTGGGGACTTATGGCTTTTGAAATATAGCTGGTGCAACACTTACTACTGGTAAAACATAAAGGTCATCCTGTCTCATTTGTCTAGTTTAGGTCATGCCTTACTCTCTTTTCTTGTCTTTGTTAAAATCAAAACCAACTTGCAAATGGGAAAAGAAGTGACTACTTTGTTTCGCTGTAACTAATTAACCCAAGGGTTCCAGTAAATCCTTGGTGTAAACACTCTATCCTCCATGGATTTGCAGTAGGGATATATTTGACTCACTCTCTTGACACTATGACTAGTTCTGTCCTTCCTGTGAAGAGATTTCCAACACTGCTGAAATGGGTGGTAGGTCTGGGATATGGACAAAATGGTCACTAGGGAAGGAGATTGAGACAACTAAATTCACCGAGCTTGTGACCAAAGCCAGTTCTTAACCCAGATATCCAGATTGGAAAAGCAAAGGCATTTCTTTGCTCTGCCGCTGAGCGTTATGTGCCAGGCTACTGCATTCTTTCTTAAATCAAGACAGTGAGCTTTATTTATCACGTCTGCCCTGTATGACTCTGCTTCAACACCCAAAGTCCTACCCTGGGATATGCGGGATTGAGTTGAAGCCTAAGAAGGAATCTCTGGATGGAGTGTTGTCTCTAGTTTCCCCAGCTCCTGGAAGTTCTCAATTTCATCTCCCTCTCTCCTTCCATGCATCTGGAATCAATGTAATGAACCCTACCCAAGCCAGATGACAACAAAGTGTAACTGGCTGACTGGTTCCATTACAGTATAACTGAATATTTCATTTCTCTGAGCATAACTCAGACTAGTAAACTCCTCTTCTAATTGTTAAAGGTCAGTACTGAGATGCATTATAAGGGCAATGGAGGATGCATTTACACAGCACTTCCCTTTCTCCAGAGTCCACATTGAACAAATGAAGAACCCTTGCACCCTGAGACTGATCGACTTAAAAGAGAGCCATCCACTCTGAAAAGTGACTCTAAGAAAGATCTTATGAGGTTGCATGTTTATTCTCACTCAGTCGTTTTCAGGGTCAGTTCTCTCAGGCTTACAATCAAAATACGATGGGCCAGATCCTCATTTGGTGTAAATCAGTGTAGCTCCACTGACTCGATGCTAAAATGACTGACAGTGGTGGAGGATCTGGCCCAATACTTTTGTCAGTGCTACACATTCGCTCTGGGATCTGAAAGTCAAGCTGGGTTCCTTCTGCCTTTTCACTGAAAAGCAAATAAAACTCCCTGTCCCCTAATCCAACCAGGCCTCTTGGTCTCTGCAGCTGCTATTCTATTTTCCTGCTCCTCTCTAACCAGATTCAGGAATGGTACCCACTTACCAGAAATAAGTAAGCGGGGAAAAGGGAGATGATGTAGGAGGGTGACATTACCTCTTGGAGGATTGACTTCAACCCTCTCCATAAAGCCTGCAGGGCTTGATTCAGTTTCTGATTTTTTGTGTGGACCTAATACTGCAGGGGCAGAGTAGCTGTAGCCTGCTAGCAGCTTGATTTGATTTCCGCTTGGCGATGGGGCGAAATATCCCAATCCAATAAATCAAGAGTTGACTTTTTCTCATTTTTAATTTTCATTTGAGGACACTGCCCAGCCTCATTCACAAATGCAAAGTGTCCCGGTCTATTGAAAGGTCCCCTGCAGATAATGCATAATCCATAAGGGGTAAAACACCACAAATTTACATCCCATTTCACTAATACCCACCAAATTATTGCTGCTCTGATTCTGCTACCATGCTAAGTTCTACAACATCAGTGCACTTTGGAAAATGATGCTGCCTTCTATTAAAAGTAGGTATTTTTTTTAATGTAAGTCTCTTTAGTATTGCTGTTAGAGGCCCCTCTGTGTGGCTCCTTTCACTTCTAATTACTGCACTAGGAGATTACAGTGTGGGATTGACGACAGGGAAAGGGAGAGGGAAAGATTTCTGCGGTAATTTGCATTTAAAGCTGGCACTCAGCATTATATCTCCCTGTTCACTCATTGTCTATAAACATTTTAGCTCTTCCTTCTGCCTCATCAGAATGAATTAAGCATTTTCATTGCACCACCAGCCTAATTAGAGTCATTTACTATGTTGACACAAAGATTTTTTTTTTTTATGAGCATCTCAGCTTTAATACATGGCGGCAACATTGGAAACCTCCGATCAAAAGGGAAACGTTTGGGGGTCAGGGATATTTTTCAACATTCTTGCCTGAGTGCAAACACGTTCCTCAAGAGGTGACATGGCTCCTGGCTCCACCAATGGCAGCAGAAGTTGGCCCCCTGTACGCGGAGCATGGGCTCATTCTGTTGGTTTTCAGTGGCACTTGTTGAAAGGGGTTTGACTCAGCACAAAGGGTGTCTTTGTGCTGGGTGAGCGGCAAGTGGGCACAAAGGGTGGGTTTGTTTGGGAGGGTGAAATCGGAGGGCAAAGGGAGATATTTAACATGGCTAATGGGGCCGGGGAGGTGGCATTGAGTGTATTTGTGCAAGAGAGGCCAGCCTGGTTCAGAAAAAATGGAGGGCTTCTGAACAAATGCGTGTATGTGCCAACTGCAGCCATCAGAGCAGCGTTACCCTATTATTGGAGCCCCGCCTTCCCTCTTCAATAGTGGTGGGCTTTCTACACAGACAACCTGCAAACTCCAACAGCAGACGTTTAAAATGAGACCCTCATGGCTTTCAGGGAGCAAGGCTATCCGCTGTCAGGAGAGCTAAGGGTTCATCTTTCTCTCTCTTGCGCCGATAATAGGAGACGAGGTCCTCTTCTCAGCTGGAATGTCCTCAACCAGAACTAGAGGGAAGCTGTACTCCGTTGTTAACCACAATCACTCTTTTTACCTCTCTATAGCCTGCTTTTCAAATGTCAAGTCTCATGTTAGCCTGTGTGCTTTGCACGGCTCCAGGCCAATCCCAGAGGCATGGGAATTGGTTGGGGTCAATTTCAAGGAGCTTTTAAATGTTCTTTCCAAATCCATATTCTACCACTACTCTCACCCGAGGAATGATCTTTTAGCTACCTTCCTGTCTGGCTTTAGGGGTTCAGCAACCCTGTATAAGTTCTCTAAGACTGGCCTTTTGCAGACAGATCTGTGGTGATTCTCTCCAGATCATTGATAAACCACCAGCATGGAGGTTCCTTTACCCTCAGAAGCTAACAGTGTTCGCTTACAGAAATCATGTGGATTTAAAGATGAAACTGACTTGCAGGTTTAGTGCATCATCATATTTTCAAACATAGTTGTCCATCACAAGTAGGGGATTGCATATAGGCATGGTGGTAATGGGACTACCATGACAATCATGTAATTTCTCACATTTTCACCTGCGTATGACTTATCAATAATATGCTTGAATGCTTTGTAGGAGACCTTCAGCATCAAAGGCTGGTCTTATGCTTCTGTTCTCTCTTGAGATTTCTCATCCATTCCTTATGCTATTGAGGCACTGATCTGCCATATACTGATCAGTCCAAAGCAGGGGTCTCAAACTTTTTGAGACAAGGGTCATATTAGATTTTTGAAGGGGCTTCGTGGGCCACTGCTGCTCCCTACCTTTGCTCCTCCAACCTCTGCCATGACCCCCCGCTTTGGTCCTCCAGACACGCTGCTGTCGCTACCCCCCGCTTTGCTCCTCCAGCCTCACTGTGGGGGCACTCACCCCTCCGCACGTGCCTGCTGATCTGGGGCTGAGGGGGGCTGGACAAATCGATGCCGCGGGCCATAGTTTGGAGACCCCTGGTCCAAAGATCTCCAGAATCCCTGACTCAGAGTCTTTGAGAACACAGTAAGCTCTAAAATGTAAAGTCTTGTAGGCATTTTGAATGTTCAGTTCAATTTCCAGGTGGTGAGTCTGGTTCTTTTTTATGCTGCTCTAGCAGTGTGATAGGGCTGGGAAGAGCCCTACTGGAATACCAGGAATAAGACAGGGACTCCCTGGCCACTGGAGAGCTGCCAGAATGGTCCTATTCTGGACTCCCCTAAACTCCTAGCAGAAGAGGTGTGCCAGTGGGTGGTGAGGGGGAAAGAAGGTCATGGCCAAAGTGTGCTGTGCTTATTATTCTCACCTAACGGGCAGTCACTGCAGTCAAATTGTAACTTACAGGAGCCCTGCTGCTGCTCTGATTGGTGTTTTGATGTGAGCAGACCCCTAGCTGCCCTGAGAATACAAGATGCATCGAACTGGTTTAAAGCAATAGCTCATTGGGGCTGATCTGGGTCTGTTTGCCTATGTGTGTGTTTGTGTGTAACTTTAAGGAGATTCTTTCTTACCTTTTTAAAGATGTTTGCCGAACCCACCTGTTGTTTTTTTTCTTTTGAACTCTGTGTCTTGCAAACCAAGGTTTTGGTGCTTTTTCTCTTATGTTAAAATAAATGTAAAATATTTATATTGCACACATAGACAGAGATGAATGGGTGCCAGCACCCCCAATAGCTAACTAGTATGTCCAGATAATGAAGTGGGGAGGGAGCTTTAGGGAGATGGGAACAAATTTTTCAAGCTTTGATGGGCTTATGAGCAGGAAAACTTATTTTAACCATTATGAGAACTACTCGAGTGCCCTCCTACATCAGCTAACCTGAAGGGGCAACGATGTGACTTAATAAAGGATGATCTCTCTCCTGCATGAATCTGGCAGCTGCAGAGCAACATTCTGTAGCTGCAGTTATAAGTCCATAAGCCATTTCAAGGCCTCTTCTGTGACATTGTGGGTATTATCCATCTCACTTTTGAATCCAGATGTGAGGCATTGCATGATGATGTGTTTGGATGTTCTCACCAGCATCACACAAAGGGGAGTCTTTGATTTTTCCACTTGTGCATCAAGAAGCTGTATCTTCTGTGATTTTTTTCAGATGCTGTTCAGTGTGGCCCAAAGCCTGTGAGGCAGGTCAAAAGTTGGAGGGCGGCTTGCTGGATTGGGAAGAATGTGCTTTTCTGGAACGGTAGTGGAGGTGCAGGCACTTTGTCAATCCCTGGCTAGATGCAGAGACATGAGGTGGTCACGTGATCCATAGTGGTTTTCACAATTTCAGGCATTGGTGGGGAATGTTGTCCACAACCTGCCAGGTGGGAAGTTCTCAGTAATCTTCAGTACGTTTAAGTTCTCATGCAATGGCTATAACTCGATGGATAGCTGGAGGTTCAATGTTTGCTAACAGAGGAACACAGTAGAGGTGTTGATTTTAAAGTTTCTTTGATGATTTGGATGGTCAGATTCAGATTCATGTGGACCATAAGTAAAGGGTAGTGTAAAGCTGCACCACTCCAAGGAGCATCCACGGAAGAAATTATGGCTCCCTTGCTCCCAAGGGGAAGAAATTGGCTGATACACTTGACAAACAATAAGTCACTTCCCCCTCCATGTTGGCTGGGCTCTTCTGGCTAGTGAGTTGGGGGACAGAGTTCATTCACTACCCCTTTATGGCTACTCCCCATCCATGCTATTGGGTGGGGAAAAGTAGAAACCATGTGCGTGGGCCATGCAAAAGTCTGAGGTTGCCTTATGCTCTTACTCTCTTGAATGGGCTCAGTGTGTAAGCCACAATCTGGCCCAAACAAAGCACAGCAAGCTGCTCAGTAAAGAAGCCCAAATAAATTGAGGCAGGCTCAGTAATAGCAAAGGTCCATTAGGTCTTGAGCTGTCAGTCACCCACACGTGATTCAGCCCTTCAGGATGGCACCAAAATTTTCCATTTTGTGGAAAATTCCACAATTTTGAAATTTTGTTTTCATTCCATATTAGAACAAAGAAATTTGAAATTTCTCACAAAAGGAGTCAAGCAATCGACAGGCCTTTTTATGTGTGCGGCATCTCATGAGTCTTGGGGTATCTGCTGCTTTTCCTTAAAGGCCCCAGTGCCTAGCATCAGGTGAATACACCAGAACCTAAGCTTTCTTTTCTTAAAAAGAGCAAGTTTCTAGCCCTCATAGTTGTGGAGAAAAGCTTGATATATGAACCTGAAATGATCAAAACCCAGAAAGCCAGTAGAAAGAACACAATAAACATTACCTTTTAAAAAATCTCATGACTTTTTTTAGGGGCCTGACTCATGATTTTTGAGCCCCTGGGGTTGGCCATACTGTGTATGGGATATATGTTTCTGTTCAGTGGCTGGATATTAAGTTGCTTACTTGTCTTGAGGGATGCTTTTTAATAGCAATGGGAGATAGATCCAGTCCCAACTCAGGCCTGTTGTTTGGTTCCAGGTGTGATGAGGTTGGGTATGGGAGCCCACAACGTCTGACAGGCTGCATTCTGGCAAGTCATAGGCCAGATTTAAAACAATGTTGCTAGTTTGTGCAAGTGAACACTTATACAATGTATAAAGACACCGAAATAGAGGCTCAACTTAAATGTATACCCCAAATTTAAAAACATAGTAAGAAAACCATAAAAGTGCCGCTGTGGCTAACCAACAACGTGAAAAAAGCAGTAAGAGGTAAAAAGGCATCCTTTAAAAAATGGAAGTTAAATCCTAGTGAGGAAAACAGAAAGGAGCATAAACTCTGGCAAATGAAGTGTAAAAATATAATTAGGAAGGCCAAAAATGGATTTGAGGAACAGCTACCTAAAGACTTAAAAAGTAATAGCAAACTTTTTTTTTAGAAGCAGGAAACCTGCTAAACAACCAGTGGGGCCACAGAACGATCGAGATACTAAAGGACCATTCAAGGATGATACAGCCATTGCAGAGAAACTAAATGAATTCTTTGCATTGGTCTTCACAGCTGAGGATGTGAGGGAGATTCCCAAACCTGAGCCATTCTTTTTAGGTGACAAGACTTTGGTATCTTCTGCTGAGGGAGAGTGATCTGCAAGGTTTGGATCCAGATCCTGGGATTTTTGTTTGGGATCAATCTCTAGCCCTCAATATACATTTCTATTATTTTTAACCCTTTGAAATGTTCTATCTTTTAAAAAGATCATAGAATTTCAGTTAGCAGGATTCAGATGGGAGCCATTTCACTAACTCCTGTAGTAATTTTCCATCACGTGTTTCCTAAGGAACATTAATTGGCAGGTGAGCTGATTTTAGTCATCAAGGTTCCCTGAAGTAAATGTCATCATGAAGGGCCCATCCCGGATCATAGATAATGAAATCGCTGGGAGATTTCTGAATAATGCTTTTCAGACAGCACCTGGCTATTCTGTCAAGCAGGCGTGTGTCAGGCTGAAGGCAATTGCTCTGTCCTTGACTTGTACCACCGTGTATCAATACTGGACTACAGAAGTCTTGCAACAGGACATGATACCATGTACCATCTGTTCTGCAGTATCTAAGCATAATGAAGAAGAGAGGTGAATTAAGAGGAGGGTGGCAGCCTTAGCTCTGTTTTCTGGCTTTTTTATTACTATTATTTATCATTCTAATGTTTACAGGACACACGTTACCCTGGTGTTTGCATGTGTACAAAAGCGGCATTGTCTTCATACCAACATTAACTTTTCTTCCTATAATGATGCTCATTTTGCCAGATTTGGGTGCTTTTATCTTGAGAACATGGGGAGCAAATGTCTCATCATCCTCGCTCAGGCTCACACTGCTAGATCCTAAATTGGTTCTCATACTGCTTCATTGTTCAGGGGAGGCTGCCCCCAGAAGCCTATAGTTGTGCCTACCACCTCCATTCCTTCAGCATCTGTAATGCTACTTTCCCCCACTCCTTCCAGCAACTGAGAGGTTTCTGAGTGATCTTACTTCTGCTGAGATACACCTCTAGGGCAGTGGTTCTCAACCTATTTATCACTGTGGACCGCATAAGCAGCTCTGTATGTGTTATGTGGGCTGCATCCACACAATAGCTATACTACCTGTATGACCCTGAGGATGTCATGTGGGCCGCAGCTGCGTGCTGATTGGGCCATGGGTTGAGAACCACTACTTTAGGGCTTTGCGTTCCCCACCTCACTTTAATGAGCTGAAATCAGGTTCATTTTTGTCTCCTCACCACCGCCCCATACTAGATCTTGGTATAGTACATGCCCCATTCCCCACCATCCCTCCTAACCTAATGACTAAAGCTAAAAGATTACACAAAGCGGGACTGTGCTAATGTTACTTCCCTATTCATCAGAGCCCACTAAGATCTCATTTCTTCCTACACACACACCCACACCCACACCCATTTCTACAGTGGTGTCTGCGACATCCTCCTGCCGTGGGGTATGCTTCAAGTTCCCTTAGGGAAAACTTAACTCCATAACCCTTCGAGGCCTGGATAAAGTCTGAGTCTGACCCTTCTATCCACTGAACTCCCTTCACCAAATGCTAATCTTTGGTGTAATATGATATTATGGTATGGTGGCTTCTGAGCTATTAGACTGTCTAGGGCTGATTTACTCCTGGCAGCCAATGAACGTGGTTCGTGCAATGCAGAAAATAGGCAGGATAACTGGAGACAATACACCATGTATAAATTGGGATGGCGTATACCTGGGGCACCTCTAGCTACCAGCCAGTGAGTGGCAGGCTATGCAGCAACCCATTTCATTATATAACTTATTGGCTACGAGAGGTGTTGCTCAAATCCTCAAGTTTTCTGGCCTTTATGCTCTCTTCCAGCTAGAAACTGGGTGACTAGAGCATTGGACTGGGAATTGGGGAAACTGGATTCTACTCCTGACTCTGCCACCGTTCTGCTGGGTGGCCTGAGACAAGTCACTTCCCCTCTCTGTGCCTCAGTTTTCCCATCTTTAGAATGGGGATAATGAAAGTAACTTTTGTAAAGCGCCTTGTGATCTACTGATGAAAAGCTACTATATAAGAGCTAGTTATTATTATATAATATATTATTATTATTATAATCTAACAACTTCAATGAATTGACTTCAGAGGCTAGATATACTAATCCCAGATTATTAGCTTAATGTGTTACTCAACATGATATTTTGGTGCTTGTAGTTTTTCATTAGTGTGTTTGGCCTAATTACAAATTGTTTTGAACCTCTGCACATTAGAAAATTTGACTCCAACTAGAGAATGCTTGGGCTTATGTTCCACGTAGAAAAGACTGGAGAAAGGGGCAGAAAGGAGAAACAATCTGATGGGGAAGGAATCAGATGGAAAAAAGCAGAGAGGGCAAATCAGAAAACAGACCGTGAAAGCAGAAAAAAAAAGAGGGAAAAGCAAATTCTGAAGAGGGAACAAAGTGAGTTTGTATTTATATATCCATGTGTACCTAGAGAGAGAGAGAGAGAGAGAAACACACTATTATGAATCACCAGGTTATACCATGTATAAGGCAGCCATTCCTGCCAGACTAGTTTTGCAAGAGGGGTGTCTGCGGGGGTGGGAGGGGGGTGGGGAGGGATACTTTTGTTTATTTGGTTTAGTTATCCTTGAAACATTAAAATGGAATTTTTTTTAGCTATGTGGATTGTGTTTAATCTGCTTTTAAGTGACAGCAGCAAAAATGGTTGAGGAACTCAAATTAGCTTTGCAATGATATCCTTCCTTTCCACCCCCTGACTAGTTGGAGTTGTTGATCAAATATCCAACACACTGACTTTTGACCATCTGTAGCTCTTATATTATCCATCCTCCTCTGCTTGTTAAAACGATTGCTGTCTTGACACACCCAGTGTGTGGAGAGAGATGGGATTTCAAGTGGAAATATTTTCCCTGAAGATCAGTGAGATTTTAAAAAAATGAATTTGAAAGATTTTTTTGTCCACTGAAAACCACATTCAAGGACAATTAAAGCATCTGAATTATATGAGCAAAAGCTAGAAAATTCAGAAAGTTAGCTCAAAACTCTGTGCTGATGCCACCCGCCTTAATTCACCCCAGTGTGCTAGAATAAATATACATAGTGACAGGAGGTAAGGCTGGGAGCATCAGACAAGACCCTGAGATTCAACCCTGTATGCCCTGTTCTTTCTGTAGGTTTCCAGGTGGAAACATAGGTTCTGAGTTTGGATTTTCACTATTTTAATAGCTTCTACAACAGTTGCCTTTTATCTAAAAACAAAATAAATTCCCTCCTGATTCCATGTCTATCTAGTGTATATATACTGTCCTTTGGAAATATTTTAACCTTAGGATCATGGGCAATAAAAACCACAGTTTTGAGTTCTTGGTTTAGTGCAGATGCTGTTCCTAAAAGGGACATTTCTGAGCTAACATATTTTGAATTCATCAGTGACAAAAATTAGAACATCCCTCACTAAATGGAAAACAGAATTTGATGCTCATAGAACTGAGGGACTGATAAATAGTAGGCAGATACTGGGTAGCTTCTGCCACATGAATTTGTTAATGTGTCTTAATCCTGACATGAAACACCCCGGTGTGCTAGTGCTATGTCCTCTCATGACCAGAGATTGCAAAGATTGAAGAGTTGTAATGCACTGCATTTATATGTTATCGTAGGCAAATATCAGTGACACCACCAACTTCATTTCATGTGTGACCTAATTAGAATTTGAACTCAGTTCCCTTGATGGACTCTCTTTTTAAAGAATGAAATTATTCTATAGCATGTGTGGGGGTTAAACTCCAGAGAGGCATTATTCCATGTGAATTAAAAATTCAGATTTAAAAAACACCTAGACACACATTTTGTTAGCTCTAAGATAAAAAGGAGACAGCATAAACTACCCCCTTCAATTTCTTTTGCCATCCTTCCATTTACAAATGGCTGAATTGTTGCTTCTCTTCATATTTTGCTAAATAAATACAAGTGCCCCCATCGAGTTGAGAGTTTGTATACCATGGTTCCGATTTTGATGACTGAAATGCAAACCTCTCCAAATAGGGCAAAATGATGGAAATACTAACTCATACTCAAGTGTGATAGAAACAGTACCCTGATAATTTGATGCTTCCTGCAACATCATCCATGGCATGTTGAATCCTAAGTAATTTATAGGTTTGGGACAGGTGTTAAATATTTGTTAGCAATAAAATAGAGTAAAAGTTGGAACTACATTAATAGAACGTTGAAATATACTATATGTTTGCTGAGGGAATGGCTGTAGTGTTCATAGAGCACAACTTCCATAGCAAAAGAAAAATGCCAAGTTAATTCCTTTTCTTTATTTTTTATTTTAGCGATGTTGGAAAAGCAACTATTTTTTTCACAGCAATTCCATGTGTGTACACACATATGGAATGTGTATCATGCAGTAAAATGATAAAAAGATGTATGTGACCATTAATTATTTTTTTAACAAGGAAAATTGGTTATTCATTTTTAACATGCAGTTAAGCAATAATGCAACCTTTATGCATTGGGGGAATATCACATTCAGCTAAGCTTTACTCTTTCTCCTCTTCCCCCCGAACTGCTATTTAATTTCAAATTTGATCTGGTTTAAATTTTCCTTTTCCCCTTACCACTGTAACCTGTGCAAATCTGGATTGCCATGCTTGAATCTGAATGGCGACTCTTTTATTCTGAAGGGGAAGGAACAGAAAAAAGAAGTAAACATTTTTTTATGTACCTGAAATTTACACACATGCACACATTACTGACAAAGACAAAAGTCCAAATGCAAGGAGACTACATACAGGATTTCACTATTACCCATTAAAGGTATTAATTGCAGCTATTAATATCCCTCAGTACAGAAGGAGATTCATAGCTCTATGTCCTGTAGACTCATCTCTCTGTGAAATGGTTGTGTATATAATACAAGGAATCTGAGAGGGTTTTCAAAATAAATCAGGGATTGGGAAGGTAATGCAAGAGAACGTCTTGTCCCAGATTTTTGAGTGGAATGGTGCTTTGAGGCTGCTGAATTCACACATTTTGATTTCTGACCAATAATGTTGTTGTATTTAATTTTAATTTAATAGAATATTTTAGAGTTTGCAGGCACATTTTGAAAAATATAATTATCAAATATGCAGTCCTCTTCATAATCATACTATATCGCTAGTATGTGGGTAGGGAGCGGCACCTCTCAAAACTGAAAAAGCTTTTTAATGAGTCATTGTTCTTGAACATTATTTTAAAATCACATTCAATTTACCACAGACTAATTTTTGGATATCCATATAGTCTGGACCCTGTTTTAACACCAAAATAAAAATTCTCTATCCCTTGACTTCCATCACAGCAGAGTCCTCAGTGCTATTAAACTAGGAATCGTGTGGGGGATCTCATTGTGTAGTTTAAAATCAGTATTATTGCTTAGCTGTGTATTTGGAATTAAAACTCATGGCATGTTTAAAAACTTGATGGAAAAATGTGACCTTCTAGCTTACCTAAACCGTACTGGAAGACAGTGACCCTAGAAGAACGTCATTTACTGGTGAAATAAAGTACACCGTAAAACCTGGAATAGGATGTATTATTGTCAGTAAAAAACATAAAGGAAACACCCCCCTCCCCCCCCCCACACACACAATCACCAGCATAAGAAGATTCAGAGAAGGACAGAGGGAGGCGGAGGAGAGAACAAGAGCAGCCCCTGTGGCAAAATGGTTAAAAGAGAAGAATAAAATCCAGTAAAAAAAAATTCAAGCAGTCAAGTAGTTAATTGACTTTGCTTTAATCAGACCAATGAATATTCATTAGTGAGCTGGTCCTAATCATGGGGGCCATGTTGTCCGCATTTAGTAAGCGCACGCTCAGCATCATGCATGCCTCAACAGCTTCCCTTCCTGTCTGCACTGACATTAAATTTAGAGGCTTTACGCCTTCACTAGCTTGCAGTTAGCACTGATTGGCCCAGCTGCTCTACTTGAAAATGCCATAGCAACCCCTGGTTGGTTGCTTAGCAACCTTTTTTTTTTTTTTTGCAAAGGCTGAGCCAGTAATCCATAGGTTTAGCGTAGATTAAATGCCTTTGTATGTGTGTGTGAGTGTGTGTGAGAGCGAGTGTGTTAGTATAGATATATATGTCTGAGAGAGAGACTGAATGGGAGGAAAGGACTCCTGTCTTCTCCTGTGTAACTCTGGCTAGTGCGGCGAATGCCTGATCTCCTTCCAGTAGAATCAGGTGTTGTTTTTGTTTTTTGGGTTTTTTTAAAACTTTTTAAAATAGGTGTAAAACTACACCAGTTCTCTAGCTATGTGGCTCCTTTCCAGAATCTCACCCAATCAGAAGAAGAATGTACTTCCATCTGCATAATCCCCAATAGGGATCCACTGCTTTAAGAAATATAGGACTTGATTTGGAGGAGGAGTTTACTTCCTATCTGCATAAAGGAGGAGGTTCTGAAAATGAGCTACATGGCAAATCGAGGGAGTTACACCCTTTTGAAACTGGAATAACGCAGGGGTGAGTCAGGCCTCTAGGCCTCAGAGTCATTGCTGCTTTTCCCTGCTTGCAAATAGGGTGAGAGTCCTAAGAGAGATGGGCTCAAGTAGCAAAAACTCTGACCCCCGTCC
Source organism: Dermatemys mawii (assembly GCA_007922305.1). Lineage (NCBI taxonomy): Eukaryota > Metazoa > Chordata > Testudines > Dermatemydidae > Dermatemys > Dermatemys mawii. Next base: position 24,814,041 of record ML677360.1, on the reverse strand, counting down.
AGATTTCAAACACTGAAAAGGCAGCAAAGGGGGCATCCCAATCCAGGGTTTTGGTTCAGACCATTATCGAGATAAGGGCTATTAGTAAAACTCAGACCCAGATAGTAGTTCTGATTTAAAACACCTTCTCGTGGCCCAGGGTTGGTAGGATCCAGAGTTGTGGTACAGGCCTGGTTCTTTTCTCTAATACCCACTTGAAGCCTCACTAAGACATTTCAGGGTTGCAGGAGTCCTTCATTGGTTATGATGACTTTCAAAATCTTTTAACTATAATCCCTTTTAGTGTAGTGCTGACTTCAATGGGAGTTGGGGGCAGCAGAAAGAAACACACACAAATGAGTCCAGTCCCTTTGGACTGAAAGGTGTGTGTGTAATGTACATTGTGAGGCACTGACCTACCATGATGATGGGAGCTGTAAAAGAACCCAAATAGAGTCTTTCAGAAGATCAGCCAGTAGGTGCTTTCAAAAAGCATAACTTTTTTTTTTAGTGTTTTCCCCCTTTCTTATGGGCTCGATCACTGCCCTCTGCTTATTAAGAGTATTTAAATAGTTATTTTAATTATTATCATGAATGATAAAAGTGGCATTCCCAGCTCAGGGTATATGGATATGATTTAATAACAGCACACAGACAAAATCTACCTTTGTTCAAAGGGGAAAGAGAAAGGAGCTAATTTCTCCCACCCCCAGACTGACAAACACCCTCTGTGCCGCCCACTGTGTTACCACACAGGGAAACGTGAGAGAAGAGATGAGTCTATCTATCTTTATGCTCTGAAGGTCAGACTGTCAGACCAGGTGCAAGAATGAATTTCAGATGCTTTCTGGGAGAATGCCCTGCCACCGATGTTTAAATCTAGGGATGTTTGGCTCAAATGCTCCAATTGACCCCCAAGAACCATGATAGAGCAAGCTTTCTCACATCCAGATCCCAACATATGGAAAAAAATTGCAAGCCAATGCAGACGATGGCGCACTAGTGAAATAGCTCTAAGTACTTAGGCAGCCACACTGTGCATTGGCTAACGCTTCGACGGGTCATTCTGGCCAGACCACATTGAAGAACAACAATCCAACCCGGGGAGTGAGAAATTGTTCTTCCACATCTGGATCACCCCATGCCAGGATCAGGTTAATCAGTCTCAAAATCTGTATGCGATGGAACTACTGTGGTTTGAATATTTGAAGGCGAAAGGGAGAATTTCCCTCCACTCCCTACACCCACCATCGCCAATGTCAAAAATGCAGAATGTGGACCTGCTCCTCTGTGCCCAGAGCTTCCATATGGCTCATATGATCCATACCACATCCTGACTCTAGGCAGCAGTGGGAAGCCTTTTTTTGAAAAAAAAAACAACAAAAAAATGTAGTAGCAATCATGGTTGTAAACAGAAATAAATGGGGAAAGATGGGTTGTGAGACGTGCATTAGGAGAGTTGCATTTTTGTCTAATTTATTGGAGAATATTTTATCCCTGTGAAAATGGTCCTGTAATGCTGCCAAGATCAGTTTGAGCCATAGGGACTCGTAGGGTGAGGGCAGGGCAAACGCACCTGTAGCTGAATGCCAATTTAAAACTTTGGCTTCAAATCCTGAATCATGAGCATGGTTTATAATTTATCACGGATCACGCGAAGTACATACAAAGGTATATGTCTGCCTCTGTATCAAAATAACGTGCCATGTTCTTCAACCAAAAGGCTTGGCCTTAGGAGGTACTGAGCCTCTCCTGAGTTAGTGGTTGCTCATCACTGTCTTCATTATAGCATGGTCTGAAGGTACTTGGTACCACACAATGGACCCTGGTGGTTTTAGTCAGGCAAAGCTCTCAGTAAAATAAATAGGCATTTTGCCTGTGTAAGGCTACCAGTGTCAGGCCAAGATACTGTTTCCAAATTGGTGTGTCCTCATCAGCAAGCTTGTGAAAGAACTTCCTGGGCGATGCCAATGGGGAGGGTCAGGGGGAAAGAGTCTCTGGAAGGTTTTGTCCTCGGTGTGAAAGATCCGATGGCCTTAGTTCAAACTGGCCAAATTCCCAGCCAACCTCTGTGGGATATGAGAGAACCGTTAAAAAGGCTTTCTCCATAAAGTGACAAAGAGTCCTGTGGCACCTTAAAGACTAACTAAAGTATTAGAGCATAAGCTTTCGTGGGCTAATACCCACTTCGTAGGATGCAAACTAATACTTTAGTTAGTCTTTAAGGTGCCACAGGACTCTTTGTCACTTCTACAATTCCAGACTAACACGTCTACCCCTCTGAGTCTTTCTCCATAAAGTGCCCTGTGATTGGCTGCTATGGATAAGGAGAGTATTCCAAGAAAATTTCAAAGGAAATGAAAAATGTTCGTCTCATTCAGAATTTTTTGTGGGTTTTTTTTTCAGTTAAATGAAAACCTAAAAGTGTTCTCGATTTTTTTGGGAAGGGGCATTTGTTTGTTTCCCTGCTTTGTTTCTCTCCCTTTTCTCACTGCAAAAGAGAGCAGAGAGAAATGAGGAATAAGGGCGGGGGGACCAGTTGCCATCAAAAAAGTGGAAAATTTTGTCCAAGACAAAAAACTGTCACCAAAAATTTAATTTTGGTAAAAAAAAAAAAACCCATTATTTTGTTGCCAAAACATTTTGATGAAAATCATTCAAGCAGCTCTGCTCGCCAGCCTTCCCTTTAAAAACGGAAAAGCCTAGTGTGAATTATTTGTTTTTGGGATCATATTTGGTATAACATCTGTGAATAGGAACCGTCTACTTCCATCTGAGTGCACTTTGAAAAATGGAGGGGTCTGTTCAGCAGATAGGATCAATTCATTTTGTATAGGGTATGTCTTGTAAAATATCAATCCTGAGGATAATGTTACTAACCTCTGAAGCTGAGTTTCCTTGGCCCCGTTGCTTGTGTAGACATTCTGTGCCAGTAACATTTGTCACCCTTTGTGCTTGTATAAATGACTAGACAAGGTGCAGAGCAATGGAGGGTTGGACCTTCTGTCTTCTAAATCAATACAGTGCCAAAAAGAGCTGGCTGAAGAATAAAAATTTAAAATGTGATTTGTGAATATGTTCACAAAGGAAACCACCATGTTTAGTTTCATGTGATCCAACTGTTGGGTCTTCAGAAGCATTTGGCCAGCAGTTGAGTATTTTGTTGTAATGGTCATGAATTGTGAAAATGTCACAAATGCTATTGTGATTGGAAGTGTTATTTATTTGTTACAGGAAATTAGTTATTGTTTCAATCATCCAACCAGGGAATAGAAAACATACCTTGTTATTTCGGTGATAAATCAAGCAAGGCAAACAACTAACAAAGACTATGTCTACGCTACAGTTTATGTCAGCATAATTTACATTGTTCAGGAGAGTGAATACACTCTTCCCTCGCCCCCATCCTCAATGACCTAAGTTACACTGATATAAGCACTGGCGAGGACAGCACTATGTTGGCAGGAGAGCTTCTCTCACCAACATAGCTACCTCCGCTCATGGGGGTTGGAGCAGTTAAGCCGACAGGAGAGTTCTCTCCTGTTGGCTTAGAGCAGCTACATTAGAGAGCTTACAGCAGCTGTGCAAAGTCTCAAAGTTAATAATTCAGAGACAACCCCTAGTCACAAAATAATTAATTGAAACAATACGGTGAAGGGTTACGAATGAAAGATACATTTAAAAATTCAAAAATGCCTGGCGAAAGTTTTTCTAACCAAAAATGAAAACACGCCCATCCTGAATGTTTTTCATAACAAACCAGCTCAGGTACTAAATAAAACAAAACAAAACAACCAATCCAAACATTTATACAAATGAGTGGGATTTTTTTTAAGTAGTGAATTTAATGTAATTTCCTATTTTGCTTTGTTCTTACAGATTTGTTGCTGGATACCAAAACTTCTGGGAAACAGTCCCTGTGGTCCATGATGGAAAGAAGGAAACAGGTAACACTTGTGTCCCTTAAGCAAGGTCTAGATCTGGAATACTACAGCACCGTATTTGCGGCTTAATGAAGTCAGCATTTGATTAATATGTATTTTTTTCCTCTCAAGATGTAGAACTATGGAAATATTCTCCTACCCGAATACTGTTACTTAAGGTAGAGATGCCAAGCTGAGTGCAAGTTTGGCATTCTTTTACTTTCACGCACAGGTTGCTTAGAACCAGTGTGTGCTACCATTTCATGGCTTGTACCTCCAGCGAAGCTGAAAGTAGTGCATACAGGGAGCTGGAGGTCAAGGGATAGATTTGGCTGGAAGGACGAATTGCAAAGTTTCCATCTGAATCTTACCTGTGTGACTGTGAACATTCCTGCCCCTAGGCAGGAGGATCTGAGGGTGCCAAGGACTCATGGGGAGATAAGAAGGCAAAACAAAACAGCTGTAAATAGTTCTGCCCTGAAAGATGACAAAAATACCATTTTTAAATGTGATCTTTTGTGCTTAGAAATAGATGCAGGAAAGCTGTTTTTCTGTTCTCCTGTCTTTTTGTTCTTGGCTGAAGTTATGAGACAGAGAGAAGGAAAATGTAGGGGAAGTCTGGAGAGAGAAGACTATCCCACAAATCATGCAAACAAATGAAAAGAGCCAAACTGGGGAGGGGAGAAATTGATGATTTCTGATACTGCCTCTACAACTAGCCATCGAGATTCAAAACATGCCATAGGGGCAAGGGCATCAAACCCAGAAATTAGGCAGTTTATCCTTGAAGGGCTAGTACATGCTGTAGCCACATCCTGATCATCTACCAGCACCTCGGTAGTGTCATATGAACATGCCTTCCATAAAGTAGCACCCATGTGGCTCTGCAGAAGGCTGTTGTACATTCTGATTTTTACACCAAACTAGTGAGGCTGTGGGTGACATGACACCACCCACAATGTCCAAGGTTGGGTAGAGCCGCTGCTGTTGTAGTAGTAGCAGTGATGATGTTGATGACGGTTAGCCAACGGAGTTCAGGCTGGGAATGAGGAATGGATGCATCTGTCACATTATCCGTTCTATCAGCCATATGATGCCTTAAGCGAGAAGGCAAAGGGAAGGCATTCTGTGCTGTTGTTTACTCATTCGGCTGAGCATGGAGGTTATTTTGGAATTTTGTATTTTATGGTTGCTCATCAGGAGGGACTTTGCTATTCTGTTCCTATTATATTTATTCATTTAGAAAAGAGTGGCATTTTTATATTTGTTTAGCCACGACTAAGCCTTCTGTTTTCATGGCTGACTTAAAATTCATAAAATGAAGTAGACCATAATTTGCAGAGTATAATCTGCATAACTATGACTTTGTAAAACAAAATAAAAGCAAAACCTGCCAATTAAAAATGTTATTTATTTCTGCCATGAAACTCCTTGAAATAAAAAACAGAAATTTTGATTAGCTGGGCTTGTGGGCAGAATGCCACTGTAACCAAGTATTGACAAAAGTACTTTTGGGCTCAGGACGGGAAAGAGGAGGAGAGGAAGATCTGTGTTTACAGAACCACTGATGCAGCAAGATGTAAGTGCTGAGTTGTGCTAGTTACATCATGTGTGAATCCATCAGTAACTTAAAGACACAGCAAGCTCAACGGAACCTCCCTTTGCTGCCTTCCCATCTACCACTGCTGAGCCACTGATGATGAATGTTCAGGTTTATCACTTCTTGCCTTCAGGAAACTTTTTATGGGAGCTGTAAATGATTTTCTTTGCTGGTAAAGAGCAGGAACTTATTCAAACATTAGTGAAGAGCCCTCATCAAATCATTATACTGGTTATACCACACCATCTCATCTGACAGGTTTCAGAGAGCTAGCCGTGTTAGTTTGTATCAGCAAAAACAACGAGGAGTCCTTGTGGCACCTTAGAGACTAACAAATTTATTTAGGCATAAGCTTTCATGGGCTACAGCCCACTTCTTCAGATGCATGGAGTGCATACTAATTTCCCGATACTGTTACTCACACTTTCTTGTCAACTGTTTGAAATGGGCCACTACAAAAGGTATTTTTCCTCCCTTGGTATCATACCGTTAATTGAATTGTCTCGTTAGACTGACCTCACACTTGGTAAGGCAACTCCCATCTTTTCACGTATTTATACATGTTCCTGTATTTTCCACTCTGTGCATCTGATGAAGTGTATTCTAGCCCACCAGATCTTATGCCCAAATAAATTTGTTAGCCTCTAAGGTGCCACAAGGACTCCTTGTTATTTTGCATCTCATCTGAATGATTGTAACGCTGTCAGTGCAGCTCCATTTTTTATTGCAATGTATTTAATGTAATTTCAAGTACTTGTTTGGGACTTGAACCCACAACTTTCTGACTTAGAGATGAGAGTGTTGCCAGCTGAACAGGATGGACACTAAGGAAAATTGTGCTGGATTTTAGTATCAGTAGTAATTGCAAACCTAGACTCTGGTACACTAATTGAACAATTTACCCCATCCCTTCCTCTTTTCTGCTGGATAATCTCATCTCATTAGAGATGTGAATACCTCCACAAACAGTCTCTTAGCCCATGGCCAAAGTATCTGAGATCCATGCCTTGACCTACAGAGAACCATCTTTTTAAATTCGCTCTGGAATGATGACCTCACCAAGAGGATACTTCTGGGAAACTTTGTCTTGCTCATGTTGCAATGCTGTTCTTGGCAGTAGTGCCTTCTAGAGAATATCTGTGGAAATTATATAAAATTGCAGTTGTCATCTGTTCCCAGCTTTTAATATCCGTGGATCTTAGTATAACATAATGGCCATCCATCTCTGCTTGTAGTGTACTAGTTACTGCAAAATTCCCTTTTTGCCTCTGAAACCTGGTGTGACTCAAATTAGTTTTGGGTGGCTTCAGTATTAATCAGATTGGTAACGAATCACTTTCAAATGTTATGTTGGAAGGCCTATGATTTCTGTGATGTTATGGATGGCACTATGCTCTTGATGAACAGAGCCTGTAGAAATGTTTAGCAACAACAGCTGAGGCCAGCATGCCTTTCCCCATAACAATAGTTGGAGCAGTACATTAACAATAGTGTTGCAATGATATTAGGCATGCTTTGCATCACTGAACTTTATACTAATGCTTGAACAGCTTACAACTCTGGTAAGACAAGAATGAAACTGAAAAACTGTGCACCACTACCACAGAGAATCTACAGTGGTTACACATCCATTTAATTGTGTTATCATTTGTGCACACTAGTATATTACTGTAGAGGGACTGTTGAGTTAGGAAAGGCTACCATCAATGGTGGGAGTTTGGTTTTGTCATGGTAATACAATGCCAATACACTGCAGACACAAAAGTAAGTTCTGCATGGCTTGGCAAAGAGATTTTCACATAGCTGCAGGCTGAATCTATCCGTTTCTCAATGTTCCTAAACAGGAATGGGTCAATGATAATTTTTAGGAAGGCAGGTGCCCCTTGCTGGGTTTCTTGCACTATAAAGCATTGCACAAGACATGCAATGTGCATACCATCATCAGGCTGTCTGTATAGCTCACAGACTCTTAAAATCATGCAGCAGGAAAGGGGACTCTCTTAATCCACTGTATTTGTTGTTTAGCATGACCAGAATAACCTGCTAGTGCTAACACGATCTTCAACACGTGGACACAATCATCTATTATCCTACATAAAGTTGCAGGATGTCAAAATTAGCCAATTGTTTGGAGCAAACAAAACAGCTCCGATGCTGTCCGTGTATATCATGTTGCTAAATTTGTTTTCAGTGATATCGTTCTGGGGTTATGCCTTTGCATGAAATCTCATCTGTGATATCAAACACTGCTTCTTCTGTTGACCAAAGCTGGTGGGTTCATCTTTACTTTGTTTACATTTGCTTTTCTGTGGGAAGTGAAAAATAAAGAGAGAGCGAGAGACAGATAAGAAAAGTTTGGAACATGATGGTTTGCCTGGGCATCTCCTCTATAGTGCCTATTAACAGTGTGGGGCAGGTCCTTAGCTGGTTCTAAGATGTCTTAGTTGAGGATCTGCTGCTATCTGTTCAAACCTGCCCTAAGGAAGTAACACGAGGATGTGGGTAGAGTGCGCCTTTACAAATCCTTCCTGTTGCCCCACAAGTCATTCTCTCTATCTTATGAACCTTTTAGCCCTCTCTAGCATTAATAGTAGCAGTTTTGTTCCAGATAACAGGAATGGCAATATAATATCTGGCATATCAGGGGGACAAAAAAAAAATAGATAAGTTAAACTTTCAAGCATGAAGGCCTTAACAGGGCGTCTGAATTCGACATTCTAAAAGAGAATTGATTAGCTGTGAACCCAGCCCCATTGACTTTAACTGCTTTAAGAAAAAAGGAAAGTATTGTAAGGGATATATTTCATGCAAACTCATTTTTGTGATCTAACTCTGCACATAATAAAATCACCATTGTCAATGGTATGAGAATATTTTCCGATATAGATATTGCAACCTTTTCATTTCCTGTTACCCCGTCTCTCTGCTGCCCCTGGTGGTGATGGTGTAAAAGTGTAGGCTCAGTTACTGGATTAGCATTCATCTAGCCATCAAGAGAAAAAGCCCAGGGAAAGAATCTGATGATGGCACTGACCTTTGGCTCCTAAACATGCAGATAATAAAGTTAAGAGGAGAAACACAAAAGTGAGAGGGGAAGTAAACAAAAATAAGCCCTGTGTGGTCTAGGGAACCGTGCGTCTCCTCTTTCTGCATTTCTCAATGGAACAAGTCTGTTGTAAAGGGTGCAGACTTGAAGGGCTCGTGAAGCTTTTCAGCACATTGCCGGATTCTCTGAAACCCTCAGCATCATCCTCCTTTTTGGCCAGCAGAGTCGATAAAATCAGATCAAGGCTTAGCATTTCTAAACAAAGGGGAGTGGTAAATGGGCTTTTAAACACTGGCCCCTGTCCAGCTCATAGGGAGGCAGGGAAGGGGAGGAGAAGGGAGGGTCACGCGGAGGTGCCAAACTTTGAGTGGAGTAGCACTTGTGAGCAAAGTTATTGGAAAGTCATTTAGTTGGCCTTGGCGCTGCATCCCTGGCTTGTGTTGTGCGGGGAGGGGATGCGTGTACAACAGATTGCCAGACGCCTGTGCCCATGAAGGGTGGGGAAAGAAGGCTGCCCTGGAAAGATGCCAATGTTCCCTAGGCTTTGTGCCATGAGGATTTTTTTCCCCTCTTTTCCCCCTCCCACAAACACACGCTCACAGGCTGGCAGGAAGAGCACGCTGAAAAGGATTTGACAGTTTGAACAACACTCGATGACTTAGTTTGTTTTCCCTGACTTCATGCCAGCAAACAGGTCTATGGATGAAAGCCTTTATTAGGCTTTTAAAGCCACTGACATTGGTCTTTCTTTGACCTGAGGTACTTGAGAAGAAATGAAAACAACATAGAACTTTCATGAAGTTGAAAGAATGCCCAAAGAGAAGGATGCGGTTTACAAGAGGTACAAAGTATCCTAAGATGCTTCCCAGGGTGAAGTGGAATAAAACGGGGGGAGTGAAGAGGGGACCTCTTTCTGGGAAAAGGAAGAATGCTTTCAGTCTGGGATGCCAACGAGGAGACAAGCTGATCCAGCTAATTAGGATACGACAGGATGATCACATCCTAAGTATGGAGTCTGTGGTGGGCTAGAGCAGGCCAGAGCAGCTGCATGGACTGCCAGCCAATCAGGGACAGTCTGTGAGAGCCAATCAGGGCCAGGCTCAGCCCTATATAAAGGCTGCCCAGGAAGGGAGCAGTTAGTGACTCCCAGATCTGCAAGGGACAAGGTCTGTCTCCTGAGGGATGGAGACTAGCACCACAGACAGAGCAGTGCTGGGCAGGCTCGGGGGAGCATAGGAGAACTCCATCCCAATACCTGCCAGGCTGCAGACCCTGACGAGAAGGGGCCGGAGGGGAAGTGGCCCAGGGAGACTGACTGAAGAGGGAGAAAAGGAGGGCAGGGAGGCTGCCACTAGAGGGTCTCTGGGTTGGGACCCAGAGTAGTGGGCGGGCCTGGGTCCCACCCCACCCCCTTTCCTTTTGTACCGCACCTGGTTATGGAGGCGTGGCCGGAGCAGACTGCAACCAGCCCTTGAGCTGAAGGGCTAGACTGTGGGGTTGCAGTTGGCCACTGCGACAGGAGTAGTTAAAACACCGCCCCTCCCAGAAGGGAGTGAGAACTGGACTAGTGGGCACTGCCGGAGAGCTGTATCCTGAAGTAGAAGGGGACTGTCTGGAAGTGGACGCCACCGAGCGGGGAGCTACGTGGGTCCAGATACCAGCATTAGAGGAGAAGGCGGATGGGAAACCACCAGCAGAGGGTGCCCAGCAGGACTGAGCTAATTCCCAGACTAAAAAGCAGGAGCCACCATGGTGGTGAGTCCCAGCCCCGTCACAGAGTCATAACTAGTCATCAGCTATCTAGGCACCTAACGTTGCTGCCAACGGGAACAACACAGAAAATTGTGGGAAAAATACAGGAAATTAATACTTCTCACCAGGAGCCTGTAAACAGCCAGTCAGTTGCTACTCCCATGTCGGTACTGATGGAGAACAGATTCTCTAACATGCTCCAGTTTCTTCTCTTCCAATATACTGCTTATACCTATCACAAGAACTCTGAAAGCTATTCTATAAATCACGTATTATCGGTGGTAAAAGGGAAAAGACGGTTATAAGGCCACTGAAGATGAGAGCCCTCAAAAAAGTCAAATTTGGTTCTGTAGATTCTCCAAACTATCCAGGCCTCTTGAATCCTTGGATTTCTGTGTGAACCATTGTGCACAAAAGTTTGGATCAGGGATATTGGCAGGAAACAAAGATTTAGTCCTTGCTTCTGAAAAATCTTTTTGGGGGTTGTGAGGTCAAGGAGCCATGGAAGCTAGAGGAGATAGAAGAAAAAGATGTGAACCCCCTTGAGTGAAAAAATGGTCTGAAATAGGCTTTGTCTACACACACACACACATTACACTGATTTAACCAAATCCATTTTGAAACTCATCTAGGGTATGTCTAAACTTAGACCTGAAGGTGTAAATTCCAGCTGATCAAACTAACATGCTAAAAATAGAGGATAGTCATGGTAGTGTGAGTGGTGGGAGGGGCTAGCTACCCCAAATATGTAACTGGCCTCTCTGATATGTTTGTACTTGGAGCAGCTAGCCTCTCCCATTGTTTATGTCGCCTACTATTTTTATGCACTAGCTCAGTCCAAGTTAGTGTGGATTATCTCCTCAAGTGGGAATGTACACCTCCAGTTTGAAATGTAGACTTCCCTTAGTTAAATTGGTACAACTGTATTGTACAGAAACTCTTTCAGAAGTTTGAGTGCCTTATATCAATATGGCTTACAGAATTGACTTAAGCTAATATTTATATTTCTGTAGTTTCTATGGTCCTCAACCAGGCTGGGACCCATTGTGTTATAGAAAAATATTTTGAAAATGGGCTAATAAATAAGCTACATTGATATAAAGCACTCTTAAACTGATTTAAGAACATCTACACAAGGGGTTGCACCAGTTTAACTAAATCAGTATTTAAACCAACTTAGTTAAATCAGTACAACCTTTCAATGTAGACGAGGCCTCAGTGGATCAGGATTTAAGACTCTTGGATGTTGAAAGTGGGTTTCATTATGCTGGAAGGAATCTTCATTGAGAGAAAGAATAAAGAAGAGTTCATTTTATTTGTTTTTTTTCCCCCAGCCACAAAGAAATGAAATGATAGTCATTCAAGCTTATGGGACTGAAGGAATTTTTAACTATAATAGAGAGAAAATGCCTTAACAAACAGAAAGAAACAAACAGTAACAAACAGTAAGAAGTGGAAGTCAAATCCTACTGAGGTACTAGAGAGGAGCATAAACACTGCCAACTTAAGTGTAAAAATGTAATAAGAAAAGCCAAAATGGAATTTGAAGAACAGCTAGCCAGAAACTCAAAAGGTAATAATAAAATGTTTTTTAAACACATCAGAAGCAGGAAGCCTGCTAAACAACGAGTGGGGCCCCTGGATGATAGAGATACAAAAGGAGCACTTAAAGATGATAAAGTCATTGCAGAGAAACTAAATGAATTCTTTGCTTCGGTCTTCACGGCTGAGGACGTTAGGGAGATTCCCAAACCTGAGCCGTCTTTTGTAGGTGACAAATCTGAGGAATTGTCACAGATTGAAGTGTCACTAGAGGAGGTCTTGTAACTAATTAATAATCTTAACTGTAAGAAGTCACCAGGACCAGATGGCATTCACCCAGTGAGGTGGCAAAGTTTGCAGATGATACTAAACTGCTCAAAATAGTTAAGACCCAAGCAGACTGTGAAGAACTTCAAAAGGATCTCACCAAACTAAGTGATTGGGCAACAAAATGGCAAATGAAATTTAATGTGGATAAATGTAAAGTAATGCACTTTGGAAAAAATAACTCCAACTATACATACAATATGATGGGGGCTAATTTAGCTACAACTATTCAGGAAAAAGATCTTGGAGTCATCGTGGATAGTTCTCTGAAGATGTTCATGCAGTGTGCAGCGGTGGTCAAAAAAGCAAACAGGATGTTAGGAATCATTAACAAAGGGATAGAGAATAAGACGGAGAATATCTTATTGCCCTTATACAAATCCATGGTGCGCCCTCATCTTGAATACTGTGTACAAATGTGCTCTCCTCATCTCAAAAAGGATATACTGGCATTAGAGAAGGGTCAAAGAAGGGCAACTAAAATGATTAGGGGATTGGAACGGGTCCCATATGAGGAGAGATTAAAGAGGCTAGGACTTTTTAGCTTGGAAAAGAGGAGACTAAGGCGGGATATGATAGAGGTATATAAAATTATGACTGGCGTGGAGAAAGTGAATAAGGAAAAGTTATTTACTTGTTCCCATAATAGCAGAACTAGGGGCCACCCATTGAAATTAGTGGGCAGCAGGTTTAAAACAAATAAAAGGAAGTTCTTCTTCACACAGCGCACAGTCAACCTGTGGAACTCCTTGCCTGAGGAGGCTGTAAAGGCTAGGACTATAACAGGGTTTAAAAGAGAACTGGATAAATTCATGGAGGCTAAGTCCATTAATGGCTATTAGCCAGGCTGGGTAAGGAATGGTGTCCCTAGCCTCTGTTTGTCAGAGGCGGGTGATGGATGGCAGGAGAGAGATCACTTGATCTTTACCTGTTAGGTTCACTCACTCCGGGGCACCTGGCATTGGCCACTGTCGGTAGACAGGATACTGGGCTACATGGACCTTTGGTCTGACCCAGTACGGCCTTTCTTATGTTCTTAGTATGATTTCTGGCCTATCGATCTTTGGGGCAAATGGTGGAAAATGAAATGAATCTATTTAGGTCCAAGCAGACTAGCAGAACAGTTTGCATTATTACTAGACATGAATGACGAATGGTGGTGGAAACTCACTGAGGGCTAGATGGAAAAAAATCCTTTGAAGTCAATGGGATTCTCTTCATTGACTTTGATGGGCTTTGGATCAGATCATGACTACCTAGTGAACACAGAAGTAACAAAGACATGGTTATAAGAGTAGGGCTAGCTAATACTTTCTGCCATCTGGAGACCTCACAATATTATGACCCAAAGGAATTCCACTGATGGCCCAAAAAAGATTTGAACATTGGCCCAATCCTGCTCCCACTGGAGTCAATGACACAAAGCATACTCCTGTAGAGAAGGCGGCCTCCGGTTTTTAATGTTCTCATTATTCATTGCGGTACCTTTGCTTATAGGATTGCGCTGTGTTCATTTGTGCAAATTAATTCTTGAAGGTTAATGTTCAAAAATTAAGGGCATTGCCGTGGTGTTCTGGAGAGGTCTAGCTCTTTTTCCTTGTAATAATATCTTCTCTTGTGCTAAATAATACTTCAGAAGGCTCACATATTGATTAGCAACACAGATATTCAAAGTCTACCCAGTGAGCTCAGGTCAGCATGACATCTTTGTTTCCTAGTACTCAGATGGACTGCTTGCCGGGTCCTTAAATGGTTCATCTAGCTAGCCATGCATCACTGGAGGGACTGATTGCTTCTACACTAGTCCATGAACATAATAAGCAATGTATGAAGAATCTCTCCAAAGGTTTGATGTTTAGCTGTGAAATTCTGTTGCTGTGAAACAGGGAGAGGGTTGACTTGGAAATAGGACTCACTACTGTGCCTTTTGCTTAGGCTCTTAAGCTATTCTGGTTGTGAGATTTTTTTTCTTCTTCTTCTTCTTGTCTTTATGTAGGACTGAATGTTCTGAATGATCATGTTATTGCATGTGCCCGATGAGCCATATGGAAGCTGTGAGGTTTCAGGAGTGTTTTGGAAATGTAATGTCTGAAATTGATCAGCTCAGCATTCTTATTACTGCATTACGTTCACGGCCGTATCCACTTGTTCCCTTTAATTTATTTACATTTTTTATAAGAAGCCTTGGTGATGACATGAGAGATTCCCCCCATCCTCCCCACACACACACTTGAAATAAGACAAACAAAGACCAAAAACACACGATGAGGGGAAAAGGCCTCTGTAAGTGCCATTTGGGATTCACTTTGACTTAATGATGGGTAATGTTTTGTAAAATGTGCTTTGTTCTCAAGTTGCCTTGTAGAGTGTGCTGCATTAGAAAACTTAGAGTTCCTGACTTGGAAGATTCAGCTCTTGTGGCAATGTCAAACAGCCAAAGACAAATTATACGGGCTCCATGAAACACCCCTGAAGTAGGGCTAGCATTAACGTCTATGTTTTATTTTGCTTCCAGCAAGAAGCTACAAAATATACAAAAAATAGAATTTTACCTCCTGGCAACATCCTGTGTTCTTTTTCTCTGAGGCATCTATAGCTACTGTTTCCACACACCTTCCGTGTATTTGGCTTTCCTGTCTTGCTTCCAAAAAACCTACTGTCAGTTGTTTAACAGTTTTGCTAACAAATCGGGCAGTGGGAACTTTTGCTTGCTGTGCCTCTTTGTTCTCATGTGTTTGAAGAGTCTGTTATTTTCCTGCACCTGCAGAGCCTGTTAATATTCTCAGGCAGTTCAGTTCCTTGACTACATTGCAAACCCACGCTGACTGAAATGCCGTCGGGTGCATCTTCCTTCCTCTTTTTTAAAATTATCCCTATCATGCTCTTCAGTCTTGATTGCCATCCCATAAGCAACAAAGGCTGAACAATGGAGGAATAGAATTTGATTCAATTCAGTGGAACTGGTCCCACTATGAAGAGGTTAACCTAAAAAAAGAGACCAACTCAGATTATTCATTAGGGGCATGTTGTTGGCCACAGTAGCTGGTATCTAATAAACACATGAACATAGGAAATGACAGCAGCAAAGGCTGGTGATATCTGAAAGAAAGAGTGTTAAATTAACAAGTCAAGGCACATTCAGACCCATTTTACTGCAGCAGGTAATCACACGACTCAAAACAGGGGAGACAAAACTTTACCCAAAGGAACTTCCATTGAATTATGGGATGAAATAAGACTAGAACACCACCTGGTTCTGTTTGTGTAGTTGGTTCAGACAGTGGGAGATTGTTAAAGAGTGGAACCCCAGAATGATTTCCTAGTAGTGCACTTCTACATCAAAATGTTATACATTAGTTTAAATAGATAGAATAAGATCGATTATGCCCCCTTAAATCAACACACAAAGGGGTCCATGAGTAAGAAGAAGGAGGCTGGGTAAGGCTTTTCAGGATCTAAATTGTCCTCTTTCTGGTTCCATTGAAATCACAGACTGGGGCAGTATTATTTTCTCTCTGGAGTTCCTACAAGATCCAGGGCTGGGGAAGAAGCCCTGATAGTGCTTCTCCATTGGCGCTGTTGGGGTATGCCAGGAGCTAAAGCCAGTGTAGAGGCACAAAGCCTCCATGCAGGTGGTCCCAGCCTTCCAGGGATCCATAGGGAACAACTGAGTTCTGACCGGCTCTATGGTCATATCTGGTTTTGCTGTTCTAATGGAACAATGAGATTTCCTCCCTCAGCGACACCTCTCTTTTGATGGAATGTGGTGATCTGGGCCCTTACTTTTTATGCCTTGTTCCAGCAATTCAGTCTAGCCTCACCCTGATGCCACAAATCAAGGGAACTTTGTTACTTCTCTTAACAAATAATACAGTGGTCACAAATTCATGCTTCATTGGGATCCTGATGGTGTTATGTATCACAGTTGCGGGAATCCCCAAAATATTAAACATTTTAACAAGGAATAGCAAATAACAGAAATGCACAGTACAGCTGTTGGGCTCTTTCCCCTCCCCCCACCTTTTTTTTTTTTTTTTTTTTTTTTTTTTACATCCAGTCATTAGCCAACTGGATGCAAAATGCTACCCTTAAGATGTGGTAGTGGCTTGCCCTTTGCACAGGTGTCACCACAGCAGGTACAAGACAGGTCCATCATGTTCCCTATGTTGTAAGCACAGATTTTAAAATCTCTTCTTCAAAAGTTCAATGGGGATGATGAGTGACTTGGAGAGTTGCAATCTGCCTCCCATTTTACCCAAGGCAGAGTGTGGTTGAGGGGACCTGGATCCTGTACCAGCTCCCTGCCTTGGCCTGGTGTGTGTGTGTCTCTCCCAGTGTGCCAGCACACTGGAGAGCAGAGCCTGGGTTGCACCCACTCCCTGCCCACTTGCTCAGGAGAGGGAATAGCAGCCCTGTGGAGACTCCATATCATTTTGGCAATGCCGGTACCTGGTGCAAGGCCATATAGGGGTAGGTGCACAGGACAGGCCATAATCTGGCCTGGCATAAGATTTGTGAATTTTGTGTACTGATCTGTATTTCTTATGTAAATCGAAGCCCAGCTGAGAATGAAAATCCATTCTATGTCACCTAGTATAGAACCCTGGGCTTGTTTTATTTTTCAGTAACAGCTGTATTTTCAGGAAGAGCCATGTGTGTTTCATTTCCCCATCTGTGGCATCCTTTCTAGGAATCATAGAAATGTAGGGCTGGATGGGCCCTCAAGAGGTTATCTAGTATATCCCCCTCCACTAAGACAAGATTACATTATAAAATCACATGATGAAACAAAACATCCAGTGTATTTATTATAACCAAATACCCAGCAGTTTGAAACCTGTATTGGAAAATCTGGCCCAGTGCCACAGTTTCCTGATCTGCAAAACAGGGTTAATAATATTTATCCAACTTGTAAAGTGCTGTGATATGCTCAGGTGAGAAGGTCTAAGGAAGAGAGGTCATGCTTAATACTTAGTCCTGCCATGAGTGCAGAGGACTGGACTAGATGACCTCTCGAGGTCCCTTCTGAACCAATAATTCTGGGCCTGCCCTGGCTGATGAACCAGAATCTCTGTACGGGCAACATAAAGTAGAAAAAAAAATAAAAGATGGAAAATGTTTATTTCCAAAATGAGATCACATAAATCGTATGAGACAGTAAAATGGAGATATCACTTCTTTGTGTCTAATGAATGCTTTTATTTTCTTGTCGTACCACCAAAGGGATTTTTTTTAAATAAACAGGTTTATAAGGAAATAGATTTGTTCTTGCACTTGTTCCTTTTGAATTATGTTCCCCTGCCCCTGCTGCCCCTTAAAAAAATAGTACATGCATATCCCCTCCCTCAGTGCTCTCTGAATTTCCTTTTTTAATGTAAATTGCCCTTATGAGAAATCAGATATATGCGTGGTTTATTTCTGAATAGCATTTCTTTTAGTCCCTGTAAAGTTGTCCATGTTGGGTTGTTTTGTTTTGTTTTTTTCCAAATGTATGTGCTGATCTTCTGTGTTCTTTAATACCTTTCAGGAGATTTCCATTCTCTGCATCAAGTCTTCCTAAATTGTCTCTTTAATCCTCAGGTTCTTAGTGCTTGGCAATGCTATTTGTTCTGAAGAGCTGCGATCGGAAGGTGGAGTTTTCTTCTCATTAGCTGCTTTTAACATTCACCTCCTTTGTTTGTGTATCTTCTTTAGATCCCTTCCCTTTGTGGGCATGGCTTTGCTGTTGCGAAGTGTTAATGAGTCTCTGGCAGGGATGACATCTGTGACAGAGGACATTAGGTTTTGAAAATGTACTTCTTGTGTTGTGAGGCCTGTTACCTCATTTGAGCAGCAACTGAAGCTTTTAAAGAGCAAAGACAAAGGAAACACTAGCTTAGGGCTGCTACTTTTTGTCATGACGGAAGTCCCAGGAAGGGAAGCGGGGAGGGGAAAGGGGAAGATATTAAACAACATTTGTAAGGGGGGAGGAGAAAGAGAGGGCTATGGTGAATTGATCTGAAAATACTGTGAGTCACTTAAACAAATATCTGGCAAAGGAATAAACTGGTATAGAATACATCAGTGGCACATCCATCTGTTCAGATCCTTTATATCTGATTCCATAGTCATGGCTATTGGAGGAAGGAATAAAACTGTTAACGCCGTGCAATCATAGGCACATAGGCTGCATTTTACCAAACAGATTAAACTAGTGATTTGCAGCCTCTGGACTGCAAATAGATGTCAGAGAGTCATGACCATCATGACCTTCCTGTGTTGTCAAAGGAAAGGAGGGTAGATTCCGGCTAGAAGGGATGGTGGATCCCAGCATGGGAAAGGTTGATTCACCCCTGCATTACCGCGGGGTGACACCAGCATGACCCAACTGTAATCTGGTGGATCAAGGCCTTAGTCCTAATTCCAGTAGCAAATACGTGCTATGTCAGAGGAAAGTGAATGTACCTGGATAATTGTTCATTGCTTTATAAATACTGAGGAATGGAGCTGGTTTTAGACCAATCTGACTTTGCTGCTCTTGCCCCGTCAAGGGGTTCTTTGGCCACATGCATTACACCTCTCTTGGAAGAACTATCCTGATAAAGCAGCACTTCCAGATATGAGTCACTGTGAAAGTTTTCCTAACAAAATAAAGTGTAGTGCCCAGGGGCTTTGACAAATGTTTGAGAAATTTGCAAGCAAACTACTTGTCAGAATGTAGATCTTTGTGGAAAAGTAAAAAGCCACCTTTACTGGAGGGGAAAGTGGGGGAGAATTGTGAATTTGGAAGCTATAACAGCAACTGCCAGGTGGCCTAAGGGATTAATCCTTGGTCTAGGAGCAAAGAAGTCCTGCATATTAATCCATCTATGCCACTGACTCACTAGCTGTTCATTACATAGGTAAATATCACTGTCCTCATTTTACATAAAGGGAAACTAAAGTTCAGACAAGTTAAGGGTCATATAGCCCAAGGTCATACAGTAAGTTAGTGTCAGAACAATTATTATAACATATAGCTCAAAATTGGATGCACAGTTTTGAAAATTTAGGCCTAGGTCTCCCAACCACTAGGTCTATGTCTCAACCACTAGGCCACAGTGCCTTCTGGCAAGTTTCTTGCACTTTCTAAGCCTTCTGTTTTTAGTCTTTAGTTGTTAGTTTTGGATTATTTGTACTATTGTAGCACCTAATGGGCCTAATCACATACAAACACAGCTCAAAAACACAGTTCCTAGCGAGCACAGTGGTCTGGTGAATTACTCATAAAGTATTAGCCAGGAGACCTGGGTTTCAGTCCCAGTTTTGACACTAACTTGTTGTGGAAGTGGGAAGTGCCCTTGCCAGGAAGAAGCACATGCTTTGATAACTACACAAAGACATTCCCAGTGTTGCCCTGGATTTGAGGGGTGTGTATACCCCAGAATGTGTTCAAGCTAATTGCAGCTGTCTTATGTGCATTCAGCCACCATGAATTAATGAATAGACTGCCACTTAGCCCTGGTTTACACTGGGGTGTGTGTGTGGGGGAAACGCTTAAGATACACAATTTCAGCTACGAGAATAGCATAGCTCAAGTCGACGTATTAAGGTTGACATACTTCGGTGTCTTCACGGTGCTGAGTCAACTGCTGTCGCTCCCCCGATGACTCCACCTGTGCCTCTCCCAGCAGTGAAGTACCAGAGTCGATGGGAGAGCGCTTGGAAATCGATTTATCGTGTCTAGTCTAGACGCAATAAATCGACCCCTGATAGATCGATAGCTACCCGCTGATCCAGCAGGTAGTGTAGACCTGCCCACTGTTAAGGTTTAATTTGGAGACAGACTTTTAGAGATACGGTCAAATCTAGCTGACAGTCTCTGCTAATCAGAATGGGAGGAGGAGACAGACAAGTAAACAACTGAGTCTGAAAGTCTTCTTGGGTGGGAAACCTTGAGTCTAGGTGCCTCTGATATTAAAAGTTTATTGAAAGTTAGAAAAGTGGTGATAGAGTAGGGGTCATTATGACCTATGTGTTTTGTAGAAGTTAGTTATAAAAGGTGAGCTAATAGAGTGTACTTTGGAGCAATCCTCTGAAGCCATCCCAAGAGACATTTTTCATGACACCTTTTCTGCCTGATGAGTAAGCAACTGGCCAATGCAAATTGCTGTTAATTACTGAATACCACTCCAGATGTTAGGTAAATGTCTGGGATGTTCTGTGTTTGTGTGTGCTTAAATCTAATAATTGCAGTGTTATACAAGAACATGCTGACTTGCATTACTCCTTGATCAGACAGAATTGCTGAGTTCCTCTTGATTTATTCCTTATACCGCCTGGAGTGGAATAGTTACGTTGCCCCTCTCGGGGGTTCTGAAAACCCCAGATAACCCCAGGATGACAGAAGGAAGATGGAGCAACATTGGTGTTGCTGAAAACAGATGACATTGCTATAGCTGAAGTAGCCTTAGAAACATTTACCACGGTTCCTCCACTAAAAAGGGTGGGCTGGAGATTCCATTCAGCAGTGAATCCTCTGGTCTCTGCCTCTGAAATATCCACCTCCTTGTCTCAACGCTCCCATCCCTGCAGAGACTCCTCACATAACCTCCTAGAATCCAGCTTACTGCCTCGTGCAACAGGCCAAAACCAGTTCCATTGCCTGGCTGTTCTCTAGAGCTCTTGTCTAGTCCCTAGGGGTTTTAAACTCTGTCCCAAATGTAGAAGTTTCATAGAGTTTCTTTTTCCATCTTTTGAAAGGCATCCAGATCCCTGTCTGAAAAGTGAAATGAAAATTTGGATGGCGCGAGTTTCTGTCATGAAACCAGGTGACTTCAGTGCCTGGAAATAGATGGTATCCATGCTGTTTGCATGACAGGTCTCTGCATGTTATAACCCTGGCAATGATCAGTGCCATAAAAGCGAGCTAGCCTCTCTTTCGTTCCTCTCAACAGCTCTTGCTCCCTTTCCTGATCAGGAAAGAGAGCTATTTGTTGGAATAAACAAGGTGATCTCCATATGGCTGATTCTGAGTTGTAGTAGGCTCATACACCCTCAGAAAAGATAGAAAAACTCTTAAACACCCATCATGTGCATGTGTAACTAATGCATGGAAGAAAATTTGTTTAAACAAAAGAGATGCTAAAATAAAATGATTAACTTGAATTCAAAGATTTTTGCATTCCCAATTACTTCACCTGCACAGTCTGGGGAAAATAGCCAGCATTTTCAGAGGAAGCACTTTTTGTAGCTTAATTTAAACTCTAAAAAAATATTTTCAATCAACTTTTTTTCCTTTAAAAATCAGTGCCCAATGACCTACAGGCAGGAGACAGTTGAGGATACTGTTGCTGGCTGCAGAGTGAATGTTATGATCCAACTGTCCTTCTGTGATATGGATGTCACTGAATCTCTAGTCTCTCTAGAGTGACATACACAAAAACATGCTCCATTGAGGATGAGGAAGGTAGGTAAAAAAGGGTGACCTGTGCTGTTAAAGAAAAGGGGTTTGAGTGTAAGGATGATGCAGGAGGAGGAACAAGGAGGGAAGGTGCAGTGTGGTAAATTCAGGAGCTGTAGATGCTGATAAAGGACTGTGTCAGTGAGAAGTTGTGTTGTGCTCAATTACTGTGACTGATGGAACAGAATTAAACTACTCTTACACATGAAAGGAACTTGGTTTGGATCAGTTTAATGTGACTGGGCATTAGTAAAGTTATATAGTGAATATCTGAGCCAAAGTTCTAAAGAAAAAAGACGTGTACATTCTCTCTCTTTCGATCTTCCACAGTTCTAAACAAGTGAAATAATACAATGCGACTGTCTTCTGAACTGTTTCCTGGAAAATGCAGAAGAGGTTCAGTGTTGCTGGCTCTGTGCCAAATTCTGCAATCGAACATGCATAGTGAAATTCCATTGACTTCAGTGGAATGGCACAGGTATAACCAAGACCAAGTTTTTCCAGTCCCTCTGTATAATAATTGTGTCATTTACGCAATAACAAAATGAATGAAGCTGTTTACTTTACAATTTTGCTCACCTAGCATTCCTAATTATTCTAGTGCTCTATGGGATTCTGTGCTCCAACATCCCCAGATTCTCATCTTGCGATCTAAATTTTCCATAAGCTGCAGCGTTTATTTCCAGAATAGCAATGATCCTGTGAAACCGACTCTGTTGGGGGGTGTTTCAAGAGGTGCTTTATGTGCGGGAAGATCAAAATTGCTCCAAAAATATGCAAAGTCTATACAATGAAGGGGACTAAATTCTGCACTTCTGTGCCAGAAGCTCCAATTTGATTTCCTGAGCACAGCATGGGAATCTAAGCACAAATTTGAAATGGCAGAATATACCTTCTAGCTGATCACAGGATACATGCCACACAAAATGATACAAGCTCCTCTTTTCTCACAATTTGTGGTCACTTATGGTAATTGTTGCTTGAATAATTCATTGCTATATATTTATGACTTCTTTTCATCTGATACTCATTTACATTTTTTTCTCATTACCTGACTAGCTTTGCGTACATTTTTATATTGTGTAGGCAAATGGAGGAAAACTCACAGGAAGAGCCACGTTCTTCTAACACTGAACAAGGAACTTTACTAGAATGAAGAAAACAATATTAGGCCTAAAATGTCTCCCATTGATTCACTGCAGATCTCCTTCCTAGAATATTCTCTAGACCATTTCTGCTTGGCATCTATCTAAAAAGTGAAAGTACACATATCCTCAAATTCCTTCCCTTGTTAACATACTGGTTGTAAGAAAACAAAATATATTTGTAGTTTAAAGTCAAAATTTGGCCTGAGATGCATAAACTATAATGGTAAAATATTTTAAGGCAAATTTTAAAAACTGCATATATATTCTCTTCTTTTGATTAACAATAATTTATTTCCCCTCAATTTTCAAAAGTGGCTGGCTACCTTTCATCAGTCATGAGAATCATTCTACTTACATGATCATTATTATTTTCTCTGTCAGTCATTGCATCCGATCGCACCTAGTACATTGTAAGAACAATAAGATTACAAAAGAAGCACGGTCTCTGTGCCAAAGAGCTTGCAATGCGTGTGATTTGGGTTGTTTGAGCACCTAAAAATGGGGTTTCAATGTTTCATTAGAGCATCTGCTTCTGGAAACTGGTCGCTAAGGGCCCGTTCCAAAGCTTACTGAAGTTGATGGGAGGTTTTTTTTCCCCATTAACTACAGGGCTTTGGATCAGCTTTTAAGTGTTACACCACTCAGGATATTTTTATTTCCCCTTTTGGTGATTCTCTCTCTCTCTCTCTTTATTCCCTTCATTTCAAAATCCAAGCTACTATGTTCTCATGTAACTCCGCTCTCAATGCTGGGCAGGCTTGGTCTCCTATGGGTATTTCTTAGGCCCAGAGAAATGTCCAGATGTCTCCACAAGCTCATAACCGCCTTGCATGACCTGCAGGGTGTTAGTTGCTTACATAATTTATTTTAGTAATTTTATTCCTTGGGATTTATAGCCAGAAGCGCCTCCCATAAGCTCTCTAACCCCACATAGCAGACTGCCTGTTCCAACTGGCCACAAATATATCACCTTACTTGGGTTGGGGCATTTTTGTATCTTTAAAAGTTAATCCAGTGCTGAGCTGGATTAAGGATGGAACATCCCCTTAACCAAAGGCACATAAGGTCAGGGCAGACAGCCATGTGGATGTTCCAGGCTAAGAACCGGAGACATCAAATTTTGCCCTAGATAAGGCCTGGTACATTTTGTTTTGACGGTATTTTAAATCTTGAATATTGGTGTTCCCAGGAGAGGGAAGACAGATGAGAATTAGACTAGGCCCAAGTAGAAAAGGCTGCCTGAGAACTAGATGGAGACAGGATATCAGGGAAGCAGAGACTAGCTGGAAATGAGCAGGAATGGCACAGTCTTTTGGGGGGAGTTGGAGGGCAAGGTGAATTCATCGCAAAGAATTAACAGACAGGCAAACTGAAACAAGATGCTAGTGACCGCGCAATGCACTCAAGCTGTGTTCTCGTGGTTTGTGTCGTCATCACAGTACTTTGATGCGTTCTGTTTCCCTTGTATCTCACATCTGTCTGTCACTTATTCCACAGTGTTATATAATATACTGGTAAGATCACTGATTGTACACCCTCTGAGCAACAAAATGCTTTTCACTGTTACCCCTTAAAGAAATAAAACGCAGCAATCTTCTGATTTCCACCTTCTGCTTTCGATTAGGATTTATTTAAAGGAGGAGTTCTTGGTGTGATCTCTCACTCAGCACAGTGTCTTTCAGAAGTAATCTGACTGGACTCAGTAGATTTACATGGAGGCAAAACCAGCATAAAAAGCAGGATTGGGCCCTTTGCCTTTAATTGTCACCCCTGCAGCCACAACATGCTGGAAAGATGAGTATTCTTGTAACAGGACTGTCCCTTTACCAGGTACTCCTACTTTGGTTTGATCCAGAACATCTGTCCACTTCATTTAACCTACAAAGGCCCAATCCTTCAATGCTAAAGTCAGTGGGGGATTTTTGGTAGATAGAGTCTGCAGTCTGGGGCTCCTCCTTTTCTATCAGGTCATTTTTCTGTTGCATTTTACCTGTCAATGCACCCGAACTAAATGCTCTTAGCAGGTGTCTTTGTCCTCCATATTTTCATTCCTTACCTGTTTTGTGGTTTGTTTTTATTGAATAGGTTTTGGTTTGCTGCCCTGAGCAGTGGGATAAAGGGGAATTAGGCACCTGGGCCCTGATCCTCTGAAAGCAATGGAAGATAGGAGCCTAAATATCGTTTAGGGTCTGGGCCCTAGCCCCTTTGTTTGTCCCATGCCGATCCTGGGTCTGGATCAGAGCATAGCCATTATTCTCAGAACACTCCTCACTGTCAGCAAGTGGGCAGAGAGGGAATGGGAATTGGCCGGGAATCATAGGAACTTTGGTTCTGCCTCCTCCTCCATTCTCTGCTCAGACTATATGGCCAATCCCGAGTGGGAAAGATAAGCTTCCTCTTTTCAAGTCCTACCATAACTCACGCATGCTGGAAGAAGAAGAGAGCCGGGGAGGAACTGTGATTTTTTTTCTAGGAATCTCAATTCCTTTCTGCTGCTCCTGGAGTGGAACAGAAGTTACACACTGACACTTTGACTGAGCCTTTAGCCTCAAACCTCACGATCTCCATGGTGATAGGAGTTTAAGGGTACATCTACACAGCTACAGCTACACCTGGAAATGTGATTGGCACTTAGGTGGGCATACCATGCTAGCTTTAATTGGGCTAATGTGGCTCAGAATTGCAGTGCACACCATGGTAGCATGGGCTGGCAACATGGGCATGTTCCCAAGGTCCCGGACAGGTTGGTTCAGGCTGCACCAAAGCCCATACAACTGTGTCTTCATGGCTATTTTTCACTGTGCAAGCTAGATTAAAGCTAGTATGGGCATGCCTCTCTGAGCTGCAATAATACCTTCAATTGCAGTGTAGACATACCCTTAGAAATGTGGATGGAATAATGATGCCACCTAGTTCTTTTCATTGGTATATCTCAAAGCACATTACAAAGGATGTCAGTATAATTATGCCCAATTTTCAGATGGGAAAGGCAAGCACAGGGAGATGAAGTGACTTGCCCAAGATCACCCAAGCAGGCCACTGGCAGAACACAGAATAGAATCCAGGTCTCCTGTGGCCCAGGTCAGTGTTCTGTCCTGTAGGCCTCACTACCTCCTGTAAGTTCTGAACCAGACAGACTGATGTAAATTAGAACTTGGCTGGGCTTAGCCTGGGAGGAGAATGACTTTGGTTGTCCATTTTCTCTACTCCTGCTGATTTCATTTGTTCACTTTGATGGTTGATTCTCCCCACCATAGTCTTCTAACCGTTTTGTATTTTAATTAGGCCATAAAAAGCAACTAATACCACAGAAATCACAGGATCGCGAAGGCCTCATTTTAAGGTGTCTTAAGTTTCCTAGACTGGGAAATGTAAATCTCTTTTTAATGCTTCTTGAATCATAGCGTATGTCTACACTGCAATAAAACGCCCACAGCTGGGCCATGTCAGCCAACTCAGGTGCTTGGGACTCTAAAATGGCAGTGTAGACGTTCTGGCTCAGGCTGGAACCCAGGCTCTGGGACCCTGAGGCCAAACTTCAACCTGAGCCAGAACATTTACACTACAGTTTTGTAACCTCACAGCCCTATGAGCCCAAGTCAACAGACACAAGCCAGCCATGGGGGTTTTGTTGCAGTGTAGACCTACCCATAGTCTTCAGAGGCTTGCTGAATGATCTAATCCTACCTTCAAACCCTTATCACTCATGGGGAGATTTTATTGTTGGTGCAACACTGACCCTTTTTCCAAGGGGGGAGATGTTTTGAAAATGTTTAGGAGTTGATTTAAACAAATTATATTATAAATGGTCGTATAAAATTTTGGATTTGGGTCTAGACTTCTGTGAACACTTGGAGTGTCTGTTGGTTGGGAGTTGGGGGAGAGAGCAGGTTAGTATGAGCTCATGAGAGAGAGAGAAACGACACCCTAGAAAGAGCGAGCAAGTGTGTGTGTGAGAGAGAGATACGGGGAGACAATATTCTTATTTAAATAAATATAAATGATTTTAAAATAAAATACTATAATGATTGTGCTATACAGCTGGTCACTAGCAAAGCTCATGGCGAGATCTAACCAGGGAAAATGTTCCTTCGGTACCTTGTAACCATGTTAAAAGATACTTTGATCATAACTTCTTAATAGATGAGGCTATAATAGTGTGTTAGAGAGCATCTCCATGTAGTGTGAGGGATACACTCTTAAACTAACGAATGTGCCCGTTTGAGGCTGATTACACCGAGAGGAACTGGCAGAGAAAGTTGTCTATTTAGATGTTTAGATCATGCTCATCACTGGGAGATCTGGTGCTACAATCTACCTCGTGTTAAAATCACTCACTGACTCTCCTCGGGTCTGGAGACAGGACAGCAGTGAGGAGCGTTTTCTCCCATTAAAAGTTCACTGTATTAAATCATATGTTTAAAATGTGGTTTTTAAGGCATTAGAGGGACTGCCATATAGATAATTGTTCTTCAGCCAGGCCAAATGCTTCCTTGGTATGTTAACAAATAATGTCAAATAATACTGTTTTAATGTGGAGGGATCCTGTTTAGACTGAGTTAGATTTCATACATATTATGGCCATGACTTCATTTAGAGTTAAGTTTGAGTCATGCATTTGAAACAGTTATATGTACACATTCAGATACGCACAAATGCACACATACATGAGTATGTGTAAGAGAAAATGTGCAAGTGCGCACACACACACACACACACACACGAGGAGATTAACAGCAAGACTGTTCAAATAGGAAGATGGAATGGCTAATACTGGGGATGAGAGTGATCCACAAGGACATTGTTTTAACATTAAAAAATATACTTAAAATAACCCAAAGCAGAACTATTTTTACAGTGGCATGCTATAGTCAATGACACCCTCTCTCCCCCACAAATTTAATAACATTTAAGTGACCCTTCCATATTAAAATAGCATTACCATACTCCAGGGTGTGTTTTAGAGGACTATAAATACATTTCTCAGGTGGCGAAAGGCAGTCAGCCTTCACCCCAGGCCTCCCAACACACCCGAGGCCCCTGCTAATGGCCCTGTAAATCATTGCCCTGTCATGTTTTTAATCCCGTATTGAACAGCAGGGTTATCTGGGATGCAAAATCTACCAGTACATATCTGTGCCTGAGCTCTGATGCTGGTACCGCTATTTTGTATGAAAAATTCCACTGTCTTTCTCCTAACAGACTAACACAGGCTGCGTTTTTGTCACTCACTATCTCATCACCTTGTGTACTTGCCACATGCCAACTTTTCTCTGCCTTTGGTCTCCTGTTTGTTTGAACACTTTCATTCCTCTGCTTTGCCAAATGTGCAGCCTTTTAACAAACATGGACCTGGGAAAATTTAAACAGCTCCTTGTTCCATCTTGGTTTTGGTTACTGGTATGCTGAGGTCACTGACTATCATGCTGACCAATCTTGTCTCCTTGCTTCCTTGCGGTCTCCCGTCTGTCTGTATCCAACTGTTGTCTTGTGCTGAGAGCTGGTCTGTGCTAGAAAATTAGCATGACCCAGCTATGTCACTGATGGAAGTGAAAAATGCACACCCCTGAGGGATGGAGTTAAGGTATTCTAAATCCCTGTGTAGACAGCGCTCGGTTGATGGAAGAATTCTTCTGTCGCCCTCGCTATTGCCCTGCTAGGGAGATAGACTACTTGCACCAACAGGAGAACCCTTCCCATCAGCCTAGGTAATGTCTACACTGAAAGCGCTACAGCAGCGCAGGTGCAGTGCTGCAGGTGTGCCACTGTAGCATTTCAAGTATAGACAAGACTTGAGACTGTAAGCTCTTTGGGGAAGGGACCATTTTTGTTTTGTGTTTGTGCAGAGTCTAACATGGTGGGGACCTGGTCCATGGAGAGGGCACCTACACGCTATTGTAATGCAAATAATAATCATTAAGAAAGCACCCCAATTATTTAATTTAAAAAATGCACCGAGTTTTTGTGCTGTAGTTTTCAACTCTTCAACACACAGGATCAGCAATACAACTTTTGTAATGAAATGGGACCTATAAAAAGGTAGGATATTTGTTTCTTTTTTCTAAACAAATGATGGTCCTTCCTACAAATGATTTGCTTCTTGGTGCACAGAGACATGGTATGACTCTAGTTGAAAACTAACAACGAAAACTTCACTTGACGTGTGTCTGAGCCTGATATGACTTGGTGCTGTAAATAATATCCGAAACTAGTCGTGAGCGTCGCAGTTTTCCTTTAAATGTGAATTCACTGAAAAGGCATCAGGAGTTTTGTTTCAAACAAGAGTATATGCGACTGGCAAGCAGAAAAGTGCACCTGGATCCAAATGTCACTAACATTTCCGAAGGGGTATTTCAAAACAGAAACCCAGCTCTAAAGTTGGGAAATGGGCCTTTGTCAATAGTAAAGTGAATGAGATCAGAGTTGAATCCATAATGTGAATGGTGGAATGCCAGGATCCAGAAATAGTAGTTTCACTAGGCCACTTGAGAATGATTCTGCAGGCCCACACTCACAGGGAATGCATTTTACACACCCCACC
Organism: Dermatemys mawii; assembly: GCA_007922305.1. NCBI lineage: Eukaryota > Metazoa > Chordata > Testudines > Dermatemydidae > Dermatemys > Dermatemys mawii. The sequence goes on along the minus strand of ML677360.1, from coordinate 24,784,762 downwards.
GTTGGAACACGATGCCATTAGAACTTAGGAGAATTCAAAATAGGACCAATACAGGGCAGTTTCCAGTTGGACTTCTGTGGAGGTGGGGGAGGGAGGGTGCTTGCATAGTACAGTTGGGGGAAGTTGTCTTTATAAAGAATGAGGGTTTTTTAGAGAAAGAGTTCAAATGAATTCAGAGTGACTGAGCTGATACATTTTTTATAGTGATCTTTTGGATCATCAAGATGTCCTTGTTTATTTTCTTTGATTCTGCTTTGATTTAAAATTCTAGGCTCATTAAATGCCATAAAAAGAAACATTTACATAATTTACAAGACCTTTATATGAACATTTTAATAAAAGAATACACCTTTAAATCAAATTACAAAAGCAAGTGTCATCTTTGAAGGAGAAACTTATATTCCCAAGCACAATAAACATTGTTCTATTACTATGTTAATTTGGAAAGCAGGTCATGGGAAATTAAATTGCTTAAAATAGGTCACCAATTATAACTCTGCATTCTATTAAAGTTAGTACATCTCTGAAATCTTTATTAGTTTGTTTTAATTAAAGGCACAAAAATATTCAGTGTTAAATTATTGCCATTTGTATGTTTTACATTGATACAGGCACACATTCCTTTTATTATGCAGTGTAAAATGCCACAGCTCATATTCATTATAATGCATGTATTGTCCTTAGTTATTTTACCTGTAATGTGGGTCTATGATAAATAATGTTTCATTTTAAACAAAAAAGGAGAACCTAAATAATGATGCAATTTTAAATTGCTCATTTATAACAGGAAGCACAGAAGAAATCTTGTGTCTATTTGAAAAAAATACAATTGACCTCACCTAAATGCTATAGTTTACAAAAGGCCTGAATTTAATTTTTATCAGCTATCTGGATACAATTCTATATTTCATATTATCACTGTGATAAATACAGATGAAGGGCTATATGCCTCTGAGTTCTCATATAACATTCATTAATACTAAAGGTAATTATTGTACATGTGTTTACTGACAAGTGACTATTAGCCACTGGAATCTGATTTAAAGATCATTGTTAGGGTTCATATTAGTATATGCAAAAGTTGTGTGAAGCTTTCCTCTGAAATGCTCACAATCAGTGAGTCAGGAATATTCGTGATCTTCTGGTAAAATATCAAAGCTGCCTAGGAGATTTCATTGCCCAACTCCCATTGAAATTAATGTGTTGTGTATCCAAATCCTTTAGCTTTGGCTGCTTTGAAAACTAACCATGTAGTTTGTGTTTGTGTGAGCATGCATTCATACATATATACACAGCTACTTTATGCTGCACTAGTCAGGTAAAGGGGTATTAAAAGTGGATGAAAATATAATTTACAATTTACTCCCACTTGAAGGTTTCTTTGCATTGCAAAAGGGGTCTAAGATGACCTTAGAGAGACTTGTATAATGCAGCTTAAATGAACCACCATGATATGCAAATGCCTAAACTGAGTAATGGTGTGACTCTATTGCTGTCTCCCCATCTGCTCCCTACAATTTGTCATCCCCCACACATGGTGTCAAGTATAAAATGTAGAGCAAGCCCTTTGAGCCACAGGGCTGTATCTTTCTTTCGTGAAGCATCCAATACACCTTTAGGTGCTATAAAGCAATTACTACTCCAAATAATTAATAAGTTGGTCTTCTGAAAACAGAAGAGAACTCAGGCCATGCTACACTGAGATTTCAGTTAAAGCCACAAACCATCCAAAGTCAGGAGAGTCAACATAGAGGTGAGCAGCTGGACAGTCCTCGGGATCAGAAATGAGATCTAAACTGCCTTTTATCTCTGTCACTAGTTCAAATGCAGCCTACAGGCCAGCTTCTGCTTCCAGTTGTACCTGTGCAAGTCCACTGATCTCTGAGAAGTTTACACTTGATATGGGAGGTAATGAGTTGCTTGGATGTTTTCAAGAGCTGAATTTGATCCTATAGCAGAAGTGATGTGGGATCAGGTGTGCTTTTGCCTTCAGTAGTAGTCACATATATGGATACGGCTATACTACACGCCAGATCGGTTGGTAACACTCGAAGTATCAGGGATTGATTTATCGCATCTCATCTAGACACGATAAATCGATCCCCAAACGCACTCCTCTTAGAATCCGGATCTACATCTCAGCAAGAGGAGCAAGCGGAGTCGGTCGGGGAGTAGCTGTGGTTGACTTGCTGCTGTGGGAACAGTCAGGTAAGCCGACTTGAGATACTGTGACTTCAGCTACGCTATTCGTGTTGCTGAAGTTGCGTATCTTAGGTCACCCCCTGCCCAGTGTAGCCCAGCCCTAAGAGTCCTTGGATCAGGTTCTAAAAGTTGTTTGGTAGCGCATGTGAAATGAGTTGGTGGTCTCAGTCCACATCAGAGTAAATGGTGTCCACTCCTCCCCAGACTTGCCACACACAGCTCCATATTTAGCTCAGGTTCTTGTGAATGGCAAATAAAAAGGGCAGCTCAGATGCTTGCTGATTTGAACTTGAACCCTCAGCTGAAGGGACTTTGGCATTACTCAGCATAGCTTTCAAAGTGTTCACACAGTAAGCAGCACTTCTTGCCTTTCCTGAGCTCTGATTTGCTTTGTGTTAGTAATTCCATATTTGACTTAAAAGCTGAGTTTCTCGGCATCCTACTGGTAGCCTTTGTGCCACTAAGAAGTAAATTTTCATGTCTCTCTTTTAAACAACCATACAGTACGTCTAACAGTATATAGAGCCTTTCAACCATGGATCCCAAAGAACTTCTTCAAGGAAAAATCATAGTCAGATATCATTATCCCCTTTGACACAAGGGAAAAGGGGGAACAGAAAAAGAAAGTGACTTACTAAGGCCAGGTCTACACTGGGCGGGGTGGAGGGGAAGGGGTCGACCTAAGATACGCAACTTCAGCTATGCTATCGAAGTATCTTAGTTCAACTTACCTGGCCATCCCCACGGTGGTGAGTTGACCACAGCGGCTCCCCCATCGACTCCGCTTACTCCTCTTGCGGAGCTGGAGTTCCGGAGTCGACGGGAACACATTTGAGGATCAATTTATCGCATCTAGATGAGACGCAATAAATCGATCCTCGATACATCGAACAGTACCCGCCGATCCAGCGGGTAGTATAGACGTACCCTTAAAGTTACTCGGCAGGTTAATGGCAGAAGGGGGAACAGAATGCAAGTCTCCTGGCTTCCTGTCCAGTGCCTGATCCACTAGACTACTCTGCCACTATAATAGAGCTGGAGTCAGCACTCTCATTTGCAGAATACAGCATCCCATGGAAAATCTAGCTTTTTCTTAGGAGCTCAGTTGATAAAGATGCATTTGAGACAAATAATTTTGCCATTGATTTTAAATAAAAGACATGTTTGAAATGAGCTATTTGCCTCCAGTATTACCCTATTTTTCGAACTGCACTTATGTTAATCAAAACAATATTGTAACCCTGACATAAAATCACATGTTAAATGTGTGACTTTGAAAAAGAAAACCAAAAATACTATTCTCAAAATAATATTCTTCTATAAGAATAATAAATTTGTTAGTGAATATATATTTGTTATATTAGCAAGCACTAAAACAGAAACATAACGAATCTAGAGCAATGAAAGTGACATAATTTATAATTATTTACTAAACTGAATAAATTATTTTCTTGATGCTGTTGCCAAATAAAATTTACTGAAAATACATGAAAATGTGTTATTAGTTGTTCAGAATTGAATGTGTAATTCTCTGTCCTGGAATAAGGTTCTTATTGGCATAAATACTTAAATGATTAAATTAACTCTTCTTTATTGTTTACATTTATATATGTGGACTTGATATGTCTCTTATTTAAGCCAATTAACATTTTGGATTTAGCCCATAGCTTTGATTCTGGAATGTTCAATATTTTACTTGTACAAATAGTCCTTACTCATTGCATAAGGATTACTCATGTGAGTAAGTATTTGCAAGATTGGGACCAAAGAACAAAACAATTCTCTAGGGCCTGAAACAAGAAAGCATCTCTTTTCAGAGAAGCACAATGGGGATGGACTTCAGCAGATGTGTAAATGCTTTCTCAAATTGGGGTCTAGATCCGCAAAATCTTACACTAAATGCTTTTTAGGAAAAATTATTTAGTGTACATTTAAAGTAAAACATGGTCAGCTTCATTTAGTTTAACCACTTATGTTTATACTCAGTTCCATATTTGTGTGTGGAGGATATTCATTTTGTTTTCATTTCTGGGGTAGGTTTTTTCCCCCTTTTTTAATCTTGGTACTTCAAAATGAGAGGGTTCAAATTATACAACTGTGCAAATAGCATTACTATAATTTGCATAAAGATGGGTCCGGAAGAGCTGTGATATTAGCAATTCATTAATATGCAACGAAAAGCTTATTTGCACTTTGTCTGAAAGTAACAGTAACTTCAGTTTTTCTCCCCTCTGCCTAAGTGATATAGCACAAGCCTAAACCATTTCAGTGATAGCCCTTAATAGGATAATCATTTAAAGATTTTATGTATAGGCTACTGAACAGAACATTTAGGCACATGTAAGTTAACATACAGTATACAACTAGAATGATCATGTTAAGAAATGTGCTAATTTACTGCATCTAGTTTCCCAGGCAGCATTTACTGGGGTCATTTTTCATGAACTGCTACAGTCACTTAAATCATAATATTTCATAATAAACATCAAGGGCTACTGTACATTGGGAATCATAAAAAAGGCAACAAAGCTGCCCTGAGTTTTCACTAGTCTTCGTCTTACATGACTCCCAGGGAGATAAGCCTAGGTGGAGGAACGCTGTTCGTATTTTAAACATGATGACAACTTAGCACAGTTGTATTTTGGTTTACGTCCACACTTGATAAAGTCATCTTTACAATCTAACACTTTGCTGGCAGGGTCGTCTGTAGCATGCCCTCCCCTTCAAACAATAAACTCCAATCTAGAGTTTAGATGGAAACGTTGGTAGATCTTTGCTTGCAACAATCGTGCTCGATAAGGGTTGCAAGCACAGTTCCGGAGGAATGAAGCTTGACAGACAGTTTTCAATATGGTGGTTGCAAATGGATTTTTTTAAAATATTTGCTGAGTTGTCGTGGCTGTGGTCTTAGGAGTCTTATGCGATGGGGTGCTGTAGCAGGGTGCTGGTGAAGAGGCACCTAATCAGCCCCTGCTCAGCCAGCCCCAATCAGGGGAGATAGACTGGGGCTGGGGAAAGCCCGATGCCTGGCCTGGGGATTGGCTACACCTGCTGGCCTGAGGGCTATAAAGGCTGGAAGGAGCCAGAAGGAAGGGGGAATGGCTAGAGCAAGGTCAATCTCCAGGTTGAGGGCTGCTGCCTTTGTGAGAAGCCAAACAAGCCTCTGAGTTGTATATAGTTTAACACTGGTGGTGGGCACTGCACTGTAAGAGAATAAAGACACAGGTGTTGCACAGCAAAAGCCTCTCTGAGCTTTATTTGGGCAGCCAGTGGGCTGCAAGAAGAGGGGGCCAGCAGACCCTGTTACAGGTGCCAAAGCATGCTAATGCAGAGCTTGATTCAGCAAAGCACATGCTTAATTTTAAGAATGTGCTTAAGTCTCATTGACTTGGGCTACTTATTTGCTTAAAAGAAAACACACTTCACCCGCTATACTAAACATGGCCAGGATTATTCACGTGGTTAAATAAGTTCATGCTTAAGTGCTTTGCTGAAGCAGGACTTCAGACAATAAGGATGAAATTCATCCTATACATGGGGCCAACATAAGGGTCGTTGTCTTTTCTCTTTTATTTTTAGGAGGAATGCAAACCTTCATGCTTTAGGCATAAACCACTGAACGAGATTAAGAAGAAACTTAATTAGGCAGTTCATTCCATAATTGTCTACTACAGTTTCTTGCACCTTCCTCTAAAGCATCTGCAATGGGCCACAGTCAGAGTCAAGCTACTGGATTAGATGGACCACCCTTCTGCTCCTCTGTGCCCTTTGTTCTTATTAGAGTGGAAACAAATCATAACAATATGATCTTCTGACAAATAATTTCCCATGTGCATTTAAATGCCTAAACCTCACGCAAATCCTGAATGTGTTTCCTGTTGCAATTGCAAGGAAGTCATGTAAAGCATATACCAAAAGCCTCAATGTGGCAGCTCCATTTTTTTCCTGGTACCCTCTAGCAGCGTTTCTTTTTTCAAATCTAACCCGGAATGGGGCTCAGCACCCACTGCTCTCGGAGACACTAACAGAAGTGACAGGGACTAAGCGTCTTGTAGGATCATATCTTATGAGACGGATTCTACTGTCACTCACACTGGTTTTACACTGATGAAACTCCGTTGACTTCAGTGTAATTCCCCACTGACTTAAGTGTAAATGAGAGAATAATCAGGCCTAATGGCTCTAACTTTTATAATACCAGTAACCTCTCCGCAGATTAACTCTGATCTGAAATACTCAAGTTCGGTGGCACATCTTAATTGCATTTCAATTATTACTGAAGTTACTCTGAGTGCTTTTACTTTGCTTCCTTCTACATTTTCCATAGACTTTTATAGCATTCTTTAAATCAAATTGCGCTCAGATACCATGGTGATGGGTGACCTTATTATTATGGGTGACCTCTTTCTTTTGACCCAAGACACAAATGGCTGAGTACAGGGGACAGCATCAGCTTTTTCTGCAGCAGGACATGTGTGGGTGTGATGTTTTGAACATGCAGTATTAGGTCTGGATTAAACTGTGAATTTTAAATCCTAATGCACAAAAGAATAAAAAAAATATATAGCAGTCAAACATGTAAACTCCATTATCACAGGCTCAGCTGATTTCTTGACACTGTCAGCAGCATCCCGACATCATGAAGTCTAGTTATAGGAAAAACAGATTATACCATTTTTTGCAGGGGTGAAGTATATATTTGCTGGCAAGGCATTCTGATATTTGCCCCTTTGCTGGTCGTGTGCATGCAAGCACGTAGTGGATGGAGAAAGGTTGGGTATTCATATCTTTTGCCTCCCTAACACAAATGTCTCAACTCAACCTTGTGGAGGAAAAAAAATCTTGATATGAAATTCAGGCTGCAAGCACGATCTCATAGGAGTGTCTGTCAAGTCATTTACCAAAATTTGTCAGTGTGTTCGCGCATGCACACACAGGTAGCTGCTTCCTTTTGGATCATAAGACTTCCATTCATTTATGCACAGCAAGATATCAGCCTAGGACCGGCTCAGGAGAAGAAAATGTGGAACACTACAATGCAAATTGATCTGCAAATTGAAAAATCAAAATTAGAAACAAAGCAAAAAAATCAACTGATTTTATTTGACCATAAATACAATATGGAATCTGCAAAACCTGAATCTTGTAGACACTATGCTGGAGAGCAACAGGGAAACTGTTAAACTGGTTACGCAGCAGCCAGTTATGCTCCTGCTTTGAATGTTCAAACATCCTCAAAACAGAGTGATTTTTTTAAATCTATCACTTCAGCAAACAATCTGGCTCCTGTGTGCCGAGAGGATGAATAGCCCCGTGTGTGGGATCTTAATAGGAAAAGACACTAAGGCATGAAGTAATACTTAAAAACCAAAAAATCCCACCTCTCCTGCATTCTAGGAATTAGATGTCAAAAACTGTATTTTGCAGCAGCACGGCTTAATACACGTTGCTGCCCTCCTCTGTGAGGCACAGCTAAGGGAGTTTTCACTTGACATTGTTGTATTTGCAGGCACAGGCTGAAGGATTTTTCTTTTAGTTTTGGCCATGTGGTTCTTTAAAGCTCACACTTTATTTAAAGAGGGCTGCACCAGAGCCCTCTGAGTTCTCACTCCTCTTGCCAGTGCTTCACTTTGTATAGAAAGCCCTGCTACAATGTGTCAGCTCATTTCTTCCTTTCACTAGGGCTGCTACTGATGTATCCAAAAGCCAGACCATCTCCTAATCTCCCTTCTTTCACAAGAAAGCAAGTGAGATAGATTCCTGACCATTTTTACCCTATTTCTCTTTCCTTTCCATTTTCTCTATATTGGTGGCTGGGCAGTTGCATGGAGAAATCCTCATCTTGGTCATCTTGGTTTGTAAATATATTCAAGCCCTAGTTTGTTATTTTTTATTCTATTTTACTTGCAGAGTTACTCAGGTGTTTAAGGTTTTGCAGAAGTGGGGCTTTAAAGCTCCAGAGGAAAGGTGTGGTTTTTTAAAACTTCTTTGGTGCATCTATTCTTTAGAGCCATGGAGCTCTGTTTTTTCCCCCCACAACCCAGTACTTTGGGAAAGGGTATGTAACCTGACTGAGTACACTGTAAAAGGACACCAGAAACATCAAGCATATGGAACTGAGTTCTTGTACTTTGGTCCTCATGTTTTAAGAACTGCACGCTAGCCTTTAACTGTAAATGGCATTCCATGAAGCAAACGGGAAAGCTATCCTTTGCATGTAATAGCTGTCCAAAATTAGGCAATAGCTCCACCCCCTCAGCAAAACCCTCAGTGGTTTCCTACAGTTCTCAGTACAGTCGTCAGTATGTGTGGTACATTCGTTAAGTTAATTACAACAGCACGGAGATTCATTGCAAATTGTTTCTAGTTAAAACTGAAAATTCACTGGAACAAGGAGTGCTAATTATATTCCACTTGTTACTGCTGTGTCTAGTTAATATTCCAACAGCTGCTTTGGCAAGATAATGATGGCTCCAGCAGAAATTACTGAACAAATAGATTTTTAAATCAGTAACAACATATTTACCAGAATTTTTTTTCTCTTCATACACAAATTTAAGCCCTGCCAGAGCTGAGCTTTCCTATTTGCTGAAAAGTAGAGATAAAAAAAAAATCAACATTGCCATTATTGTGGTAAATTGGCACACCTTAAAAAACAGGCAGCTAAGCAATAAAATATCATTGATAAATAAATGTATCCATCTTCCGATATAGATACAGTCCTCTCCCCAGGTTCTCTAAACCCAGTGTATCCATTCTTATTTATTTTGGATTAATTCCATTGTATTATAAAAGAGGACATCAAGAACGTCATGGAACTCTACTGACTGTATTGCTTCAATACTGCATGTTGGGAATTCTGATGCCATTCTCCTATCCCTGTCAAATTGGCTCCAATTGGCTGCTGTCGAGATGTGCAAAAGGATTTCAAAATGACGGTTATGACAATGTGATCATTCAGGCCCTGCACTAGGAATCTGGGGATGTGGGTTCTGTGTCCAGGCTTTCTGTATGAGAAGCTTCGTGTGTGGTTTCAGTGGCTCAAATACCTTTGAGCATCTGGGCCTTGGGCCTTGATCCAAAGCCCACTGAAAAAGTCAATGGAAAGGATGTGTTTTGGGTAGATTCTTAATCTCTGTGACCCAAATCTTGCCCTCCCTGCACAGCCTGAGTAACCCTGGTTATTTGTTTGGGTGATCTTTTGGGGTTTCCAGGGGAATGAAGTAACCCTTCTGCTAAGGCAGCAGAACCACGAGTGCACTGGGATGTGTTGAGTCTCTACAGGTCTTTGCTTCACTATGTACAGGGGATTTCACCCCATGTGAGCTCTGAAAATCCTACTCCTCCTGGGACCTGTGTGACTGATACAGGGGCCTTCACACCAGAGAAGGAGAGTACCACCCCAGTGTGCCCCAGTTTGTCATCTGCAAAATAGAGATGATCGTCTCTGTCTATATCACACGCAGATGGAGGAGACCATCTTCATGGGGGTGTTTTCCGGCTGCCCAGGGAGGTGGACGCACATATCGCCCAAATGGAATAATTCACAAGTCTGAGTGACTAGCAGCAACTTCTGCATCCATCTGTCGTTGCAGGAGAAATGAGGGCCTCTAACAGAGACATGCATGCCTGTGCAGAATCCCAGAATCCCCTGCATTTGTTCTTGACAAATGTCCAAGCAGTAGAAGTATAGATTGGATTTCTTTTCAGATTTAAATTTCCCCAAAGTCCAAGGGCATTTGGCTCAGAGAGTTCAAGTTCAGGGTCGGCTCTGCTTAAAACCAAGCACTCTCAGTTAATTGTAGGAGCCCCTCACAGCATTTTGCCATCCAGCTGCCTGCACAAGCAAATCAGGTATCTAACACTCAGATGACGTTGTTTGTGTTCAGCAGTTAACTGTTTGACACAGTTATCTGTAGGTGCAAAACAGGAGGATGTTTCTGAAATCAGACTCGACATGTCTCCCTCTTTTCTATTAAGTATTATTATTATTATTATTTAGTATTATTCTTTTGCATTGTGATAGCACCTGGGTGCCCCAGCTATGGGCCAAGACCCCATTGTGCTAGTCACTGTACAAGTATAAAATATTCACTTGCACAATAAAGCAGTATGCATGTATGGACACAGGCATATAATAGACCAACTTCTGTTCCTGGTTATACCCATACAGCCTCACTGAATTCAATGGATTTACACAATGTATAATTTGCCTAGCAAAATAAAAAATAAAGTGATCCATGCTTTTCAGCCATAGAACTCAATGGGCCTTACAAAGGTAGGGGAAAGCGTCATTGTTCCCATTTTAGTGATGGGGACAATGATGCCCAGAGAGGCAAAGTGACTTGCTGAATATGACATCATAAGTAAGTGGCAGAACCAGGAATAGAGTTCAAGTCTCCTGACTCCCAGCCCTGTGCTCTCTCTGTGGACTGTGTAAGTACAAACATTGCACATGTGTATGCAAAGAAATGCAGAACCTTTTTAATGAACTGTGGATAAGAAGTTCAGCTGGCATCCAGCGTTTAGAATCGAAAGCAAAACAGATATGCTACTATGTCTGAGGTTCTTTTGAATGGATAGCACTGCTTCTAGCTTATTATTACTGCTATTACACTTTGCAGCTGCAAAACGATCTGAAATTTAAATGGCAGCATGTCTCTTCATGCTGCCACACGAATATATATTGTCAGTAGTGTAAATCGACATGCGCCCAGCAGCCAATCAGGCTGGAGCATTGGATCACACCATTTTATAATTCATCCTAAGAGAAGCTGGGGGAGAGGCACTTTAACACCTAAGTTAGCAAGAAGGAATGTTTATCAGCGTTACCGCCGAGTGAGGCTGCACTGTTCAATGGATAACATACGGCACCGTTGCCCTGCTGGAATACTTACATTTTCAATCAGTTTTCTTTGGAGAGAAGATTTCTTTCCCAAATAAGCGTGATACTGGGATGTGTTAAATAAATTCACTCTGGGTTGTTCCCTGTCTGGCATATAATTTGTGTATCAAGGTAGGGGGGAAAAATCTAGTTAGTAGCAATTGAACATCTGAACTAGTCGCTACTAGTAGCTCACTGGTACTGAGCCAACATTGATATATGTCCTATGGTGTCTTATAGGCTCTTTTCTAATTACAATATGAGGTTTGTGTAGTAACCCACTGGGAGAAGTGGGGAACTCAATTGCTTATCAGTTTATCATTACATCCTTTTATTAAATTTTTTTAATTAAAATGAAGAAACAAACCTACACTCTTACCCTATAAATAATTGTATCTAGTGAGACTGGTGCTATTGAGGTGAACTAAATCCTCTTGATTACATTGGATTTGATCTTATGAAGTACGACAGTACAGCTGTGTATTTTCCCTCTATTTATCTCAGTCCCTATAAGATAGACATAAGCATACTATTTGAGCACCTTCCAAATACTTACGCATTGCACCTCAACCATACTCCTGCGTCATAGGGAAGGAACATTAACCCCATTTTACAGATGGGGAGCTGAGGGGCAGAGATATTAAGTGACTTGCCCAAGGTTACACAAGATGCCCATGGCAGAGCTGAGAGTTGAACCCAATGTCCTAAATCCCAGTCTGGTGCCTTCCTGTAATCTCTGCTTCATCATTCAAGATAGGAATGGGTTATTTGAGGAACAGAAAACAGAGAGCTATCTTATTTCCTTGATCTTGGCACAGAACCCCACTGACGTTTAGGATCAAATTTTCAGCCAGCTAAGACTGGCCATCAGTTTTGCATGGCCACTTTTGCACCAACAGAAACAAGGCTTCCACCCTTTTATGCACAAGGAAGCCCTTCATTTGCTCAGGCAGTTCAAGCAGTTGGCTGCCCTGCTGCATAATTTGCATTGTGCAAATGAGTGTTTGCATGTGCAAAATGGATGTGCACTCACTTTTGTGAGTGCCGTTAGTTGCCTGTAGAAAAGTGTGTGGTCAAAACTAGAAGCTAGGGCTAAAATTGGATCCCGAGAGTTCTGCACAGACAGTAAGGGTAGACTCTGAGCCTGATGTCGTTCTCATTATCAGGGGTTTTATACTGGTGCAACTACGTTGCTTTAGTGGTGTTACTCCTGGTTTATGTTGGTGTAAGTGACTGGAGAATGAGGCTCTATGTGTCATGTGACCATGGTTAAGAATCAAAGAAAGAGATATTTTTTTCTAATATTGAAGAATGAAAAAGGAAAGCAGTCTTATCCATGAAGCTACTTTGGGCCAGAGATCCTGGTGTAAATCACTACAGCTCCATTGATGTGAACACAGCTATGCTGATTTACTCCAGTTTAGGATTTTGGCCTCACTATAGAACTTTTCCCTGGGCCCCATACTGTTGTAGATTTAAAGGAACATCACACACATCCTCACATTAGTTCTTGCTTTCTGGTCAGTAGGATACATTTTGCTTCCTACCACATCAGTGTAACTCCATTGACATGGGTGCAGTTCCTCTGGATTTAGACCAGGGTATCAGTGAGCAATGTATTCCCAATGAGTATGCTCAGTACCTCACAGGAAGCTCTTAACTCCTCAGACAACTGTGCCTTTTATGTCAAAGCAATAAAATGCCTATAGAATCAGTGATTTACTTGTTTTTTAGGAGACAGAAATCAAAGTGCTCTCCAGGGATTAAACTTTAGAAAATCTGCAGACATAAATGAATGAAAAGGGTGTACTGGGATGCACTATGCCGTATAACTGTCATCATACCCTAGAATCATAGACTATACAGTTGGAAGCAATCTCTTCAGTCATGCAGACTTGAATCAGGCCAGAAAAAGAGTCCCCAGCCCTATATTTTCCATAAATGTATCTAATTAAAGTCTGAACATCACTTCTGAGTTTATCTTAATGACCTTACTATGCAAAACTCTTCTGTTAGCTCTTTGCCCTGCCACTCGGAAAGTTTTGGGGAAAGGTCTAGGTTAAATTTACTCCTTAATAACTATAATCCTTTGTGTCCCTTGATTTAACCTTTAGTTATTTTCTTGTATTGAGTTTTTAAGAGAGCAGGTTTTTTAATTATGTGTTTTGTTGTATTTTCATTTGATTTTTATTATGTTGTACTTTCAACTCCCGCAACTGCCTCAACAGGAGGGAATTGAATCCTTATTGTTTGTTTGTTTACCAGTGCCTAATGCAAATAGCCCTTCCTCACCTACCACGATATTATCCTTTAAAACATTTATACGCTTTATCATCCCCTCCTCGCTCCATCCAACTGGACAGCTTATCATTCAGGACCTTCCCTCTGCTCTCGCAGTGAACATGAACATAAGAATGGCCATACTGGATCAAACCAATGGTCCATCTAGCCCAGGATCCTTTGTCTGACAGTGGTCAATGCCAAATGCTGCAGAGGAAATGAACAGAACAGGACAGTTATTGAGTGATCCATCTCGTCATCGAGTCAGAGGTTTAGGGTCACCAAGTATATGGGGATGCTTCCCTGGCCATCTTGGCTAGTAGCCATTGATGGATCTATCCTCCAGGACCTTATCTAATTATTTTTTAGACTCATTTATACTTTTGGCCTTCACAACATCCCCTGGCAATGAGTTCCACAGGTTAGTTCTGCATTGGGACACGGCCATAAAATAGAATCAGGACCACCCACTGGTATCAGCTGTCCTCCTGGTGATGCCCCTGATGAATACTCTACATGTGGTGCCTCTGAGGCATGCCAGTCAAATTGACTTGCTGGAGTGCTGCCATTTCTTGACTGTGAAAGGAAAAATTTAGTGAGGGAAATTCATCGATGATCCATGCCTCTGCAGAAAGGTCTCCCTTCCCTCAAAGACCCAGTGACTTCTACTGTGTGTTAAAGCTCCTCCCCTGCAGGAGTCCAAGTTCACCAGTGTAATGTTTAATAAACTTTTAGGAGCCCAACTTGTCAGGAGAGAAAGCACAACATTATTTGTTACATGCATAGAGCTAAGTCTGAGTCTGCTTGAGGTCTAAACACATCTACTCAATGCTGGGCATCTCAGAGGGTGAGCACATGCCACTCCAATTGAACCATCTCGTTTGCATAATTACTCCCACATTAGAAATGTCTCATACCAAGAACCATCATTAAGTGCCTTGTGGTGGCTGTAACAAAGTGCACACAATCATGACACCCTCAGCCGCCCACATCTGTATTTAGGTGCCTAAGTCAGTGGCCTGATCTTTAAAATTTCACATAACACAGTAACACCTGTTGGCTCAGATTAGAAGCTGCTGGCTATTTTTGAAAATCAGGCCACTTATTTAGTTGCCCATCTTTAGGAATTCATTTTTAAAAATACTGGCTGCCATCTGCACATAAAAATCAGGAAATTGCATGTGTAGATAGTTAAGTACCAGGCAGGCTGTGAAGAACTACAAAAGGATCTCTCAAAACTGGGTGACTGGGCAACAAAATGGCAGATGAAATTCAACGATGATAAACAAAAAATAAAGCACATTGGACAACATATTACCAGCTATACATATGAAATGATGGGTCTAAATTAGCTGTTACCACTCAAGAAAGAGATCTTGGAGTCACTGGGAGTAGTTCTCTGAAAACATCTACTCAAGGTGTAATGGCAGTCAAAAAAGCGAACAGCATGTTGGGAATCATTAAGAAAGGGATAGATAATAAGACAGAAAATATTATATTGCCTCTATATAAATCCATGGTATGCCACGTCTTGAATACTGCATGCAGATGTGACTGCCCCATCTCAAAAAAGGTATATTGGAATTGGAAAATGTTTAGGAAAGGGCAACAAAATTGATTAGGGGTATGGAAATGCTGCCATATGAGGAGATTAATAAGACTGGGACTTTTCAGCTTGGAAAAATGATGACTAATGTGGGATATGATTGAGGTCTATATAATCATGACTGGTGTGGAGAAAGTAAATAAGGAAGCTTCTCATAACACAAGAACTACAGGTCACCAAATGAAATTAATAGGCAGCAAGTTTGAAACAAACAAAAGGAAGTATGTAATACATAACGCACAATCAACTGGTGGAACTCTTTGCCAGAGGACGTTGTGAAGGCCAAAACTATAACAGAGTTCAAAAAAGAACTAAATAAATTCATGGAGGATAGGTTCATCGATGGCTATTAGACAGGATGGGCACAGATGATGTCCCAAGTCTCTGTTTGCCAGAAGCTGGGAATGGGCGACAGAGGATGGATTGCTTGGTGGTTGCCTGTTCTGTTCATTCCCTCTGGGGCACGTGGCATTGGTCACTGTCAGAAGACAGAATACTGGGCTAGATGGATCTTTGGCCTGACCCAGTATGGCCATTCTTATGTTCTAATTAAATGTATGATTTATTCTATCTGCATGAGCAAGTGTGGCTTTTTTGCAAGGTGTGCCAGTTATGTCCTGGATTGAAAATATGTACCCATTTTGTTAAAGGCCATTTTCACAGAATAGAAAGGAATACATGCTATTTTAAGTAGCCAAGCATAATAGAAAATATGGTGAAGTTCACCCCCATTTTATACACAGCTGGTTCAAGTATGTCCTCCTTTGATACTTCCCATGCTCTAACAAATAACAGACAAACCTATTAATATTCGGTCCCTCAGATGCCCCAGCCCAAGTGCTGAAGTGAATAATGGTTATGGCTATGTGCAATACACAAGGATCATAAACAGTTAATCTTCACCAAAAGGGAAAATGAAATATTGTTTATCATTTTTAATAAAGAGAATAAATTAGGCTTCAAATATCATAGCGCATCTTTAAATGCTGGTTACAGCTCGTGTACGCTGAGCGAATTAGCAACTGAATAAGTGAGTCAGGGGTTATCAACTGAATAATTACCTTACAGTCCACTTTGCATTATACTAGGCACTGTGTCTCTGGTAGCTAGCAATCTGGCCACCTGCTTATGATGGCTGTATCAATTACCAGCTTTTTCTGATGAACTAAAATGAGGGCTTTAATCTAGTAGTTAAGTCCTAACTCTGCTAGTAAAATTAGTCACGTGATGGAAAAATGCATTCTTCTGTCCCATTCATTTATTGATTTATTTTTTATGATGACCAGTCTCTCCACAATGTCAGACTTAACTCTTCAGACCCAGCCTGCAAATGCAGCTTGGGCTGCCGACGTGCTTTAATCTTCACCATAAATCCAGTGCCAGCAAATGATAACAGAAAGAGTTAAAAAGAATTCCATCACACGCATCCCTTCCCCCGGCTATGCATCAAATTGTGGGATTTCTATCAAAGCTCAAGTGTGGGACTTCAAAAATAATTGCAAGCACAACTGCTGTTATTGAAAATATATATAACAACACTATGTAGGGCTCAGAAATAACTGTTATGAGAAGTAAATTAAATGTAAACACATAGTCTGGTTTTATTAATCTAGTAATGCTCCATGTTTGTTATAACACTGCCTCTGAGAGCCACGAAGTATAGGAATTGGAGCAGCTGTTGTAATGGGATTGATTATAATGGGTTTTAAGGCGACTTGTTCCTCACAGCAGCAGGTATATAAAGGGGGGAAGCATGGTCCTGTAGAATGGGCACTGGACAAGAGTCAGGCCCTATCTTGATTACTGCCACTAACTTGCTAACTAAAATTGGTAAAGTCACTTTAAGCTGTCTGTACCTCAGTTTCCCTCTCTGTAAAACAAAGAGAACAATATTACCCTTGAGATTGATGGCTGAAAAACACTATATAAGCACAAGGATCATCCAAGAGACTGGAGTGTTCTTTTCTCAGGCTAATGTGGAAATTATAGAAAATGTAAGATTGTGTCAAAGACAGAGGGGCAGGAACTGACCTCAGTTAGTCTGGTGTAAATGCAGAACCTCTTCATTGAACAGAAAGGTGGGATGGCTTCCTGATACCATAGTAAGTGAGACCAGCATGCAGGTCAGCTTGTCTGCTTGAAACAGTGCTAAGAACCAGTTCTTCTCTCACGCATCAGTGCAAATCTCAAGGAACTCCATTGATATGAGAGTAGACGTGGGCTGGCATAGAAGAAGGCTTAGAAATAGGAAATACAGGGACTACTATTCACATACTATATTAGTTATTTCAGCTAAAACATACTTCCAGGAATATATGTATTTCTCTACTGAAAAGAAACCCTACATTTTGTTCTGCATAATAAAAAGGGATAAAGCTTGGAAAGATCAGAAGGGAAAAAATAGAAATGTAACATTTTTCTTTGTTGAGAGTTATTTGATCTTCTTTTTTTTATTTTATTTTTTTGACGGGGTGGGGAGAATCCTAAACTTTGCATTTCAATGGTTTTTTAATTATTATTATAAATCCATCTGTGCGCACACACAAAAGTCTTTTCTGTGCTGTACAAGGCACAATTTAAGGCAGCTTTCAGAAATAAAAGGCAGAACAAATGTTATTGTTATTCCCAATATACAGATGTTTATTCTTATCTTTTTTCCCCCCTTTCTTCCTTTATTTCTACTACTGTCTTTTAGGTGACATCATAAGTAGGACTTGTCTCTTTACCGTCTTCCAAAGACTTTTGTTTTCTGGGACAGGAGCCTATTATGATGTCACACAGTGAAAGAGTAATAATCTCCCCCACTCTCGAAAGTCTTAATAGAAGACAATGAAAGGAACCATATTGTTTTCTGCTGGCACTAAATAAAGGAGGCAAGGAAATCTGAAGGGGGAAAAATTGCACAAGAGAAAGCCAGTCAATGTGGCATATTGCTTCCTGAAGAAATGTTTTAGGAAAAGGGGATAGGGGCCTATATTTAATAGATGATGAATGACATTTTAATTGCTAGGTCACTCACCAGCCTATACAGCACATGAAAGATTCAAGGGCCGAATTCTGAGAGATTCAAAGAGATACTGAATACTCTCAAATTCTATTAGTCATTCATTACCTTGCAGTGTCAAGCCCTTCAGACCTGTTTTCAGTGTGAGGTTCTATTCATGAGCTGCACCATCACCCCCAGTTCTGGGGCTGCCACGAGTCAGTTTGGATTCAGTGCTGGTACCTCCTTAACTTACATCATAGGTACTTATCTGACCCCTTTTACTGTGGTGGCTGAACTCATCCCAGTTTCTGACTTATTTATCCTCACAGTGCCCCTGTGCAGCAGGGAAGCACTATCATCCTGATTGTACAGAGGGGAAACTGAGGCACAGAACAGCTGGATGACTTGCCCACGGTCCCATGGGAAGTCTGTGGTAGAGCAGCGACTTGAAGCCTGGTCTCCTGAGTTCTAGGCTAGTGCCATAACCACTGGAGCTAATGGTAGGCCAAAAAAAAAAAGTCTTCTGCTCAGCTGCTAGTAATAAATCCCTTATAAAGTTTCTGGGCCCTAGTGAAAAGTGGTATTAAGAATATGCAATTTTGCATCTGCCACACTTACAACTCGGAGAGAATGTTGTGTGCTTTGGATCAGACTGCACTGCACATTTCTAGCTAACAGAATATGGTCACAGATGCTTATCTGGAGGCAAAGTTGTACGGAATAAGGCCTGTCTCTTTTCTCACAAATTGTATTCCCCCAGCCAAGCAAAGTTGGGCTGCCTCTAAAGTTTGGTGCCTCCAGCCTGAATTCTAAACACATTTCTTAGGGGACTCGCTTCCATATGTAGTGCTAGGAATCCTTCCCTAGCCTGTGATGCTATTGCTTCAGTCCTACCCTTCCTTCCATGCTCAGAACCTTCTCTTAGTGCTAGAGATGGTCTAAGGTAAGAGAACATCTCTTTGCTTTCCAAAAAGGCAGGTAGCTTTCTAATAGAGTCTCAGGAAAACTCTTTAGCAGCAAATGTGGGAGTTAAAGCAAACTCTTCTAGTTCTGTCAGCTCACAAGCTGACAGGGCTTCTTATCAGCATGGGAAAACATACTTAATATAGGCCCTAAGTGTTCAGAGGGTGACAAAATCCAATGAGTTGAAAGTACAGCATGATTCAGTCATTTGCGTTTGACGGGTTTAACTTCATGATGACTATTTTCCCTCTCTGTTCAGCCATTTATATTGACATCCTACAAACACATACCAATATCATGTTCATGCCCATTTTATCCATTATGCACATGCCCATATGCAAACCGTACATAGCACTTAAATGCATCATATGTGACTCCAGTAGAGGAGAACTAAATTATACTTAAAATAAGGCCTCCGTAGTTTTTACTGTGAAATACAACAGTGTTTCATTTGAGTCATGGGCAGATTCTGCCATGAAAGGCGTTCATCTGAATGCCACACTGCAGTAACCCTCCCACCAACAGACTAAGGTGACCAGATAGCAAGTGTAAAAAAGCAGGACAGAGGGCAGGGGGAGCGTATAAGGGCCTATATAAGAAAAAGCTCCCAAACTCAGGACTGTCCCTATAAAATCGGAATATCTGGTCACCCTGCAACAGACACACATGCACATGAAGGCTACATCTACATTTCAGATGGGAGATGTGATTCTCAACTTGCATAGAAGTATCCACGCTAGCTCTACTTAAGCTACTGAGCTAAAAATAGCAGAGTAGTTGGGGTAGCACTTGCAGCTGCTTGATTATATATGCACCCAAACTCACAGGGTAGATACGTGGATGGCTCTCCCACGCTGCTACATTGCTTTTTTTAGTAAGCTAGTTCAAGCAGAGCTAGTGTGGGTATGTCTGTGCAAGCTGGGAATCACACCTCCCACCTTAAATGGATCAAGCACCAACAATCTGGGTAGGATTTTCAAAAAAGTTCAGGTCCAGTTTAGACAACTAAATGAGGGCTAGAATTTCAGAAGGGCTCTCAGAGTAACACTTCATGCACAGATTTTTCAGCAGAGCTCCACCTCTAACACGCACCCAAGGAGCTGACCTCCTCTGAAAATCTAGCCCTGATTGCAAGTGTAACGTTCATTTGAAGATCTGGCTATAATTAAGTCCCTGTGTTTGCACAGTTTTTATGTCATTTATTCTATCTGTGTCTTTCTTTTCGGTCTTTAGATTTTACTAAATATGAAACCTGCTCTTCATCACCACCTGTCCAAAAACAAAACAAAACAAAAAACCCACAACCCAATGAGAAGACCCTGAAACAAACAGACAGAAAAAATGTCACCTGTCTGGATACCAGAAAAAAATGAAATGAAATGAAAAAAACTTTTGGGAATGAAAGTGGGAAGAAGGCATTTTACTATCGCAAGGTTTACAGGATGGTTTGGTTTGAGATTTGGGCTGAGGATAAGGATAAATTTTGTGTTTTCCAGAATGTTTCAACCAGCCATCTCTTTGGTGTCTTTAATTTAACTAAAGTAACGCTGCTGTTACTGACCCTGAATTTGGCCCTGTATCTTTACAACCTGTAAATTAAATTCCCTTCTATGATGAGAAAGGGTGGACAGCAGAAATCACCCTTCAGTGTTGCAGAGGTACAGTGATT
The DNA here is from genome assembly GCA_007922305.1 of Dermatemys mawii. Lineage (NCBI taxonomy): Eukaryota > Metazoa > Chordata > Testudines > Dermatemydidae > Dermatemys > Dermatemys mawii. The sequence continues at coordinate 24,764,172 of ML677360.1, read as the reverse complement.
AATGAGCATTTAAAATGACAGTAATTTTTCTCCACCCACACCCATCTTTTAACACAGTGCTGATTTTCAAAAGGGCTATGTTGTAGGCTGAGGAAAATATTGACTAAGGTCTTAGTGTTGGCAGCGACATTAGCATGTTATTAAATCACCAATCACACTTCAAACAAACTGTTTCTTTAATTTACTTTTGGTTAGCAGGAAAATGACTACAGAAGTGGGGCTTGATTTAAGTAGCATTGGAGTGTTGCCTGTTGATTTTGGGTGGGTGTTTGTTGGTTCATTTAAAAAACCTGATTCTGATTACATTGACATCAGTAGAGATACTAATGTAAAACAGGTGTAAGTGAGATCAGAATCAGACACAAAAGCCTTCCAGGATTTCCTCATGGTGTGTTGCCACTGTATACTGCCCCATACTCTTTCTGTGCGTAAATTACAGGCTCAATCTTACTTTAATTACATAGTCTCCACTCTAATAAACGTAATCCAGTAGAGATTCTGGCATTAAATTTCTTCTTATGATAGCTAAGGAAATTTCCATAAGCTGATGTCCTACACAGTTAGACAGTCCTCATCTCTGTGACAAGAGTAGGGTGACCAGATGTCCGGGTTTTATAGGGACAGTCCTGATTTTGGGGGCTTTTTCTTATATAGGCTCCTATTACCCCCCACCTCCTGTCCTGATTTTTCACACTTGCTGTCTGGTCACCCTAGACAAGAGTATTCCAGCCTCATCTTCAACTTCAGGGCCAGCACAGGTAGTTTCCAGAACAGAGGTTTCCAGATTAGGCTGCTGTAGCAGGAACAGTCTGTGGAGGTTAAGACTTTATTTTCATTGTGGCTAAGTTTGGCGATTGGGAAAACAAGGGGCAGAAAGCCCTGGCCAGAGCTAGGTTTGATGCAGACAGACACCACGCTCACATCTCATGCCTAGCTCTGTTTGCCGTGTCGTCTGCCTTAAATCTAGACAATCCATTGTCCCAGCTCTCAGCCTCTCATCCATGGAAACCGCCATTTGTACTAAAATTGTGGGGCAAGTCCCAGGATCAGCGCGCACAAGCCTCATCTAACTTGAAACCTAAACTGCATTTGATGCCAAGTCTCTCAAAATGAAAGGCTAGTGAATCAGCGCGAGGTGCTTAGAGGCAGAGAGGCCAATTCTGATTTATGCTCAGGCCATTTGGAAATGTAAAATGAAAGTGAGTAGAGATGGCTTCCTAAGTGCATCCCCTCACAGAGGGCCTCTGAAGATCACATTACCATTCTCTTTGCGGAGATTGCTCTTGAGATGGGTGAGGGGCAACTTGAGAACAGCCTCTGACATGGTGAACTGAGGAGACCGCTCCTTGGGCTAATTTCAAATGGAGAAAACTTTCCAAAGAATGCTGTTGCTTTAAAAAAAAAAAAAGGCCCTTATTTTAGTGCTTGTTAATCCAGCTCTGCAGTGATGGATGGTAGAGGGCAAGGGGAAGCTATTCATGAAGATCAGGAACAGATGAAAGGTCTGAATATTAGTGCAAGGCCAGGAAAGAGAGAGAGAGAGAGAGAGAGAAATATCAGGAGCTTAGTGAGGAAAATCTTTGTCATGGGCTGACATATGAGTCTGCGGACGAATGCTGGGTGCAGAGATAAATGTATAGGGGATTGATGTAGATTATCTAGGCCCGGGGAAAAATATCAAGAGAGATGGGAAAAGGCACTGTCAACTAATGGTACAGATTTGTGGATCTGTTATGAATCACACTGACCTTTTGAACTGCCTCTCCCTCCTCCTTGCATCTCCCTGGCCTCCCGCCCCTCTGCACTCCCTGCCTCTCATTATGAAAGATGCATCTTTCAGCTCCCAATTTCATACTCGGGAACACAATGACAATCAGTCCCATTAGCCTATGGAGCTCTGAAGACATACAGCAAAGGACAGATGAGACCAAACTACCGTTTTTGTCTAGATTAGGACATGAAGTATAACACCAGAAAAATGTTCCTGATACAGGATACAAGTGAATCCCGTCTGGGATCTGCTCACGCATCTTGCATCCAAGCTAATCTCAATAACTCCATATATTAGCCATTCATCCTTCTGCCTTAATAAGAAGGGAGCTATATTTTTAATTCTTTTTTCCAGATCTCTCTCTCACACTCTTATTTTTTATGTATTTAACAATGGCACATAACAAATGAAGAGCCAGCCACATTGTGCTGGTTGCTGTATAGATCCAGATCAGGAGGGGAGTCCCTGCCCCAAAAATCTTCCTCTCTAATTTGGGACAAGATGCAGAGGTTCTCAACCTGGGAGTCGACATCCTCTGTCTCCTCCCTACCCTCAACCACCAGACAGACTATTGCAGCCACCTGCCATTCCCATATTGCTAGAGAGGAAAGAATTCCTGGCTAGATGGGCTAGAGATCCTGGAGGGGGCCAGGAGGTCGGAGTGTGTTCGCACTTTGGAAACGGGCACTTGGTATGGAAAATGTTGAGACCACTGCGTTTGTGGATATAACAAACTGTTGGAAGGAATTGGGAAGGACACAGTAACGTGAACATGTTGAACATAGAGCAACTATCTGCATTGCTAAAATATTTAATATCCAAAGTCCAGTCCATCACTGTCTCTTGACATGGCTTCTTCCACTGGATCCTGCTATGGTCCATTCATTCAGCAGGAAGTTCCCACAGTTGTGCCATAGTACTGCACTCACCCAGGCTGGGAGTCATTAGGTTCATGCACTCACATTTAAAGGCACAGTACACATCTCTGTTTCTCAAAATGGGACCAGTTCTGCTCGATTTAATTCTGGCAGGTAAAAACTGGAAAACCTCCTCTCCAGCTCCTTTCCATGGACTGGCCTTTGGTAAATAATAGTGTTCAATTTCCAGCAAGCTTTTGGTCTCTTATCATTCATAACACAAATATACAAAATAAATTGATTAAAAAAAACTTGTAATGATTTTTCCCCTGCTTAAGTTTTCAATTACATCCGCTATCTCATACTCATTAGGAAAATACAAGCCCATATTCATTAACTGCAAAACTAACTTTCTAACAGCAAAGAGGCCTGGGTGAAGAGGGTAATGATTTAATTTTCTTCGTTTCAGAGAATTACATCGCCTATCCTGGGGCAATATGTCTGTAAATGCAGACAAAGTGCTATTTCAGACTCCACTGAAATTACTAATTTGGTGGAGGCACTTGGTGGAGAAGCTCGAGGAAGGCAGAGTAGGCCATTGCGCCGTCATTTTGTGCCACTCAACCAAAGTTTCATCACTCAGCCAAAGCTTCCCAGACGCTGACTGTAGTGAAGACCGGGGTAACATTTACAAAAGCGCTTTAGTGACTTGCGAGCCAGGGCCCCATTTTCAAAAGAGACTTAGGCAGAGAGGGCCAGATTTTTAAAGATGTTTAGGTGCCAAAAGAGGCACATAGACCTCCTCGCCCCGCCACCGCCTAGGTGATTGTGGTATTCACTGCTCACTCAGTTTTTGTGGTGCTTGTTAGAAATCAGTTTTATTCTTTTTGCTTCCAACTGGCTGCACAAAACAACAATTTCACAGCATCTAGCCCCAGGCTATATGTCTGGGAAGTTCAGCCCGTAAAGGTACAGGCCCAATTCCATAGTCATTGACTCCCATTGAGTTAGGTGCCTAGATCCTTTTGAAAATCCCACTAGCCATTTATCTTTAGACACCTAAATGCTTTAAAAATATAGCCCTTCGGTATCTTTGAAAAATTTATCCTAGAACCAAAAAGCTAACTAGCCCTCTGTATGGAGGTCTTAATCCTCGTATATTAATATATATTAATATATTAATATATTAATCCAGGGCCAGAATGGGAGCTGCTGGGTGCTTATTTGTATTATAGTAATGCCTATGGACCAACCAAGACCTGGAGAGTAATAGATGTCTCCTGCCTCAAAGAGGTTACAGACTAAATAGACAAGTCATATAAAGGATAAAACAAAGGTATATAATATACAGAATGAACAATGGGATGGCCTTCAAATGTTCTGTTAGTTTCACTTTTGTGTGCAGGGTGGGGTTTTTTGGATGGGAGTAAAATCAGATCTCTACTATCTATTGAAGAAATGGCCATAATAATCTCTGTTTCTCCTCGAGATAGGGTCCTCCCAGCTCTTTTTCTGTCCTAGGATTCTCAGCAAATTGTTTCATTTCTTGGCACTCCTTGTCACAGAGACCAACAGGTGAGAATAGGTGAATTGGGTTCTCTGTAGAACAAACCAACGCTATTTCCACCAAAATTAGCCAGCTTGCTTCAAATCATGGTTCATATCCCACAATATTATCCACCTTTACTTTCCTGGGAGCAGTCGAAGGAAAGAGGATTGACAGCAAGTAAATATTTTTTTTTAATTATGTGCTGGGATTCTCAAAAGTGGCTAAGGAAATTAGACATCTAACGCTCTGACTTTTAATGGGAAGTGGGATAAAAATCCCTTCTATGATGAACAAAGGGCAGGTATCTGTTCAGTAAAGGACACTTCTTCAAAGGCACTCATCCAAATTGTGTCCTAAGTTTTGCATCTGTAAGCAATTGCACGGGCAGCTTTTCCCAAACAAATTTTTGCATGTGAAAACACCTGTATGCACCAGTTGGATTGGATGGTTAGACATATCCTGGAGCTACATAATTCTGGTGTGCACATGAATGCGAAACTTATAAGATAATGTATCCATATGAAATTTGCATATGCAAAATGAGTGCAGTGTTACAGGCACTTGAAAATTTGGCCATGAAACTGAATGGCATTTGAAAGTAAATTTCAAAATGTAACAAAGAATTATAGTGATACTTATTACATTTTTACATTTGTAGAATAACATTACTTCAAACTAAATAGTAAATATTGATATTAACTATCAAATATTTTAATTTTTCCTCAGATATATAAACAAGTATTCCCTGTCTTGCCCTATTTCCTACTGTAGGAAAACCTTCATTATTGTAAATACTGAAGTTACTAACTTCCAGTTCTATCAATAAGGCCATTTTGTAATTATCACTTGAATTGTCCATTAAAATGTAAAGGTGGATAGACAGTACACTGAATAGGAATTCAAAAAAATATCTAGTCAGTATCCCTTTGATAAATCTTACCCCAAGTCTTAGAAATGAACTCACGTCTTTCATATGGTGGTAAAGCGAACTACCTCTCCACCGATGTGGGAAATATTTTTTTTAAAGAAAATTAATGAAAATTAATTCTCTGATTCAGCTAATTTGTAGCAAGGAAAACGTTCCTATTGTGAATGGTAGACTGAAAAAAAATTGACCATGTTAATAATTGATAACTAGTGTCTTTTATTATATGTATCACTATTCAATTTTGTCAAAGATACTCCAAATATTTCACAGACTGTAATGGACATTTTCAGTAAAGGAGGTCAAAGGTAAAGTCGATCAGGAATTTTTAGACTAAACAGTTTTTGCATTTAAAAAATACTAATTTGTCAAAAGGAAAACTTCTCATGGGAAAGAGTAGGCTTCAGTGCATTTCTTGACTCAAAAAAATGGTAAAAGAAAGTTTCTAAATTGTCCAAATGTTCTAGTTTGACATTTTTGAAACAAAAATGACTTTTTGTTTAGACATGTAATTTAAGTATAGTACACTTTGAAAAAATAAGAAAGGTCAGAATGAAAATGAAACATTTTGAAATTATTTAATCATAATGATTAGATTGACCTGATGAATGTTGTGTTTTTTTTAAATGGGACAAGGACTGAAATACCATTTCCTGCCCAGCTGTAGTCTGAGCAGTGTGTGCCATTGAAGCCTGTATTATCATGTACATTTAGTTTGCCATAAGCAACATGCAATTTTTTATTGAAAGCACTATTGAAAATGTTATCAAAAATGGTTACTGATACGTTTGGTTTGCCAAATACCCCATTTTAGGTAAATCAAACATTTAAATGATCATTTCAATAATTTTCTATAAAAAAAACTTTGAATGAAAAAAAGGGAAAATGTTCACCGTCTAATCTTCACCCCCCAAAAATATTTTTTAAACCTTTCATTTGAAAACTTTTGACTGGCTGTGTGGAAAATTACATTCTCCCTACTTAACGTTCCCATGCAGTTCTCTAGCCTTGTCCACTCCCTGTCCAAAACTGTTAAACAGCTGGTAATTCTACCATAGACATGACTCCATTTCAGTGGTGGAAGGGATTTTTATGTACACAGCAGCCTACAAAGCCTTTTAAGATCCTCTGAGATGAGAAGCACTATACAAATGCTGCTCATTACTGCAGCACAAACGATGAATTTACAAGCCTCTATATTGAAATAACTTACTGAACAATGTCTAAGTAGATATTATATCCCATCTAAGTTATTTATCTATTGAAGTCTTCCATACTACTTAATAAAGGAGAAGGGTTAGGATTTATTATCTGTTTCCCCAAGGGACATTGGTGGTGACTTCAGGGCTCTGTAAGCAGAGAGATCTCTACAGAATAGAAGAGCAGAATGTTCTGAACAACAGCTCAAAGCCATTTGAATTGTCTGTTGAAAACTGGGGCCCCACTATTTCGCAAAGGTCAGCTCTCGTTCCATGCAGTCCTTTCCTGACGCTCGTTAAGAGAGAAACCAGCACTGTACCGAGTCCAATCTCAGTGCACTGCAAACTGAGCAGTACCTGCTGAGGTGTTCTCTACTAGGGAGTAACCTTCAACAATAGATTTTAACTTTGTTCCTCATTTCCAGTGTCCGCCCCCGCCTCTATCCCGATAATGCAGTTAATTCTGCGGCCCAAATGATGAGCAGTGAAAACAAAGATGTTGCCATATAGAAATGACTCCCTCACACCAGATCAGAGCTTTAGACCTTGACCCCATCTCTGTTACCATGAAAACAGTTTATTGTCACTCAGCAGAAAGTTTTATACCTAGATGTGTTTACACACAGAGGGCTAGATCTGCTGTAAACTGGCATAGCTCCATTCACTTCAATGGACCTAGGCTGATTTGTGCCAGCTGCAGATCTTGTTCCAGACGATCAAGGAGAGGAAAGATCATCCAGTTCCTTAGTCTGGCAC